>CM073330.1:10476598-11696685 GCA_037043015.1 Bryum argenteum
AAAAACTTCAATAAATGTATGTGTCGCTTAATGTACTGTACATAACATAATTGGCTATATCACACTTGTCTTATTCATATGAAGTTAATCATAAAAAATAAATCAATAGAGTTAAATTATATTTATATATTACCTAGTAGCAATATAATGCTTCATTACAATTTTAACACTCATTTATATTTAAATAACAAAAATCATCATTTCGATATATAGTGCATCAAATGCTTGATTTAAATTTTAATATTATAACATACAATTCCATGTTATCTTTTCAATTTATGTATTTTGCATTTTCTTTCAAGAAGTTGATGCATTTTATCTCAACTTTGGAAAAGCCTTACGACTAGGAGGTCTTATTATTACCAAAATTAGAGATGTAACCCCAACCCCACATAATGGATGCCGACCCCCTAAAAAACGCCGTGTTTAAATATCATCATGAAGTTATTAATTTTCAATTACAATTATTAAATGCAATATAGTGAAATCTTAGGGTACAGGCCCGCTTTTACCATTTTCTAATGCTAATGTAGGAAGCCCTCGTTAGCGATGATCTGTTTTTACAGATGATCGGTAAGCGGGCCTCGTTAAAGTGATTACACCGCTTATCGATGGTAGGTACTACAGGAAATTCGTCAATTTCTTGGTAACACGTTGTTGCGAGCTTCGTTAGAGTCCAGCGGGTGTAATTTGGAGTACGGTGTAGGGAAGCGGTTGAGAGTGGGGAAGGTGAATGTTTCTAGGTAAGTTAGAGGAGTTGCTGCATCCTACAAACATGTACACTCTCATTTCTGTACAGAATAATAATTGCAAGACTCCAAACTCAAGTAGATACTATTCATAACCCTGCATGTAAGGTCAACAAGCAAATCAGAGAATGATAAAACCCTGTGCCCAAATACGAGGATCTCAATACAATGAAGGATTTTCCAAATTGATAGTAGCATACTAGCCTTGCTGTGACTCTGAAGAAGTGGCTCCTGTACCCGAGGAAGCATTCGTACTGGCCCCAAACTCGCGAAATATCCCATAATCAGAGTAAGAAAACGAGGTTGAGCGCAAGGCAGCGGCCAGTTTGGTTAATGCTGGTGGCACAACATGCGTGTAACGGTCTAGCAGGCTATAATATTTGTCAATGTCCCATTCCATCAGTCGACAACACATAAACAAAAAACTTCCTTGAACATGCCATAGAGAGTTCCAATCACCATCTACAAGTTTGTGATAAAAGTTTTATATAATTTAAACGCTAGAAGTGATTGCACATGTGACCACCAAATGGGTCAACACTACAAGAAAACAAACTCTAAGAGTAAATGATCACAAATATGCCGAAAGGTAATTTTTTTTTATCATGTTATGATGCTTTGTAGTTATATACTATAATGATATGTAGCTAGAACATATCATCATCACATGCATAGTATAATATACATTTATATGAGATTGTGGTGCAATTTTTTGCTCACAAGACCATTAACAGCTTTCAGATCTTGGTGCATGATAGAATGCTTATGAGAGTGAATCATGGCCTCAAATATTTGCATTAATAGGTCTATTGAGACACCAAACTCAAATATGCCTTTAGAAATTAATCCTCTTAAAAGACTTTTTATGATCTCTTTAAACAAACCACATGGATTTTCTTTTAAATTTAATTTAATTAGTGAGTTATGATAGTATAAAACACTCTGTACTCAAAAATGATCGGAATTGCAATCCTTAAAAGGCGTTGGAACCACGTCAGAGTGTTTCATACTATCATTGCAAAAAATTGCTTCTTTTTCGTAAAATTGTTCAAAGAACTAATTTAACTCTACATGTTCCATTCACAATTGACCACTGTCACTTTGTGCTTCAATTACAATGTTCATTTTCACTTGCAAAATTGATGAGTGCCATAAGTTGTTTTTTAGATACCTGAGCCATGCTTATTGAATCATTGATATGTTCCTTGCTTGTTTCTTGGGTAGGAGGAATGTCTCAAATTGTACTTGTGACTATTCAATTTTTCTCAAAACTTTGTGAAGCCATTCACACCACTATAAATGTCCTACAAGGACTTAAAGGATGGTTTGATATAGCTAGGGTGATTATTTTCATAAGCTCATTGCCAAGCTCAAATTCTTTTAGCATTCTCGTCGAGTTTAAATCAAAGTCCAATTTCCCACCTTAAGTGTTGATTGGAAACTTATCACGAAACTACTCCAACTCAAAAGTTCAGAGGGAGCAAGTATTTTTGAACATTCAAAAAATGAGCTCAAGTATCTAAAGAACAAATTTAGGCACTCATATCAGTTTTGCAAGTGAAAATGAATATTGTAACTGAAGCACGAAGTGAGAGTGGTCAATTGTGGATGGAACATGTAGAGTTTTAGTTCTTTGAACAATTTTACAAAAAGAAGAATTTTTTTGGAATGATATAGTAGTATAAAACACTCTGACGTGGTTCCAACACTTATTACGAATTGCAATTCAAATCATTTTTGAGTATAGAGGCACATTTCAGACTTTTTTCAAATACAGCCTTTAAATGCAGTTCGAATTATTTTTGTACCCCACTGCACATGGGGATCATTCACGCCATCCCCTTGGAAAGGGACCGGACTTTCTATCTATCTATCCACGAGGAAAGTAAGTGGAAGGATAGGCAAAGTGAACTCTTCTACAATCTTCTAAAATTTTGAAGGTGGACTTATAAGTGCTTCAAAAATGGTGCCCTAATTTGACACCATACAATATTTGAAATCAGTACATGGTAGTGTTGAAGTGTGAAGCTATTATGTACCTCTAGGTGAAGAAGCCTAGCGCTCCACTATTGCTCTGTTCTTGAGCACTTGAGCACAGCCCCTTAAGGAAACTTGTAGTCTTAAAAGACAAACAAAACAGGGCGTTCAAGCTCAAAAGTTTCATTGCTGACTATCTAAATAACCACATAGCAATATCCACCACTTCATACCATACAGTGGAAGAAATATTTGCATACACTAAACATACAATCCAAAATGAAACCACATGCTAAAAATTCACGGGTCCAAGATCGCCAAAAGATCTATAATCCCCACACATTCAAGCATGTCTCAAAATCAGATCAATAAAAAGATATCTTTACTGAGTAGACATACTCTTATTACCAGAGCTAAAACAGAACACTGTTTCCATTTCGCTTACGGTCCAAGTAGCAACATCGTCAAAGAACAGGAAAAAACTGTACAAAGTTGATGGCCGGCTCACAAATAGAGAGCAACTTGCCAATCTTCCAGTTTTACAAAAGCACCAGCCCACCAGTGCTTCTTCTTCGTCTTCTTCAATTTCTAAACTACCGCCACCCCAAGTCACAACACTTCCACTCTTTCTAATCAATACGACCAATTCCCAGGCTCCCATAAGCCCGAGTAGAGATCCCCCCCCCCCCCCGGATGCTTGCTTATAACACAAGAATCCACATTTCCAGGCTCCCATTAGCTCGGCCCCAGTTCCTGAATGCTTATAACACAAAAAGCCATATTCTCAGGCTTCCAATAGCTTTGGCCCGAGTAGCAATCACCTCCCTGTATACTTATAGAACACAAGAATCCATATTTCCAGTACTCAGCCCATAGCTTCGGCCCGAGTATAACACTGGAAGGCAAGGATTTGGACTGGAGATGGATATGAGGGGAGGGATTACAAGCGTGGGTAGTTGCAAATGATGCACACATTGGCGGAAGTGGCAGTGGCGTTGGCATAAGTGCAGTGCTCGCATGACCAGTGCGGTACTTCCTCATTGCCTCCTCCCCGGCTCGATCCCCCGCCTCTGGAGCTCGGCACCTTCCCCCTTCCTCGGTTCTTTGAGCTCCCTGATGCCTTGGAGCTGCTGCTAGTTTTTACTGCTCCTTTTGGAATGTCTACGTCGGAAAGGTTGCTTTCTAGTGCGCGCACTAGGTTCTCGAAGTAGGTCCGGGTCACACTGTAAAAAAGATTGATCGTCAGGTTCAAGAAGTCCA
The DNA here is from genome assembly GCA_037043015.1 of Bryum argenteum. Taxonomy (NCBI): domain Eukaryota; kingdom Viridiplantae; phylum Streptophyta; class Bryopsida; order Bryales; family Bryaceae; genus Bryum; species Bryum argenteum. The sequence goes on from CM073330.1 coordinate 10,480,585, forward strand.
TGAATTTTGAGTTTGCATTAAGACCAATGTTGATTAAAGGATGAAGTTTGTTCATGACATTAGGAATAGAAACGATTGTGATTCAGTCCACTTAACATTGAAGTATAAATCACTAAGATGGTCCGTTGAGTTACTAAGAGTCTGAAGTGGTTGCTGTCCAAGTTGGGATTGATCTATTATTGAGAGAGCTCAAGCGCAAGCACATGAAGAGAGAGAAAGGAACTCATTTTTACTACGAACATCATGGATTTGAACGTTAGTAAAGCTTGGAGCTTCTACTTTTGGCTGGAATTAGAGGATGGTGTGACAAGTACCTGGTCAGTCCAGCGAGTTTGGTGCGGAAATCATTAAACGAGCTGGTGGGTGTGTCTTCTTCGAGGAACATTTGCAAATCCTTTTCTGCACACATATGGAGCCGCTCTAAACCAGCTTCTGCCTCACCTGCCAGCCATTTCATGAAAATATAACCGTCAAATCCAATTTTACATAGAAATTGATATAAGTAAGATGTTCCTGTCACCGAATGGATATAGCATTAGTTTCATGCTCTCTTAGAATCTTCGTCAACTCGAGATGATTTTCTAGGTCTGAAGAGCAAACTAACCTTGAGAATACTCAAAGAACTGCCTCTTCGTATGCTCATTCTCCGGTAAGTAGTAACCATAAGCATACGTCCATTTCAATACACGCCTGCACTCAACGATCTGCAAAAGAAAACAAACATATCAGAACATTTGCGACTATAAGTAACAACCCCTATGGTATTAGTAAGAAAGCCTTAACAAAGTTGTGAAAATACCTGCAGCCATGCATCTGTAACAAACTTGAGCTGCGATACAGGTTGGCATTGCCTGTCACTCAGCTTCTCCATCTGCACGAAGTGACACATGACCATTTTCAGGAACCAGTGATATAGAGTAATTGGAGACGCAGTATGAATATCCATTCAGTACTAAGATCACCCACTTCAAAAAAGATTAAAACGAACTAGTCAAGTCCAAATTATGTTCAATATTAGATTGTGCATCACCAATATACAGTACTATACAGCATTGAGGCACTAAGTGAAACAAGGTTGGGAAACTGAACCTGCACTTCTTGCATATTCTTGAGATCCGCAAGCGCCTTTGCCCTTGACTGCAGACACCAAGATAATCCAGAGTCAAAAAAAGTCTCAAAATCAGAGTCCACAAAACCCGTGAGGAATCTGAATATACGGCACTCACAGATTCGTTAGTAGCCCAACGTTCATAATAATGGGTGTAGCGTTCAAGAGAATTCTTAGCCATTTCCCTTCTTCGCTCTGCTTCATCATACTGCAAGAAGAATTGTGTGAGTTTCTATGAAAAGAACCCATATACAACAGCGTAGTATATCGTCAAACGATACGAATTCTTAGTGAATTAAAATTGCAATATAGTCCAACAATAACTCACAATCTGGCATCAACTCCATTCTGGTTAACCCCTAACTGTCTGCTTCCTGTTGAGATGAAACATTTAAAACTGATAAATGTTTGGAACCAATTGGTGACAAGTTTAAAACTCGAGAATGTACACATACCACGCCTTCTTGCTTGGCAATTTCATATCGATTGCATGCATAGAAACCTCCGGTTCTTTCACCGTGATCAGACCAAGCTCCGAGACAAAGCCTGTTCGAATTGCCATATGAATAAGTGAATCATATCACAACTACATTAATAAGCTTCATCCATTCATGACCTTGCTCCAATACTTACCAACAAAACTCAAATTTACATGGTGGTGTGCAAGTTATATGCATGCAGCCTTGATTTTTTTCGATTGGCCTCTTACATTTGGGGCAGGGTTTGCTGTTCGCAAGTATCCTGCTCAAGAGAAACATGAATCACATTAGAATCAAGCCACGTACAATATTGTATAAACGAGCAGATAATTCTGTTACATACCAATTCATGTTCTCCGACTCTGCAGAGTTCTTCAAAATCCATTTGGTGACGGTCTCACAGTTAACAGGCCGATGTGCCTCTTCACGACACTGAAAGGAGAAGAAACGAGTGTGAGGTCTCTCTGGCTGTTGGTGCATGCTGAATTTGAAGAATTTTAAAGAATAAGGAAAAGTTTCACTTACGTTCCAGCAAAAGTTGGACCCGCACTTGCAGACAAGGTCATAAGAACCACCGCCTGCTTGAAACTCAACTGCGTAATTACAGTCAGGAGCAGGGCACCACTTGACCTGCTAAACCACACGACTTTGCTGAGATCACAAAAACAATTGGATGCTAAAAGACTGACTTCTACTCAATGGTAAGAGCAAGTAACAGTCACAGAGAGTGGACTGGCATGCTGACCTTTCGGTTGTCCTCCACATACGATCTTAAGAGATAGCGAGTGTACTTCTCTCGATCCTCAGCTGAAACTAAACCCAATACCATGCTTTCTCCGATAGCAGCACCACATGATGGATCAGCACATCGTAATGTCAAACACCCGGGTCCATCGTTTATGGCCGTGTGCATGTACCCTGTAACCAACCAATCAATCATCCCCCTGTCAGATCAAAAGGCTTCAAGTATAAGTCCTAACAAAAGTAATTGCTCAAGTAGCCTTATTTGAGGAGTGTACGTGACTTATCAAGTATTTCCCAATATTCAACCCTAGACATTCCCTGATACCAGCGTTTAATACCTGACCTGTCCAACAGGTCGCACAGAAATAATGGCCGCATCTAGGTGCCTTCATCTTCTCCAAAGGGTAGTTTTCAAAACATATGTTGCAAGTGATCTGCCCAACAACAGCGAAGGCACACACTCTCAATACACCTTACATTGTAGATGCATACTTGCAGTGGGTAAGGAAACAACGCTTCAGAAAACCTCAACATTGATGTTGTTCTCAAGGTATCGATGTAAGAAGTTTAAAAATCTCAAAACTGCCGCATAGACTTACCTCTCTCTGGCTTTGTCTTCTGCGAGTCACCGGCTTTTCCAGTAAACCGACAGTTGCACGCACTCGGTCCTCGTCCGCGAACCACTCATCATTCACTTTACTTACACTCCTGTGAAATCCGAGCATTACTGATGAGTACCAAAAGTTGACCCAAAACGTTGCAGACCCAAGCTTTATGTATGAAGCAGGTGATACCAGAGTTCCCATCACCATGATCAAGGAGGAAGATTCCACGAAAACCTACGTTTGCGATTCTCCAATAATGGCAGAACTTTACCATTTGAAATGCCGAAGCAAAACTCCAGCATCCTCAGGAGATATGGACAAGAAATTCGTGATAGTTGCTACAGCTTCCTCTTGTCGATGCCGAATATCATTCTCGCTAAGAACAGTGAAGTTGGTCTGCAAGAAGAAAAATCACCAGAGTCCATGAGCATCACTTCAGACTCCCCATGTTTATCAAAACACTCACTCTAGTCTCATTATGAAATTCGGAGTAATTCTGGTGCCAGTACCTGAGGTAAGCGGGAACTAGGGTAATTGTCGTCAGCATTGGAGTAATCAAAACCATAGTCAGACTCGTCGTTCTCATCATCACTGGCTAATTGGTCGGAGTCTGAGTCCTCTACTTCGAATTTGTAGTCAAACTCGCCATCCGAAGTCCCCGCCCATACGTCTTGCATTTCATCCTCCGACTCCATGGCTACTCTCCAACCTCGCCTCTTTACGATCCTACAAGAGCTGATACAGACAGACAACTTCAATGAAGACTAATTCAACACGATCCATCACCAAAGAAACAGCACTGGTCACACTGAAAACGCCGGACAACATGAATCACATGCTCTAAAGCTGCAGTCAACAAGAAACCAAACAATTCCTCAAACAGTCCACAATCCACAAAAGTAACCATCTATCTCCCTCTCTCTCTATCGAACCTAAATCTACTCTACTCTTTGTGAGGTGATTGAAAAGCTCTATTGTTCAGGATGTGGTGGAATTGAGGCTTGGCTCTGGAATAGCGCAATCAGTGCCTCATCAAAACAAATAACATGCCCTAAAGCTGCAATTACAGCAAGAAACCGACAATTGTTCAAACAGTCCGAATGCTTCCAAAAACAATCACCTCGTACCTCTTTCCAACCGCAATCTACTCTACTCTTCATGAGGTGTTTAAAAACCACTATTGTTCAAAACTGAGGCTTGGATCTAACATAGCGCTAAAGGATGCAGACAACATGCCCTCACAGCAAACAAAACCGACAAATCCCGCACCGAACATCATAATTTCGAAAGCGCTCCAAATCAACCATTCCGTACCTCTGTTTTCTCCGTTCGAACCTCAATCTACTCTACTCTACACTCGGGATGCGGTGGATCTGAAATTCACTCAGTGCATGATCAACATGCCCTAGAGCTGCGATTCTCGCAAGAAACCGACCAATTAAGCTCAAAATTTCTCGAAAGCAACGATTTCGTACCTCGATTCTCTTCGATTCTTCCTCTTCCGCTTGAACCACAAGCTATTGCGGAAAGCTCTATTGTTCGAGATGGAGTGGAATTGAGAGATCTGCGGAATTCGGTAACATGGAAAGAGCGAAAAGCGAGGGTGAAGAACAAAAATGAGCAGTGACGCGTGACCTACTAGGTCTTCTTCTACTATGCATGTCTGGGTGCTTCTTCTGGGGAAGGAGGAAAAAGATCGGTGGGTTTCTTTTTCTTTCTCCAGGTGGATTCTCTTTATCTTTTTCTAGCCCCTTTCCATGCCTACCCGCCAAGTCAGCGCACCGCTTGGCGTTGCCTCTCTGCCGGCTCTGCCGCTTTCTTGGCTTGCCCGGTCCTCCCTTCCCCTTCTATTTTTTTAATGCTTGGGATTGGTATTACCTCTTATAGAGAAGAGATTTGGATTATTATTTTATTTTGACTTTTTCTCTTTTCATGAGAAAGTTGGTTTGTGGAAAATAAAATTTGGGTTGTTCCAATTGTACTTGTTTACCAACATCATCATTTATGTTTTGTACATGTAAGACTGTTGTGTGTAAGGTTGTTTGTATGATGTTCAACTGTATCGGTTACTGCTGTATACAGATTGTATGTGTCAAACAAGCTTATTGGGGCTCTTGAATAAGTTTGTATCCATGCTAAGCAAGCTTATAGAGGTTATGTGCTTGTGTGAGATGTGTGTCAAATACGCTTAAACAATCAGTACACTCAAACTTATACGATTTTGGCATATGATTTGATAACATTTGCTCTTGGAATGATGGAGTTTTGACGGTCCAAAGGGGAAAAGTTGACCAATCAAGTATCACCCACCTTGACCTCAATTGAGGGTTACAAAGATCGTGAGTGGATAGCACTTAGAGCTCATTTAAAGTAGTATAGTATTTTAATTTTTTTTACATGATATATACAAGTATATGCTTGTAAACTTTGTGACTTATCCAAAGTGTTAATTCATGAATAAACTCAAATTTGAATATTGGCTCATGTCTTTTGCATGTCGTCCCTGAATATACTTGATTGACCTTAGATAATCAATTTTGTATAGTTGGTATACTGATTCCAAATTTCATTATTTGTGTAATCTACATGAATGTACTTTATGAACCCTTATAAGTAAACTTTAAAAATAATCAATATTTAGATGCAACCTACATACCTCATACATATAAACTATAATAAGTATTGGTGAGTTTTGATATTGAATATTTTGTTGAAACCAAATCATTCACTTTATGAATGTTGTGAATGTTCTCTCAATAGATCAAATAATTATAAAGGTAAGGAACGAAATTTTTGAATCATCCAAAATACACATGAATCTTTAGTATACAACTCCAATTCTCTTAAAATGACGTTACTTTATTCCATGTTCCAATTTGCGCCCTTCTAATACGTGTCATTTCAAAGGCATATCAAGTTATGCTTCTAAAATGGCACCTTCTTTTATTTCACATACAACATCCATAATGTCACCTTATTTATGTAATATCACCAAATATTTCCTGACATCACACACTTTGATAGTTTTTGATCTTTCAAAAGCGGTCAAAGGGCAAAAAAATTATCGGACATTGAGAAACATTGTTGTTTTGAATAGTCACTAAGGAATATTTATTTGATGAAAAAAGTGTATGTGCCATTGAGAAACATTGTTGTTTTTGAACGGCTGGTAAGAAACATTTAGTTGAAGAAAAGAAATTATTGGCCATTGAGAAACATTGTTGTTTTTGAACAGCAAGCTAAGGAATATTTAGTTGATGGACAACCATTTTTCAATTGTTGTTCGGAAATATTTGCCCTTTGGTTGTGTTAAGATGGAAAGAATTCAATAAGTGACATAAAATCAACACTATTTGCAATGTTTTGAACATCCCAAAACGTGGTTTTTTGTCAAAATATCGTCACTTTGAAAAAAGTGAAATTATGCAAAGTTGATACACCATGTTTGCCTATACCTATGCCTAATCTTATATTGAGTATAGATTTATCAAACATTAAGTTAAATTCATGGAATGATATCAATTGAGAAGTTTATTATAACTAGAAGAACCAATTTCTTGATTTGATAACATTATACCACTTTACCAGATGTAATATACATAAAAGTTTCTTGCAAAGTTTTTCTCAAATATTTTAGAAGCAATATTAATGATATGGATTTTGTTACATGAAACATCTAGTTGAACATTCTTTTCAAATCTTAAAATACTTTGCTAGTATGAATCTCTCCTAGAATCAAGATTTTTCATAAACTTAGATGAGAGATAGTCATCACTAAATTCACCTTTTTGTTATATGTCTCAAAAACCTAAAAACTTATAAATTATCAATCATATCAAGATCATTACAATATTAAAATTGGGTTAGTTTCAAAATTCACTTCTCACAAAACATGTTTTTATAGGAACTCATCATCATATTTTTCTATTTAGTTCATACTTATTTGTGTAGCTCTCAAGTTTGATTGATAAAAATTATCTACTTACTAATTCATGTCAATGACAAACTAAATACTATGTAATCACATATATTATTTAAATAAAACACTAATATACATATGTAAACAATACAACAAATATAAGAATATAGCATATAGAGGCTCTACATCAAACGATATTGATACCGTTTAGGTTGTGTAATTTCAATGACACTTAAAAATAGTCTCTGATCACCCACTACATTCGGAAGAGTTTTCAATATGTTGTTTTCAAGATGTACTTGCTACTAACATTTTGGTTGTCCTATGCGTATCTTGTATGTTTAAAAGATGTTCCAAGCACTTATATTCAAAGTGTACTTGTCAATGACATTTTAGAATATCTTATACGAATCCTGCAAAGCTTTCGTACATTCAGAAGATTTTTCAAGAATTTACGTTCAAAGTCTACCTATTACCAACATTTTAAAACATCTTACTCTCTTTGTTCCATTATAATTGTCAAGTAATTGTCATAAATTTCTAAATCTACCTCACGAATTAGACCTACTTGACAATTATAATGGGATAGAGGGAATATGTGTTTCGTTGTATATTCAAAGGATCTTTCAAGCACTCTGTTCAAAGTGTACGTGTCACACAAACATTTTAGAATATCTTGTACGTGTCTCGCATATCTCTTGTATATTTCAGGAGAATTTCCAAGCAATTGTCTTTAAAGTGTTCAAGACATTTTAGAATATTCCATGCGTATCCCGTATATTTCAGAAGGTCTTTCAAGTAGTCGTGTTGAAATTGTACTAGTCAATGGCATAATAGGATATCCTCTGTGTAACATGTACACTCATAAGATTTTTTGGGCAATCATGTTCAAAGTGTATATGTTATTGACATTTTAGAATATCATGTGCATCACATATATTCGATAAACAATTTTTTCCATATGTTCTATGGCAACTTTTTCCATATATATATTCAAAAAATGGTTGGATTTTCTTTAATGATCTAAATTACTCACGTTAATGAATATGGTATGGATATGGTTTGGATGGTCCAAATTACTCATTAATATAAAATTTGGATTTTTTTTTAAGATAAAAGTTTTATCCAAATCTTGGTTTTTCCCAGTAGGAATATTATTCTAATTGTTTGATAGTTGTACAAATTTCACCGTAGGACATGTCTATTTCAAGATATGAATAATTCCTTAGTTATTTTTGAGATACCAAACAACTCTACAAAGAATTTCTTTTAAATTTGTAACATGCTGCTAGGACTTTTCTTCCTCATAAGTCTTCCAAATGAAAAACATAAAACTGAATTTTATTATCAATCATATCTCTCTCCAGTTTCATGGATGAAAAAGTCACGTGTAACGAATGAATTGAAGCACTACACTAAATAGGCAGATTAGAGTTAGATACACTAATTTATATAGACATGTTAAGAGTTTTTACTGTTGGTCAATATTTTTATCCTCTACATCGGTCAAGATGGGAATCCTTCCATAGTATCATAATCATTACTCTCGATTATTTTGTTTTATCAAGAGTAAAAACTTACAGCATTTCAAATCTTATAAAAATCTAACACTAATCTACCTATTTGTTGTAGTACTTTAAATCTTATAAAAATCTAATAGTAATCTACCTAGTCATTGTAGCGTCTTATTGTATTTCTAGAAACCAATTAGAGTTGCTACAATGACCCTATGTGAAAACAGTTATCACCCTAATTGCTATTTCCAGGCAGCATATTACGAAAGAGAATGTGCTCAAGTGAACAAGAAACAATATGTATAGTACAAGAAACAATATGTATAGTACACTCCAGATGATTTACGAATTCAGTACTGAGGGACAATTTTCCTAATTTAAACATTCACCAATGATGATAAGACTATAATCGATTACAAATACCTCACACTATCCACATTCGAGTATTACCAATCTTTGCTTCAATTTGAATGTCTATTCTAGCTTGCAAATTTGAGATGGCTTACAAGTTTGTTCTTTAGATACCATGGCTCATTCTTGATGCATAATTTGTAAAATCCATGAGCAATGATTGCACTTCAGAATGCATATGTAACTTTTTCAATAAGAGACAACATCAAGCTTCTTATGCCAACTCAATTCAATATTTGTGAATGTTAGTCACACATATGTAAAGGGCATCAAAGCAGGTTTCTAAAGAGATATTAATACTCTCTTTCTTAGCAAACCTCACCATGTGAAGGTCTTCATAAGAGCTAAGAATAGACACTAAAAAGGAAGTTGAAAGATACTAAAGTTATCAAATGAATTTACACTATATTTGAGAATTGTTCATGCATAACTTGCAATTCAGATGAATTTTACAAACATATGAAAAGGTGAAGGCATTTGATCTCTTATGGCTCTGAACAAAAACTTTTGAGAGGGCACTGTACACATCCAGTATCTGGATTAGAGAATGTTAAATCATCTGTACAGATCTGCTCGAGAGAATGTTTCAAATCATCTGAGCAGAGCATCTATGTCATCCTCATCCTCTTGCCCATGATCTGTGACTTGCTTGATCCGTTTGCCTTCTCGGGGTCCTGTTCGACCGCGCTTCTGCTTTCCACTGCAAAATGACATTCACGTTATCAACAACTAAGTATATAATTAAGTTATAGCCCAGCAATACACCATACAAGATCATCATTGCAAAAAATGGTCAATTAAATACATACAATTGAACTAAGAAGGAACTTCAGATTCCAAAAGTCAAGCCTGAGGTTGTACAGTACAAGCAACAAACCATACAAAGTGATCAATGCAAAGAATGGTTCATCTACAACATGCAATTACATCAACTGAAAAGGAACTTCTGAGTCAAAAGGGGTGTATTAGCAATGTAGTTAACCGCATTTGAGCGTCGACCCAATGGATCCTTCCCTAAGGGCCTGGGTAATATACTCCAGAATGAGCATCGAGATCGTGAAAAGTGAGCAAGGAGATAGTAAACACCGAAAAAGATATGCTAACTACAGAACGGAACGGAGTACTTACGGTCCATTTGTTAAGAATCCATTTGTCTTGCTACGACCAGGCCCACTTCCGTCCAGCTTTCCATCTACAAACACAAGCAGCATATTAATTACACATTCTCATACTTATTACAGATCCTCGATTCACAAACCAAAATGTACATTATTTCGAGATATCGAACTGCTATTCCTAGCGTACCTGCATCACGGCCTCCTGCAGCCTCGTCCACCTGAACACGAAAAACCATCCCATAATCAGGTACACTTTTCTGATGTTCCACACCTCACAGTAATAGAAATGGAGACCTCAAAACGGCTTTATCGACACAAAGAGTCTGAAGCATAATCGAGGTACGAAGGTTATGAGGATTACCACGGGTGAAGTCACTGACGACAGAGAGAACAGACGATCTTCAGGTTGAAATTTCCTTGGCCGTTTCATGCTAACAAAACACAACATACAACGATGAGATTAGACGATAAAAATGCATTCATCTGAAGGAATATCTAATGTCTGCACAAAAACTACAGTACTAAAAATTCAACATGTCAACTTACTTGCCAGATCCTTTCATGGATGAGAGAAAGCCTTCGAAGCCTTTGAGCACGTTCCCGCATTGGCTTGAGTCATGGAGGTATGTGGTTTCCAAATCGTACAGCTATGGATCAAATGGAAAAAAGTGAGGGGATAAAATTAGATAATCATGTGCATATCAGAAAACTTGATTTACCGAAATGCAGTTCTGGGAGGAAGAGAAGAATTAAAACTGCAGAGGACAAATAAAAAAAGTGCTGAGTACCTGTTTTTCCACGGTCCGAAGCTCCTCCTGAAGCTGTTCTTTGCGAGCGTTGAGCAGGTTTAGGGTTTGGTGCGGGTTGCTCGTCACGCGTTGCCCTGACATGGTGCTGAGCTCGATCGAAAGGTCTCTTTACGCTCTTTCCAGCTGAAGATTATGAAAGTCCGAAAATGGTCGGGAATCATGAAGAAATCTCGTCGCAAGATGGATACAGCTACGAACGAGGCCGTCTGAAGTTCGGGAGCTTCGAACCGGAAACGGAGACGAGACTGGTGGTGTGAATGGGGAACTTTGCATGGGAACACGGTCGGGAACACTAATTCTTTATCCTACCAATTTACCATTTGATGGTGGATGCTTATTTTTGAAAGGTCGTCACGAGTAAATATAATAAATTTGAAAATAAATTACTTCTATTTCCGAGTTTGTTTGTATATACTTTGGAGAACTTTATTTGGATGTGTTAACTTCTTAAAATAAGTTTTTGAAAGGAATTGTTTCTCTTAGAGCTAAAAAATTTACTATTTCGGAAAGTGGTATCTCTCACAAATTAAAAACCTTTTGAAGGATTTTTTTTTGCATTTCAATATTTTTAAGTTCCAAATTTTCAAGTCAAGTACACTAAAAATTATATTTACTGTTGGATGACAATTAGTGTAGTACCCACCATCATGCTCCAACACTATTAGTCAACTTGTGGACAATTAGTGTATTGAGGGGCCACCCCTTTTTAATGGCAACCTCCCTTTTATAGTCAACTTGTAGACAATAGTGTATTGGGGGGGCCACCATATCTTAATGGCAGCCTCCTTTTTAGTCACCAAAGTTGCAAGTTGGCTAACACCAAACCAAAATCTAACACTAAATGTCAACTTCTTCATTTTTCAATTCTTTAATTCTTACTATTGTTCACAATTGGTGTTGTAATTGACAATTAGAGTTGCTACAATTCTACCCTTGTTGACGATTAGTGTTGTTGTTTGTATTTAGTGTTGCCAACATTAAATATAATTTTTAGTGTAGTTAAAGCATCACGACCAATTTCGGATCAAGCGGATCCGACATTTTATTTATAACGATGTAGCTGTGGCTTTGGGAAATTTGAATTGGGTATTCAGAGGAATGGTAGCCGCTTTTTCATAGATTGTGCCGACTCAAGATACACTTAAATATTTATAAATGACTATTCAACACTTAAATGAAAATTTGGTGTTGAATAGTTCTACAAAAGGCATGCCTACCTTTGTTAAATACTCAACTTTGAGCCTCTATTCTGAGGCTCTAGACTAAGAGTTTGAGAATCCTGGGCTATAGTTGATTAGGCTTTTAGGGGTTAAGCCAAGGTTTTAATGTAGTTTATTTGAAAATAATGTCATTTACATGTTAGCTAGCAAATGATCCATGTATGGAATGTAGAGGTGCACGTATATATGCACCTTTTGTTTCTTTTGTAATATTGCACTTTTGTATTACACCTTTAAACAACAACAATGATATGAGATGAGCTTCTAAGATGGACCGATGTCATGTGTGGTGAACATTACATTAGCCTTTGAAAGCATAGTCCTTGAGCAAAGTGGTTTGACTCGACCAACTCTAGCTGTTGGTATCTAAAAGCGACTGTGGACTGTCCGATGCACTCAATCGGGTCATAGGAGGGAGAATATACAGGGACCAAGAATGCAACAGCGAGAGTTGGGCGCGAGCAATTGCTTGGCTGACAAGCAAGTGCTTGCTTTGGCTCGTCTCCGCATTTATTTTAGTACCCCTTATGGTAATTACTGGAGGCGCGCACCTCACATGTGAAACATACATAATAAGAGACTTCTTTAGTAAGTTGGAGAAGTTTGGCAGTCCGAAATTTATATTTCAACATGATACCCAAATCATTTGAGTGGAAACCATGGTTCTTGCAACTTAGTTGTTCAAAGACTTTTTATTTTATTCACTTTTGTATTAGCTTTGCATTGACGACTTTATTCTGAAAAAACTAAATATACACATGGTTTTTGTTAAGCTATATCTCCTTCATCTACCGTTGAATTTCAACTTTGTTTTTGGGATGGATTCCAATTAGAGTCTGTTTATGGTGGCAATGACCTTGAGATCCATATTACTCAATTGTCTTAATTTCATTCTTACCTCTGACAGTTTAAAAAAAAAAGACTTTTCTTTCTAAAAATAGGGTTGGAATTTAGAGGTGTAGTTTTAATCATTATTCCCATATATTCATGGTATTAGAAGTGATTTTGTTGATATTATTTTCAAAACGATCAAAGAATTCTAAAGTCTTTGAAAATACTTAATCAACTTAGAAAATAAGTGGGGCTTTTTGAAGAACAAAGATTTTATGAGGAATAATAATAGCATTACTGTTAAGGATTTTAGGGTTTGGAGTTGGTTATTGTTTACATTGTTTATCTAATTCATTATCATTGATCTATTGACGATTTTCTTAGCTCTTCTTTGTGCAACAACTTATTATAAATATTTATATACATAAAATTCAATTCTCAATTGAAGATAGAGTTACATGATGGATGTTCAAATTTGAATTACTCCTTTAATGTTGTAGCAATGTAGAAATACAAGTTCTTTTGCAAAAATGGCAAATTTGATGAGTGAGCTTGAGAGATTTGAACAAGAGATGAAAGAGCTTGGATCCAAGACGACTTCACAATTACTACCTATACCTCCACCTCCACCTCCACCTCCACCTACTTATGCAATGGTTCAAGGTCATCTACTTCCACCACCACCACCACCACCACCACCAGTAAGTTTTGTTTTGAGCTCAAAGATTCTATGGAGTTCATAATGTTGTCATTGATTTTATTTTTCTTTGTTTTATTTATTTATGATTCTCTTGCAAAAGTTCATATTACTTAAAGACAATTCATTTGGATTTATATCTTAGAGCATAAACTTAAGCATACTATAAGAATACTGTTAATTTCTATGTATAATATTCTATGTAAGTTGATGTTTATATAATTGTAGATGCTATACTCATAACTTAGTTTTAGCAACACTTAAAAGTTTAAGCTAACATATCACATATTTTTGTTGAATTGTAGGCTTCAAGATTGTTATCAAATAAAACATCTCCAATACCACTTGCAGTACCTCCGCCACCTCCGCCACCTCTACCTCGTATGCCAACTCTAGTTGCTATACCTCAGTCCATTCATCGTGGACCTTGGATAAATGCTTCACAATCTTCCACAACTGTTAATGCCAAACCAACAATGTCTACACCTTCAATAGCATCTCTACCACAATGTTCATATTTACCATCATCAGTCACAACCACGCAAACTCCAACCCCAATACCTCCTCCAATGCCTCCTAAAACTAGTACTTCCTTCCCAATTTCTTTTCATTTACAGCAACAAAAGGTGACACTACATCAATATAATCGAATTTCACAAACTACTCCTCATGCCGTACCCCAAAATCATATTCTATCATCTCAATCTAGTGTTCCAACAATACAATATCAATTTCCAACAATACGTCAACAACTTGTCTCGGGTACAACTACACATATAGAACCAACTATTTATCTGGTTCCTCAACAACAACAAGTAATATATTCATACATTGTGATTTTGCTGATTTTTGTAGATCGTAGATTGTATTTCAAGGTTTATTATATGTTGACATGGTAGACATATAAGTTTATAGATGCTTAGATTGCTATTGCAAAGTTTAAACCAAGTGTATCAACAAACTAGAATGTAACATAATATTAAATGGAAAAACTTCACTTGACAATTAAATATGTGTGAGTATAATATAGGTATCATCATTGCAAAAGTGCTTAACTCAAAAATTAGTAGGTGGTTGTTTTCGACTATAGGCTCAACAACTATTTCAAAGAGATGCACAAATTATTACACCAGAGGCCCTTGAGGGTGTTAAGGCTGCTTTGGCTAGTGGAGAAGGTGAACACAAAATAGAGACAAAGAAGAAAGCAATTCCTCGGAAAGCTGCTGGACAAACTTGGGAAGATCCTACTCTAGCTGAATGGCCAGAAAGTATGTGACCACTTCATGTTCTTTGTTATCGTGTTATTTTGGAATCAGAATTTCTCTTTATGATTATTATTTGTTTTCTTGTGAATGTTTGGTTTACTTTCAATATGTATTTTGAATACTTGAGATATAACTAAAACAACTAATTTTTTTGGTATTTGAATTAAATGTATCTTACAGGTGATCATCGCCTATTTTGTGGTGATTTGGGCAACGAAGTGAACGATGAGGTTTTAACAAAATCCTTCTCACGGTTTACCACTTTTAACATGGCTCGTGTAAGTATCATCTTATCATCCTTGTATTTAGGATATTATGTTATGTAATTAATAGATGAATAATAGATGCATAGAGGTGCATGGTTGAAGACTTTACATATATGTACTAAAATTTTCAAACAACCTTATAGCTGAAATTTTTACATGTGGCTAATATTGAATTTAGGTTATAAGAGATAAACGCACTGGAAAGACTAAGGGTTATGGCTTTGTTAGCTTTGCAAATCCTTCTGATCTAGCCTTGGCTTTCAAAGAAATGAATGGTAGGATTTGCAACAAAATGAATAGACATTTGTTCAATTTAAGTCAATACATTTTCAAGGAATATATCAACAATTATTGCTCTTCGTCTTAGATTTATTTTATATCAATACACATACTACATTAATTTGTTTTTTGAATTTTAATTTTCCCTTAATGAAACTTAATATACACTTGCATTCTTGTATCATGCTCAAATAGAAAAAAAATCTCCCAACTTCTAACTAGTAAAAGAAATTTGAAATTATGTAGGTAAATATGTTGGGAATAGGCCAATAAAATTGCGGAAGAGTACATGGAAAGACCGAACAGATACAGACACAATACAAAATGTGAAGGTAACACTTAGACGACTTGTTCATGTCTAGGCCTCATATCTAGTCATGTTATGACATGGGAAAAAGACTGAAAAACAAGAGTTGCTACAAAAACATTAGGATATCAATAAATCATAGTATTCCAAATTTGGTCATCCAATACCAGTAATACTTGAATAATCAATATATTACTTAATTGAACGTTTTTGGTTGTATTGATACTTGTAAATGCTTCTTCAGCACAAAAAGCGTCACAAAGTACTCAAGAAGAAAAAATTCCACAAGTAGCTAGTTGCCATATATCATGCACTTTGAAAAAAGATGCAATGAGGAGATGAATCCAAGATCTACAATCATAGATTTGTAAGTATATAAATTTCTAATTATATAACATAAACTTCTAAAAATATTTTGTGAGGAGACTATTATATATTCATTCAACACAACTTCATAGAATCATAACGTTACTATCTATAAGATGATTGCAAGATACAACTATGGTTGTGTTTCATATTTACATTGTTGGTGGCATGTAAGTAGGTTATAACTAATTGATAAATAACTTTAAAGATAGTATCAATTTCAAAATAAGTCATATGATAGCAATAATATTGGGCCACAAATGCTATTTAGGTGATTGGGTAAGTACTTTGAATCAGATGGAGTTTAGGAGCTTAGAATTGGCGGATGTTTAGATACATAATGGTAACTTTCTCCAACCGAATATCTAGATTATATATGTACAAATACAAGTAGATATTGGTGTAATATTTGCATACATTGCTTACTATGTTGCAGATCATTTTGCACATAATACATTGTATGCTCCTTATCATCAGAGGGTTATTTCCAAGCTACCATGTTGTTTGTTGAAAATCATACACTTAGTTGAAGGCATTTGCAAGTATTTTATAAATATTCCTTTGTAGAAATTTTATCAAGCATTTTTGATATTCTCACATGAAGGGTACTACAACTAATTCTTTCTCCATCTCTTTATATATTATTACAAAGAGGTTCTATGTGAAGATTGTGGTGTCAGTCCTTGAGAACCATGATTGCATGTATTTCTAATCATTTTTAGCACACATCCAGAAGCAATCAAACGGGCTCATAATGACAAAGACTAAAGAGCCCTCAACCCCTCCATGACAAAGAACCTAGATAATGTTCTGAGGCTTCTATATTTTGTTAACAATAGTTCGTATAGATAGTCTAGAGATTTCAAGGCACCAAACAAGTGCTTGCAGTGAACAATTTTTTTGCACTAACTAATAATTGATAGATATCAACATACAATTTGAATGATTACACTTAACAATCAACATACAAACTAAATGAATACACTTAACAAAATGTAGATGTTTCCATACAGATATAAAAATGAGGATTGAATGATTCTAACAGAGCCCTTGTGGGACTCAAAAATCTTGACATTTATGGGTCCTTCAAAGTAGGCCTTCGATCTCAATGTCAAAATTATGTCACATTTCTTGACTGCACAAGAGGATCAACGTTGTATCATAGTAAGATTGGTTGGTGGTTGAAGTATCTTCTTGGTTGGTGGTTGAAGTGTATCTTCAGGAAGAGGTTCACATCTATAGGGATGACGATGACAATGCTGCTGTGTAGCAACCATAGCATTGGTAAGTGAACAGTACTTCCATGTGATAATTTGAGATTACACTACATGAATTCAATGAAATACAAGGGAAGGTCAAGCTTAATCTCAAGATGTCTCAAAGTTCCAATTTCAAATTTCAAATTTCACCACCACCCAACAATCGTTTAGATGGGTATCTCAAGATGTCTCAAAGTTCCAATTTCAAATTTCAAATTTCACCACCACCCAACAATCGTTTAGATGGGTAGCCCATACTTGACTCATGCACTACTTCCCAACATTAAGGAGCACAATATGATTGTCCAAGAGATTTAAGTGTAATAGTTGTTACACAATAGGCACAGTACCACAGCGACATACAAAACCATCAATATTCTTTTCTCAGGTTTCCTGCAGTCAAGCACAGTTTGAGTAGCACTATCAGATTTCAACAAATCTGGAGGACCAAATTGCTTAACTGCATCAATGAGCCTTATTCTAATCCCAAAATCCTCAAATCTACCAAGAGCTCTTCATTGACTCTACCTGGTATTAGTCTCTGATAACCCTTCATCAAACAGCACAGAAGGTCTACTCCACTTCTATAATCACACCAGCGATATCCTCCTTTGCTTTGAATATCGGAAAGGACTTATTGATACCAATAACCAAACGCGCACCAACAAACACAAAGATGCCGTGCCCAGATCACTGGCACGGTTTTCAAACATTTGACACCCGTCCCAAACGAGGCGAATGACCATAACTCCAATGACCACAATTTCCATGCTAGAGTTCAAAAGCCAAGACAGGTGTGTTGAATTTCCACGGTCACATCATAAAACACTTGTATTTTTCTACACATCCAGTTCCCTCGATCCCATTCAAAAACTGGAAACAAATGAAGCTGGATCATGAATTTCATGTATAAACTGGACAATGTATGTATGCCGAAGGACAAGCTGCTTACCACAAGCAAGAATGGCCCTCCGTCCTTGAGCGATGGATTGGGGGCTCATCTCCAGTTAGCCGAAGATCAACTACAGCAGCTTTATTTTGCTCATGAGAATGTGAGTGTTGTCGAAAACCTCTAGGTCGTCTTCTTCTTGCCCTTCACTCGGGAATAAGCAAACACACCAGCCAAAGCCAAGCCAGTGCCCAAGCCATTGACAGCCGAAACCGGAGTTCGGAAAAACAAAACCGAAGTCACAATGACGATGACCCTCTTCACGCAATTTCCAACCGAATGCGTCACCGGAGAAACCTTCGCTAGAATCATGTACGACACTTGCTGGTAGGAATGAAAACACAAGCCTGCAATGAGCGCCCTTGTCGCCACCACTTTCACGTCAAGCCCCGCAGCTGACAACGCTTGCGGTGTGAACTTCACTCCCTCCACGAAGTAGGTCACAGGCAGCAACAAAAAGAAAGACATGATCGTAATAATCGAGAACAGGTTAATGTTGTCCAGAGAGCCTTCTTTCTTGACCATGAACTTCTTGCTGAGCACGTTCCGAGATTGGAACGTAACATTCGATGCCATGGCGCTCAGAAACCCAGCCCAGTTGAAGGAAGCCTCGGTCAAGGACGCTAATGCCACCCCGCCAACAATCGGGACGAGGGAAGCAACTACGAGAGGGTTGGGATTCTCGCCCAGGAAGAGGGCAGAGAGGAGGACGGAAAAGAAAGGCTCCATGGCTTTGATAGTGTGAGTAAACGAGACGGCTACTTTCCCTAAGCTCATGTTCGTGAAGAGGTTTCCGAGTGTGTGCACGCAGGCTAAGGGGAGGATTAGTTTCAGCTGCGCGGCGTTGAAAGAGGGTCGCTTGTGGAGTCCAGTTAGCCACATAAGAGATGCGATCACGCCCCCGACCGCGAATTGGAGAGAAGTGATGGTGATAGGGTAAGGAAAAACCTTGAGCACTTGTTTGTTGTAAATGTTGAAGCAAATGTTGAACATGTACCAGAGTCCGAAGAGGGAACCCAGCATTAGGGTTTCGGCGAGCTTGGACTCTCGGCTCACAGGATCCACTCCCGCTTGCACTGCTTCCAATCCCTGGTCCCCATCATTACTGCTACTGCTGCTGCTCGATGCAGAAGCTTCCACCACGATCTTCTTCTTATTCCGGGCCACATTCTGTGAGGGTACGAGGGGCAGGAACGAGGACGATCGGAGGGCGCTCAGCGAGGTGCGAGATGAAGTGAAATTCGAGGTGAGTGGTGCCTGAAGCTTGTTAGAAGTGGCGGTAGCGATTCGAGGCTGTTGTTGGTGCTTGGGGTTGATGAGCGAGTGCACGCGCAAGGTGCCCGCCATCGCCATCGCCATCTCTGCCCGCTTGAAGCTTCAACCAGATTCTGCGAGCGTTACAAAATGGCTGCTGCGTGAAGGGAAGGTGCTGCTTCGCCTCGTTTCCAACGGCCGCGAGCTACGCCGGAAGGTCAAGGGAACAATTCGAGGGGAACGAGGAAAGGAGGGGTCTCAGAGCTTGGGAACAAGGGAACTGTTCCAGCATCTCCAATTCTTTTTGGTCGAGGATATTTTTGTTCAGCCACTTGTACAATGGCACAAGCCACTGATTCCGACTTTCCATGTCTTTGTAACCCCTTCTGACCAACCAAAACCATGCAAAAAGTTAAAAACTTAACCCCAATTCCCACTTGTCCGATTTTCCAATTCTTTTGAATCTGTCCAAATTTAGCTAAAACTTGTCAAATGAAAGCAAAGAGTAAGGAATAAGCACGATGCAAGTGTGGAATGGACTTAGTAACGAAACAAGAGTCATTAGAGTCATACAATTTAGGTGCAATTTGCCAAAGGACAGAGCCAACAACGAAACTATCGTACATCAAAATCAGCAGAGAGCTAAGAGAAGACTATGGTGATCTTTATCAACATCACATGATGTGAAATTGCACACCATTTACAGCACAGCTTGTAAACAGCTGTCTGACATTTGCTTGAATAGTGGATCACTGCGGGGGCTTCCATTCGCCAGGATCACACTCATCCTCCCCTTTGGCAAGCAGCTCGTAAATGCCAGGGATCTTCTCGCTTGAAATATTTTCACCGAGTACCTACATACACATCTCTGGAATTAATGCCATAACTACTAAGGATCACGGAGCTTTGATGGTTGAACACCTGAGCCCCATGGCAGCATTAACAGTAAGAGTTATGATGCTAGGGATGACAGATTCAGGCTGTTGAGAACATCAAGGATGCTGTAAGACTGTAAATTGGTTTGCTGACTATCTTTATCTGTCCTTGTAGCAATGGCTGGCAAGTTTTGCTCAAATGCGATACAGGGACAAGGGTGTGTTGTTGAAGGCTGGATTGGTGGAAGGAAAGTAAAAGGCATAAAGGCTGCGAAAAATTTGAGCTGTATTGCGAATCATACTTGAGCTTGCGACTGGAAGCACATGAAGGGCGAGTATCGGCCAAAATTGGCAACCCGTGATGTATAAACATCAGCGTACCTGCACAATGGGAACGCAGAGTTGAAGGTAACGTATCGGAAGGGAAAGATCACTTGCACAGAAGGTATTATTAGTCTCGTGCCCTGTTGTTTCCCTTCTGAAAAGGCCGTACCCTAGAATTCTGTCTCGACAACATAAATGAGGCAGTGAGGCGGTGAGTTTGTGAGCTGTTTGAAAATGGATTGTCGATGCCTACTTCTCTATTTGTCGATAAAGGTGACTCTTATCCCACACTCCTGCTCGTGATAAGTAGCCCCACCTGCATTCAAGTCGACAACAAAAGCATGGAAATTTTGTTCAGAATGTACAGATTGCCAGAAGAGTCTTGCACTCTACAACCAAATATGAGGAGATTTCCCGATGCATCATGGCGAATTTTCTTGTGCTGTGTTGATTCCATCAGATGGAGTCTCAGCTTTGTGCATACAAGAAAATGTTCTCAACAAGATGAGGAAGTATAGAAGGATTAAGGTTGACGTGAATCACTTTGCACTAAAATGCTCTCCATCGGTAGCCACCATTGGTGCAATTCTTTCGTCCAACTTCCTCAAGAGGTTCAGTACCTTCCCCATTTTATCCTCCAACTTACTTGCATCAACCACTGTTGCTGCTGCTGTCTACACATTTTATTCAAACATAGGATATGAGCGGGTGTCGAACTTGGACTGGGGAGGACATGGGCTTTAAACAAATCGATACGAGGCGGCTCCTCGTGGTCATGGTTAGCATTGCAGGTTTCTTCTAACTCGTTAGTTGGTTGAGGAGAAAGGAAAGCTGGGACTCGCTTCTGATAATATACAATTGGCACAAGCCCCGCAAAGGGATATACTAGTAGACCGCGCTGCAATCAACCCTGTCAATGACTGATTTTTAAGAAGTATTCACACTTAAGCTGGTTGAGGCAAGAGTACCTCTGGAGTTGGTTTGATGCAAGTGAATATGAGAAGACCTGAGCTGGTCGACTATGACTGCGCCGCAACATCGCCAGCCTCAACTGATTGAAAATGTCTTCAACAACTTCCTTCTTGTTGACGAGTTCCAGCAGTGTCGCTCGGTCGCTCCTTCCACGAGCCATCGCCCTAACCTGCAGCATCGTGCTTGTATCACTTCCCTGTTATATGTAATGGACTTACCCTATCAAGGTGCGCTCAAGATCGAGGCTGCCATCAATTTACACATCATATTCTGTTGGTGAGCTTCGTGATTGGCTACAATTTACCAAAGCACAAAACCCAGGCACTCGGTAAAATACTGGACCATAAGAAATGGATTTTGCCATTAGGAAACAACCTCTCGCTCCAATTCGCGGCAGATGAGCGCTGTTCGCCATTTGAGGTTGACTTTCGACTGGCTTACATCCGTGAATATATGATCACCGATGTAGAGCATTTCCCCTCCATAGGCGTCAAGAGCCTTCTCCACCATGAAGGCGCTTCCCCCGCAGTACAACCCGCCTGTGGTAAGAGTAAATCATGCCGTCCTTGAAAACTTGCACTCGACTTATTGCGTATGTTAAACACAGATGCCATTTGTGTTAAAAGGCCATGCACTCGACAATCAAAGTTTTCCAGCAAGGTATCTCCTAACAGATGTTTCTAACCTGCTTTGGGCTCGTAGCAGGGTCGCATGAGGCCATCTCCAGTAACAATCTCGTAAAGGGGGCTTGATCTTTGGAAAAACTCAGGCTTTCTGGCAGATACAATAACCTACAAAGAGATGAAAGCAGTGACCAACAGTAAGATGATATTTTCTATCCATTACATGGTGCATTCACGAATACAAGATCCTGTACAAATCACACTCTTATCAGATGAAACAAGTGTAAGTATGCATCCAGAACTGAAATATTATGGTTCCAAAGATTGTCACCAAGTCAAAAAGATCTCGCCAAGTCATTCCTTTGGGAAGAAACGGGTTGAAGGCGTAGTTCATCATCTTGTTGGTGTAGTGGAAGTCCGAGTTGGTGATCAGAAGAAGTCGTTTTCCTGCCTACGGAGCCACAATAACAAAGATTTGAGGAAATTGAGAATCTTCCCATCAAACATATTTCCTTCGTCTGTATGTCATTCAACCAACTGGCGATCTGGTTGACTTACGTCTTTCTGGTCAAGGAGGGTTATTGGTAGCTCCTCATCAAGCTCAACAAATTTATCAGGCTTGTTGTAGATTTCAGCCTATAAATTAGTAACACATTAGTTGAGTATTTTCAGTGTACTTAATTTTATTTCAGACATGATCTTACAGAAGTAAATGTATCATACCTTTAGTTTTCCCTCGATGTGAGCTTTGAACAATGCCTTGGCGACAGCCTGGACAGCCAAGAAACACCACATTACATGCTTATAAAGAGCATCAGAGAAAAGAACACGACAATGAAATGAGCTTAGCATCAGAGAGTTACATCAAAGAAGGTTACCGCATAGAGAGTTTTGTAGTTTAGTTTGATTAGAGAGGGTGGAAATTGACCCTTGTCGAGCCTCGCCACCAACTAATCATTCATTCAAGCACCCACACGGTTGTTAAGAATCTTAACCCCTCTAAAATGGCTCGAAGTATTGCTACTTTCATTCATGAGGCATATTATAATAGCATCAAACTGTTCCAATACCGACAGAATTTGTTCTGATATGGAAGATGACGGAATCATAAGGTCAGCTAAATAACAAAATTCAGACTTAGCAAAAATAGCCTGGATATACAATAGCTCAATGCACTAGGACTATCATAAAGAGAAGTACCTGCATATATAGAACAGCTTCAGACATGGAGAAGAGTGTGTTGAGGAACTCCCAGCGATATTCATCCCGCAAATCTACCATCACGTCCCCGTATACCTTGCTGATATCACATTAAACACTTCTTGAGCATGAAAATTAATCTTCAAAGTTTGTATTTCGGCACCACAGTACTACGCACAGTGATACTGAACTGAAGCACATTCAGTGTCGCTGCGAAGGGCTTATAGAACAGATAAGAAGCACTAAAGCATAAAATAGACATTTTGTGTTTCCAGGACCATCTTTTAAGTGACGTGTACCCCAGGTCTTGACTTAATACCTGATGATTCGAGAGGAGAGCATCTTTGTGCCGTGCATGGCGCGCGTGATATGGCCAAACCGATCTGCCTTAACTAGATTTCCTTTCTCTTTGTCCAGAATGAGGCCCCTAATTACCTGAATAGGAACAAATTACACGCTCAATGGTGCATCACAAATCTCAGTGCAATACGATTATCAGACAGTCATACTCCCATACAGTGCTGTCACTGCTGACCTTCCTTGGTAACAAATTGGGGACCGATACCATATTACCTATATTGAAGTTCAAGCATCAATGAGTGACTACCAGATGATTATCGAATGCAAGTCCGTCGGTTGGGAATCCCTGCAAGTTGAGGTTATTTAATCCATACTCGTATGCCCTTCCTTCCCATGCCTGTCAACAAAGCAGATTGCACTGTGATACTTCACATACCGATGACTTCAGTCATTCGAATATGCATGCTTGGGGGTCTGCATCCAGCAGCTACCAAGTGCTTTTATTTCTCTTGGACGAGGTTGGAGTGTTTGTACCTTCACATTGTAGTGAATGAGAGTGTAATCCAAGTCATAGCCGATGGTCGTGATGGCCCGCAAGCTCAGTGTCCGACTGCAGAAAATACTTCGGGATGGGCATCCAGTAGGGTATTGTTTCTGCATGATTTGGTAATGGATTGCATATAAGTTCTCCTAGTAGCTGCCATCTCAGACGGCAAACAACATGATGTAAACTTGTGATCGACAGTTCCACCAACTCCTTAGACGATTCATGACTTCTTAGCACAGGTTTGGCATAAGATACTGGGAAAGAGGGTGACCAATCACCTATTCATTCCAGCTTGATCAACATGTTACCATGAACATAAGCTTGAAGGAATATGGAATTTTAAGACCAGATGGCTAATAGCAGTTATGACGAATACTGCCTATCAGCAACTCTTTGAGACCACTAAATGGAATCATTCATGGCAAGTCTAACAAGTTTCTGCAGTAGGGGTTCCGTGCCCTTCCAGTATCAATATAAGACATGCATCCAAATCTCACCGGAATTTGCAAGATGTTAAGGAAGTCTGCTGCTTCCTTCGCTTCTTGACGTGTGAATTCCATGCTGTGATCCATGAATTCATTCCCTGCAACATAAATGCTCACATGATTTCCAATCAATATCATAATCCAAGTGCTTTCAAACTCACTGCAGGGACACTTCTGCTTAACAAGGGTTATCTCACGATTGTGCGAGACGACCTTCGAAGTGTACAGAAGTTCCTGAAATCAGGTCCTGTAACAATTACTTTCTGGTTGACGTTCAAACAATATGAAATTGCTGTAAACTGTCTATATAAGGCGCAAGAATAAGGCATTGAGGACATTGAACAGATAGCGTTCACCATATAAAGTGGGCCTAGACCTTCCATAGATTGGATGCTTCAAGTGAGCCAGGGAATCGCACCAAGAGAGTCCGGAAAATCGATCTGGAGTTCCTCAAGTGAACACTGGACAATACTGTCAACGTTCCTGCGTCTCTGTATGCTTTTCAAGCTTGGACTTGGACAAATAGAATCGTCGTCTGTTACTTTGTCGGCAACTGGTATGTCGCACTGTGCCTCGTCTTCTGGGTCATATCCTGCCTGCTTTTTCCTCCATGCTTTCTCCTCTTGGTCCACCCTCGGATCTTGATCAGCTGTCATCATCAACAATCATCAGAAGGGTGTCCTGGCTACAGTCAAGACAGGCTTTACATTCGAATTCCCCTCGTCAAAAGATAGATATCGACATTAGCATGATGATGTAGCGATCTCTATCATATCCTTGTAGACTTGAGTATGCACAGTTTAACAGATGGTCTGATCGATGTTCAGAACATACACATGAGAATTTTTCACTATGAAAGTGCTATGAATACTTTAAACCAACTCTTGAGATCCATGTCCAACAGGAAGAACCGAAATTTAGCACTTGAAATAATAAATCTCAAGCAACTCAATAATCTTGCAACGCTGAACATTAATTTCCCCTTCTACACTCAAAAATCAGCGACCACTTCTTGCATTCAGATTGATCGAGGTAACAAACAAGAAAACGATGAATGCTTGGTAATCTCACAATGCCTACTTAGCATTGAACTAGTTTTTGAAGACATCAAACCACAAGCCTGGGTAGTCTGCGGACAAATTCTAGACATCTAAAGCGCATACCTGGACCTCCGGTTGTATATGGCCTGTTTAATTGAACGTATGGTTTATCATCACGCTGAGGATGAGCAGGCGATGATGTGGGAGGACTTTCGCTCGACGGGGGCGGACTCTTTCTCGCTCCTCTTCGACGACCAGCTTTGAGTGTACTCCGTACGTGGTGCTGAGCAGCCACCGTTACCGGTCTAAGCATCGAGTCCATCACCCTCTGGCATGGTCCTATATGCAGCTACACATCCCACGATGCAATCAGGCCCGCTCTCATGCAAAGTGGCCATGGCATGAGAGTGAAAAGTCCTGAAACTGAAGATGCTGACAAGAAAGAATATATGTTTGCCTTCAAGGAGCTGCACCATACCTTGACCCAATCTGAAAGGACTAGAAAAGGAAGCTGGCCTCTTGAAGGCGCTTTGCTGCTCACCAGCTGAAAATTCCTCTCGGACAAAGCCTCTCGCCATAGACGCTGCGCCTAACAATTATCGGTCAAAACGTGGAAAAGATCAGGACATCATCAGCACAACTTGCCTTGCAAGTGGGTAAAGAAACCGAACCTTCTTGGAGGTGCACAGATCTTGAATGGAAAGGCCGTTGAGACATAAGGGGACTCCCCTGTCGAGAGGAAGTATGAGCTTCTACGGCTGCGAAGGATATGTGACCATCGGATGAACCCCGAGTACGAGATCTCGAAGTAGTTCGTCTTGCTGCAGACTGAGCCCTTGAACGAGGGCGGGAGCGCAAGGGCGATGCAGAAGCTATTGCTGCGAGCAGAGCCGCATAAGATGGGGGAGATGAAGGCCGTGCCTGGCGCTGAGGGGTTGAGTAGCATGGCCCGGGATGGCGTGCAGAGTGCACTCTACTTGGGGAGCTGCTGTGTACTTGTGATGTGAGGGATACACGGTCAGAACGGGGGCTTTCCTGCATCGGAGAAGGTGTGGATCGCCTTGAATTCGCAATAAAAGTTCGCTGGCGCAGTGAACTTGGCACATCCCCCCAGCCTCGCCGTATTCTAGGAGATATACTTGCTCGTCGACTTGCAAGAAAACTCGGTCGCTCTATTCGGCCGCAAACGCACTTGCCTGGTGTGGTGCTGCAATGCTTGGTGTATGTAATGCCCTCATACGATCGAACCTCGCTTATGATCCCGCTTCTAACATCTGATGGTGCTTTGTCTGCTGCTGTCCAGCTCCTAGAGCGATGCTGCATGAAAGTCGGTTGTCGTAGCATTGTCGCATGTTTCATCCCCTTCCTCTGACTGTCGTGCACAATCTCGCCTACCATGTTCAGCACTTGTGTTTCGTAATCGATGTTAGAGAGATTTCCATCGCGAGCCGACATTGGTCTTCTCCTACTACTCCCACTCTTGCACAGTAAAATTTGATTGGTGCCCTCCCTTCCACTGTTCATATTAACGACGCTGCACTTTGCATCCACTGTTCTCGGGATCAATCTCCGCAATTGTAACATCGATCCCTCGCGATAATCCACAACTCCAGCATTATCAAGCTCATTACCACATGAAACCCTAACACTTCGGGAGTAGCAAAGGATTCAAAATTTACCAGAACTTTGACACGCCAAGCGCATCCTCCTCGGTTTAAAGAGCCTGTGACCATTTTTCAATCGCACCTTTCATGACCAGGACACTGCCATCGTTTGCTAAATTAAACGGAATCGTTTCCTGCACATAGTGCCATGCTCGTATCGTAGGAAAATCAGAATGTTCATGCGAATATTGCTGTCGAACTCGCGCATCCGTAAACACTGTACGTTTCACATTGTAACTCATCTGCACGGAAGACATCAATTTACATGACCAAAATATTAGTATTCATCAGAATACTTCGAGTATACGCACTGCACAGCTAGGAATCTATAAAACTATATTCAACAAACATGATACATACATAAATGGTCAAAAGCTTCACACTGTACTCCCAATCGGACGTTACTACTGGCAGAACGGAATGCAATCTTGGCGACAATGCAAACTCAAAAAAAGAATCACCGTTATCAGAAAAACTTGCTCCCATCATCACAGAATGCCTTTAAAAATTTCTTCAGCTTACCTCGTCGCATGCTTCATCTGAGATGATGGTTCCGACGGTTGCAATTTTTAATCTGAAATGGAATTCTCGAACTCACTATATTTTCCGCGTTTCGTAATTTATCAAACATACAAAAGCTATAATGTGATATGTCCGAGACAGAGATTATTTCGCGTTAATCTGTCCAGCAATTCATGTAGAATATGAAATCGCCTACCGCTAAAAGGAAATGACAGAAATTGAGCACCAGATCGTTTGAATAACCTTAACAGAATCAATCATTACTCATTGTTTACAGGATTTACCGTATTGCGCTGATGTCTCCAATTCTGAAGACTGTTAAATCCATGCGCCTCGCTCAGCTGATCGATCGCAGTGAGATCTCCGCGGCGGTTCAGAAATACTTCAGGAAGACTTTTTCGTTTCGAAAAGAAAAGAAAAAACTAATTTATGAGCAAAGAGCACAAATGGCTTTGGCGTTCGCCATTGGTAAGGCGTTGCAACGCCATAGCCATACACAGCCCGTTGAAATGAGGAGGTCGGCCGACTCGAACCGAGAAATCTTCAAAACGCTTAATGAACTCAGAAATCTATGATAATCTTGAAATTTGGTGGATAGTGACATACGAATTGGTAGATGTGGTGGTTAGCCGGTGATTCACATGGCGCAGCGGAACCTCGCTGTGAAAGAGTTAAGGTGGCAAGTTACCTTAAGTATATGTCATATGGGTAGAATAAGTTATGGTTGGTCAAAGGCTTTTAGAAGAATCTCAAAGTTTTAAATCCATGAAGGAGGTTGTAATAGTCATGGTGGGGAGTAGGAGGATAATTTCAAGATTTTTTTGAGTTTTTGGTGTAAAATTATAAACATGAAATTCTTGAATAGTTTAGTTAACTCCTATACGTCTTTGGGTATTTTTAGCCAAAAAACATATTTTAAGAAAACGTGCTATAGATGAAAGTGGAGATAAGTCAATCTGATCTCAACCATACAAACTTGTGATAAACTTATTGTGAGTCATGTGGATGAAGATTGGGTCATGAGGCCTTAAAGAATGCAAGATCATAATGTATTGATTGGGTCATGAGGCCTTAAAGACCTAATCAAAACATGCTATAATTTCATCATTTTTACTTCAGAGTGGAAATTCTATCAACAATGTTACTACAATTAAAAATTACTAACTAGAACATTGTTCACATTCATCTTAAGAACACTCTTGGACCAAAAAGATTCATCAAAAAAGATACTTGGCTCTTGGCTCAAATAATAGCCTTACAATGGTGAAAATTGTTGGAAATTTTACAAAGGGAAAAAGTCCAGAAGTAGACCCCTTGTACTAAATTGAATGCCATATCTTCCTTACACCTTAGATCAAGAAAATATTCTTACCACGATAACTAGACTCAAATTAAAACATTCCTAAACACAAAGTCAAAATCAAATGGTGGGTGAAGGAGATGTTGCTCCTCAAAAGTCATCCATTTTTTCACTTTTTTCATCAAAGAAGCATCATTGCAAATTCAGTACTGAAGTTATTTGAGTTAATACCAAAGTTGTGGGGATGCATATTAATATTATACTTATGTAAAAGAATTCATACGAAACTATTTTTGATTTCACATATTTGGCTTGCGATGGGAAAACATGCCCCATTTTTGAAAACTCTAAAACAAATGTTGTTTTTCGTAAAATGCACGCCATTAATTCATACTTTGTATTATGAGTTTGAACTTTTTAGCACACAAACTAGACTTGATTTTTGGTTCACCCCAAGTAATTTGGTTAAAAATGTAGTTTGGATGAAGAAGTTATAACTCTTCAAAGTTTTAGTCCTTCATCCAAAATATTGTTTTTCAATACTAGGTGTTGAATTTATTTATTATTCTTACTCCAAGCATGCAACCATTTGAGTAAAGTCACTTACTGATATAGTGGCATTGTCTTCACATGTAAAACGTCCCATTATTTGTAGTGATACTTAACCGTTTTACAAACAAAACTCATAAAGTTAAAATCTTTCATTGCATAGTTAAACGTTGTACATTTCTTCCCTTAAAAGATTATTGTTCATGGAAGGTTCTTGTATACCTAATTGTATGTGCACAGAAGGAAACTAATACAAAATGGCTTTTTGTTATTTTGGGCACTAGTTGAAGGGTTAACTTTGATATTTTTGTCTAATTTTTTTACCGAAGGCTCCCTATACTACAAAGCTCACGTGATAAAAATTTGGATATAGATTCATAAATTAGAGTCTTTTAACACGTGTTAAGATTTTAGAGCCCAACTGGGATTAGGATTAGTAATTGTACTACAAACTTGCTTAGATGAGTAAAGAATTACATGTAAGGGGGACCATTCTACTTATTATAACAAAGTAATGGTCTAAAAAATTGCCCTTCTTTTAGGATCGTAAGTAATTAAGAAAGACAAAAAATACCATAAATTATAAAATTTAGAACAAATCAGGTCTCTTCAATTCATTGTCGTCATCAAAAAACCCCATATAAATAATACCTCTTTGCCGCATGTGATATCAAACCTCCAGTGGAGTCATCCCTTGGGAATGTCACAAAACAAAATTCTAAAAGTAGTTTCTTGCCTTAAATAATAGACTAGTATGGCCACTGCTATTTTATTTTTAGTATTGATTATGTAACTCTAAACAAAGTGATTCTTGCGTGTTTGGGTTCTCTTGTTTTTTTCCAAAATATATGATTAGGTCATCTTTGTAATTTTTGGTGATTTGGGGCCCAAATTACTAGAAAATTCAATATCTCCGGAGCCATCGACTCGTATCGAGATTCGATCGTTTTCTACATTTTTACAAATAATTCCACTTCTAACAACACCTCATGCGCCCCAATCCGAACCCCTTCCAAAGATCATAGTGTCACTCGCAAATCAAATCAAAACATACTACCTGCATTAAATAATAGATGTGAGAAGACCATGGGCAAATTACCATCCGTTCACCATCCAAATGGTTATAGGCCCCTTCGTGCCCACGGTGACAGGGCCAGTTTCAACACTGCTTACAACCCTATAAGGGCCGCCATCGCCCGCACAGGTCTATCAGTCCTCGATCGCAATCTTTCGTTTCCGCGATGGCGCTCTGCAGCAGAGCCTCTCTTCATTTTCGTCTTAACATAGGTTTTGTATTTTCAGTTCTACAGCTCGATTTTTGCTACTTCGAGAGTTTTTAGGGTTTGCAGAGTCTTTCTCCTGCGATGATTAGAATGGATAATCAGCCGGCTGGTTGAAACTATCACAAAAACATACAGAACATCTAAGGGTCTGAGCGGAGAACAGATACATTGTGTTCGAGGCAAATTGACTAGAGTCACTCGTGTGCTGAAAAGCCGTAGCACATAGAGCGCTGAAAGTTGCCGAGAGGAAGGGTCACGGGCAGCTGTTCTACCTGATCTCCCTGAAGAATCTACCTGGGCAGGAGGAAGCTTCCATGAACAGATCTTTGTGTCAATGTTGTCTGTGATGAGCTTAATGTCATGCACCACACTTAGTTTTCCGTGCTGATATGACCTAACACCATATACAGTTCTGAGACAGCAACGATGTTGAGAGCGTTTTCGTTTTAGTGAGTCCCTCCCTATGATTAATATCTATATTAGCTCTATCTGAATCATCAGTGTAGAAAAACTGGTTTTCCTTTATGAGGGAGTCTGCTTGTGATGATAGTGCACGGTGATGATACCAAAGTGTTTCGGACTAGAGTTTCTGATCTGGGGTAGTAGCCAGTACTGAAGAAACCACTCTTGGCTGTCTGAGCGCACGCAGTACGGATACTGATCGCTTTTTAATTCAGACGTACTTCTATGTAGTATTCGCACAGATGAAGACGTTTACAGTAGTTGGTTCAATTCCTCGAAAGACGATTCTGTGAGTCTTCAAGACACGAGGTGAATCCGGTTGGGATGGAATGCAACAGCGGAATGTCGGATCAATTTGAACTGTTTCGGGGTCGATTGGTAATTCTTGGATTATCACATGACTATCCTCCGTATATTTCTGACATTCCCTTGGAACGCTCCCTGTTGTAACATCTGTGTACCTTCATCAGAAAAGTAAGTTCTCAATTAGTTTGAATCTTAATATGTCTCAGATCAAAGGAAGCTGTGCAGATTCATCAGACTTGTAATTTTATAGTAAGTGATCATGAAAGGCTTGACCTTTCATTCCACTATGAGTGCTCACGCAAGAACCCTTCGGTGCTGCGAATTACAATGCAACATTCTCTGAAGCAATCCCAGCTCAACCTAAGAGATTGGCTGTGAGCACAAATATAAACGCAAACAATCTACAATCTCGAATACGGTACTAAAGCTGAACCCAGAAGTTCGACGTAAAACCCTTGCACCGTAATGAATGCGACTACAATAGACACTACGCTGTGAGTCAGAGAAACATGAAGTTCAGCAGGTTCCGCTCGCCAGATTGATGTGGCACGACGATGATGAGCGGAACCCACGACGTCCACCTTGCCAAGGGTTTAATAGCATGCAGGTAGAGAGAATGAAAACCTTGTGTTCTCTTCAAATACTACTTTTCAAAAACGGGTCCGGAAGCACTCCCAACCGAAACCTGTAATCGAACAACCGAAACCTGTAATCGAACAATCAGACCCCGAGGTTCCTCCTTGTCACTCAGCCTCACTTGGATGTAAGCGACTTTGGCCGTTGTCCATTTTCCATGCCCGTTTTCCATGGCCGTTTCCCATGCCTGTTTTCCATGCCCGTTTTCCATGTCCATTTCCATGCCCGGAGCTAAGGTTAGGGTTTCATCGCATCTAGGTAAATTAGAAGTGAAACTGTGTAATGTTTGTTGTCTTTTGCATAATGTTTAATCTCTTTTGAGAACCTAACTCTTGAAGGTGTGAGTATGCAGTTATGGCCAATAGATCGTGTTATTTGCATGTTTTCTAGTCTGTACATTGCCCGTCCCATTCTATGACAAACCTTGTGATCTACAAGGATTTTAGTGTAGAATTAGATAAGGCGTATAAATATATGTATGTGTAGAATTGCTCCGCATTTTTTTTGAGGCATGTACATTGTATATACACTTCTAAGCACTGTTAGGAGTGGGTCGTAGTGTCACCGGCATTTTCCTAAAAATGTTAATGTAAACTCACTATCTTGTAATTTCTTTTCATGCAATCTTAACAAAACCTTTGAGAAGCTAGACTCAAAAACTTTTGCATATCTATATTACAATACAGGAGGCTTTGTCTCACACGACGGTTCCGCGCTGGAATCCGTCGTGGAGACTTGCCTCCTGTATCCACACTTCCCGCTCAACCGCTCAACCGCTCAACCAACTGCTCAATCAAGCACCGTCAAGGCTTATTGGTGCGCACTGACGTCCGCGAATTGTGTGGACAACGCACAGATGGCACCGCCATAGCTTGTGTTCAGGTCCTTTTACAATGGAATCAGCATCCATAAGTTGCTCGATGAAGGACTTTAGGCCGTCTCCTCTCACAATAGAATTTATGCAACAGGTAAGAAATATGTATGTGTAATTTTTACCCTCATAGGACCAACAAAACTTGAAGAAATTCTTGAGCTTTCACATGAGGTATGCTGAGATTCAAATACAAAGGCCCAATTTCAACAATTAAACAGGCAAGACCTATGACTTAGAATTAAAGTAGGAACTCAAAGTAAAAAGAGTAGGAGTAGATTGTTGGTCTTTCGGGAAAGGAACTAGAGAGAGAAGTTTAGATTATTTCTTGTGATTTATCACTTATAGTTGGGTGATAGGTCTTGGATCAGTTTCATATATTTCTTTTGATTAGAAGTTTCAATTGTAAGTTGGTGACTAACCGTAGAGTATTTGATATCATTCACGATAAGCGGTACGAGTAGTTCGAGTGGGTCTCCTCCCCGTCCAATTGATGTTGGACCTAGCATGTCAATGCAGAATAACCTAAAAAAAGAAAAAAATGGTCTGAAACCAACCCGTGGATCCCGTCATAGAAAGAAAAAAGATCAGGATAGGTTTTTTTCTAGACCGTGTCTTGCTGAAATTCATGAAACTGTGATAAATTGGTTCAAAAGTCTATCTAAACATCTGTTTGCAACGTTTGTTTTTAAGCAGTCAAGTCGAAGGGGTCAGAGAATATAAGAGACATTTAGAAAAAATAATATCAAATGTGTTTTTTAGCGAAGAGTTTTCTGCTGAAAAGAACCGGATGTCTTTTGAGAGGTTCGAAAGTCTTATTTGCGAGGAGGTCAATAGTGGTACCACTAATTTAAAAAATTGGATGCTTCAAGTTTCAGATCCTTTTGATCCCAATTTTGACTCTTTAATGACAAAAATTTCATGGTTTGATGCCAAGTTGACAAAATTAGTAATTGAACCTCGTAGATTAGTACATGGGATAAACAAAGATCTGTTAGATGGATCTTTGTTGCATTTCCTTCCACTCGATGCAAAGGTTATTGATTTGAAAGCATCTTGGATTATAGGGCCTTTTGATGAAGACAATGACATTTCGTCCACAGATTATGAGATATACACTCATGGCCTACGGTTGCTCAGTAGTAGTGAACCTGCAAACGAACGTTATAATACCATTTTACAAAGAGTAAAGGGATTCCAACGGTCAATACCCATTTTGAGGAATGATCCAATGGAATGTTATCCTAAAATAAAATAGAGACCATGTTTGAGACCATTGATGTATATTTTATTATTCTAAATATATAAATTCGATATGTATTTTTTAATATTTTCTGTATCAACTTATTTGAAGTTTATGAATGTTTTATAGCTTTAGGCAATCCAAGTTGAACGTGCTCAACGGCACGGGTCCCACTAGTGTGCTAATAATTCACAATGTTCTTCATCAAGTACATGCTAATTGAGATTAGGAAGCAATGCATGCTGGTCAAGATTATAT
Source organism: Bryum argenteum (assembly GCA_037043015.1). Classification (NCBI taxonomy): domain Eukaryota; kingdom Viridiplantae; phylum Streptophyta; class Bryopsida; order Bryales; family Bryaceae; genus Bryum; species Bryum argenteum. The sequence goes on from CM073330.1 coordinate 10,515,445, forward strand.
AACAACGGGTGATAATGAAAATTAAACGCAATTTCTCCCTTGGAAGGTCCAAATATTGAAAGGGGATGTTGTCTCCTTGTTTGTAATGTATAAGAGCATTTTTGATATGAAGAGGCAAAAGTGCAAAATTGGCTACATTTAGTTAAACAAAGGTCTTACCAGACTTGGCTATTCGGCGCGCCAAATAGAGGCTTCAAACTCGCCAAATGTAGGAGTGTACGACATGCCTCGCTATCCACTCAACTCCCATTAAAAAGTATTGTCTACTTGAATTTCAAGAGAGATTTGCTTGCCTTTTGGAGAAATTTCAAAACTTTTGAACTTCTGGTCTCCAAGTGCTTTTAAACTATTTTCATAGTTTGGTGGAAAAAAAATATAGCACAATTCCAAATAGGTGCTATGTCTTGCGACTTCTCTTTTTTAAATATATTTAGCCATTTGGCTTTCTTTTTGAGCGAATTCGTAGGAATACCCTAACTACTTGATATTTTAAAGGAGAGACTTCTTAGGATAAGTGGAGAGAGACCATGTGGAGTTTCCTCTCAAATTTTTCCGTTCAAAGCCATAAAAGATAACACTCCTTTTACTTTTAAATGACCACCATGTTTGTTATATCTATCCAAATTGCAGCTTATGAAGTACGTAGAAAAGGTAGTGCACTTCTCTTTACCAATACATGAAAAATTTCCAAAAGACGTGTAATTTATTTGATAACTTTAATAGCTTTATACTTATTTGTTAGTATCTACCTTTGGTTCTTATGAAGACCTTCAAATGGTGAAGTTTGTTAAGGAAGAGAGTATTGATATCTCTTTAGGAACCTCTTTTGATGCCCTTTACATGTATGTGGCTCAAATTCTCAAATATTAAATTAAGTTGGTGTGAGAAACCTCGATATTGTTCCTTATTGAAAAAGTTATATATACATTTTAAAGTGCAATCATTGCTAATGGATTTTTCTTACACATGAGGTTTAGATGAACATGAAAGAGATATTTCCGATAACATTTACCATACTACATTTTAGACACTTTGGTGGTAGTTTCATGTAATTTGGTTATTTGAGATGGTAATTATGATCATTCGAAGGTGCTCTTATTTATTGTGACACTTTAGTTGAAGTACAAAGGTCCAAAGTTGAGCTTCTTGGTGGATTCAATTCTACGAAAAAAGTTTCATATATAGTAAGTCTTTTTATATATATATTTTTTAGAAATGGGTGAGGTTTTCCATTGTGTCATGCCTCAACAAAAGTAGCTAGTGATAAGAGCTAAAGGTGAATAGTAGTTAATATGTTAAAAAACTCATGTGTTAAAATAGTATCTCTAGTTATTATTGGATTTTATTTCAGATAATGGTATAAAACTTTGCATAATCGCAATAATTTAATATGTAGTTCGAAATATGGATCATTTTTGTGAACATGGTTTTTGTTTGAAAATTGAGGCATGTTCTATTGTGAACGTATACTTCAAGAGGGCAATGTACTTGTATATATAATTTTAGAGAAAGAATAACTTAGATTGAGTTTTATGGAATGCATTGGTCCATGTTACGAGAATCATTGGTGTCTATTTACTTTCAATATTAAGTTTCTCTCTGAATGATATGAGTTCTTTTACAAAAATTCTGTTGAGAAATTTTGGAAGTTTGATTTAAAAAAGAACTTAGTTGGAAATAATAACTTTGACCCCTTAAAAATTCTTGTGTTTTTATAAGCTTGAAATCTCAGAAATGTGATTTCTACCTTTGTGCACTTATGGGGTACAAACTAGTTCTCTTTGTTTGACTGAAACTTCAAATTGTAAGATCTTGTACCCTAGCTTATTTTTAGATACTTTTCAAAAATTGACTGTTGGATGCTTTCGATTTGCGAATATTTGTGCAAAAGTTCTTCTGGGCATTGTTTGGGAGACATTGTCTCTATGTTGTAAAAGAGGGTTTGAACATTGTTACCCAAAACTTTTGGTCATACTTTTTTCCACGTAGATAAGTTGGGTAGGCTCGTGCAGATCTTTAGAGACTCATTTCACTTTATTTACCTTCATGCAAATTGTTTTCTAGAAGAGGGTTTAAAAACAACAATATAGTAAAACATGCACTACGTTAGATATGTTTGGTTTGAGAAAAGTTGAAAGGTGACTAGGTGCCTTTATGATCTTGAATTTTGGGTAAAAAGAAATTTGGAAAAATTCTTCAATGTCAAATTCCGAAAAATCTTAAAGAGAAAAATGTAAAATTACTAGATATTGTGGTGATTTTTTTTGGAATTTTTCGAGGCTGCCCTTGTAAAATTAATTTGTTTTTTGACTTGGGTCATTTTGGAATTTGACTACTGATTTGGATATAAATGTATTTAAAAAGTAAACCAAAAACAAACTACCTTGTTTGAAGTTGAATACTAAATTTTCTAAATGAAGGTTCTAGAATTGAGAATTGTAACTCTAATAAATTTATAAATGTACCTTGCAGTATATGGAGCACCCAAAACAAATTCTTTGGACTAAATATTATTTAACGACTCCATTTTAGCTGCCCAAAATCCCAAAATTTCAAGTTGGGTTTGAAGGAATTTACAGCATATATATATATATATATATATATATATAAAATTTATTTATTTATTTTTTTTTCAAAATTTTTGGGCCGTGACAAAATAAGTCTATTCATGTAGTAATGATATCTTAAGTAGACAAGATTATTTCTCGGCTCAGGCAATATTTGTTTTGTAATCACATCCTTGCTTAAAAAAATATTTGTCTCTATTTTTGACTCTATGACCTTGCAAACAAGTGTCGTAATCACGTGGATCTTATACATAACTCTTAATATTAAATTGATACAAGATTTTATATTAAAAATTTCATACAAACAAACACTCATAAATTTGTAACTCAATTAACCTAAGGGTGCGTGTTTTGACAATACTGGAAGTTTTAGAAGTTTGAAAACAATGCCTCAACTCCTATTGTTTTACATTCATTTTTGGCCCAAAGTTTGGAAACCTTACTAATTACTACAATTAAGAGTAGACAATTCCACCCTTGAAAGCACCAAAAGTAGATAAGCTTTTCATAATTTGCGGTATTGTACAGATAAGTCTTTTGATGTAGTAATGATAATTTAAGTAGACAAGATCATTGTTGAAAAGTTGTTAAAAATGCCAAATGATTAAATGCAAAAATGGTAGGTAAGAACATGTAAATAAGGTTTCTATTTTTGTCTATTGAAATCATTATAATAAAATAAGTAATTTTTTTCCCTCTATCCACACCACATCCACTTTACAGGTGTTTAACAACTTGTCATTGTAAACCGTAAAGGCCCAAAAGAGTAAGGAGCTTTAACTTTTCCCTAAAATGAACAAGTCAATGAATGATATTTTTGATTCCGTATGAGATGAATTTGAGAATTTGTAGTGATACAATCACATATTGTAAAAATTGAGTATGAAAAGTCTTACAAAATAATTTGAATTTTTATCACACAAATGGGAGATGTAAGCATATAATGGAAACGAGGCACTTTAGGGAATTAAGAGGACAAACATTGAGCAAGCATTCAACCTTACAAGTAGTCAAAATTGTAGCCCCTCTTGAGAATATAGTATAGATAATAGTTAATTACTATTTTCTTGATCATCATCTTAATATTATTTTATCATGTAAATCAATTGTAAGGCCTGTTGTGAGCAAAATGTCTTAAGAAACATGAAAAAAATTTGGGCAAATAACCCCAATTCCGTTAAAATGGCACTATGCCATGTGCCATTTTGTCACACTAGATCTTACATTTGTGCTCATACAAAATGGTGTATTATGTAATATCACAATTTTTTTTGTAATATCATTTCTTTATATGCATTGTTACTCATTTTCCCTAATATCACCTTAAAATTCTGTTATATCACATGGTTTTTGAACTGTTGTTCAGAAAGTTGAGGTGTGCCATTTTACCGGAATAATGCCATTTTAAAGCAATTGGGGATAAATGTGATAAAGATATGAAAACTTATACGAGTAAATTTTAAACCTTACAAAAGTATTGAAGGTTACATACAACAATGGACCCACCAAATTATTACTTTTATATATATATATATATATATATATATATATATATATATATATATATATATATATATATATATATATATATTTTTTTTTTTAAAGATCATACTTGGTGTAGTAATCTTTTAAAAGTCAAAACAAATCCTGAAGTTTTCTTTTGGATTTTAGAGGTTAATTTTGTGTACGTGAGCCCTTGTTTACTAATAGATTCTTTATATGAAGAGTCAAGCCGTATATGGTGCCAAAGAGGGAAAAAGTACCTTTTTGATTTGATTGGTTTATTTCTGGAAGTAAAGAAAAATGATTGAAACACGAAAAATGATTAAACACCTGAGAGGGAATTTTGCTTTCTTTTTGTTCATTTTATTGCTTGATTTCTCATGTAACGTGTCCCGAAGTAAACCAATACACGTGATTTTCTACCCCTTTGGCATAAAAAATAGGTGTAAAAAGTTAGAAGGTAAAGTTAGAAGGAAAAGTTAGAAGGTCTTTACTACGGAGCGAACGGTCATGTGCTCAAGCGTTTTGCCTCACTTCCTTCCTTGACTCTCATTCCTCTCCCTTCAACTCCTCGCCGCCCGTTATCTTGTAATAGTGCTTGTGAGAGATTGTCTTAACAATTGTTTGTTCATGCTTTTTGTTCTTTTTGTTACTACACCTAAGAGTTTAAGACAAGAGAGAGTCATGGAAGATAACGTTCCAAAGGTTCGAGATTCATGCCTTCTTCCGGAAAGATATGGCGCGCCTACAGAGGAGGCAATCGTTGTTTGCTTCAATGGGGAATACGAACTTGAAAGCGTCCGTAGGACACACGAACCGATTTCTAACTTCATAGAAGTTCTTCAGGTATACTTTGCAACATTTCAAGTCACTACATTTCCTTCTCAATCCTACAAATCACAACCCTAATCCCCCGAGAAAGGGAACAACCTTTTTGCAATGTATTTGATATCCTGAAAGCTAAGCATGATTCAAACGTGACTAGTGTTATTATGTACGGAGAATTGCAGAGGATTGCCCGCGAGAATGGCGTCATAACCGAGGATGATCGTATACTCACCCTCGAGATGGCCAGAGATGGCACCGACCCCGAAGGTATTGACCACGAGGGCACGGTCGGCGACATTCTTGAGCACTTGGGCGACAGAGATTTGCAAGCTGTGCTGGAATCTACGAAAGCAGCACCAGCACCCGCCATCCAGGATCACCTCCCCGTTGAAGCCAATGCCTCACCAAGGCATGCAGGTGCCGAGCACTCTCGGAGCAAAAGGCAGGACCAGCCAGGGAACATTACTTCTGCTTTTACACTACAACCATCCGCACGACCACCATCTGATTACTGTGCGCCTTCCGGAGACCGGGCCGACAACCCCGTGGTTCTTCTTCCGCAACGCGCCAAAAAACCTGTGAGTATGCAAGATTGTTTACGTAACATCAATTCAGACATTTAACCCTTCACCGCCGGGAAGGCCCTGATACTAGTTGTTAATTAACACCTACCATTTTTTCACGCGTTCACGATTCTTGTTTCTTGTGATGCGAACCAGGGGCGGGGGCCACGGCCGGCACCAATTTCTGTGACTTTCAATCAACTGAGGCAACTCTTCGACCTGCCCAGATATAAAGCTTCCAAACAACTTGGTTTAAATAGTACCGATGTTTATTTCAAGAAAATGATGACGGACTTCGGGCTCATGACATGGCCTTATCGTAGTGTAAGCTGCACAACCAATTACTCACTCACTGCTTTCCAAATTCAATGTTCATCCTAATAATTTTCAACAAAGAAATACTCTTTAATTATGGGAAATTCCTTATCACAACCTTCCTGAATAATGAACTCATGTTTCGTTTTCATTCTTTGCTTGAGTGCAGAAGCGGAGCTTGGAGAGTTCAATAGAAGGGTTAGAGCACGCAATTGATAAGGGAGGCTACGGAGCAGATGTTGATGAGCTACGAGCAGTAGTCGCTGCGGCGAAGAAGCCACTTCACATGTTTCGAACCGGTTCTGCTGCAGTGATCAACGCATTGGTGGTAAGCAATGCAATGAATCCTCAACTTTCAGACGCCGGAAGCACTACTCATCCCTGAAAACAGAGATATCTTTGCATTGGTTGTCAAGCTTGTCAACAGACTCCCCTGAATGTTTCTGATCATTGTGATGTGCATGGTGCAGTTTCCCCCGCAACCGATATTTCCCAAGAAGGTAGCGAATTTCCTTACTCAGACGGTAGGCTGGCGCGCCCGAGAGAATCATAGAACGTCCAGACGAGGCCCGAACTGGAACTGGAACGATGCTGCTGAAAACGCAGCGCCGCTCGTAGCCAAGAGTGGCAGCGCTCGGGCTGGAAAGCGCAAGGCCGATTCTTCTACCAATGTTCGATCATGCAAGCGTCTCAAGAGGCAGAGAAAGAGTACTGCTATGAAGCGCAAGAGAGACTCCGGCGCCTTTGACTCCGCCTTTGCTGAACGTGAGGATGGTTCAGAGGAGGAGTCTGAGAATGAGCCCACGAGCTACTCAGATGCTGGGAGTCTGTGAACCTGGTGACCCACTTTCGTGATTTCCAAACTTGTTAGTAGATAGAGGTCCTCTGAATTGGGAGATCGAAGTCTGTTGCTCCATGCGCACTACTAGATCGACGTCTTCCGAACTTTTGAGATTGAATTTATTAGAGTATTGTTGCTGCTTTTGTTTTGGTGTTTATCTTCTTGTTCATTTAGTATGTGTTGGACAAAGTGGTGCTTGATAGCCCACTAGTAATCGTATTGTTTCGTGAAAGGTACAAATTAAATGACACTATTAACATTAGTTTTGTTTGGTGTAAGACTATGATATTTATTTGAATGGTTTGTGTTGTCTATGTGAATGTAGGATACATGGTGTTGAATGTGGGTGTCTTTGTATCCAATATCTTTCTGGAAGAGTCTTGAGTTGTTATGTTGTCGAGTACTTACGGAAACACGATACGTATCAAAAAGTAAACTCTTGCGTTATCATAGTTTGAAGTCGCATTGGAGTTGAGTGACTCTAGTCGTTAGTTATATAACTAAATGTTCGCTCTCATTTTTGTTTTTACAAACTTTAGTGTAATCTTTAAGTATACAACCTATTAATCCCTAAGACCCTAACTAGTCTTAAAAGCCAAATTGGCTTTTGTTGTTTTGGGTAGGCTAGATGAAGATGTTTAAATTAGTATCTTTGCTTAGTTAAGATTATGAGTGACCATTCCCCATACTACAAGGTGTGTGTGCAACAAGATTTCAAAGTCAAATTAGAATTTTAGGGTTTCTGAAGGCATATTTTAGTTTTCACACCCTAAAAAAAAACTGTTTATTTTCGTAAGTTTTTGGAAATTTCTTCTTGGAAATATGTTCATAACCAAATCACTATTTGAGTTCCAAAGGGACCTAAGTCTAAATGTCTACCAGCTATACAAGGTAGCCCTCAAGCTTTATAAGAGCAAACTTCAAAGTTTTCACAAATTTTAGTAAAAATTTTTGGACAAACTTTGTATGTTTTGATCTTGAAAATGTAAACTTCCAACGGTCAATTTTTTGATCAGTGAAGTCCTAAAAATAGGCTCATTTGTAAGCTTCTTACCGTTGGAAGTCTAAAAAGAGTTAGAAAATTTGCTTCATGTGCACTCCGGGGAGTATATAGAGGTGGAAAATCGGAGTTTTGAGGTTTCAAGCTTCATAAATAGAGAAGAAAATTCACGAGTAAAATTAGAGTTAATAATTCAATTGGGATGTGTAAATGGGTCCATTTTCTTTTATCATATTTCTTCATAACATATGGGTTGGCTTTTATCACAACCTTGCAAGTTCCATGCTTTATTTTAACATCTCACACTCATTAATTAAATTTGGACAGTATTCATAGTGGAGTAGGCAACGGTAAAAATTTATATAGGTGTAAAAAGCTTGCACACGACCAATTTAAGGACAAGAAAATTTGGACGCTTATCTAATTCCTATTGAATACTTGAAGTGATAATAGTATAAGTTCCGTATAGTGTCCAATGTCAAATCTTGATAGTTGTTACGTTAACTATGCGCTTCTTCACACTAAAATATACACACTTGAAGTAATTAGCAGTATGATACTCTTAGGTTCGCTCTAGATTAAAAATGAGAAGCCTTTTTTGACCATGGTCCATTCTTGAAAAGCTAATCCTTTTGGCCTTTGTATGTGAGAAAAGGCCAAGCTCTCATATGAAGCATTTTTTGAAATGATGCTAAAGGATATTGAATGATTGTTGTGAAAGTTTTGGCCAATGGCCCGAACTACTTAGAATTTATAGTAAGGCCCACTTCTTGGATATGGGGGCAGTCATTATTTTGTACGCAGTTTGACAAAAATGTTATACGTGTTACTTTTTACTCATTTTGTTCCTTGGACTCAAATTTATAGGTTGAGATTCAAAGCTAAGAGTCTCAACCTTTTGGCTTCTTAATTTCTAAGCCTCTCATCAGCTTAACCCCTAAAGATCCACGATGTTTTGGGAGCTTGAAATCCCAACACTGACCACTATGTACTAATGCGGGTACGTCCAATATTTTTGGAAATTTTTGATAACTTCAACCGTAGGATCTTGAAGTAGACTACCATAGGTAGTAGTGTGAAAATTTTCAACCGTTGGATCATCACTGGATGTGAGATCATAACATTTGAAGTTGACTGTAAATTTTTTTTGGCCTTGACGGTAAAAGCCGAATCGGTGGCCGTGGTCGTTTAGGGGTTAAATTTATTTTCTCTTGGATTTTCATCTTGTGTGGAAATTTGGTTAAATTCTTGCAACCCTTATCTTACAATGAGAAGCAATAAAGTATGCAAGACCCTTTTAAAAACATGTTAACCCGCAAAGGTCCAATCAACAATGCTTGTTGTTGATTTAATATTTTAGAGGTCTTGGTAGGATTCATAAAGCTTATCTGAAGAATAACAAATTTTATTGTAAAATTTTTGTGATTAATTTTATATGCAATTTACACACTTTCATACGCCCTTGTAATTTATTTAACTAATTTATTTTATTAATTTTTTAAATTTTATATCAATAAAATATTATATCTAATTTTTTTTTAAAGAATATATAAGCCTCCAAACATAAAATAAAGCAAGATATATTTTTTCGTTTACTTAGTTTGCATCAACCAATTAATGGACTTTTAGAAAGAGAGCCCTATTCTCAAGACCTAGTTTGATTGGTTGTCTAAGCCCAGTTCCTTGAATTTATTTTCTTTTTTATTCCAAGGTGACTAAATTTTGAGTACCTTAGGTGATTTCAAGCCGCACCAATATTTGTGTATAAATCTAGTAAGTATGAATCTTTGCTCAGTGGTAGGTAGCCATATTTACTTATGACTTTTAGAGAAAGACAATAATTTGGATATAGTATGTAACTGTATGTACACAAAATTGTTTATAAAATTATAAATTTGTATTTTGTATTCTATACATAATTATGTAATATGAGAAGAATTGATATGACTTAATATTGTCTTTGAAATCGCTCCACATCAATTTCAATCATCTTCAAACTATCTCATTTATTTAAGACAAGTCCTAACCCGTGTCCTCCGGACACGGACATCAAAAAGGTAAGATCGAAATTCATGAAAACATGTAAAAAATTCAGACCTAGGTATAAAAAATAATTATACCCTATTGAGAATCCTCCAACTCCGTATTTCTTTTTATACATGAGTTTAAATTTTTAGTTTTTTACTTGTTTTAAAATAAAAAATTGATCGGCCCTTTTTGATGTCCTAGTCCGAAGGATATAGGTTAGGACTTCTATATACGGATGTCCTTTGGACAAAAAAAATTAAAAAAATAAAAATAAAAAATAGTATTCAATTAATTAGTGAGTAAGTTCCCCTCGTCCCATGGGTAAGCACTTTATTTGGTGCTCTTCAAAAACTACACCCTATCCTCGGTTCCCTCGTAAATGGTCTTCCTACTTTTTAAGATTTATATCATGTCCTGCGTTCCCTTTTTCTGGGTTACCCATGCTGTGGCCCGTTCCCCGTTCTCATCATTTCTTTTGTGTTTCAACAACTTTCCTTTTTGGTTTCCGACATTTGTTCCTAGTTTCCATCATTTGTATGTAGTTCCCATCATTCGTTCTTGGTTCTCATTATTTGTTAGTAGTTCTCATCCTCCTTTCGTAATTCTTATCCTCTAATCTTGATTCATGGTTCCCCTCCGATGTTCCCTTGATCTCCCCTCAAGTGACTCTTTCTTTGCTCCCATTTTTATGTTCCATATTCCTTGTCTCTTTAACTCCTTGTATTTTTATTATTGGAATCTAATAAACTCTTAATAACAACCACATACCATTTAGAGAACTCTTCAAAATCTTTAGGACAATTACTCTTTATGTCGTGTATACATGACCAACTGATAATGGCCATGACCATGCATGTCTGATTAATTTCTCCCCCTCATCCCGATGGATGAGCTTTTTATTTGGTGCTCCTCAAGAACTGACCCCTATCCTTGATTCTCTCGTTGATTGTATCTCCTTGCTTTATAAGAATTTTAGGATATCCTTCATTCTGTGGATCCCTACTTTCCAACTGTCTTCTGTTCTATTCTGGTTCCCCATTCTCTTTTTCTTTATTAATCACTCCCAACCTCTAATTTCCCATTCGTAGTTTCCATCTTTTGTTCCCGATTCCGGCTCCCCCATCCGGCCATCCCCCAATTTCCCTTCTCGGTTTCATCATTTGTTCCCGATTTCCATAATTTGTTCCCAGTTCCTATCATACATTGACATGTGGTTCTCATTATTTGTTTTTGTTCCCATTCTCCGTGCCCAATTCCTAGTTCTTGTTCCATGTTCCGTTGCTCTCCTCTTTACTCCTTACTTTGCTCCATTTTACATGTTCCTCATTCCTTGTCCCTTCGACTCTTGTTATGTTGATGAGATTTAATAAATTCTTAATAACAATCAAGTACCACCTACGGAAATCCTTCAAAATCTTTAAAACTCTTCATACCGTGTATACTCTCATGGGCAAACCACCCTACTACCGAGAAGGATCACCAAGGGCAAATAGAGAAAATCGGCTACATCAGGTTGGGCAACCTGCAAAGGATCGCTAGCAGGTAATCGTGTTCTTTTATATATATAGATTAACTTGAGATAGATTCTTTATTGATACAAATGAAATATTTTATATAACCACTATATATCAGCACTTGCAACTCGCTCCTTCTGCAGAAGTATTTTGAATGGACATTTGCACATACTCCACTTCTATCCAATTGACTTATCATAGTCTTTTTATGAGAGATTTTGACAGTAGTTGTTCAACTTGGACGGTTTAATATAGATTCTTATTTGAGTATCTAGGGTGCAAGAGTCATGGAAGACAACACAACTCATGCTCTCACGGCAAGCTATGTTACGCCTACAAGGAAGAAAAAATCTGCGTTCAGACTGCGGATTCAAACTTCACTGGCAAAACACTACTACAATTTGAGGGAGTTTGCAACATTTTTTCTCAAATGTTTAGCGCAGTTTTGGAACTTGCTTGAGCAACGTTCTCTAAGAAAATTTGTAACGTTATCCGGTCACCAAGCAACTTTATTTATAATTTAGTTGAAAACGTTGCTTATTTTCTTGAGAACGTTGCTCAAGCAAGTTCCATAATGTTGTTAGACATGAACAACGTTTAGACCATTTGTAACGTTGCAAACCCCCCTTTTTTCTAGTAGTGGTAATCCCATGTTTTGTCTTCATCTTGAATCTCTAGATGCTCAGTTTGGAGAGAACAATTCTAGGCCTGGAGCACGCAATGAGCTACGAACAATGAGCAATGACGGACAATGAGCAATGACAGACAATGAGCAATGAACAATGGTCAATCATCGAGGTCAAGAAGACATATGACTTGTTTCAAACCGGTTCTGCTGAGGTGATTAATGCTTTGGTGGTGAGTACTGTAATTCTCAATCTACATACACCAAAGCACTACTCATTCGTGAGTTAGAATTGAATATTGTTGCATCGGCTCTTTGGGCTTCTCAACAAACTACTGTAGTTGCTTCTTATGATTGTAACGACCAGGAACGTGCATGGTGCAGAATCCTCCGAATTCGATAGTGCCTCAAGTGGCCCGTAAAATGCACATTTTGGGTTGGTTGTAATGAAACAAATAACATTCATTTGGTTTGTGTCAATTTTTGATATGGAAGGGCAAATATTACTCAACCGCCGTTCAAAAGCAACCATGTTTTTGATTGGCTGCTAAGAAATATTTGCCTTTCAACAAAATATTTCTGAACCATGGTTCAGAAACAATAAAAGTGTGGTAATATGGATTTTTTTGGTGACATTACAAATGATTTTTTTAAATTTTAAATTTTAAATTTTTTAAAATTTATTTTATTGGAAGTGTTTCATTTTAGTAAACGTGCCATTTAGGAGCCATAAATATTTTTAATCTTGAGTTCAAAACTAAGCCTATAAAAGGGCATGTTTTAGAGCGTGGACAAAGTAACTCATCACCGCTTTTCGGAAAATGGCACAAAGAAAACCGCCATTTCAACTAAATTGAGGTTTGATTTTTATAAAAAGAGTCACACTCACTCTCTTCTTTCCAATACTTGTAGAGTGAGGTCTTCTTGACTTTGTTGACAAATCTCTCTTCTTTCCTAGTACACTTGGACATGGAGATTTTGTGACAATATATAAAATCGTATTGTTTTGTGCAATTGTATAGGAAGGTCTTTGACTTTGTGAATAGAAGATATGAGAATGATGTTTTTGATTTTGTTGTTTCATTATATGAGGATTTAAATTTTCAAAAAGCTTGGCATATAATGAAATGTAATTGCTTCACTCGAGCTAAGACCGACTTGTATGTACAATCTTGCCACCCTTCCTGCGGCGTCCAAAAAGAAGCGATTGCGCGGGTGCGCGAGGGCGCCTTTACAGGAGGGTTCATTGACTTCGGGGTTTAGGGTCTCTACCCTTTTGCTTTCGTTGAATGTTTGAATGATTGTGCACATGATTTTGTGATGTTGTGTGGATTTTGTGGATTTGCTCGAGTCCCCAATCTTTTGAAGTAGACAGCTTAGTGTTCTCACCAGTGTTCTCACCAGGTGATTGGTATATACATGTGGGTGGTGGAGATGGTTTTCATCTTCGTAGTCTTCACGCAATCTTATTGTCAATTTGTGTGAGTTCAGTCTCGGTCTCGGTAGTAAATGTGCGTTTAGGTTTAGGATGGGTGTATTAAGCACAGTGACGTAAGAGGGTCTGGTGAGAAGTCTATATCGGTTGGGAAGGCGAGGGAGCACAAACCTCCATCTGATTCAGAAGAAGACATTAATGTGTGACATTGCTTCTTTTTGGCCTTAAGACCCACATGTCAAAACGCCCTCCTGCCCACACGTCGACGCGCACTCGCGCCTCCGTGCGCCGTGCGCCCTCCACCACCCTTAACCGAAACCCTCACAGGCGACCTCACAACCTCACTAAAGCCATCTAACAATGCGTCCAATGCGTCCAATGCGTCTATGCGTCCAATGCGTCTTATGTGTCCAATGCAACTTGCCTACAAACAATGCCTCCAATGCGACCTCACAACCTCACAAAACCCAGCAACAAATTCAAAAAACTGCAGTGCGAGCTCAACTCAATTTGGACCGATTTTTCACTACAACCTTGTGCTAACGCGTCCACTGTGACGAACGGTAGTACGCTCAATCACAAACAAAACCCTAGTCGAGCTTCAGCACTGCAAACTCAAACTCTCACGCTCGCTTATAGCAACCAATGCGACCTTACAACCTCACAAAACCCAACAAGACATTCAAAAGACTGCAGGATCAACTCAATTTCATGGACCGATTTCTCACTACAACCCTGCTTACAGGTCCACTCTGACAAAGGGTATATCATTTCAAACACAAACAAAACCCTATGCGAGCTTGAAAATTGCGAACTCAAACTCTCACGCCGTCGCCGTGTGCTGCAAACAGATTCAAAAGCAAATTGAGGGGAAAGTGGCGCGCTCCACAAAGGTGACTTGTGGTCACCAGTTGCACCATAATCAAAGCTGGTGATCCACCGGTCACCCTCTCATGCATCAACGCCACCACTTATAACCTGTTCAGTGCAACACTTATGGCTTGTCAGCTCAACGGTGCTGGTGATGTGAATACCGGTGATCACAGGTTACTATGTCAGAAAATTAATGGGCCCAAAGCAATCGGATAATTTCTAACCTTAATCCGCACACCTTCTCAGACATTCAAAATTTAACACCGAGATTCTTAAAATTGGCACCCTCTTCTTTAAATTAGAATAAGAATTTCATACCCAAAGTACCCCTGAAATTTGCTTCCTCAGACTTAATTGACTTTACCACTTTTTGGGTAGTATGTATTGTCAGAAAGTGAGACACCCTAGCATGCTTTCACCCTCCAATCATTCACTTTTTCCCTATGAAATTTCATTGCTTCATTCTTCACGTAACGGTTGACCTGAAACATCCTTGAATGTGGTCACTTCTCATTTACATTTGCTCTCAACTCGGTGACTCTGGCTGATTAACACTACTTGAGGGGGTTTGCAACGATTTCTTCTCAGACGTTGATCAAGTTTAGCAATGTTTTGGAACTTGCTTAGGCAACGTTCTCAAGAAAATTAGTTATGTTATACGATCACAAAGCAACGTTATTTATAATTAAGTTGAAAACGTCAGTTACTGCTTATTTTCTTGAGAACGTTACTCAAGCAAGTTCCAAAACGTTGCTAAACTTGAGCAACTTTTACACAAAAGCTACGTATGTAACGCTGAATACCCTCTTTTTTTTAGTACTGCAATGCATACTTACTTTATCTGATCCCATCACAATCACAACCTCCGAATCCCCACGCTTTGTCTTCGTCCTGAACCTCTAGATGCTAGGTTTTGAGGCAACAACTCGAGGCCTGGAGCACGCAATTGCTGAAGGAGGCTATGGACCAGATGTTGCGTTGCATCGGCTGTTTGTGCTTCTTAACATACTCCCGTAAGTGCTGCTGTTGATTGTAACGGCGACGTGCATGGTGCATAATCCTCCGCATCCTATAGTTTGCCGATTAGCTTTGGAAGAAATTTGAGAAACTTGTGTTCAAGTTCGAATTGAGGAGGAGTTACTCACATCTCGTTTCATTGCAGAAACAACTCTAGCAGCTCTCATTAGCCAGCGGAAGATTCAGGAGTTGCAATTCCGCTGGTGCAATCACTTCTGAGAGAGCAAGTAGCATTTTTGCATTAATGAGCTACTGCCATGCTTATGTCCCTGAGACGTTGATAATAAGAACGATTAGTGGGTTTCCACAATATTAAATGCAACGAAGATTGATTATTTTCCTTCTTTCCAAGGTCCATGTAAACCAAGAGTGTTTACGGTGTTCAAATGATCACATTGACTCACACCGTTTTGCGGAGACCTCGAGCGCTTGATGGAGTCGATGCAATGTGAAGGTGGTGTGAGCGTGAGCTCCAACCACAATGAGAAAGAAGATGCTAGCTTCTCAACCCTTAAGAAAGATGCAACGAATAATGTTGGGTTGGAGCGAAAGACGACGTAGTTGTGGTTGTGAAATCAACGGTATTTCAGAGTTTCACTTGAATGTAGAGAGTGTGTCAATTCTCTTCGAACTTAGCAAAATTTGATTCTTGCACTTGGGTGTATCCGATGTTGCATTTCAGCCTATCCTTGCATATATCCTTGCACTAAGTTGATTTCCAATTTTGCTCCTCGTAGGATCTTAGTCTGTAGAAATGGAATGTTGGGAAAAAGTAGGATACGGAATCATGTTATTGGCGAGAAACAATGGTAGCTTACAAGACCAGCATTGTGTCCTTGGATCATTTCAGCCGGGTGCAATTTTGCTTTCAAGCAACGATGAGACGGATCATATCATCACTGGTCTTCGCAGCTGTAAGAAGTTGGAGCTCTACATTAATGCAAGCTTTGACTATACACCGTGCGGGAGAGAATTGTTCGAATCATATATGTATGAGCATCTAGTTTACTTGGCGTTGGTGTTTGCAGTACATGCTTCGCCATTCCCACCACTAAGGTATAAGAATTCTGTGAACAAGTATTAACAAACAAGTTCTTAATACTTTTCTAGTTCATCCGAATGATCTCTTTATCCAGATGCATTCACCCACTAAGGTTTAGCAACATTCTTACCTCTTGCAATGTATGCTGGCCAGTTGTTGTTTATACTATTATATCAAGTGTAAGAATGATTGAAGACTTACTTTAAAAGGAAATGGGGAAGTCCACTTTCTGTTAAGCAGAGGCCAACACTTGACCGATGAAAATGAAGATAGAATGATTCTTTGCTTAGTTACTCTGCTTCGTAATTGGAATTGTTCTTGATCTTTATTGCAGAGAGAGAACAACAATGGATGGAGGAGCAATTTACTTGGTGTGGACGAGGTGAAAAGACATCCCGTTGTGGGAAATGCGAGAAAGTGTTTTGCCAAGGATGCATAGTTCGGAATTACAGTTTGTGTGTGCGGACGGCAATAGGAGTTAACCTCAATTCCGTTAAAATGGCACTATTCCATGTCCCATTTTAGCAGAGCTAAAGTGCCATATTGTGCAAACGTGCCATTTTAGCAGAGCTAAAGTGCCATATTGTGCAAACGTGCCATTTTACAAGCATATTTTTGAAGTGTAGTTCAGAAGTATTTATGCCTACAAAATGGCATGTTTGTTAATATCACACATGTACTCCATTATATCACCAAAATTTCTGTAATATCACCAAATTTCCATGATATCACACATTTTTTATGTTTTTTGACCTTTGGACAAAGTAAAAGGGTAATATTTCTAAATGGCCATTCAAGAAACATTGCTGTTTTTGAATGGCCGTTCAGAAATATTTACCCTATCATGCATATGAGAGTTTGAAACTTGACAAAAACCAACATCATTTTTTTCATTTTAAGCACCCCAATAAGCGCCATTTTAGGAGAATAACGCCATTTTAACGAAATTGAGGTTAGTTGTTTTTGTTGCGATCCTGTTCTTGTGTCTGTTCATATTGATGAGGTTCAGGAGTTTCTGAAAATTGGAAGCAAATCAATTCTTCATACTTGCAAGGTAAGACTCGGTAACCAATTGTGGTGTTTGGAAACATTCTCCATTTGATTAGCATAAAGTAAGGCAGATGATGCTAGGATTATAATTGCTACAAAAATATAACTGTGGATCTGAATTGACTAGCAAATTGCGATGTAAAGGTGCAGGTTCCTCTTACTTAGAGATTCAACCATTGAAAAGGCGGAGGTTCCTATTAGAAATCTAACTATTGAAGACGTTCAAGGCTCGAAATCTAGAAGTAATGGAATGATGACTCTGTTCTAAAATGACCTTTCAAGCTCAGAAGTAACGGAGTCCCTAAAGTGATCCGCTGCTTTGACAGTAGTAGTACGTAGTCAACTAACGGAAGTGTGGGGAAATGATTTATCAGATAGTCAACATTGTTTGCATCGAGTTTGTATTGATACACAAACAAACACCAAACAAAACAAGATTATGTTACTCATATTACTCGTGTCTGAGAAGCTAATCCCTCTATTGATTATGGCAGGAGCGGAAGAAACGCACAAGTAATGGCAGTCAAAGCTCCAAAGTGACATCAAGAATTTCCAATCCTAAAAAGAATAGGAGAAGAGATTCAACTGAGGAGCATGCACGAGAAAACAATCGACAAAAGGGCAGTGCAAATCAACCAATTCCAGAAGAGCCAGTTCGACCGCCCCTAACGTACATCCGACCTCATCAGGTTCTCCTCTTCAACCAACATACTATGGAGAAGATGATAGATGCAACATACAAGAGATTGACTTATGATGATTGCAGATGAGGGAGAAGCGTCGACAGGCAGCGGCAAGGCGAGAAGCAGCAATACAACGTCTCAAACGCATTGAATCTTCAACATCCGAAGAGAGTTCAATCAAAATAAATCTCTCCACCAAATTCAAGATGTCCAGTGATGGCGAGGAGCTTTGAACTCCCTCAAGACAACACCCATCCCTACTTGCTAAATCATGTCGGCTGTCCATTTTGACTTTTTTGAGCTAGTCGGATAGTGATAATATACTCATAAATCACTTCTGAGACTCCAAACATGCTTATGTTACTCGTGCTACTCGTGAGAAGGTGATCTCTCTATCAATATTGGGATATGGCAGGAGCGGAAGAAATTCACAAGGAATCATGGCAGTCAGAGCTCCAAAGTGAGATCAAGAGTTTCCAATTCTAAATTGAAAAGGAGAAGAGCTTCAACTGGGGAGCATGCGCAAGAGAACAACGACGAAAGACACTGCAAATCAACCAGTTCCAGAATAGCCAATTCCACCGCCTATAGCGTACATCCGACCTCATCAGGTTCTCCTATTCAACCAACATACTATGGAGAAGATGATAAATGCAACAAACAAGAGATTTAGACTAGTTGATATATGATGATTGCAGATGAGGGAGAAGCGTCAACAGGCGGTGGCAAGGCGAGAGGCAACAATACAGTGTCTCAAACGCTCTGAATCTTCAACATCTGAAGAGAGTCCGATCAAAAAAATCTCTCCACCAAATTCACGAAGATGTCCATTGATGGCGAGTAACTTCGAGCGGACTTGGAGAGCAGCTCAAGACAACAACCATCCCTACTTGCTATAATATGTCAGCCGTCCATTCAGAGGAGATTGAGTATGAAGCCACAAGCTCTTCCGATGCTGAGAGCGAAGAGTGAATCTGATGATTAATTTTCATGGCCTCCACACTTGTTGATTGAGGTCTTCTGATTTAGGAGTTGCTACTCTGTGGTTCCAAGACTCTGACACTTCTGATTCCAGCTCTTCCAACTTTGACCACGGATACCAGCCTACTAGCTCTACAAATGCTGATTTAGATAGCTTCAATTACGTTAAAATGACATTGTTCCGGTAAAATGACACGTTTTGGGTTGGTTGCAATGAAAAAAATAACATTGGTTTCTGTCGCCTTTTGACATGGAAGGGCAAATATTACTCAACCGCCGTTCAATAGCAAACATGTTTTTGAACAGCTGCTAAGAAATGTTTGCCTTCCAACAAAATGTTTTGAACCGTGGTTCGGAAACAATAAAAGTGTGATGTTATGGATTTTTTCGGTGACATAATAGATTTTTGCTTCAATATTACGGAGGAAGTGCGTCATATTCAAAAAACGTGCCATTTAGGAGCCATAAATATTTTTGAACTTGAGTTCAAAAAGAAGCCTGTAAAATGGCATGTTTTAGAGGGTGGCCAAAGTGACTTAGCGGGGCTTTTGGGAAAATGGCACAAAGAGTACTGCCATTTCAACGAAATTGTGGTTTGATTTTTATAGAAAGAGTCACACTCACTCTCTTCTTTCCAATACTTGTAGAGTGAGGTCTTCTTGACTTTGTTGACAGATCTCTCTTGTTACCTAGTACACTTGGACATGGATGTTTTGTGATAATATATAAAATCGTATCGTTTTGTGCAATTGTATAGGAAGGTCTTTGACTTTGTGAATAGAAGATATGAGAATGATGTTTTTGATTTAATTGTTTCATTGTATGACGATTTTATATTTTGTGCATGTATTAGAAGAAATGTTCTCCAGTTCTTTATCTAGATCTATTGAGGTTGTTTAGTAAAAACTATGAAGGAACTTTGGTTTTGTATACTTTTTTGGAAGACAAGTCCTAACCCGTGTCCTCCGGACACAGACATCAAAAAGGTAAGATCGAAATTTATGAAAACATGTAAAAAATCCAGACCTAGGTATAAAAAATAATTATACCCTATTGAGAATCCTCCAACTACGTATTTCTTTTTATACTTGAGTTTAAATTTTTAATTTTGTACGTGTTTTAAAAAAAAAAATTGATCGGCCCTTTTTGATGTCCTAGTCCGAAGGATATAGGTCATGACTTCTATATACCGATGTCCTTTGGACAAAAAATAAAATAAAAATAGTATTCAATTAATTGGTGAGTAAGTTCTCCTCGTCCCATGGGTAAGCACTTTATTTGGTGCTCTTCAAAAACTACACCCTATCCTCAGTTTCCTCGTAAATGGTCTTCCTACTTTTTAAGATTTATAGCATGTCCTACGTTCCCTTTTTCTGGGTTAGCCATGCTTTGGCCCGTTCCCCGTTCTCATCATTTCTTTTGTGTTTCAACAACTTTCCTTTTTGGTTTCCGTCATTTGTTCCTAGTTTCCATTACTTGTATGTAGTTCCCATCATTCATTCTTGGTTCTCATTATTTGTTAGTAGTTCTCATCCTCCTTTCGTAATTCTTATCCTTTAATCTTGATTCCTGGTTCCCCTCCGATATTCCCTTGATCTCCCCTCAAGTGACTCTTTCTTTGCTCCCATTTTTATGTTCCATATTCCTTGTCTCTTTAACTCCTTGTATTTTTATTATTGGGATCTAATAAACTCTTAATAACAACCACATACCATTTGGAGAACTCTTCAAAATCTTTAGAACAGTTACTCTTCATGTCGTGTATACATGACCAACTGATAATGGCCATGACCATGCATGTCTTTGATTAATTTCTCCCCCTCATCCCGATGGATGAGCTTTTTATTTGGTGCTCCACAAGAACTGACCCCTATCATTGATTCTCTCGTTGATTGTATCTCCTTGCTTTATAAGAATTATAGGATATCCTTCATTCCATGGATCCCTACTTCCCAGCTGTCCTCTGTTCTATTTTGGTTCCCCATTCTCTTTTTCTTTACTAATCACTCCCAACCTCTAATTTCCCATTCGCGGTTTCCATCCTTTGTTCCCAATTCCGGCTCCCCCATCCGGCCATCCCCCAATTTCCCTTTTTGGTTCATCATTTGTTCCCGATTTTCATAATGTGTTCCCAGTTCTTATCATACATTCATGGTTCTCATTATTTGTTTTTGTTCCCATTCTCAGTGCCCAATTCCCAGTTCTTGTTCCATATTCCGTTGATCTCCTCTTTTCTCCTTACTTTGCTCCATTTTACATGTTCCACATTCCTTGTCCCTTCGACTCTTGTTATGTTAATGAGATTTAATAAATTCTTAATAACAATCAAGTACCACCTACGGAAATCCTTCAAAATCTTTAAAACTCTTCATACCGTGTATACTCTCATGGGCAAACCACCCTACTACCGGGAAGGATCACCAAG
The DNA here is from genome assembly GCA_037043015.1 of Bryum argenteum. NCBI lineage: Eukaryota > Viridiplantae > Streptophyta > Bryopsida > Bryales > Bryaceae > Bryum > Bryum argenteum. The sequence continues at coordinate 10,536,735 of CM073330.1, forward strand.
GGCAAACAAAGAAAACCGGCTGCATCAGGTCGGCCAACCTGCAAAGGATCGCTAGCAGGTAATCGTGTTCTTTTATATATATAGATAGTTATTGATGCTAACTTAAACTTGTCTCACTCTAAATCCACTTAACATAATTACAAGGAGTAGCTAAGTCACTTAAAATTCAATTTTTGATTTTACATTGTCACCCCTCTTGACCGAGATATACTGAGGGCAATTTTGTATGTTGAATGGAGACTATTTCAAAGTCTCATTTTGTTTCAATAAATAAAAATTTTAAGGACTTTTGGGTTTGAAAGAGTGATTTCATACATTACAAGTATTTGAAAAGTTAAAAGTATATCTTAAGAACATAAGTTCATGTCTTAGAGTACTTTCAATTCACCTCAGTGCTATTGATTCTTATGACAACATTAGATACCTCCAAGAGTAAGCTCACAAATTAGCTTTGTGCTAAAAAACTTCAAAACCTTTCGAGGAACAAGTCCTTCATTGATGATCTCATCGACGTCTTGTGAAATAGACAACAAGAGAAGTATATCTTGTTTCACCCCATACGCATCAGGGAACTCCATACTCATGCTCCAAAGAGCCTCACCAACATTTATGTGCAACCAATTCAACAACGGCACCCAATTGACCAACAAAGGCAGCCAATTGACCAGAACTGTATCCCAAATTGAGTCGTCCACATGCACATTCCTCTATCTTCTTTGTCAGTTAGCCGCTTTGCACCAAATTGCTCACCATCGTCACAACAGTTCATATAAATGCGTCGAAAGCAAACAAAGCATCAACAACATCATTTAGTTCGCTTGTCACAACATCTCCAATAAAGTTAGAGCAAAACACTTCAAAGCTTCATCTCCCATTTCTGTGTCTTTGAAAATGTCGAGGACTTGTTTTACTGTATCTAAGGTGTTCAACAAGCCTAGATTATCCTCTAAATTCATGGTGTCAGCCGCCTCTACCTCAAAGCTCGCCGCCACAAGCGAGAGCTTGAACCCTTCATTGATTACACACACAACCTCCTGCTCAAGCGTGTGAGTGGAACTCTGCTCCTGCCCTTTAGCTCAGAATACAACTCAAAATCTCTTTGGTTTATGTGGTTGAGTCTATTGATGGAAATGATGAGGAACGTAAACGTGAAGACCTATGGCCTATCTTCATGCACCTCGCAATGAAAGGGCGGAGATCGTCTTTACTCACGTGGCTCTGAAGCCACTTAAAAAGATCCTTGACACGGCTATCCAAATCCACATCTCATTCTCTTTGAACTAGGGCCTTTACAACAGTGAAAGGCAAATGGAGCGCATCACATCATCACAGCCAAGCTACTTAGCTACTTGGAGAAGCTCTAGGGTATACGTCACACTCATGAAGTCTCGTATTCCGGCATGTACATTTTGAAAATGCAATCTCTCTAAAGCCCTAAGTCGTCGTCAATATGAAGAGTGACTTCCCCTAGGTTCTTGGTCAGCTCGGACTCCCCTCTAACTCAAAACTGATGCAAAGTAGAGGCTGCCTTCCACCAAGAAAATTGAATGCGCCATCAAGATAGCTAAGGTACGATTGCCATCCGATCTGCCTACCAAGCAAATTAAAACGTCTTGGCAAGCATCTTCTCCACCACTCCATATCACTTAAGGCTCAAGCATGGCTTGCGGAATTCCTGTTTTTAACTGTATCAACATGAGATATGTAAATGACAGATACTTCAGACTTCAGACTGAGATTTTTTGTGTTTGACCTAGAAGTTTGTACTTCTAATGAGAAATTTAAGTATTAGTAATCATGCTACAAGGAGTTTGAACAGGACTTTCACAACTCGTACGCATATGAAGTCATGATGCTAAAGACACACATTACAACAAGAGTTAGTTTAATGCGTGATTACTGCCTCTATCCTCATTCTCTTTTCTTGTCCACATCACTTTTGGTCCATGAGCTAGGCAAATTACAAATAGGCGACGCTCACATTGTTGGGTGTTACTTCGTCGCCGTTTTTTCTCGTTTCTCTTCTTCTTTGTGCACACCGAGCTAGGAGTAGCTGAGACTTTTAAAAGTGGGAGCGGCGTAGCTACCCCTTTTCTTGTTTTTCTTATCTAATCCTTATTATTTGTATCATCTTGTTTTGTTCAAGTAACATTCGGCATAACTCCTCCTGAAGCGTAAGAGGATATGTTTAGTGTTTTGGAGTAATGGAAGAGAAGAGTGCAGAGTTTTGTGTTCCTAAGGAAAACTCTCTAAAAGAAATGTAAGGTAAAAATGGGAAAGTTTGAATGGGTTGGCGAACGACACACATTGGAACGTGTTGCAGAATTTATCGTTGACTCAGGTATATTTCTACCAGTATTTGTTTTTCTTGTAATACTTTGCAAGTACTTTGCCATCTCTCTACCTTGTTTAAAATTGTAGTCCTATTACACTAGTAGAGAATGACACTAATAGTGACAAACGTAATGACTTGATGGTAATGACACAGATTGTCAGTTTTGATTGCCCTTTTAATAACATCAAAATAAATTATGATATTTGTCACTTTTACTTAGATTTTTTTGGTTGAATAAGCATACCTAACCCTAATAGATCAATAGAAAAAATTAAGGGGAAGTGACAGATATAATAATTTATTGTGAGGTCATTGGAAGCACAACTAAAATATGCACTATGTAACATTACGGTCAAGTCATTACAGCCATCACTTTCAGTGCCATTTTTTATCAGTGATAATATATATGGGAAGTTTGAGAGTATTGCTCGGTTGACTTCATCGCGGACGATATTAATAGATTTGGCTTTCAACAGTGAGGGAAGCGACCCCAAAGATATAGAAGAGGCCACACTTGGAGAGGTGCTTCTTGAACACATAGACAACTGATGCGTCTGTTTTGCAATCGAGCAATATTATTCAAGCACGACCACCAACAACGGTCATCTATAAAAAAAAACAATGCTCGTCGTGCGTTTCGCATCATTTTTACCACCAATCGCAATGGCAATGATAATGTTGGTGCTATTGGAAACACGGCTGCCCATTATACAAACAAAGCCGAGATTCTCATAACCAACAAAGTGAGTGATTTCAGTACACGTACATGTATCTTTATTCTTACTGGTTTTCAATTCACTAATTATTTCTTCTCAATGTGTTGATGATTGTTGTTTCTTTGCAATATGTACAAGTTAGTGGAGAATATCGATTCGTATGAATGTACCATTTAATTTGTCACGCTTCTTCAACATTGGCGGAGACAAACTTGTCAATGTGCTTGGTATCTCACACAGTCTTTTTAAATCAACAATCCACGACCTTGGGATGAAATGATGGCCATCCCGCACACTAACCTCCATTTACACTTCCTCACAAACTGCCCCACGAGTAACACTTTTTTTAACATTTCAACGAGCTAGATGATAAGAAGTTTTTCAATGAATGTACCGAAAATGACAATCTCAATTATTCATCTCATCTTAATGCAGAAACCTAGAAACGCTTAGAAGTAGAAAACACCAAGAAAATTTTGGGGTGAAGAACCATAGCATTGTGGAGCTTTAATTCACAATGTGTCTCATGCGACTTAGCAAGTGCATTTTTGATATTATGCTTCTTGGTGAAATAGTTCGTGTATTTTGCAAATAAAGATATGACATTAACTAAGTCTTTGCGATTGGCCTAGTTCTATAAACTATTGAGTTAAATTGATTGTTGAAATTAAAGCAAAATATCACTTTAGTGATTTTGCTGAATATCAATCAATCTATAAGAACATATTCTTATTTCTTGGTTTGATATGTATAATGAAAGAATCTCGTGTGACAAAGTATTATCTTATTTTAAGTAGAGTTGATTAATATACTGTTGAGTCTAAATTGTATGCATCTTCTTATTGTACGAAGGGCAATTTTGTTGAGTGGAGACTTTTTCAAATTCTCATTTTATTTCATAAAAAGTAAAAGTTTGTAATGACTTTTGGATTTTAAGAGGACATTCTCAACAAAAATGTCCACTTGGTACTACCAAAGTGGACATTTCAAATATTTGAGTTAATATGAGCAAATACTAATTAGACATATGTTGAGATGTCTAGGATTTTTTTTGTCGTGTCCAATATGGCATTCACTTTATACATGTTAAGATGGCAATTTAAACGTCTCTATCAACGCATCTTGTTTGTTTAGGGGATTTTTTGCACATGCACTCTCGTTTGACCAAATAGGAGTTGCTCATAAGGTTGGGAGTGACTTCGTTGTCTTTTTTGTTGTTTCCCTTTCCATGTGCACGTGCATTTTTGTTCCAATTATGCAAGGTGCGTATAATCAATTTTTATAAGGTTGGAAGTAACTGAGGCGCCCCTATACTTATTCCCTTTTCTCTTGCTCTATCACAATTGTTCTAATAGTTAAGCTAGCTACTAATACTTGACCGCTCATATGGTTAAGAGCGACTTTGCTTGTTGTCATTTTCTTGTGTACAAGCGTTTTAGTTCAAGATACGCAAGGCGCGAATAACCGACGCTTGTAAGGTAAGAAATGACATTGTCGCTCCTTTTCTTTTTTCCATTTCTTCATGCATTTGGGTTTTCGTTTCAGCAATCAGGTGGCCGCGTTCATAAGGTTGAAAGAAACTCCGTCACGGATCTCCTTCGTTCCCTTTTCTCGTGCATATGCGTCTTTGTTTTAACTAACCGACGCACACTCATTTGCGGTCCTTTTTCTCGTGCATATGCGTCTTTGTTTTAACTAACCGACGCACACTCATTTGCGGTCCTTTTTCTTGTCTTTCATTCCTTCTACACATACTCTGTTGTTTCAGCAGTCAGGCGAAGCACATATCCTTATTCCTTATTCACCTGTCTTCTGCACATCAATTCTGTTCCGGTAGCTACGCAATTCACAAAAAACCGACGCTCATAAGGTTGGGTATTACTTCGTCTTGCTTTTTTTCTTCTTCCCTTTTCTTTGTGCACATGGGTTTTTAATTCACTGAGCTAGAAGTAGCCGAGACTTATTAGGGTGGGAGAAACTTAGTTTACTTACCGCTTTCCTTCCTTTTCTTGTCTGATCCTTATTATTTGTATCATCTTGTTTTGTTCAGGTGACATCTTGCAAAACTCTTGGAGCTGGGATATATTTTTAGTTTCCGTGTGCACATGCGTTTTCGTTCAAGCAGTTAGGTGAAGCACATAAGGTTAAAAGCAACTTTGTCACGCATTTCCTTCGTTTCCTTTTCTCGTGCACATGCGTTTTTGTTGGAGCTAACCGAGGCCTGAATAGAATTCGGTGATTTGGTGCTACTTTTATTGTTATCCTTTCCTCCTACACAAGCCTTTTTGTTTGAGAAGTTAGGCTAAGCACAAATAGCCAAGGTTCACTAAATAGGTTGGGAGCGGTTTTTTTGCGCAATCATTTTCTTGCTTCTCTTTTCTTGTGCACATCCCGTTTTCTCCTCCATATGTTTATTTGTTTGGGCTTGACGAGGAGCGCGTAGTTGACGCTCAGAAGGTGGACGGTGAATTTACCGCCCCTATCCTTATTCCTTTTTCTTGTGCACATCACTTTTTGTTCATGATGTCGGACCCCGTTTTTTCGATTTTTGGCCATTAAGTTCTAATGCGCATTAAGAATAAGTATAGTGTCTAGAATCCGGCCTATGTATTTGTTAAGCCGTATATTATAAGGCAATTACGTTTTTACAAATTAGTGAATTAGTTAAAATCTAGTTTGTGTTAAGTAGGACGGATTTGCCAATCCGTACTCTGTCCCCGTACGGCTAGGACGTGCTGTCAGAGGACGGATTAGGAGTTATGATGGTAGGTAAAGGACGGAGTGGCGAAGAATTTAATAATGGCGAGAAATCTAGAAGGCGACTCCGTACGGAGAGGACAATGATGGCGGCGGACCATGTCATGATGGTCGGACTTAACTCCGGCTACCTCGATATAAGGCAACCCGTCCGCCCTCGTCGTCACCTGCCTCCTCGTTTTCTGCGCCCTTTGTCGTCTTGCGCTCCTGTCCTCCGTCTTTCTGCTTTCCGTCCTTAGCTCCGATCCGGCCCACTGGCCGATCTCAGCCCGGCGACTTTGTATTTCCTCGCGCACTTCTTTCCTATGGCAGAAACGGCGTCCACTTCCGCTCAGGAGCAAGAGGAGCTGAAGATCTCCATCAAGCTCGTGTCGCCGTGTATTCTGATCGAGGAGGATGAGAAGAAGTCCTTGACGGAAGACCTCGAGAGGATGGGGTTAGCCGGCCTGCTGGATACGCCCTGGGGTTTGCGCGATGCGGAGATGGTGCGCGAGATCAAGGTCGGCGCGCCAAACCAGTTCGAGGGGACGGTTAGAGGGAAGCCGGCTTCCTGGACGGCCGACCACTGGAGAGCTGTTTACGGCCTGACCGTAAACAACGGAGTAGGGTTATGCGGCCGGAAACACAAGTGGGCAAAGAAGGCGTTCCACGGGGATCCGCACAAGAACAACGGCTACTCGATAGAAGATTGCAAGAATCCGAGGGAGCGCGCCGTCATCAAGTTCTTGGCGCCGATTATTCACGGAGAGAAGCCGCACCGCATCACCGTACGGCTGCCCAACACCGTCCTGGGGTCCTTGCGCGGCGAACGGGAGGCAGATTGGGGTATGATCATCCGCGACTTGGTCGCCCGGCTTGCCGAGAATGTAGGTAAAACCCGTCCTAGCCCTATTACTCCTTTCCTTTACCACCTGTACAAGAAGGAGGAGGTGCTGACGGAGGAGGAGGAATCGAACTATGAGATCGCGCTGTCGTCGCAAAACAACGGCGTGTTCGAGTCGGAGGAGAGTACGGATAGCAAGGCCGTATACTCAGAGGAGGAGGAGGACGAGGTCGGATCAGACGACGGGGACGTCCCACCGGACGCGCCAGAAGAGCCAGCTCCGGAGGCAACCCCACCGCGGACGGGTCCAGAGGTAATCATCCTTCCGTCCCCGTCCCCTCCCACAAACCCGACCGAGGCCGGAACTCAGACTGAGAGAGGGCAGCCTTCGAGGCCGGTGGATGAAGGGGAAGTTACGGCCGATTGGGAGAACCCCATGAATCCGAACGACCCCCGACTCCCCCCACCTCTCAGTCCGTTCGCCAATCACCCGGATCCCATGAGGCGAGCATGGCACCACTTCACGGAAGCCAGGTGCCAGTACTTCTTTTACCAAGGACTGCTGGCGAAGCTGTGCCAAGAGTTTGGAGTGAAGACGCTACTGGAGGTCAAGAAGAAGTGGGAATCCAAGCCGGACGAGGAGCAGTTCCGGCAGATGGAGAAGCAAGTAACCAAGCTGATCCTGGAGAATAGACGTCTTCGCGAGACGGTCAGAAGAAGGGAGGAGGAACTCCTGGTCGGAAGGCAGGCCGTAATCACGGCAAACAAGCAGGTCGTAAAGCTCGTAGAAATCTGCGAGGTTCCGGCCGAGGTACTGCAGAAGGCGAACCTGTTCGAGGCCGGAATTCTGGAGTCGGAAGTATTCAAGGCGGAATCCTTCAAGAAGTTCCTTTAGGCGGCGAAGACGTACGCCACGAAGGTTGAGAAGAGCAACGCCGAGGTCAAGGTGCTGCTCGACGCCGTCCGGGAGCAGATGAAGGAGGTAGTTATGCCGGCCTTCACTTCTACTCCGGCCAAGACCCCGCGGCCGGATCCAGCGAGGACGGATGCTGGGCCCTCCAGTCCGACCGACACGAAGAGCAAGGCGAAGGTGAAGACGGAGACGGACGCACCCGCTCCAGCAGACTCTCCGGCCAAGAACACGCGCACCGCGAAGAGGAAGCTCACGGCCGAAGAATACGAGAAGTCTCCCGGGGCGCAGAAGCTTCACGACATCGGCCTCGAGCACTCCGAAGAGGAAGAGTTGAAGAGCGGAGACGAGACCAACTCCAGCGAGGACGAGTACGTGATAACCGATACGGGCAAGAGAGTGAAGGCAGGACGTATCGCAGCGACGCCACTGAAGCGGCCGAAGCACGGAGTTAGTTCGCGAAGGAAGAGGTAGGACGTCTTAGAGGCCGGCAGTTACAGGACGGCTAGGGTTAGGAGGCCGGATTGGTATCCGTCCTAGGCCAGTATAGTGTTTTCTTTTTGGGAATGCGTGCCGCTTTTTGAGGAGTAGGCCTGGTAGGCCGGCGCCGCAATCCAGTTAGGTATCTAAGTCGTTGACTTAGAAGTACTTATAGGTGGGAGTTTTGGCCACCTAAACATTCCTTGCTTGAGTGTTAATCGAACCTTCTTATGCGCATATTCGGTGTGATCATTTCCCAGTCTCCTTTTCAGTTGAGTGCTTGGAAAGCCGGATCTACTTTTGTGTGTTGTGAGTTGGGAGTTAGGAATCCGGATTCTTTGCTAGATCGTTTCTGTAGAGTTGAAGTCGGGTTGGGCGTATTCTTGAGTGCCTTGTGTCTTGGACTAGTCTAGGTGTCTGAGAGAGGGAAACTGCTGTGGTAAACACTTACGGTCTGGGAGGGTCTGGGAGTATAGTGTGTGCGGACGGATTCCAATCCGGCCTCCAGCTGCCACAGACTTGGGTTCCTCTGTAGTCTCAGAGGACGGATCAAGCGCAGTACGTGACCAGAATACGTGTAGACGTCTTCTAGCCGGATTCGGAGCTCTTGGAGTCTGTCATTGTAGTAAGGGAGATAGGGTAACCAGGACGGCCTGCGTGACCTGCTAGTTCGGACGGATAGGACGGATTAGTTGTGAGGACGTAATGTGTGCCTAGGGTGTGTGTGTGTATGTAGAGTCTAAGTGTGGAAGTTTCCGCCACGGTAAACATAAGGGAAAGAGTCTTTGTGCATCCCCTCTTGCAAAGGGATACCCTTGCCCTGCAAGGCTAAAACATAAGTTGGGATTAGAAACGTTTGTGGGTTCGGTTGTTTTAGCACTACTTGTCTTGGTCACTTCACAGAATCCCTGGAACGATACACGAGTCACCTGAACACGGGTTTTACACCAATAAACGTGTAAGGGAAGATAAAGTGAATACATGGCATCCGACACATGAGCTAAGCAAATCCCAAATAACTGACGCTCACAAGATTGGGTGTTACTTTGTTGCCATTTTTTTCTTGTTTCCCTTTTCTCCGTGCACATGCGCTTTTGATTCATCCACCTAAAAGTAGGAGACATTGAAAAGGGTGGCACAAACGTAGTTACCCCTTTCCTCGTCTTTCTTGTGTAATCCATATTTTTAGTTTTTTGGAGTACTGGGAGAGAAGAGTGCCGATTTCCGTGTTCCGAATGGAAACTCTCTACTCTCTACGTACCAAGAAGAAATTTCAAGGTACACAATGGAGAGTTTGAATGGGTCGGCGAAAGGCACACATTCGAACGTGTAGTAGAATTCATTGCTGAGCTTTACTGAATACATTCCTACTAGTATCAATTCTTGTTGTAATACTTTGTAAGTATTTTGTGATCTCTCCACCATGGTCTAGAATAGTAGTAAGTCCTATTAATATATGTCGGAGAGTTCAAGAGTAATGCTCTGTGGGTTGGCTTCATTGCGGACAATATTAGTATACTTGGCCTTTACATGGTCAAAGGTGATGGAAGCGACCCCAAAGATATGAAAAAGGGCACTCTTGGGGAGGTGCTACAACACATACGTAACTGATGCCTTGTGGTTGTGTTTAAATAAAGCATTATCACACAAGTACCAACACCGGTCATCTATACAAAAAGCAATACTCATCAAGCGTTGCCCATCGCTGCTGCGGCCGAGATTCTCATAACCAACAAAGTGAGTGATTTCAGACTAGACTGTGCATGTACATGCATCTATATTCTTACTAGTTTTCAATTTACTAAATTTTTCTTCTCAATGTGTTGATGATTGTTGTTTCTTTGCAATATGTACAAGTTAGTGGAGAATATCGATTCGTATGAATGTACCATTTAATTTGTCGCGCTTCTTCAACATTGGCGGAGACAAACTTGCCAATGAGCTTGGTATCCCACATGGTATTTTAACCACGACCTCGGGATGAAATGATTGCCATCCCGCACGGTAACCTCCGTTTACACTTACTCACAAACTGCCCCACGAGTAACAGTTTTTTTAACATTTCATCAAGCTAGATGATATTAGAAAGCTTCTCGATGAATGTACCGACAGTCTGATTCATCTAATCTTAACTAGGTGCATGCATTGATTAAGATGTCGAGTTTGGAGAATGGGATCCAAGGGCTTGAGTTCAGCATCAATAAGGGCGCCTCGGAGCAGATTTGAGCGAGATTTTAAGACGGTCACTCAACTCGCTGGAGACGGCAAAAGATCGGCTCCAGTATGGTTCAGTTGAAGTGATCCGCCGTATGAATGTAAGTAACCGTATAATGAAACTACCAATAAAGCTCAGACGAGTAATATTAAAAAATGTGCATTCTTCATGAAGAGAGTGTTGTCCGTCCCTCATATAAACTAATAAGATTCAATTGGTAATATGATCTCAAATTCTCCCGAAGTTTAAATAATTAAATCTAAACTAACTAGAAACTTAATTTCGTTAAAATGAAATTATTTTCCAAAACAGCGTCTTTGAAGAGTTCAAAAGTTCCAAATTACATAATTACATGTTTTTTGTCAATTTTTGACCTTTCACCACAATAGAAGGGAGAACACACCTTAATTTGATTGTGGTTCAAAAAAAACCATTGGCCTTAAATGGCCGTTGAGGAATATATGTTCAAAGGAAAAATATAACTCAATGGCCGTTTATAGACATTGTTGCTTGTGAATGGAAATTTACATATATTTGCCCTGCAAACACTTTTCAAATGTCAGATCCACCAAAACGTGTAATATGAAGAAATTTTTGGTAATATTACATAAATAAGTTGATATCACAAGGGACTTGTATGATATACAAAAAATAGGGTAACTTGATCAATCCAAGGGTGTGTGTTAAAACAATGTTGGAAGTTTTAGAAGTTCAAAAACAATGTAAAACAATAGAAGCTAAGGAATCCATTTTTGGCCCAAAGTTAAGAAAACTCACTAATTAATATGATAAAGAGTAAAGAATTCCACCCTTAAAAGCACCAAAAGTTAATAAGCTTTTCATAACTTGCACTATCTTACAAATAAGTCTTTTGATGCACTGATGATAATTTAAGTAGACAAGATGATCAAGGTTGTCATATCGGAAGTGTTGAGATAATCGGGCGGGCAAAACGGGCGTACAAGTTGTCCCGGACGGACGGGCGTGCCCGCCCACCTTGATTGTAGGGGGTGTGTAATTTTTGGTGGGTAACTAATTACGCAGTAAAAAGCGTCTGTGGCATTCCACGCGGCCCGTACGTGTCGGCCAAGTAGCATAGTTTTCACCTAAACCCTTGCCATGTCGTTGCTTTTATACGTAAACTAAAAGTCAACAGCCGTTTGACCCTATCGGGCGAGCCACAACTCAATCGGACGGACAAGGCGGACGGACGGGCGGGCGGCGTGCGTGCCGGTATGACAACCTTGAAGATGATTGTTGAAAAGTTGTCAAAATGCCAAATTATTAAGTGTATCAAAGGTAAGTAAGAACATGTACTAGGTTTCTATGCTTTTCTTTTGGTATCATTATAATAAAGTAAGTAGAAAAGTTTTTATCTATCGACACCACATCCAATTTGTAGATGTTTTACATCTTCTCATTGTAACCCCTAAAGGCCCAAAGGAGTAAGGAGCTTTAACTTTTTTCTAAAATGACCAAGTTAATGAATGATATTCTAGATTTCATATGAAAAATTTGAAAATTTGTAGTCACACGATCTCATATTAAAAAAATATTCAGTATTGAAAATTCTTACAAAAGAATTTAAATTTTTATAGCACAAAAGGGAGATTTAAGCATATAATGGAAACGGGGCACTTTAGAGAATCCAAGACAACAAACATCGGCAAGCAGTCAAAATTGTAGCCTCTTGAGAATATATTATATATGGAAGTTAATTGCTATTTTCTTGATCATTTTAAGATTATTTATCTTATCATTCAAAATCAAGTATAAGGCTTATTCAAGATCTCAAGAAATATGGAAAATAATGGTTTCGGAAAATGTGATAAAGATATTCATGAAGGCTTAGAACAAGTAAAATATAAACCTAACTGAAGTTCTGAAGGTTACATACAACAATGGACTCACCAAATTATTACTTATATATCATTATTTTTTCAAGATCATTACTGGTGTAATAATCCTTTAAAAGTCAAAACTAATCCAAAAGTTTAGTTTTGGATTTCAAAAGTTGATTTTGTAGACATAAGCCCTTGTAGATTAACAGATACTTTACATGAAGAGTTAAGCCGTATATGGTGCCCAAGAAGGAAACAATACCTCTTTACTGTGACTGGTTTATTTCCGCGAAATTTTTTTTTTTTTTAAAATAAAAAAATAAAACACTTGGGAGATTATTTTTCTTTCTTTTGTTCCATTTATTGCTTGTTTCTCAAGTAAAGTGTCCTCAAATACACCAAGGTGATTTTCTACTCCTTTGGCATAAAAAATAGGTATAAAAAAGTTGAAAGGTAAAGAGAGACATATGGCTCTCTACTACCGAGCCAAGTAACGAACGGACATGTGCTCTAGCTTCTACTTATAGTCAACCTTTTGCCTCACTCCTTTGACTCTCATTCCTTTCTTCTTCAACTCCTTGCCAATCGTTATCTTGTGATACCGTTTGTGGGAGATTGTTTAGTTCGTGCTTTTGGTTCCTTTTGTTTTTCCACTTAAGACTTGAGAGAGTCATGGAAGACGATGTTCCAAAGTTTGGAGATTCATGCCTTCTTCCGGAAAGATATGGCGGGCCTACGATGAAGACAATCGTTGTTTGCTTCAACGGGGAACACGAACTTGAAAGCGATCGTTGGACACACGAACCGATTTCTAACTTCATAGAAGTTCTTCAGGTTTGCTTTGCAACATTTCAAGTCACTACATTTCCTTCTCAATCCTACAAATCACAACCCTAATCCCCGGAGAAAGGAAACAACCTTTTTGCAATGTATTTGATTTCCTCAAAGCTAAGCATGATTCAAACGTGACTAGTGTTGTTGTGTATGGAGAATTGCAGAGGATTGCCCGCGAGAATGGCGTCATGGCCGAGGATGATCGTATACTCACCCTGGAGATGGCCAGAGATGGCACCGACACCGAAGGTATTGACCACGAGGGCACCGTCGGCGACATTCTTGAGCACTTGGGCGACAGAGATTTGGAAGCTGTGCTGGAATCTACGAAAGCAGCACCAGCACCCGCCATCCAGGATCACCTCCCCCTTGAAGCCAGTTCCTCACCAGGGGATGCAGGTGTCGAGCACTCTCAGAGCAAAAGCCAGGACCAGCCAGGGAACATAGCATCTGCTTTTGCATTACAACCATCCGCACGACCACCACCTGCTTGTGCGCCTTCCGGTGACCGGGCCGACAACCCCGTGGTCCTTCTTCCGCAACGCGCCCAAAAAGTTGTAAGTATACGAGATTGTTTTACATAACAGCCATTCGTACATGTAACCCTTCACTCCCGGGAAGGCCTTGTTAATTACCCATTACCATTTTTTTCACGCGTTCACGATTCTTGTTTCTTGTGAATGCGAACCAGGGGCGGGGGCCACAACCACGGCCGGCACCAATTTCTGTAACTTTCGATCATCTGAGGCAACTCTTCGACCTGCCCAGATATGCAGCTTCCAGACAACTTGGTTTGAGCAGTGGCGATGTTTATTTCAAAAGAATGATGACGGACTTCGGGCTCATGACATGGCCTTATCGTAGTGTAAGCTATACTCAGTCGCTGCTTTTCAGATTCAATCTTCATCTACTTACTGCCTTCCGAAATTCAACGTTCAATTATTTTTAATTTTTTAACATAATAATACTCCTTAATTGTGGAAAATTCCTTATCACAACTTTCCTAAATAATGAACTCATGTTTTGACTTCATTCTTTGCTTGAGTGCAGAAGTGGAGCATGGAGAGTTCAATAGAAGGGCTAGAGCACGCAATTGATAAGGGAGGCTACGGAGCAGATGTTGATGAGCTACGAGCAGTGGTCGCTGCGGCGAAGAAATCACATGACATGTTTCGAACCGGTTCTGCTGCAGTGATCAACGCATTGGTGGTAAGCAATGCAAGGAATCCTCAACTTTCAGACTCCAGAAGCACTACTCATCCCTGAAAACAGAGATATCTTCGCATTGGTTGTTAAGCTTGTCAACAGACTCCCATGAATGGGTTCTGATAATTGTGATGTGCATGGTGCAGTTTCCCCCGCAACCGATATTTCCCAAGAAGGTAGGGAACTTCCTTACTCAGGCGGTAGGCTGGCGCGCCCGGGAGAATCATAGAACGTCCAGACGAGGCCCGAACGGGAACCGGAACGATGCTGCTGAAGACGCATCGCCGCTCGTGGCCAAGAGTGGCAACGCTCGGGCTGGAAAGCGCGAGGCCGATTCTGACTCCAATGTTCGATCAAGCAAGCGTCTCAAGAGGCAGAGCAAGGGTACTGCAATGAAGCGCAAGAGAGAATCGGGCGCCTCTGACTCCGCCTTTGCTGAACGTGAGGATGGTTCAGAGGAGGAGTCTGAGTATGAGCCCACGAGGCATTCAGATGCTGGGAGTCTGTGAATCCGATGACCCACTTTCGTGATTTCCAAAGTTGTTAGTAGATAGAGGTACTCTGCATTTGGAGGTCGAACTCTGTTGTTCCATGCGCACTACTAGATCGGCCTCTTCCGAACTTTTGAGATTGAGTTTATTAGAGTACTGTTGCTGGTTTTGTTTTGGTGTGTATCTTCCTGTTCATGTCGTGTGTGTTGGACGAAGTGCTGGTTGATAGTTCCACTGGTAATCGTATTGTTTTGTAAACGGTACAAATGAAATGACTCAATCAACACATTTGTTTGGTGAAAGATTATGATATTTATTTGAATGGTTTGTGTTGTGTGTTTGAATGTAGGATTCATGGTGTGAATGTGGGTGTTGTATGCAATGACTTATGGGAATAATCTTGAGTAGTTATGTTGTCTACTTATCAAAACATAAACTCTTGGGTTATAATAGTTTGAAGTTGCATTGGAGTTAAGTCATTAGTTATAAAACTGAAAGTACATTCTAATTTTTGTCTATACAAACTGCGGTGCAATCTTTAAGTATACTGTAACCTATTAATCCATAACTATCCAGAAAAGCCAAATTCATGTGGACATGTTGTATTGGAAGGTTTTCTATTTAGTAAAAAATAGGAATTTTTTTTACAAAGCATACAAAAATCTTATCAAGATTTCAAGGGGTGAAGGGGGTAGCTTAGATTTATTACCAAAATTCATGCGATGCGGCATAATGCATAGTAGGGGGTATAAGATCATGGTGTACTAAAATTGGAGAATGCTTTGAGATAATGTAGGGTGTACAAAATAATTATTGCATACTCAATACTAAGAATGCCATATAGGTTAATAATGTGCCATATTTAAAATTATAGTTTTTTAATATACTCTAAAAGATCAAAGTATAATCTAAAAATCTTTTTAAGGTCAATTGTAGCACTTTAGGCATGTTTGGAATCTTCCAAGGATGGATAAAAGATTGCATGCAGCGCAACAGTATGGCCTTCCCTACCTCCAACATGTCACTTCAAATCCAAACTCTTCAAATCCAAAGTCTTGCAAAGTACATAGAAGTAGTGATGCAACCATTGTGAAGATATCTCCTTTCGGGACATAATTTGCCTTGAAGTGTTCGATAACTTTGGCTCGTATTAGATGAATGATCTCAAAAGCAATTGGTACAAACCTCAATCTTGATAAACTTCATCATTTTGGGAAGAAAAAAGACACAAATAACATATGTTCTTCTAAGGTTTTAACATTGTCGGTTTCGAGAAATATTTGCCTCTACAACAAAATATTGTTGAGCGGCTATTTAAAAATAGCAATGTATTGATGCGCACAGTCGAGAAATATTGTCCTTTGATGGTTTTTCAAAGTCAAAAATCATCAAAGTATGTGCTAATTTAAGAGACCTTTTGGTGATAGTTACTATAAGATTTAGTTGATAATATGGAAGACTTGCAAGCGTAGGTTTTAAAAGCGTACCATTTGATAAACGTAAGCATTTAAATCTGCAATTAAAAAGTATGCCTCTTAATGACGTATTTTAGAACGAAGGCGAAAATGACACATCACGGTTTGGAATAATGGCACATGCAATTACAACATCTTGACCAATTTAGGGTTTGCAAAATTTAGAATTTTCTCGTGCATCAAGATTGAAAGTCTTGAATGGCTCCGAGAGGTAAGAGTACATGCTCGAATTATGAATGACGGTTGCAACCACAATGACTTAAAAAGTGCATATAAATTAACCGTTGTTGCACCCTTTTGATATGAACTAACGATTGTTGCACACTTTCAAAGTTTTCACAAACTTATGGAAGCGTCTCTATCCACATCTTTACGTTTGAGAAAATTCTAGGTGTACCTATTTGTAACACAAGCATTAAATCCATATGAAATTTTCATTTGCAACCAATCATCGGGGTTGTCTTCTTTGACACATTTCCGGCAATGTCTGTCGAGTTGTCGTGTTCGTCATGTTCGTCGTTTTCGTCAAGTGTCCAGTACGATAAACAATTTGGATCAAATATTCTAAAATATGTAGGCATATTCTAGAATATTTTAAGTACATTCCAGAAATATGGTATATTCTCAAACAAAGGGTTTCAATTGTTGTCTGACATGTCGTGTTCAACGTCGTGTTGAGTTTCACACACAAGACAACCCTGCTTAAGTATCATGTAAAAGATGTAACTTACAACTACTTTAAGTAAGCCTCCCATTCATTTCATCCAATGTGTGATTAGATTCTCGTTTTCTTTCACAATGGATGACCTTCAAGTGCTCTTCCATTTGTGATTCTAGTAACTTTTTTTGAAAAAGATCTACATGATCAACCTTTGAAATCCTTCAAATGACAATATTTTAATAATACAATGCAACTTTATGACATGTTATAATATAAAATATACCAGGAGAATTCACGAGAAAGAAGGCCATATAGGGGCAAAACTCAGTGAATCTACAATATTACACGACTCAGGTACGTATTCCATAAGTTAAACTTCTTTTTATTGAAAAACAATATTTCACATACAATTCAATTCTTCTATTGAGCAATCAAAGAGCTTGAAAAAGTAGCTCTTCGCATTGACAATAATCAAAGAAAATAGACACATTGTGCACTCATTTATAAGAATACGCTTTTACGCATTTATTTTTAATCAAAATAACATTACATCACAACACTACACATAGCCAAATTCTACTTCATGACAATGATAGGATGGATGCAAACAAAGGAATGATCATCCGCATGCTCATCATCTACCTACTTCTTGACTTTGGATACGAATATGACTCTTAAACACTTTGACTTGATGTCCTATCAACTCTTGAACCTTGTGGATCTTAATGTTCTATGGTACAAAATAATGAACATTAAGTGGCAGGGATACTCATCCCTACGATTGTTCTTCTCAATGATCTCCAACAAAACTGTCTTGTCATCATCAGCTACGTCGTTTTCTTGAGAAACAGAACCTGCGGGGAAGATAAACCTCCTGGAAAAGTCGCTGAGGTGCACATCGAACAAATACAATACAAAACAAACGTGTATAGAGAATCTAGTGCATAGTTTCACTATCTCCTTCTCTTTACTGGCTGCCAGCAAACTGCCTTCCGTTGGCGGGCTGAACCGGTCGCCCATTTGGTTGCTGCAAAACAGAGCACGGAAAGTAAACACTCGAGCTGGTGATTAACTATAACTGCAGACCAGCTGTCTCCTAGCGAACTCAAACGCTTCCATGCAACATCAACAATGTGTGACGATTCTGATGTAGAAGAGATATATCCTAGGAATCCCAGAAGAGGTATAGTTACTTACGAAGGCCTCTGCGAACAAGTCCAGCTGACGTTGAGAAACCGTCTGAAACTGTTCAATTCCCACCAGGCAACACAAAACATCAGTTCATGGATGAGAAATTGGAAAACTGGATTCGACTCTACTGCTGCACATACTGAAAAGATACATTCAAACGCTACCCTGTCTCTGATCAATTTTATATCACGATGACGTCACCAGGAATCTGAAAGGGGTCGACATCACTTACATTCAACATGACAGTCCAGATGACGCCCTCAGAGCAAGGAGGCGTGGTGAGGGAGCCCATGTATCGACCGTAGGGTCCTCGGGTCGACAGCAGATTCAGAGCGAGAATGGTCTTTTTCTGTCCCAGTGTTTTGGGCAGATTGTTGACGAACTGCAGAAGCACGGCGGACGCCCCTTCGGGATCAGTTTGTATTCTTCCCAACAAAAGCTAATTATGATCATTAATCACCACGACTGACAGCTCTCCCCGTGCACCATCACACGTACGTACCTGGTTCAAGAATGCATTTTCGTGGCCGAGTCTGAAGAGCCATCCGATGACTGCAATCTTGGTCACGCCTGCCTCTACGCGCGTGTGCACCAGATGCATCTCCAATGGAAACCTGCAGGGACTCCGAGTAAGGAGCAGTTTAGCCTAATCACGAATCATCATTGAATTACTGGTTGTCATTACGCAATGCTCCAATAGGATATCATGCTCCTTACGTGAAGCCCGGAAGCTTGTGCTCGCTCGGGTAGTGGAAGTGCATCTGCTTGGCCTCGTACACGGCACCATCGATTTTCAGAGTCGAATAACCAGCCGGAAGCGCAATCTGGACGTCCAGAAAACGAATCAAACACGTGCGGGTTAGAATTCGTTCCAGCTACCATGTACACATCAAGCTGAAAATCAGAAATTATGTGCAACACGCAATCCATCATATTCTCTGTCTTGGAGCCCAGGCGAGTGCCTAGTCGATTCTCTCAGTTCAATTGCAGGCATCTGACCTCGACTGTCTCCCCCTTGTTGGTGATGGTGGCAAGGATGGTAGGCAGAATTGGAAATGTGCCATCCAAAGGGCTATCCAGATCCCCATCGGTGACCGTGTTCACGGCCGTGATCTCCATCGGCGATTGCTCCGTGCCTGTCTTGCAGGTTGCCCACTCGGGTTTCAAGTCGCCCCAGTTCGCGGGCCCAAGAGGCCCATTCGAGTAGTCGAACTCTGCAATCACAAATATCTCAGAAACACTTCCAGAAGCTCTGTACCCATGTATGAAATTCTACTTATTCATTGCAGCAAACGACAACTATGAGCTGGAATATCACATTCCTGCACACACAAACAGTCCAGAAACATCTCCGAGGACTCGTACGCATGTATGTGATCACAGTACAGCAAAGTGGACTGTCACACAATCCTGCACCCGACATGCTAACCTCAGACTCATCGTTACCTGAAGCCAGTACCCCCGTGCTGAACAGGAGAACCGCAAGAGCCCAAGCATTCACAGAGATCGCCATCGTGGAATGTTGGTCTTGAGCAAGCAAGGGATGATTGTGCAACGTGCAAGAGCGATGGTAGAATGAGCAGAAGAGCACGCGATTATATACTCGATATCATGCATGCATGAGATAAAGAGCACCATACGGACCAGGACAGTAGAGTACCACTATGCCAGTACGTCCGTGGCCGTGAGTAAAAGCGGGAGTGAAACCTGGAGTTCGCAGCCACTTTATTTACACAAAATACATTCATGTAGAGCACACACGCCGCAACTTAACGTGTAGCTGATTAATAGGATGAAACTCATTCGAGTCACCCGGTACTCTGGATGTGAAGAACACAGCACTGTACCTCTATCGTACGTTTGACCCACTTGTCAACCCTACTGGGTAGCGAAGATGATGTTTCGACCGCAGGACATGAGGATTTGGTTTCTTCTCAGGTTGATGGCATTTCCTGCCCTAACATTTCTCAGCCAGATAGCACAAATATGCTCCAACAAGGCTGGGAAGACTCAAACTCGGACCGGCAAAATGGAGCGACTACAACCGACCATCGACCCACATGATCTCACATTGAGATGCCTATGTCGCTCACAAATTTATTTATACATTGACTTGCTTCGTTTCTTATTTCTTTCTAAGCCTTTCCTCGTTTCTTCAATCTTTGTCTCTTCCCTTCTCGTAGTAAACAGACAAGGGCCTACTCCTCGACATAGGACCACATGGGTGAATTGAACCCTATGTTCTCGCATATGATCAGCAAGTCATAGTGTATAGAATTAGCCAATTAGGTGTAAAATTGGGACTAGAGCTACTTACGCCGGCCTCCGCACTCCCTTGTTCTCTTTGATGTTTTCTACTTGGTTTCAACCTTTGCAATACTTGGTGGGGAATTCGCGTGAGTGGGCTTATTGCGCAATGGCCAGCACTTCCAGGTTCCTGAAGTTGGATGAACCTGCGGATTTGGATTCTGTTTTAAAAGAACTTTGTTCTCCGTCCTAGAAGTTTCTTGATCATGAAACTTTCCCCCCTCTCTTTCGATTTGCTGCTGCTGATGCTTGCATCTATGGTATGATTATTATTTAATCAGATTGCGCTCCTACCCCAGTTGTTTCCCTTTTTCCTTTTTCAGTTTTGTCGAAACAGTGAAGTCAACGTATTATTGATTGAAGATGATACACCAAAGCAGAACTTGTTTCCCTTTTACTACGTGAGACAGGTGAGCCTTCCTATTCGTTAATTTAACATGTGATTAACCGCTTTCCACAACCGGAGCATCTTCAATCTGGTTTGCCTTATCGGGAATATGTGGTGTCTGCTCACAAAATCCTTTCACTCCACCCCAAAAAGGGAATGGAATGATCATAATCTCCTTGCATGTGTGCGTTTCACTTGGTGTTTGTGTGAGCTCTGTTATTTTGAACCCTTTGTTTGATTACAGTAACCAGGAGTGCCTACTTCTGAGAACCGACGCTATATGCTTTGCTGGGTTGACCACTCTGGGTTGACAAATGATTTTTGAGTACTTATATGAAAATGGTCAAAATGAATACTCATTAAACAGTGCGAAATGATCTTCACCGAAGAATGGTGGTAGGTATTGAAACGCTGTGGGTACAATTTCGTGCTGTAGATTCTCCCAATTGCCATCGTGTGCAAACATGTTCCTTGAGCTTTTGTGTTGATGGGTGTAAGTAGATAGAGTAGAATAATGTGAAAAGTTGTATTGAATTTTAAATGAATTTCGTTCTCATGAGAGCTAGTAAAAGTAAATAAGTTGAGATTTCAAACTCAAATTCAATGGTTTCATATTTTTCCCATTTATCTATATGTGGTACTAGAGGCACATACAACACAAGGAAAACAATGAAGTCCTGAGGAGTATCTTAGTGCTAATCCATGAAGGAAAAGTACATGAAAGATAATGTGAAGTATACGGGGATCGGATTTGAATGGGATCTTAAAACACAATCGCCACCAAAAACACATTATATCAACAATTATATTCCAAATCAAACTAGTAGTGAGAACTAAGGCTTCAATCTACATACTTATTTGAATATAAAGTACTCCTGCAGGTTTATGAGGTGTAGTACAATCTTGACTACAAGGTCAATGGAGTACAAATGTTGTATTATTAGCTCCATATTCTCATTTCTACTTGGTAAGGTGACATGTTACAGAGTGAGCGGGAACCTTTTCTTGACTGATGCATTCTCGCAGTGGAAAGGTGAAGAGCTTAATTCATCCCGGTTGAGGACCGGTTGTAGCATGACGCTACAGACCCACGTGGCCGGCCTCACGATAGGTTCACAAATATAGGCATCATCATCCTATCGTCATTTTCCAATATATACATTGGACTGAAAAGTATCATCTTTGTAATAATTCTTAGGTAAGGGAGAACTCAACAATGTCCTAAAGTATCAATTTGATGATATCTGAATTTAGTAAGTGAGATTATGACAAAAGTCAAATCAACCACAACTTGGCTCTTTTGGAATTTTCGAATTAAAATACGTGAAGCCCCAATCCATTTCAAATGCTCAGGCCCTATATTGCAACTTTAGCTGTTGTGTCGGAATTGTGGTGGTGGATTCCACTTACATGTGCTTTTTGACTTCGAAAAATGAATATTCCATTGCGTGCTACTAGAGAATCAAACCTACCCGCTCTAAGCTGAATTTACAGGGGCCCGACATGATCTGCTTTAAATGAATGCATATAACTTTGACCCTAAATGAAACGTAAAAAGGCTCTGACCACTGTAGAAACGATAAAGGTCAGTATTCTTCAGGTGGCTTCACTGTTCGATGGTGGTATTATTGTGTCCTTTCTAATTCAAGTTTCAACATTTGGCTTGTTGTATTGGGTAGGCTAGATGAAGGTGTTAAAATCAGTATTTTTGCTTAAGATTTTTATTGATTATTCCCTATACTACGAAGTGTGTGTGCAACAGATTTCAAAGTCAAATTAAAATTTTAGATTTTATTAACGCATATTTTAGTTTTCACACCCTAAAAAAAACCTTTTATTTTTGACAGTTTTTGGAAATTCCTTCTTGGGGAATATGTTTATAACCAAATCTCTATTTGTGTTCCAAAGGGACCAAAGTCAAAATGTCTACTAGCTATACAAGGGTAGCCCTCAAACTTTATAAGAGCAAGCTTTAAGGTTTTCAGAAATCTCAATAAAAAAATTTGCACAATCTTTGGATGTTATGATCTTGCAAATGATAAACTTCCAATGGTCAATTTTTGGATCAGTGACTAAAAATAGGCTTATATATAAGCTCTTATCGTTGGAAGTCTAAAAATCTGAGTTAGAAAATTTGGTTCACACTCCCGAGAGTACATAGAGGTGGAAAATTGGAGTTTTGAGGTTTCAAGCTTCAAAAACAAAGAAGAAAATATAGGAGTGAAACTAGAATGAATAATTCAGTAGGAATGTCTAAGTAGGTCCATTTTCTTTGTAATTATCATCTTTCTTCATACTGGTTGGCCTTTACCATAATCTTGCAAGTTCCATGCTTTATTTTAACATCTCACACTCATTAATTAAATTTGGACAATATTCATAGTGAAGTAGGCAAGGGTAAAATGTATATTGGTGTGCAAAGCTTGCACACAACCAACTGGAGGACAAGAAAATTTGGACGCTTCTCTAATTCCTATTGAATGTTTGAAGAGATAATAGTATAAGTTCCTTGTAGTATCCACCATCAAATCTTGATGGTTGTCACGTTAGCTATGTGCCTCTTCACACTAAAATATACTCATGATTGAAGTATTTAGCAATGAAGTTGAGATAGTACAATACTCTTAGGTCTGCTCTACATGAAAAATGAGAAGCCTTTTCTGGCCATGGTCCATTCTTGAAAAGCTAATCTTTTTGAGCTTTGTGTGAGAAAAGGCCAAGCTCTCATCCGAAGCATTTTTTGAAATGATACCAAAGGATACTGAATGATTGTTGTGAATGTTTTGGTCAATGGCCGAGACTCCAAACAACTCAAAGTAAGGCCCACTTCTTCAGATATGGAGGCACTCATGAGAGCACTCATTATCTTGTACGCAGTTTGACAAAAATGTTATACGCGTTATTCTTTCCTCCTCTTGTCTCTTGGACTCAAATTTATAAAGCTAAGAGTCCCATCTCTTCGGCTTCTTAATTTCTAAGCCACTCATCAACTTAAGTTTATTTTCTTTTGGCTTCTTATCATCAATGAAAATTTGGTTAGTTTCTTGCAACCCTTATCTTATATAGAGAAGCAATAGAGTAGGAAAGACCCTTTTAAAAACATGTTAACCTCTAATGGTCCAATCAACAGTATTGTTATTAATTCAAAATTTTAAAGGTCTTGGTAGGATTCATAAGCCTTATATAGGAATAACAAACTTTATTGTAAAAAATTGGTGATTAATTCCATATGCAAATTACACATTTTCATTCATTCTCATTCATTATTTTATCTTATTATTTTTCTTTTTAAAATTTTAAATCAATAATTTATTATTATAAATTTTTTCAAAAAAATATATAAGCCTCCAAACATAAAACATAGCAAGATTTTTTTCTTCGTCAGTTTGCATCAACCAATCAAGAGCCCATTTTCTCAAGATCTAGTTTGATTGGTTGTCTAAGCTCAATTCCTTGTATTTATTTTATTTTTTATTCCTAGGTGATTGGTTTCAGTGCACTTGAGGTACTACGATGGTCATTGTGTGCAAAAATTTTGTGTATAAATTTAGTGATTATAAATCTTTGCTGAGTGGTACTAGGTAGTCCTATTTACTTATGACTTTTAGAGAAAGGCTACAATTTGGATACAATATGTGATTGTATGTACACAAAATAGTTTATAAAATTAAAAATTTGTATTTTGTATTCTATACATAATTATGTAATATGAGAAGATTTGATATGAGTTGATATTGTTTTTGAAATTGCTCCACATCAATTTCAAACCATCTTCAAACTATCTCATGATTTATCCAACATTAACTTGAGATAGATCATTTATTGATACAAAATAAATATTTTATATAATCCCTATATATCGACACTCGCAACTCGTTCCTTTTGCAGAAGTATTTTGGACATTTGCACGTACTCCTCCTCTTCTATCCAATTGATTTAGCATAGTCTTTTTGTGAGAGATTTTGTGAGAAGGCGTTCAATTTGGACAATTTAGTATAAATTCTTGTTCGAATATCTAGGGTGAGAGAGTCATGGAAGATAACACAACAATTCATGCTCTCACGGCATGCTATGGTACGCCTACAAGGAAGAAAATCTGTTCATACCCCGTATTCAAACTTCACTAACTTCAATTCCGTTAAAATGGCATTATTCCCGTAAAATGGCACACCTCAACTGTTTGAACAACAGTTCAAAAACCATGTGATATAACAGAATTTTAAGGTGATATTAGGGAAAATGAGTAACAATGTATATAAAGAAATGATATTACAAAAAAAATTGTGATATTACAGAATACACCATTTTGTATGAGCACAAATGTAAGATATAGTGTGACAAAATGGCACATGGTATAGTGCCATTTTAACGGGATCGGGTTACTAGCAAAAGATACTCAAAAGAATCAATTGCATGCTTTATTGGAGTTATCGAGGTATACTTTTCACAAATTCATGTAACTACCTTCCATTTTCAATGATAAAGTGGATTCAGCTGTAGTTTAAGACATGATTTCAATTGCCTTTCATTTTATAAAGCTCCGATTAGAATATTATTAACCTAGTCGTATTTACATACTTGAATAATTGCAGAGGAGCGTTCGTAGCATGAGCTTCATTTCTGAGGACGAAACTATACTCACCGTTTAGAAGGCCAAAGATGACAACGATCCCAATGATATTGACTATGAGGGCCTGCTCAAAGAGCTTCTTGAGTACATCCGCGACGGATACCTCGTGGATGAGGTAAAAATTAAAGCCACCACTAGAAAAGAGTGGGGTATGCAACATTATGAACATTGTTTTTGTGTAAACATTGCTCAAGTATAGCAACGTTTTGGAACTTGCTTGAGCAAGATTCTCAAGAAAATAAGCAACGTTTTCATCAAGATTATAAATGACATTGCTTGGTGATACGATAATGTTGCTTATTTACTTGAGAACGTTGCTCAAGCAAGTTCCAAAACTTTTGCTATACTTGAGCAACGTTTCTTGAAAAAAACATTGCATACCCCCCTCAGATTGTAGTAGTGAGCATCAGCCATTCATGATGGCCTCCCTATTCTACCCAACTCTTTACCGGAGAATGTAGGTGTTGGAGCATTCTAGGAGCCAGAGGCAAGAATACAGAATCTGCCCTTGCGGCACCACTAGCACCACCTGCACTAGGGGCCGGTGCTAGGGTCAATTTGTGTGACTCTACATGATTTGAAAAAAAACTTCAACCATACTCAAGCGAAAGCTGCCGACAAATATGGTATCTCCCCGACAGGTTCTTCTTTCACATAGATAGATAGAAACTCCGGTCCTTTCTAAGGGGACGGCGTGAATGAAGTGTCCGTTCATAATGCTAATATCCCGATGGCCACCGGACAATTCTTCTTTCAACATATCCGTCACATCACTCACACATCACTTCTTCCATATGAAATTTTTATTGTTGTATTCTTTGCGTAACGGCTAACCTGAAACATCCTTGAGTGCGGTCACTTCTCATTTACAATTAAACCTCAATTCTGTTACACTGACACTATGCCTTGTGCCATTTTGTCACACCAAATGATACATTTGTGTGCATATGGAGAGATATATTCTGTGATATCACAATTGGGCAATGGTAAGCTTGAGGTATCACTTTTTGGACACACTAATTAGGTTATTTTTATTGAAAGCCTCCAAAGTTTGTCTAATTTTGTCATTTTAATCAAGTAAAAAGACCCTAAAATAGAAAATAAAATATCATGCACCTCACTGAAATCAAAGTATATATGCCTATAGATTTTCTTTTAGATTTTTTATTTTTTTTGGATCCATTCATAGATGAGGGAAAAAGTGTTGAATTTGGGGATTTGCAGGCATTATAGTGCACAATGAATTAATTTTTTATTATTAAATAAATTATTTTGTATTCTATACAAGAAGATGTAGGTCATATTCAAAAATTATATTAAAATAAAAATGGTTGATATTCCATTTGCTTGATTCTATGGCTTTTAGGTTATTGGGACATGACTTACTTTTTCAACTAAACAATCAAATAAAATTACTTCAAAATATTTTTTTTAGTTTTTAATTTTTTTTCTTGATACATTATAAGTATAGACAACTAAAACTACATCTAATGAAGTCTTATTGTATTACAGTTTAAAAATGGATATGTATGTCACACCAGCATAGAGTGCAATTGTTCATGGGACAGCCTTTTTGGGTACCCCAACCAGACTATCACCCAATTTATTTTTGTAGGATCACTCCTTTATATACATTGATACTCACTTCCCCTAATATCACATTCAAATTCTGTTATATCACATGATTTTTGAATTGCAGTTCAAAAAGTTGAGGTGTGACATTTTACTCGAATTATGTCATTTTAACGGAATTAGGGTTAGTTGCTCTCAACTTGGTGAGTGTGAGTGATCAATACGTAGTTGCTTTCTCTAATCACATCACAATCACAACCTCCGTAATCCCATCCTATCTCTTGGGTCGTAAACCTCTAGATGCTGAGTGCCTGAGTTTGGAGATAACAATGCGACGCTCAGAGCATGCAATTGCAAATGATGATGACACTACTAGAAAGGAGGGGGTTTTGCAACTCTACAAATGCTGATTTAGATGCTCATTAGTGATAACCTCAATTATGTTAAAATGGCGTTATTCCGGTAAAATGGCACAGTTTGGGTTGCTTGCAATTAAACAAAGTAACATTGGTTTGTGTCGATTTTCAACATGGAAGTGCAAATATTACTCAACCGCCGTTCAAAAGCAAGCATGTTTTTGAACGGCCCCGATAAGAAATATTTGCCTTTCAACGAAATATTTTTGAACCGTGGTTCGGAAACAATAAAAGTGTTATGTTATGGATTTTTTTGGTGACATTACAGGGTTTTTTTTTTTTTTTTCATTTATATTATGGAGGAAGTATGCCATATTAAAAAACATGCCATTTAGGAGCCATAAATATAATTGGACTTGAGTTCAAAAAATAGCCTATAAAATGGCATGTTTCAAAGCGTGGCCAAAGTGACTCATTAGGGCTTTTGGGAAAATGACACAAAGAATACTGCCATTTTAGCGAAATTGAGGTTTGGTTTTTATAGAAAGAGTCACACTCACTCTCTTCTTTCCAATACTTGTAGAGTGAGATCTTCCTGACTTTGTTGACAGATCTCTCCTCTTTCCTAGTACACTTGGACATGGAGGGTTTGTGACAATATATAAAATCGTATTGTTTTGTGCAATTGTATAAAAAGGTCTTTGACTTTATAAATAGAAGATATGAGAATGATGTTTTTGATTCCATTGTTTCATTGTATGAGGATTTTGTATTTTGTGCATGTATTAGAAGAATTGTTATGCAATTCTTTATCTCGATTGAGGTTGTTTAGTAAAAACTATGAAGGAACTTCAAATTTGTATACTTTTTTGGAAGATAGTAATTGATGCTAACTTAAACTTGTCTCAATTTAAATCCACTTAACATTGCAAGGAGTAGCCAAGTCACTTAAAATTCAATTTTTGATTTTAATTACATTGTCACCCCTCTTGACCAAGATATACTAAGGGCAATTTTGAATGTTGAATGGAGACTATTCCAAAGTTTCATATTGTTTCGATAAATAAAAAATTTAAGGACTTTTGGATTTCAAACCTTTCACTCAAGAGTGACTTTCATACATCACAAGTATTTGAAAAGTTAAATGTATCTCTTAATAAAAGAAGTTCATGTCTTAGAGTACTTTCAATTCACCTTAGTGCTATTGATTCCTATGACAACATTAAATACCTCCGAGAGTAAGCTCACAAATTAGCTTTGTGCTAAAAAACTACAATAACTTTCGAGGAACAAGTACTTCGTCACTGATCTCATTGACCTCTTGTGAACTAGGGAACAAGAAAAATAAATCTTGTTCACCCACCCATACGCCTCACGTAACTCCATACCCACGCCTCCAAGAGCCCCCAAGAGCATTATCGACATTTCTATGGAGCCAATTCAATAACGGCAGCTAGTTGAGCAGAACTATATCCCGAACTGAGTCATCTACATGCACATTTGTCTTTCCTCTTTGGCACTGAGCCGCTTTTCACCAAATCGCTCACCATGGTTACAACAGTCCATATAAATGCGTCCTAAGCAAGCAAAACATAGCATCATTTAGGTCGCTTGTCAATGCATCTCTAATAAGGTTTGTAAAAGAGGTATAGTGAGCAAAATACTTCACCTTTTCATCTCCCATTCTTGTGTATATGGAAATGTCCAAGACTTGTTTTATTATTTCATCTAAGGTGTTCAACAAGCCTGGATTGTCCTCCAAATCCATGGTGTCAAGTTCCTCTACCTCAATGCTGGCCGCCACAAGTAAGAGCTTGAACCCTTCATTGAATACACACGGCCTCCTACTCAAGCATGGGATAGGGGCTTTGCTCTTGCCCCTTGGTTGTCATGAGCACACGACTCAGAAACTCTTTCGCTTGTGTGGCAGTCTATTGATGGAAATGATGAAAGGGCCGAGATTGTATTTAGTAAGGTGGCCCTCAAGCCGCTTAAACAGGGCTATCCGAACCTACATCTCATCCTCTTTGGACGAGGGCCTCGACGACAGTGAAAGGCAAATGGAGCACATCACAACATCACAACTGAGTTGCTTAGCTACTTGGAGAAGTTTGAGGATGTAAGTCCCCGTATGTAGGCGTGTACATTCTGAAAATCAATCTCCGTAAAGCCCTAAGTCGTAGTCAATATAAGGGGTGACTATCTCTGGGTTCCTAATTGGTTCCGACTCTCCTCTCTGACTCAAAACAAATGCAAAGTAGCGGCTGCCTTCCACCAAGCGAACTAAATGAGCTAAGGTAGCTAAGGTACAATCACCGTCAGATCTCCGCACCAAGCGGATTAAAACGTCTTGGTGAGCATCTTCTCTACCGCACCACATCACTTTAGACTCGAGGCATGGCTTGCGGAGTTCCTCTTCTTCTATACACAACTGTGTCAACATGAGATATGTAAATGACAAATTCTTCATACTGAAATTTCTTGTGTTTGACCTAGAAGTTTGTACTTCTAATGAGAAATTTAAGTATTAGCAATCATACTACAAAGAGTTGCGGACTTTGACAACTTGCACGCATAATTATGAAGTCATGATGCTAAAGACACACATCACAACAAGAGTCAAGTTAAATGCGTCAATACATATCGTCATTAATGGCTTTAATTCATAACGCTACCCTGTCCATACAAAAAAGTACTTTAGGTTTACAATGAATGGTACTGCTTGAAAAGTACACAACTCACAAGCTCGAACTCAACATACCCTCCAACGCCATTGTTGTATGAGTCATAGTTACAAAACAAGACGTACGAGATAACCTGAGTAGAAGATACTTGCTTTTGAAATAGAGCACTTGTCTTCAATCCAGAAAGCTATTCTTGCCACAATATACTAAAGCAATTTAGATTTACATTGCTACAACTTGAAAAGTACACTATGCACAAGCTTGAACTCAACATATCTTCCAATGTCATAGTTGTATAAGCCATAGCCACGAAACAAGCGGTGCAAAACCCTAGGTAGAAGATACTTAGGCTCCAAAGACAGCACATTAAAATCTTGTCTATTTAGAGTGTACGGTAGAAACCTTCTCAATTCCAAGCATGGCCGTTAAGACTCGAAAAAAAGCCAATAAGGTGAGGAGGAATCGCGATTGAGCCTTTTGAGGTCATATTTTACACTACTTTCAATAGTTACAAGAAACTCGATTGCGCCATAGAAGCTCAAATAGCCCTAGAAATAATCTCTTACCACAGCCATCAATAAATACGTATGGTAATACACATGATAATATATAAATTCTTCTGACAAGATAATTTGCATAGTAAAGAGAAAAATAATTCTAAGAGAAGATATAAGGTGTTTAGGTGTTCATTAATAATTTGGTGTTATCGTGTCGGGAGGAAAACCTTGAATTTCTTGACTAGACAAACAAATAGTACCTAACGCTCGAAATTTTTAACCTCATATATTACTCATGACATATTTATGACCTCTTCTAATTCCAAAAAGATTCCTAAAATGTTAGAAGAAAATAGAGTAGCCCCTTCTATAATACTCAAGTACTTTCTAGTACGAAATTTTCTAGTGAATTACGTGTTATGATATTAGGAGTGAAATATTTTTTCACTCCATACTCATACCTCATTTCATGAGAGTAAGCGTTCGTAGCAGCTACCAAGGAGGATGGAGGAGGGGTAATGAGCCCCCTAATTTTTTGATGTATAGACATTAAATGCCAAGGAGCAAGTTTCCTAGGGTAATTTGGGGTCGCAGACCTCAAATTTGAATTCAAAATGATCAGAAACAGCCTTGGGAGGTCCCCATGGATTCTAGGGTGCCTCCTTGGTAGCTGCTACGAACCATTGCCCATTTCATGGCCCCCACACTTGCAGATTGAGGTCTTCTGATTTAGGGGATGGTACAGACTCATTGGTTCCAAGGCTCTGACACTTCTGACTCCGGCTCTTCCGGCTCTGACACTTCTGACTCCGGCTCTTCCGGCTCTGACCACAAATACCAGCCTACGAGCTCTACAAATGCTGATTGAGATGCTGAGTCGTGATAACCTCAATTACATTAAAATGACCTTCTTCCTGGAAAATGGCGCGTTTTGGATACTTAAAATGAAAATATAAAATTTGAACATTGGTTTTCTCCGATTTTTTGACATTGAAAGGGCAAATATTTCTCAACCGCCGTGCAAAAGCAACAATGTTTTGGAATGGCCGTTCATAATTATTTGCCTTTCGATGAAATGCTTGTGAACCACGGTTCAAAAACAATAAACAAGTGTAATATTATGCTATTTTTGATGATATTACAGAAATTCGTTGATATTATAGAGGACGTGTGTCATATTGAAAAATCGTGTCATATAAAAAAACATGCCATTTTAGAGGCATAAATATTTTTGAGCTTTGAGTTTAAAAATAAGCCTGTAAAATGGCATGTTACAGTGCGTAGCCAAAATGACACAAAGAATACCGCCGTTTTGACGAAATTGAGGTTTAATTCTTTTAGAGAGATTCACACTCGCTTTTTTCTCTCCAATACTTGTAGAGTGAGGTCTTCTTGACTTTGTTGACAAGTCTCTCCTCTTTCCTAGTACACTTGGACATGGAGGTTTTGTGACAATATCTGTAATCGTATCGTTTTCTGCAATTGTACATGAAGCTCTTTGACTTTGTAAATGGAAGCTATGAGAATGATGTTTTTGGTAATTGTTTCATTGTATTACGATTTTGAATTTTGTACATGTGTTGAAAAAAGTGCTCTGCAATTCTTTATCTATATTGAGTTATTTGGTAAATACTATAAAGGAACCTGGTTTTGTATACTCTTTTGGAGGATAGTTATTGATTTTAACTAAAACTTGTCTCAATTTGAATCCACTTTATATTGAAGGATAACCAAGTCACTTGAAATTTTATAATTCATTTTTCATTATCACCACTCTTGACCGAGATATACTAGGGGCAATTTTAAATATTAAATGAAGATTATTTCAAAGTCTCATTTTGATTCAATAAATAAAAATATTAATGACTTTTGGATTTCAAGAGGACATTCTTAACAAAAATGTTCACTTGGTACTTCCAAAGTGATTCATATGTATGAGTCAATATGAGAATACTAATATGACAGTCATATGTTAAGATGTCTAGAATTTCTTTTCGTCATTTCCAATAAGGCATTCACTTTACACATGTTAAGACGACAATTTAATCTTGTCCATCAAGGCATCTTGTTGGTTGAAGGGAATTCGTGCACATGCGCTTGTGTTCACCAAATAGCGGACGCTCATAAGGTTGGAGCAACTTTAACGGATTTTTTCTTGTTCTCCTTTCGTGTATGTTTCGCAATCGAGCAATACGATACAAGCACGAGCACCAACACCGGTCATCTATAAAAAAAAAAAAAAATATACTCGTCATGCGTTGTGCATCGGTCCTACTGCCAATTGCAATGGCGATGATCAAGTTGGTGCTATTGGAAACACAGCTACTCATTATACAAACAACGCCGAGATTCTCATAACTAAAAAAGTGAGTGATTTCAAACTAGAATGTACAAGTACATGCATCTATATTCTTACTAGTTTTCAGTTCAATAATTTTTTCTTCTCAATGTGTTGATGATTGTTATTACTTTGCAACATGTACAAGTGGAGAATATCGATTGGTATGAATGTACCAAATTTGTCACGCTTCTTCAACATTGGCCGAGACAAACTTGCCAAGGAGCTTGGTATCTCACACGGTCTTTTCAAATCAACAATTCACGACCTCGGGATCAAACGATGGCCATCCTGTAGGGTAACCTCCATTTACAGTTCCTCACAAACAGCCCCACGAGTAAGGGCAATGGTTCGTAGCAGCTACCAAGGAGGCACCCTAGAATCCGTGGGGACCTCCCAAGGCCGTTTTTGATAAATTTGAATTCAAATTTGAGGTCTGCGACCCCAAAATAGCCTTGGAAGCCTACTCCTTGACATTTAATGTCTACACATCAAAAAAATAGGGGGCTCATTACCCCTCCTCCACCCTCCTTGGTAGCTGCTACGAATGCTTACCCCACGAGTAACACTTTTTTTAACATTTCAGCGAGCTAGATGATAATTATTTAAAAGCTTCTCAATGAATGTGCTGACAGTCTGATTCATCTAATCTTAACTAACTGGGTGCATGCATTGATTAAGATGTCGAGTTTGGAGAGTGGGATCCAAGGGTTTGAGTTCAGCATCGATAAGGGGGGCCTCGGAGCAGATTTGAGCGAGTTAAGATGGTCAATCAACTTGCTGGAGACGGCAAAAGATCGGCTCCGACATTGTTCTGTTGAAGTGATCCACCGTATGAATGTAAGTAACCGTATAATGAAACTAGTACCAATAAAGCTCACACGAGTAATATTAAAAAATGTGCATTCTTCATGGAGTGAGTGTTGTCCGTCCTTCATATGAACTAATAAGATTCAATTGGTAATATGATCTCAAATTCTCAAATTTTCCTGAAGTTTAAATATAATAAAACTAACTAGAACCTCAATTTCGTTAAAATGGCATTATTCTGCAAAATGGCGTTTTTGAAGAGTTCACAAGTTCCAAATAACATGGGTTTTTGTCAGTTTTTGACCTTTCAACACAATAGAAGGCAGAACACACCTCAACTAAATTGTGGTTCAAGAACACCAATGGCCTTAAATGGCCGTTGAGGAATATCTTTTCAGAGGAAAAGTATAACTCAACGGCCGTTCATAGACATTGTTGCTTGTGAATGGCAATTTACATATATATATATATATATATATGAGTATTTGCCTTCCAATTTTCCCTTGTCCGGTGGCCATCGGGATATTAGCATTACGAACGGACACTTCATTCACGCTAGCCCCCTAGAAAGGGACCGGAGTTTCTATCTATCTATCTATTTGAGTATTCAACCTGCAACCACTTTTCAAATGTCAAAATCCACCAAAATGTGTAATATAAAGGAATTTTTAGTAATATCACATAAATAAGTTGATATCACAAGGGACTTGTATGATGTACAAAAAATAGGGTAACTTGATCAATCCAAGGGTGTGTGTTTTAACAATTTTGGAAGTTTTAGAAGTTCAAAAACAATGTTAAACAATAGAAGCTAAGGAATCCATATTTGGCCCAAAGTTTTGAAAACTCACTAATTATAATGATAAAGAGTAAAGAATTCCACCCTGAAAAGCACCAAAAGTTAATAAGCTTTAATGAATGAATGATATTCTAGATTTCATATGAAAATTTTGAAAATTTGTAGTCACATGATCTCATATCAAAAAAAATTTAGTATTGAAAATTCTTACAAAAGAACTTAAATTTTTATAGCGCAAAAGGGAGATTTAAGCATATAATGGAAACAAGGCACTTTAGAGAATCCAAGACAACAAACATCGAGCAAGCAGTTAACTTCACAAGTAGTCAAAACTGTAGCCTCTTGAGAATATAGTATATATGGAAGTTAATTGCTATTTTCTTGATCATTTTAAAATTATTTATCTTAATATCATTCAAAATCAAGTGTAAGGCTTGTTGAAGATCTCAAGAAATATGGAAATGGTTTGGGAAAATGTGATAAAGATATTCATGAAGGCGTAAAACAAGTAAAATATAAACCTAACTGAAGTTCTGAAGGTTACATACAACAATGGGCTCACCAAATTATTACTTATATATCATTATTTTTTCAAGATCATTCTTGGTGAAATAATCCTTTAAATGTCAAAACTAATCCAAAAGTTTTGTTTTGGATTTCAAGGGTTGATTTCGTATACATAACTACATAAGCCCTTGTCGATTAACAGATACTTTACATGAAGAGTTAAGCCGTATATGGTGCCTAAGAGGCTAAGAAGGAAATAATACCTCTTTAATGTGACTGGTTTATTTCCGGGAAAAAAAAAAAAAAAAGATTAAATACTTGGGAGATTATTATTCTTTCTTTTGTTCCATTTATTGCTTGTTTCTCAAGTAAAGTGTCCTCAAATACACCAAGGTGATTTTCTACTCCTTTGGCATAAAAAATAGGTATAAAAAAGTTGAAAGGTAAAGAGAGACATATGGCTCTCTACTACCGAGCCAAGCAACGAACGGACATGTGCTCTAGCTTATACTTATAGTCAACCCATTTGCCTCACTCCTTTGACTCTCATTCCTTTCTTCTATAACTCCTTGCCGACCGTTATCTTGTGATACCGTTTGTGGGAGATTGTTTAGTTTGTGCTTTTGGTTCCTTTTGTTTTTCCACTTAAGACTTGAGAGAGTCATGGAAGACAATGTTCCAAAGTTTGGAGATTCATGCCTTTTTCCGAAAAGCTATGGCGGGCCTACGACGAAGACGATTGTTGTTTGCTTCAATGGAGAACACGAACTTGAAAGCGATCGTTGTACACACGAACCGATTTCTAACTTCATAGAAGTTCTTCAGGTATACTTTGCAACATTTCAAGTCACTACATTTCCTTCCCAATCCCACAGATCACAACCCTAATCCCCGGAGAAAGGAAACAACCTTTTTGCAATGTATTTGATTTCCTGAAAGCTAAGCATGATTCAAACGTGACTAGTGTTGTTGTGTATGGAGAATTGCAGAGGATTGCCCGCGAGAATGGCGTCATGGCCGAGGATGATCGTATACTCACCCTGGAGATGGCCAGAGATGGCACCGACACCGAAGGTATTGACCACGAGGGCACCGTCGGCGACATTCTTGAGCACTTGGGCGACAGAGATTTGGAAGCTGTGCTGGAATCTACGAAAGCAGCACCAGCACCCGCCATCCAGGATCACCTCCCCCTTGAAGCCAGTTCCTCACCAGGGGATGCAGGTGTCGAGCACTCTCAGAGCAAAAGCCAGGACCAGCCAGGGAACATAGCATCTGCTTTTGCATTACAACCATCCGCACGACCACCACCTGCTTGTGCGCCTTCCGGTGACCGGGCCGACAACCCCGTGGTCCTTCTTCCGCAACGCGCCCAAAAAGTTGTAAGTATACGAGATTGTTTACATAACATCCATTCGTACATGTAACCCTTCACCGCCGGGAAGGCCCTTGTTAATTAACACCTACCATTTTTTCCACGCGTTCACGATTCTTGTTTCTTGTGAATGCGAACCAGGGGCGGGGGCCACAACCACGGCCGGCACCAATTTCTGTGACTTTCGATCATCTGAGGCAACTCTTCGACCTGCCCAGATATGCAGCTTCCAGACAGCTTGGTTTGAGCAGTGGCGATGTTTATTTCAAAAGAATGATGACGGACTTTGGGCTCATGACATGGCCTTATCGTAGAGTAAGCTATGCTCACTCACTGCTTTTCAGATTCAATCTTCATCTACTCACTGCCTTCAGAAATTCAACGTTCAATGATTTTTAATTTTTAACATAATAATACTCCTTAATTGTGGAAAATTCCTTATCACAACTTTCCTAAATAATGAACTCATGTTTTGTCTTCATTCTTTGCTTGAGTGCAGAAGCGGAGCTTGGAGAGTTCAATAGAAGGGCTAGAGTACGCAATTGATAAGGGAGGCTACGGAGCAGATATTGATGAGCTACGAGCAGTAGTCGCTGCGGCGAAGAAGCCACTTCACATGTTTCGAACCGGTTCTGCTGCAGTGATCAACGCATTGGTGGTAAGCAATGCAAGGAATCCTCAACTTTCAGACACCAGAAGCACTACTCATCCCTGAAAACAGAGATATCTTTGCATTGGTTGCTAAGCTTGTCAGCAGACTCCCCTGAATGGTTCTGATAATTGTGATGTGCATGGTGCAGTTTCCCACGCAACCGATATTTCCCAAGAAGGTAGGGAACTTCCTTACTCAGGCGGTAGGCTGGCGCGCCCGGGAGAATCATAGAACATCCAGACGAGGCCCGAATGGAAACCGGAACGATGCTGCTGAAGACGGATCGCCGCTCGTGGCCAAGAGTGGCCGCGCTCGGGCTGGAAAGCGCGAGGCCGATTCTGACTCCAATGTTCGATCAAGCAAGCGTCTCAAGAGGCAGAGCAAGGGTACTGCAATGAAGCGCAAGAGAGAATCTGGCGCCTCTGACTCCGCTAAATCTGACGCCTTTGCTGAACGTGAGGATGGTTCAGAGGAGGAGTCTGAGTATGAGCCCACGAGGCATTCAGATGCTGGGAGTCTGTGAATCCGATGACCCACTTTCGTGATTTCCAAAGTTGTTAGTAGATAGAGGTACTCTGCATTTGGAGGTCGAACTCTGATGTGCCATGCGCACTACTAGATCGACGTCTTCCGAACTTTTGAGATTGAGTTTATTAGAGTACTGTTGCTGCTTTTGTTTTGGTGTGTATCTTCCTGTTCATGTCGTATGTGTTGGACGAAGTGCTGGTTGAAAGTTCCACCGGTAATCGTATTGTTTTGTAAACGGTACGAATGAAATGACACAATCAACATTAGTTTTGTTTGTTTGGTGAAAGATTATGATCTTTGCATCGGTTGTTAAGCAGAAGTATCTTTGAATGGTTTGTGTTGTCTGTGTGAATTTAGGATTCATGGTGTTGAATGTGGGTGATGTATGCAATGACTGACGGGAATAATCTTGAGTTGTTACGTTGAATGTCGAGTATGGAAACAAAATACGTGATTGATCACTATCAAAATATAAACTCTTGTGTTATAATAGTTTGAAGTCGCCTCAAGTGGAGTTAAGTCATTAGTTTTAAAACTGAAAGTTCATCCTAATTTTTGTTTTTACAAACTTTGGGGCAATCTTTAAGTATACCACCTATTAATTCGGCCATAACTATTCTAAAAAACCAAATTCATGTGGACATGTTGTATTGGAAGGTTTGAAATCTATTTTGTAAAAAGTATTTTACAAAGCATACAGAAATCTTATTAAGATTTCAGGGTTGTTGCTTAGATTTTTTACCAAAAAACGTGCGCGATGCGGCATAATGCATAATAGGGGGGTATAAGATCATGGTGTACTAACATTGGAGAATACTCTAAGATAATGTAGGGTGTTCAAAATAATTATTGCATACTCTATACTAAGAATGATATATAGGTAAATATTGTGGTATATTTAAAAATTGAGTGTTTCAATATACTCTAAAAGTCCAAATATAATCTAAAAATCTTTTTAAGGTCAATTGTAGCGCTTTAGGCATGCTTGGAATCTTAGATGGATAAAAGATTGCATGCTACAATGGACCATAATGGCCTTCCCTACCTCCACCATGTCACTTTAAATCCAAACCCTTCAAATCCAAAGTCTTGAAAGTACGTAGAAGTAAAGATGCATCCATTGTGACGATATCTCCTTTTGGGACATAATATGCCTTGACAATGTGTTCCTAAACTTTGGCTCGTATAGATGAATGATCTGAAAAGCAATTGGTGCAATTGAAACCTCAATTTTTCTAAGATTAAGCATTTTGGGAAGACAAAAAGAAACAAATAACATGATATGTTTTTCTAAGGTTTTAACATTGCCGGTTTTGAACGGCCTTTGAGATATATTTGCCTCTACAACAAAATATTGTTGAGCGGCTATTTAAAAATAGCAATGTACTTATGCGCGGTTGAGAAATATTGTCCTTTGATGGATTTTCAAAGGTCAAAAACCATCAAAGTATGTGCTAAAAGAGACTCTTTGGTCATAGTTACTATAAGAATTAGTTCATAATATGGAAGACTTGCAAGCGTGGGTTGATAAACGTAAACATTTAAATCTGCACTTCAAAAACATGCCTCTTAATGACGTATTTTATAACAAAGGTGAAAATGACACATCAAGGTTTGGAATAATGGCACATGGAATTACAACATCATGACCGATTTAGGGTTTGCAAAATTTAGAATTTTCTCGTGCATCGAGATTGAAAGTCTTGAATGGCTCCGAGAGGTAAGAGTACATGCTCGAATTATGAATGACGGTTGCAACTACAATGACTCAAAAAGTGCATATAAATTAACCGTTGTTGCACCCTTTCAATATGAACTGACCATTGTTGCACACTTTCAAAGTTTTCACAAAGTTATGGAAGCCTGTGAGCCTATAAAACTACCATGGAGTGGCCTTTGGTCACAAGCAGAAAATAAAAAGCAAGATTACATGAAGAGAAGAAGAAAAGACTAGAGAAGACAAGGAGAAGACGAGGCGCAAAGAAGAGAAGAAGGAAGGTCGGATCACCTTGGAAGTGACCCGTGGTTTTGTGTTTGTCATTTACTAGAGGAAAACAATGATTTGTCCCGCGTTATTTCGCGTCAAAAGTGACGTTTACCCAGACTAGTCGAAATTAGTGTGGGTAACTTGACCACAGTGACTTTCTGCATGTTAATCGGTTTAACATACTTCCGTCACTATTGACTATGGTTTAACAGCGAGTGTCATAGTAATACTAATGGATTTTGGAAAAACAAAACCGCGTTAAAACGAACAGAACCACGTCAACGTTGACATGTACGCCCCCGGGGGGGTAATTTTAGCACTTCATTTTTTACCCTCTAGTAATATTTAAATGATTAAATATATTCATGATCCAAGTCAGCACGTTTCTTTTAACATTGATGACGTTTAAAGTGACATGGGCGACGTTTAGTGTGTTACTTTTGACATATTCATAAATCCTACGTGGAATGCCCTGGTGATGTGGAAGGCTTATGTGGAGGATAGGGGTGACTAGGACAAGTTGGTGTTTGTCCCACGTGGATGTCAATAGTGACGTTGGCGTTTATTTTAACGCACAATTGTGTCACCGTGTGTTTAAGAAAACGTAATGACATAGCTGACATGCCAAGTGCATTTATGGTAGGGTGACGTGGCAGTTCAGGTTTGACTTGGTCAATGATCCTAGAGAGTGTCAATGGTGACATGAATGTTAAAAGTAACATATATCATTTTAAACTGTGCTTTAGGGTTAGGGTTTGACTTGTGTCAAAATTGACGCACGTGTCTAAAAAGACATAGGATGTGTTAAACATTGATCCTAAAGATGTTATCATGCATGCGTTTCTATTGACGCATGGTTAACGCCAAAGAGTCATTTCTAACGTCGTGTTACTTGTATAACGTGAACGTGTCACTAGTGACATGATCACATCAACACAAGCATGTGAAGAAAGACGTCTAGAATAACATACTTTAGTCCATCCAGAGGGATGACTTTCATCGGGGTGGATGAATAGAGGCGGCTAGAGTTAGCCGCCATAGTTAGGTCATGGTACTTTTAGGGAAGATATAAGTTAGAATCTCACTCTTACTTTCATTTCTACACATTTTGTGTTAGAGTTCTACAGTTTTAGAAAGTAACATGTTAGATTGTTAAAGTATGAGTTGTAGAGGTGTTGGAGTTTTACAAGTTTGTTTTCTTTTTTTGCAATTCTTAGGTTGTTCAAGAGTTGCATCGTGATGATCTCTATCACAGTTTGATTGCATGATGTGCCTCATTAAACTCAACGTGTCTGTGGTAATGTGTGTTGTGCAGATCAAGAAAAATCGAGCATGAGGAAACCCAGAAAGTCACTCTACGGCGGCTAGGGTTTCTGCATCAAAAGTGACGCGCCCGTCAAAAGTGACATAGGTTGTGTTAAATACTGTTTTTAGAGACGCTATCATATAAAGTACTTGAATGCGTCACTATTGACGTAGGTTTAACGCTAGCGCGTCACTTTTGACGTAGTGTAACGCAAGGAGTACTCTAGCACATAGCACATATATGTAGCCTTTATGGTTTATGCTACTCAATACTTGCAACTTTGTACCAGTGGCTAATTTTCCAACTAACACAACGAAAGCACTGACCAGCTTTATATTGCACTGTCTCCATTTCGTGTATGTTTCTGTCAGAGTGTGTTATGTTTGACGTTGCATTTATGTTATCGAATGTGTCATATAACGTCACTTTTAACGTTTTCATTTCCGTCATATTGTGTCATGTTGTGTTTCTTTTGACACACATCTGCCATCGAATTGCGTCGAATGGATGACGTGGCAAACATCATCCTACATCTTGTGTCTTTACTCGAAACTCGCTAAAACACGTGACATTTGTGTTTAAGTGCGTCAACTTTGACACGAGGCCCTGTTTCTTTTCACACATAATTTGATAACGTGAATGTCAACCTACGTCTAAAGACACATCCAAAACGCGTTAAAACAAACGACATTTGTGTTTAACAATATTAAACAACGTTTAAGGATGTTTTGGAAATCGCGTTAAAACAGAGGACACAAGTGTTCCTCAACGTCAATGTGGACACTATCTCCTGTTTCTTTTGACACAAACTCCAAACTTCTTTCATATTCGAGGATGTGGCCACGTGTCACGATCTCAGCCACCGAAATTCAAATGCCACGTCAGATTTTCGATGCCACATCAGATCAGATTTCATCCATCACAAGGATGAAAACTTGTCCCACGTGGCATGTACAAACGCGGGAAAAGCTGACGTGGAAAGTAATTTACTTACCAAGTTACTGACCCTCGGTAACTTACCCAATTGGAAAAAATGTCATTTTAACACTGCGTCATAAATCATTTGTCCCCGTTAACATTTTTTAACACTACACGTTAAACTCAAAAGACGTCCGTGACATTTTCGATTTATTTGCGTCACTTTTTCTGTTCGCGTTAAACCACGTTAAACCGCGTTAAAAACAGCGTTAAAAACAGTGTCCGAGGACCTTGTTTTCCTCTAGTGATTCTTTCGTCCCAACTCCGTTTGGGGTGTACCATAACATTTTGGAAAGCTAAGTCAGTTGCGCATCCACCTCTAAAATCTCAAAGTCATTGGACCAATACCCTACGATTGATTACAGAATGGCTGGGGCTTACTTTTCTACTGCCAGCGGGGAAAGGCCTTATTACACCCCCAACTTTAGAGGGGTGTTTCTCCCTCCCTACAACTCGGAATTGAACGTCCTTACTACCTTTGGAAAGCGACTAAAGATTTCTATAACCGTCTTAAATCTTGATTTGTTTGGACAAATATTGAAGGATTGATTGCCAAACAACTGCGGCCAATTTCTTCTACATCCGGGGGAAGAAACCTTCTGACACCTCTGACTTTGGGAGGTCATTTCCCCCTCCCTATAATTTGGAATTAGATATGTCATATACTAGTATAAAGCTACTGAAGAGATCTACAATTATTATAAATCTTGAAGTATTTGAACAAAAACTAAGGTAGTGAGGCGGAAAAAGCTGATAAGTATTTAATGGAGATTGAGAGAATTGATAGAAGAGGCCCAGGGCCTCTTTCTTCTACCATTAACTAAGCAATTCAAGAAGAAATCAAGATAAACAAAATTGAGAGGGTGGTTCACCTATTTTTCTATTCTAACTAAGCATTACAAAGAAGAAGAGGTAGATAAACAAGAGGTTGATGAGACAAACAAGATGGAAGAGAAGGAGACCCATGGCTTTC
This sequence comes from Bryum argenteum, assembly GCA_037043015.1. Lineage (NCBI taxonomy): Eukaryota > Viridiplantae > Streptophyta > Bryopsida > Bryales > Bryaceae > Bryum > Bryum argenteum. Next base: position 10,579,357 of record CM073330.1, read on the forward strand.
TTTTTCCTACTCTTACTAGATTGAGTGGTCAAGATAGCTTAGAAACAAACTATTAAGTACGAAATCGGAGCCGCCAAAGAGGCGGCTCACTCTAGCCCTAACTAAGGCTCACGCTCTAACTAAGGCTCAAGCTCTAACTAGGCCTTTATGGATGAATGGTGCTCCTCCACGGCCTTCCATCTTGAAGAACCTTTACAAATGGATGTAACTGACAACTACCACCACGAAGTTAAATGAACAAAACCAAGACAATCAAGTTATAAACACAAACATGAATATTAAAAACTAATTGCGCAAGGCCCATGATAAAACACTCAATCCTAAATTAAGCAACTAACCATATTCTTAATTCGAGGATTTATTAGGGGGGATCTTCCTTCCTCTAGTCCTTCTCCATTATCAATTGAATACATTAGGAGGGGATCTTCCCTCCTGTAGTCCTTCCATACTAAATCTAACCTAAACCTTAAAGTAGTACCAAACGTTGTATCTAAGGCCTTGTAACAACCATTTTTGAACATGCATATTGTATTCATAACTTAATTAACTTAAATTTCATCAAATTACCTCATAAAAGCATTGTTTGTTAACATCATATTCATAAAAGTAACAAATAAACAATAACGAAACAAGAGAGCTATTACGAGCTCTCACAAAGCGTCTCTATCCACATCTTTAGGTTTGAGAAGATTCTAGGTGTATATATTTATATCAGAGGCAATAATTCCATATGAAATTTTCATTTGCAACCTATCATTAGGGTTGTCTTCTTCGAAATATTTTTGGTCAAGTTCATCGTGTTCGTCAAGTGTCCGGTACGTTAAACAATTTGAGTGAAATATGCTCAAATATCCTAAAATATGTAGGCATATTCTAGAATATTGTAAGTATATTCTAGAAATATGGTATATTCTGAAACAAATGGTCAGTTGTCTATCTGACATGTTGTGTTGAGTTTGTCGCACAAGACAACCCTCCCTATCATGTAAAAAATGTAACAAACACTTTAAGTAAGCCTCCCATTCATTTCATCCAATAAGTGATTAGATTCTCATTTCATTCACAATGGATGATCTTCAAGCGCTCTTCTATTTGTGATTCTAGTAACTTTTTTGAGAAAGATCTATGATTAACCTTTGAAAATCCTTAAAATGACAATATTTTAATAATACAATGCAACTTTATGACATGTTATAATATAAAATAAACTAGGAGAATTTACGAGAAAGAAGGCCATATAGGGACAAAACTGAGTGAATCTACAATATTACACGACTACGGTACGTATTCCAAAAGTTAGCATTCTTCCTATCGATTTTTTTTTTTTTTTTTTTTTCACATACAATTCAATTCTTCTATTGCGCAATCAAAGAGCTTGAAAAAGTAGCTCTTAGGGTTGACAATTATCAAAGAAAATAGACACAATTCGCTCTCATTTATAAGAATACGCTTTTACGCATTTATTTTAATCAAAATAACATTACATCACAACACTACACATAGCCAAATTCTACTTCGTGACATTGATAGGATGGATGCTAACAAAGGAATGATCAAAACGCTTCGTTCTTGAGTATAATTTGATGCACATGAAACTCATTCATTTGACATCATATTTGATGAATACAAGTACGACCAATATTAGCTTAATCTCCTCTTCCTTACCTCAACTTGAAACATAAAATTTCATAGGCAAATTACTTAACCCAATTGTGTTTCATTGTTATAATATCTTGAGAAGTGAGAGACAGTAGCTTTGGTCTCATATAGAATTGCTTCACTTGTTTCTGTGCTGCGTGAAAACTCTCACTTCTTTGGATGCTCGTGCCATCTCCATCTCAGTTCGTCAAACTCCTCCTTATCATTTCAGTGGAGGCTATAACTTCTTTCATCGGATATCGATCACAGCTTGTCCTTTCTGGTAAGTGCCACCAAATTTTCTTGTTGCTATTACAAGTCAGTTGCAGTTGCATTTTCTGCTACAGTCTTTGTTATTGTCACCGGACATCATCTGAGATGATAAAATGCTTTACATCACAGGCAAAGGCCATGCCTCAGTTTGCGATGCTTTCATGCTATTTTAGTTGATTGCATCCCAGAGTTAAAAGTGACCATGACCTGTGTCTTGAGAGTGTCATGAGGTATTTCTGTGATCACATTCTGTGTGACGACCTTGTAGCTTCCACATTTCTTTCAGGTTGATTCTCGTCTCTCTGTAGTAGAGAAATGTTAGCAAACAAGAGGCCCCCTTGCAGAACTTTGCACACTTTGCACGTTTGAAGATTATTGAGATTTTCTAATTGGCGAACCTTTGTACTACAAAGATACATAATATTCGTGAAGAGCTCACATTGTTTACTTCCAGAGAGTGTCATGAGGTATTTCTCTGTTTACTCCACTTGAGGTCATGGCTGAGTTGGAGTTGCGGTAGCAGATAACTTTGTGCAGAGCTTCGTCAAAGTTCGAATTTCGTCCTCACCAGACATGGCCGTGAGTAAATCCAACATCCTCATTTATTTTGTAGTTAAAATGTTTCGTTGAAAGCTTGCCGTTGCATTTAATATTACATGAGTGAGTTCACAATTGACATTCTTGCTATTGGAGTAGAAAGTGATCCCAGCAGTGAATGTGAGCCCAACAGTGAGCTCAATGAAGTAAACATTGAAAGCAACGACGGTGCATCTCCGCCCAAAAACAAGATGTAAATCGAAGGTTAGATGATAACTATGATGCTAAAAATTTATGACAAATTATGTTCTTCTTTTGAAATGGTGATGCTCTCATCAATCATGTGTAGTTCTTGTTTTCACAAGGTTCTTTTTGCTGGGTCCCAATGCCACTTCCTACTCGCATCAACGCATTTCAAAAATCACACGAGTCAAGGTGAGTACATTGCTCTGAAACTAAAATCATCAAAATAACAAACTTAGTGAAAGAATACTTAATAACACCCATGCGAATCCATTTGATTAGGCCCTCAAATCCAACTCCACTTACTCCAAGGAAAAATGATAACGATACTGTTGAACAAGTCGAGCGAGCGGCCAGTACATAAGCAGGAGTTGACAGATATGGACGAAGCACTCAAACAACGGACGGTAGATGCTGGTAGGCTTTGTGACTCAAGAAGGTAAGTTAGAATTGAACTCTGAATCCCATTGATGTAGCAACAACTTTATAGAATTGAACTTTATAGAATTGAAGAATTTTCATTCACACCTTGTTTGTTTTGTGAAACATGCTCTTCAATACTTGGAGGCTAGTTCAGAAAAATCACTAAACAAGCCAAGCATATCAAAACAAGATGTTACAACAGTCTCATTACTTGCTCAAAAGAGCACGAAAAGAATATGTAGATAAAGTGATGGGATGCTTTCTTGTAGTGTTTCTTACTCATAATTACTCTTTGTCTAGTTTTATGACATCTCTTTTGAAGTGAGCTTTCTCTTTTCCAACAAAAACAAGACAAAGATGTCTCTTTTGTTCTCTTAGTTTGGATAAAGGCGCCCTTAAAATGAAAGCCCTTGATTTTATGTTCTGTGAGTGGAGTAAGAGTATGCTTCCTCCATACTCTGGATGAGTGAGTTGAACTTGGATTGTATAGTTGAGGGCCTGCACGCTTTCCAAGTCTGCAAGCTTGATGACCGACTCCAACAACATACTATTCCAGGTTTTGTTGGTCTCACTGTTGCAGTAAAGATTTCCTTACCTGTAGACATTTAACTGTGGTTGACTGTGTGTTATAGTAGCATTCACTATGAATGTCCATCGCCCTCGTCCTTCATCACTTGTCCTCTTGTCGAATGGTAGAAGCGTGCATGTTTGTTTCTGTTCGTTTCCGTCCCAACAAAGTACTCTCAACTTATTTCTTCATGGCCTCATGTGTAAGCAATTGTTTAGTGTTCGACACTTCGAGAAATTTGCAATTGGTGCTTGCGTTATCGCCATGATTAGAATGCATCATCGGCCGAAATAAAGGGTCCGAGCAGAAGAATCTATCCGTTTTATCAAAGGTAAATTGGTGTGCTAGAAATAATTAGCACATGGAGCACTGAAAGTTGCCAAGAAGAAGGATCACGGGGAGCTTGTTCTGTACATTATACATTATATCAAGAATCTAACTACGATCTAACTACGTGGGCAGGAGGAAGCCTCCATGAACAGATCATTCGGTTTGTTATTGCGATGTTGTTTACGTCAGGCACCATACTTAGATATTTGTTCAGATATGGCCTAATACCATAAATGTTTGCTTTCTAAACCAATGATTGGTAATGATATCATTGTTAGCTATATTTGCATGTTCTGTGTTGAAAAATTTGATTGAATTGAATAATAAAGTGAATGATGATAATTCTTTTGTGATAATTATAAAAAAGTGTTTCTGGCTAGGGTAGTATGTAGTTTTGAAGATATCACCTAGTTTGGCTTTGTGAGCATTTACTTTCAATTGGTTGTTCAAATCCTTGAAACGGCTCTTTCTGAGTTTGGACTGTAGTAAATCTTTAAGAAAAGAGAGCTTCTTGGATGGATTTCACATGACATTGGGAGTCCTGTGCTTCATCTAAATTTAGTTCTCAATTTATGTCATGACAACCTTTCTTTATTTTATACAACTCAAAGAAATTGTAAATGACCTAAAAGCAATAAATTGGGTGCACTTAATCTCTTTAACCCCTAAAGGTCCAGGAAAGCAAAAACTGCTTTTTGGAGTCGAAAATTCAGCCAACTTTGACCATTATAATCTCACAAATGAAGAAGAATCAATGGTTCAATTTTGGCAAGTGAGTGGAAGGTTAACTTAACTTCAAGATCCTACCGTTGGATCTTCCAAATAATTCTTAGATTGAGAGTTTTTAGGCTTGAAGTAAGGGAATGTTCATTTTTACAATTTTGCATCAAGAACCTTTAGGGGTTAAAGGAGCTTGTTAAGGTGAAGTCTTCTTCACACTCAGTGGTTGTCACATGCATTACAATATTTGCTTTACCAATTCTCAACCCTTTTAGTGTTTACAAATTTTTCATCATGGGTGTTCCAAAAGTTAAATTCTAATGCAATCTCAATGTTAATAGGTAAATAAGGCCAAATTTATTATTTTAAGGATATCCTACCACATGATTGAGTTGGTAGTAGGGGCAAATTGCAAAACATAAAAGTAGGAAAGATTTGGATATATGACAAAGCTTGTATAAATTGTTGTACGGATACCACAGCTTACTCACATCCATACTATCACACATCATTGTTTCTCATTGTATTATTCACATAGTTTAGTTCCTATTTTAACCGGTACCTTTTCATGGAATCCAAAATGAAATTTTTCACATTTGGGCATTTTTTTTTTAAGATTTTTACTAGGTGCTCCTTATACTAAAAAGTGTATGCGGTAATATTTAAAACCTCAAATTTGAATCCTTGAACCTTCATGTAGAAATTTTAGGTTTCAAGTCCTAAAGGGGTAGCTTAAAATATAAATGTTTTTGAATCAAACTGTTCTAAACATGTTGATTACTAGATCACTACTTGAATTCAAATGTAACTAAGGTTGAGAACTCTAGGCATCTTAAAAAGGCAACCTCTAGAAATTTCAAAAACAATCTTCGCAATGTCCAAAAAAATTTAGGAGATCTTGACAAACTTTGGATGTTATGATATCTCAAATGGTGACAAAACATCTAACACTTAAATTTGAAACACTGAAGCTAGTCTTTGTTACAAGATCTTATAGTTAGAAGTTTCATAAAGAAAAAATTGGTTAAAACCAAAGTCAAGAACTCTTTTAACCCCTAAACGTCCCAACCTATTTTTAGCAAGAAAAGCACATTTCCATAGAATTCGTCATAGATAAAAATGAAGAGAAGCTATTAAAATCTCAACCGTACAAACTTGTAATGGACTTATCGAAGATCATGTGGACCAAAATTTGAGTCATGAGGCCTTATAGATCGAGAGATCATAACATAATAATACTAAAAACAAACTGCAAAATTTCTTCATTTTCACTTTGAGGTTGAAATGCTACCAATATACCTATTGCAATGAAAAAATCACCAACTAGAAAGATGTTCACCTTCATCTTAATGAGTCCTTTACCCAAAAAAAATTCATCAAAAAAATTTCTTGGCTCAAATAAAAGCCATGCAATGGTAAAAACTGCCGAAAATTTTACAAAGGAAAAATAGTACAAAATTGGACCCTTTGCATTCAATTTCATGCCTTATCTTCAAAACATCTTTGATCTTGTTAAGGTTTCTACCACTTAGACAAGACTCTAATTGGAGGCTATCCCAAAAAATTAAGTTGAAATCCAACGGTGGATGAAGGAGATATAGCTCCTCAAATATCATCCATTTTCTCACTTTTTCTCTTGACAAAACATCATTGCAAAGCCAATAGCAAAATCATTTGGATCAAAAAACTTCTCACTACAAAGTTGTTAAGAATCACCTTAACCCTTAAACGTCAGACCCACCCCGAGGGGTTGGGTTTTTTTTTGAGAGAATCTTGCTCATAACTTACACTCCATTATACCAAATGGAATTTTTAAAATTCCAAACTGAGCACCTTAAAGAGATATATACTTTCTTAGAATAGAGCTCACACAAATTAAAAATAGAAAAATTCTAAAAGTGGAGTTTTAAAAGAGATTTTGGGTGTGGTATCAGGACAGCATATGACGTTTAAGGGTTAAGATCATGACCATGAAAAAAAAATCATGAAAAACTATTTTTGGTTTCACATAATTGGCTTGCAATGGTAATACATGCCCCATGCTTGGAAACTCAAAAACAAGAGTTGTCTTCACTAAAGTGCATTTCATTAATTCATACTTTATTTTATGGGTTTGCAAATTTTATAACACAAACTAGACTTGATTTGGAACCTAACCCAAGTGATTTCATCCAAAACGACCTCGGATGAAGAAGATATGACTATTCGAAGTTTCTGCCCTCCATCCAAAATGTAGAAAAACGACATTGGGGACGTTTAGGGTTAATTTAAAAAGTTTGGTTGAAAATTGCAATATTGAGGTTTTAAGCTCCTAAAAAACACCACAAATCTTAGTAGATAAGAATATGGCATTGTGGAGCTTTAATTCACAATGTACGTCTTGCGTTAGCAAATGCATTTTCTTATGCTTCTCAGTGACATAGTTTCTATTATTTGCAAATGGAGATACCAAATCTTTGCAATTGACCTAGTTTTATCATGTAAGGAGTTAAACTGATTGTTGAAATTAAATAGAAAATATCACTTAAGTGAAAATGTTTAATGACGATTAGATCTATACAAACATATTCTTAAGTCCTCTTTTGATATGTCTAATGAAGGAAACTTGTATGACAAAATATTATCTTATATTCGGTAAAGTTAATTATACTATCAAGTAAATTGTTTGCATCTTTTTATCGTACTACGGACATTTTTGTGGAATGAAGACTATTTCAAAGTCTCATTTTAATTCAAAAAATACATATTTTAATGACTTTTGGAATTCAAGAGGCTATTCTTGACAAAAATGTCTACTTGGTACTCTCAAGATAATCTGAATATGTGAGCCAATATAAGAAAATACTAATTTAATATGTGTTAAGATGTCTATAATTTTTTCCTTTGTCTTGTGACAGCATTCACTTTACACATGTTAAGATGGCAATTTAATTGTGTCTATTGAAGCATCCTGTTTTGTTGAGGGGAATTTGTGCACATGCACTTTTATCCCACCAAATAGCGGATGCTCATATTAAGGTTGGGAGGTTGTTTCCCTTTCCACGTGCACATGCATTTTTGTTCCAATTACGTGAGGCGCGAAAACCTCAGTCTTATAAGATTAAAAAGTAACTTTTCGGCCCATATCCTTATTCACTTTTGTCATGCACAATGACAATCATTCCAAGGGGTAGCGACCTACAACTATCTACCGCTCATAATGCTCGAGTAGACACTTTCCCCTTTGTGTTGAGAGAAGTATTCTAGTTCGAGATATGTGAGGCGCAATAGTCGACGATCTTAAGGTAAGAAATAGCATGCCGCTCCTTTTCTTCTCCCCCTTTCCTCCTACACATGCCTTTTTGTTTGAGCAGTTACGCGAAGCACAATTAGCCAAGCAAACTAGGTTAGGAGCAACTTTTTTGCCCATTTTCTTGCTTCCCTTTCCTCCTGCACATGCGCTTTCTTCTAGCCGCTAGTCGAAGCAACTTCGTCATCTTTTTTCTTTTTTCTCTCTTTTCCTCGATATGTTTTCTTGTTTGCGCTAGGCCAGGTTTGTATTGTTGATGCATATTAGGTTGGAAGTCTCTCCTTTTCTTCTTTTTTCCTTTTTATTTGTAAACATGCGCTTTTGTTGCGCCCGACTAGGAGTAGCCGAGACTTTTAAGGTTGCACTAACTTTATTACCCTTTCCTTGCTTTTCTCCTCTGATCCTTATTATTTGTATCATCTTATTTGTTTTGTTTAGGTGACATTCGGCGGAACTCTTGAAGCATAAGAGGATAATCTTTGTTTCTCGGAACGATGGGAGAGAGGGCTGCAGAGTTCCATGTTCCATTGGAAAACTCTCTACGTATCAAGAGGAGATTTAAGGTGCACATTGGAGAGTTTGAATGGGTCGGCAAACGACACACATCCGAACCAGTAGCAGAATTCATTGTTGACCTTCAGGTATATTCGTATTACTCTAGTGTCATTTCTTGTTGTAATACTTTGGAAGTATTTTATCATCTCTCTACATTGGTTTGAAAATATAGTCCTATTAATAAGTGTGTGGGGGTTCTTTTGTAGAGTATTGCTCAGTGGGTTGGCTTCATCGCGGACGATGTCAATATCCTTGGCCTTCAGATGGTCAAAGGTGATGGAAGCGACCCCAAAGATATAAATGAAGAGGGCACACTCGGAGAGCTGCTACAACACATAGGGAATCGACGCCTCGTTGCTGTGTTGGAATCGAGCAATTTCCCACAAGCACAAGCACCAACACCGGTCATCAATACAAGAAATGATACTCCTCGTGCATTGCGCACTGGTACTACCGCCAAACGGAGTGGCAATCATCAAGTTCCTCCTATTGGAAACACGGCTGGCAATCATCAAGTTCCTCCTATTGGAAACACGGCTGGCCATGACACCAACGACACCGAGATTCTCATAACCAACAAAGTGAGTGATTTCAGACTCTACATGCATCTACATTGATTTCTTCGTTTCTTACCATTTTGCAATTTATTTACTTATTCTTTCCATTGTGTTGATGATTGACATTTCTCTTCAATATGTATCAGTGGGGAATAACCATTCGTATGAATCTACCAAATCTGTCACGCTTCTTCAACATTGACGGATACAAACTTGCCAAGGAGCTTGGTATCTCACATGGTCTTTTCAAAACGACAATCCACGAGCTTGGGATCAAACGTTGGCCATCCCGCACGGTAACACTTGCTCACAAACTGCCTCAGTCACAAGTTACAGTTTTTGTAACATTTCAACGAGCTAGATGATAAGATGCTTGAGTTCTCTATGAATGTACTCACAATCTGATTCATCTGATCTTAACTGGGTGAGTTTGAGCTCTGTAAGCAAAAACTTCGAGATGCAAGCTGTGCAATCACAATGTTGTCATGAATGTGCATGCATCGATTTAGATGTTGAGTTTGGAGAATTCGATCCAAGGGCTTCAGTTCAGCATCGATAAGGGGGGCCTCGGAGCAGATTTGATCGAGTTAAGACGGTCACTCACCTCGCTGCAGACGGCAAAAGATCAGCTCCAGCATGGTTCTGTTGAAGTGATCCACCGTATGAATGTAAGTACTAACCGTATAAAATCCTTAATGCATTCTTGTTGCAAGAAAGTGTTCCAGATGAGAGAATTTTGTTTAGGGAAGCACTTTTGCACAATAAACTGCTCTGCTCGCTCATTTGTGATGCATGTGAAAGCATGGCCTTGCCGGGCTTCATCACATACTGTCTCCCATATGTGGTTTGATTGATCATATATTGCGCAGAAAACCGAACCGGTGCCTCGGCATGTAAGCAACTTTCTTCGCGGTGTACGCGGGCGCTTCAAGGAAAGTGTTCAAGCGATCTCGTGCGACCGGAACGCAGTGATGGAGGTCTTTGCTGTGGAGGGGTCGATCGCAGAGACCGTGGATGGGAAGGTGCGTGGTGGTGAACCGAACGCAGTTGGCACTCGCGAGGCTGCAGGAGGAACTGCTGACAACACAGCATCATCTTCGGCCAAGAGTGGCAAAGGCAAGAACGCCAGGGTGGTAAAGCATGGTCCGGTTTCTGGGTCTTCCGGTGGACCTGCCAAGCATGTGAAGGAGGAGAGCTCTGGAGGTGTTGCTATGCAGCACAAGGGAGACTCCGGATCTTCCGACTCTGAAGAGTCTTCAGATTCCCAGCCTCGGAGCGATGCCCCCAGCTCCTCAGATTCCGAGGAGTGAGCCTATCGTTCATGCAATCTTTCCTACTCTGTTGTTTTCTACAATTGCAGATTGAAGCAACCAGAGTGATGTTCGTGGTAATCAGATATTGGTATATTTCGTAAGTGTTATTTTGCTTTGTGTTGGGTGGAGTAGCAATGTGCATTTTTTCCGAGACAGTCATGGACTCTCCTTCAATGGTATTGGACCTTGAATCATGTGGCTATGTCTTAGAGTTATATGCATATAGTTTGAGTGAATGAAGAAAAGATGTAGAAAATGTCACTTTTGTATTTCAGTTCCATGACGTACATTCTTTGAAGAAGGTGGTTGTGTTTATTGATCTATGCTCAATAAAAATACTTTGTGACAAAGTGCGTGTATTACCAGTTTAGGGGCCACTTGATTCATAAGTGCACAAGGGTAGCCATTCTCGGCCAATAATCAAAATCAAGACATCTTTTTGATGATCTAATTGTAACATGAATCCATTTACAAGTATCTAATTAGTTTGGAGTAGTTTTAAGAAAAAAATTGCCCTGCAGATGGTTCTTGTAATGATAATAGGGTCAAACATTCACTTTTTGATTTGAATCCAAAGTCCCTTTATAACATTCCAAAATTAAGTAGATTGGCAAGATTGTTTTGAAAAGATGACATTATGGAAGTGTTGAGGTTGATGTAATGAATTTGTCAAACTTCAAAAGAAGCGGGCTTTTATTTTTTGACTTTTTTCTACTTAAAAACATCATAGGAAACTGAATACCAAAGGAATTTGGATCAAAAAACTTCTAACTAGTAAGATTCTGGAATTCATCTAGGGAATACATTGATGTAAAAAGATTTCATGAATAACTTCTTTTGGTTTTACTGAAATGGCTGCAATGGTAAAACATGTGAAATTTTGAAAACCCAAACACAAAAGTTGCCTTCACTAAAATTGTTGTCATTTATTCATACTTTGATTTCTAAGTTTGCACTTTTTACCACTTGAATGAGACCTGATTCACGACACAACGGAAGTAATTAATTTTGTCAAAAACAAAGTCTAGATGGAGAAGTTATGGCTATTTAAAGTTTTTGGTTTTCATCCAAAATGTTGTTTTCCACACTAGGGACATATAGGGGTTAACTTTTTCCCAAGAAAAAAACTCTAGAAAAAAATAAATAATAATAAATAAATAATTATATATATATATATATATATATATAATTTTTTTATTTTTATTTTTTATTTTAAAATTTTTAAAAATTTTAAAAATTTAAAAATTGGTTGCTTAACACCCTTAGTGAAAAAGTTAAACCTTTTTCAAGTTGAGGGTGTCGTTACTTCAAAATTTTGCCTTGGTTTTAAAGTGATTGATTGGTCCTTCTAGAGTTGAAATCCTAACACAAATATTGCCACTACCAATTTATCAACTAGAGGATGTCTGTAGATCCTTAATGCTAAACGCACTATGACTCTTCCTTACATTACTCTTGCTTTATAAATTTGGGGTATTACCACAACTCTATCATTGACTTAAGTTGTACTGAAATAAATAACTTGTGGTGCCTAAAATCACTTTGACTCTTGATAATAAAATGGTCTCACCATTCTAGCCAATCTACCTCATTTTTATGATTGAAAGCCATTTAGATCCTAAATTTCAAGAGGAGAATTTGTCAAAGTAGAGCTTTTGTCATCCTTTTATCAATTTTGGTTGTGACTAAATGAGGTATGTAAGTGATTTTTTCCCAAAAATCACTTAAACTTCTAAAATGAAATAGGAAATTTGTTAAATAGCAACTATATTTGTGGCCCAATAAGTTTGTATTGAACCTTGTAACTATTAATTAGCAAAAGAATTGCCTTAGATTTTGAATGTATGAAACATTATCCAACTCAATCATGTGGTAGGATATCCTTAAATAATAAATTTGACCTCATTTACTTATAAACACCGAAATTGCATTAGGATTTAACTTTTGGAACACCCATGATAAAGATTTTGTATTCACTACAATACAAGGGTTGAGGATTGGTAAATCAAATATTGTAATGCATGTTGACCACAACAACTAAGAGTAAAGAAGACTTCACCTTGACGAGCTCTCTTAAAGAGATTGGCGCACCCAGAGTTATTCCTTTCATGTTATTTACAATATCTTTGAGTTGTATAAAGTAAAGAAAGGTAGCCAAATGACATAAAGTGAGAACTAAATTGAGATCAAGCAAATGACTCCCAATGTGACTTTCATATCTGTTACCCGACTGACGTCATCGGGTAACCACGGCGGCCAAAGCGGGAGCAGCAGCGGCAACGGGGATAGCAGCACTTTTCGGTGGAGGCACCAGCAGTTAACTGCAGATGCCTCGGCAGTCGACAAGGGCACCGTTCGGGTTCAGGGATATCCGCGGCAGCCGTAGTATAAAAGGTTTTAGAAAATAGGAGAGAGGGACTCGCGTTGTTTGGTAGTCATCGTAGAAACATAGTTACGCCATACACTGAGCACACACACTCACATGTATTTCGATCTGATGTTTGAATAAAAAGGCCAAGAGCCAAAACCTTCTTCTCCCATATCTGTACTTGGAATCGCTCTCTCTCTCTCTCACTCACCCGATCTGCTATCAAGGAACACCGTGGTCAGCTTGGATAGAACCCTAACGCATCTTCAAGATTGTGTGACTTTTGGGTGTCTGACCGTGTGGGGCTATCCGCGATTATCATAAGTTAGCGTTGACAGTACCCGAGCCCACGGCAAAGCCTCGGCGGCATTGATGAGTCTTGAGCTTGGGACTTGTGCATTCCACGCTATTGACCGCCGGTTAACACTCCTCCCCTCGGTATCGCATTAACCGTGGTTGCCATGGCGAGGCCTCATCTTCACGACCGCCCCCTCACCGAAGTCAACTCTTGCCCTCTTGGGTAGACTGAGCAAGGCTCAGCCCCTTTTTGGCTATCTAAAAATCACAGAAGGAATATCTTCGGCGTCCGAGCTCGTAAAGCATTCCATCCTTCGTTAACCCAGGATAACATTTTGGCGACCATGCTGGGGATGGAATGTTGAGTCGGCCCGAAGAACAGGAAATAAAAACACCAAACAGAACACAATGCCTCCACGAAAAGCAACCGAGAAAACTACGGAACGTGAGGAGGCCGCACCCCAAGATGACCAAGATACCATGAGGGAATTGCTCCAGTGGATGAAACAACAAATGACAGATTTGGCGGCAAAAAACGACGCCACCAATGCCAAGATCGAATTACTAAACTCACACTATCTCCAAGGGGTGGGAACCTCTACAACTGCTCCAGGGCAATGGTAAGCTTGAGGTATCACTTTTTGGACACACTAATTAGGTTATTTTTATTGAAAGCCTCCAAAGTTTGTCTAATTTAGTCATTTTAATCAAGTAAAAAGACCCTAAAATAGAAAATAAAATATCATGCACCTCACTGAAATCAAAGTATATATGCCTATAGATTTTCTTTTAGATTTTTTATTTTTTTGGATCCATTCATAGATGAGGGAAAAAGTCTTTGAATTTGGGGATTTGCGGGCATTATAGTGCACAATGAATTAATTTTTTTATTATTAAATAAATTATTTTGTATTCTATACAAGAAGATGTAGGTCATATTCAAAAATCATATTAAAATAAAATTGGTTGATATTCCATTTGCTTGATTCTATGGATTTTAGGTTATTGGGACATGACTTACTTTTTCAACTAAAAAATCAAATAAAATTACTTCAAAATATTTTTTTTAATTTTTAATTTTTTTTCTTGATACATTATAAGTATAGACAACTAAAACCACATCTAATGAAGTCTTATTCTATTAGAGTTTAAAAATGGATATGTTTGTCACACCAGCATAGAGTGCAGTTGTTCATGGGACAACCTTTTTGGGTACCCCAACCAGACCATCACCCTCCACCCATTGTCAACCTGGCCGGACCATCACAACTACCGCCAATTGACCCAGCCATGACCGCCTCTATGGCATCCAGAGAACGAGACCGACTAATCAAGTTGCCAAAGATACCCTACCCAGTCTTTGATGACTCCGGTGACCCTGATTGGCACGTACGCAGATTTAAGGTGATAGCACGGACCAACGGTGTCACCAGCACCGAAGACTTACAGAATATCTTCGGAACCACGCTCCAAGGTAATCACATCAACTGGTACATCGATTTCGAGACCGAGCATTTGTTACCAACATGGGAAGAAATGGAGCGTAGCTTTTTGCAGAAATTCCGAAAACTGAAGACAAGCTCGGAAATACTTCGAGCTTTAGGCAACATACAGCAAGAAAGAAATGAACCTGTCGACAAGTTCTATGACAGATTCAAGCAGCTGGCCGACAAACTCAGTCAACGGCCTGAAGAAGACTACCTATGTGAATGGTTCAAAAAGGGCTTGCTACCGTGGATACAACAAGGCATCATTATCCGCGGTGTCAAAACATTACAGGACATACTCACAGCTGCAAATGACATCAACAGGGAATTCAGCGTCATCGATAAAACACAGGCGCCGTTGCTTCCACTGCCAACACCAAAAATGCCTATCCGGCCAACAACGACACCCTGTGCTACTTGCGGCAAACTCCATGCAGGACGTTGTTGGTTTTCAAATGCACCCGTCAGGACGGAAGATACTCGACCCACACGAACTAAGGCAGCATCCATGTATCCAGAGGAAGTCGACGTGGACGCGTTTCAGCCTGGCAGAAACGATGGATGTTGGGAATGCGGATCCCCACACCACAGACGAAGCCAATGCCCTGTGTTGACACAACGTTGGGCCAACACCCGTGCTACCGCGGACACCAAGACTCATCCCGGTAGCACTGATGCTAATGTAGGCAACAGAAGGGGGGGAGTTACACTCACCGAAGTCCACGGCACCAACGTGGCTACCATAAGCACCGCCGCGGTAACCACAAGATCTAAAGCTACCTCAGATAAAGCGGATAACCATGTCATAGAACATCGCAAGCCATTCGCAGAACAACATTGGGAACGCTTGAACAATCTGCGAACACAAATTCAAACCGACCTTGAAACAGCGGTGGTCCCAGATCTGCAACAGGTATTAGAAAAAACCGATGTACGTATCACCTTAGCTGATCTGTTGAAAATCAGCCCGGAATTACAAACATACCTGCAAAATATGCACAAAATTCCGACCACGGCCACGACAACCGTGGAAATTAATGCGACAACCATAGACACCGATGCCGCCGTCATACATGTCCGATTAGGACAACACCAACTGGCCAATGTATTAGTTGATGGAGGCTCCGGAGTAAACGTTATCAGCAATCACCTAAGACAACAGTTGGGACTACCACACCCCATGACAGCACAGTTCGTCTTGAGAATGGCAAATGATGCCCCGGTGACCCCATTGGGGATACTTTCCACCGTGGCCATCACAACTCACGGTATCTCTACACCGGCAACCTTCGTCGTTATCGACATGCCGGACAGCAGCAATTTCCCTATGATTTTGGGCCGACCTTGGTTAAGAGACATGAATGCAATTCATGACTGGGCCAGAAATCAGATCAGAATTAGAAGATACGGGAAAACGATGATCATTCCCGTGGACAGCTGCATAACTCGAGAAAAAGTCAAACAGATCAGGAATCAGGCTGGCACGGCCTGGGGGAAAGGTCTCACGCACGAGCAAGAAGCTTTGGTGTTCCACGCCGACCCCGATCTAATCCCATTGGCAGAGATTCACTTGGCCACCGTAGTTTCAGAAGAAGATACCCTCGATATCCCACCCAGGTTCACCACCGAGGTATCCGAAGAAGTCATCATTGATAAAACACCGGCAACCGAAGCTTTAAGTAAACAAATAGTAACCGGGTGGACACATGGGTCCACAGAGCAAGTGCAGTTGGTCAACCTTGGCACCGAAAACGAACCGAAGAATGTCAAGATCAACGCCGACGCACCTCATGATATCAAACAAGCAACTATAGTAAGCGCTCTTCAAAGAATACCACAATATTTTTGCCTGGACGCATGAAGACTTAAAGAGGATACCGAGGACTATAGCCGAGCACACCATAGATCTGGTACCAAATGCTCACCCAGTGCAACAACGCAGATACCGCATGAACCCAAACTATGCTGTCAGGGTCAAAGCAGAGCTGGAAAAGCTACTTGAGGCCAAGTTTATATCCCCGGTAGACGCGGCACCATGGCTGTCTCCGATGGTCATCATTCCCAAAAAGAATGGCGCCTTACGAATCTGTGTGGATTTTCGTAAACTTAATGCGGCAACCAAAAAGGATCACTATCCTTTACCCTACATGGAAGAAATTATTGACGAAGTAGCGGGACATGAGATGTACTCATTTCTGGATTGTTTTTCCGGCTACTATCAAGTCGCCATGGCAGAGCAAGACAAGAGCAAAACCGTGTTTTCCACGGAGTGGGGTCCCTACCAATTCGAGAGAATGCCGTTTGGAGCAAAAAACGCACCCATGACATTTCAACGTGTCATGGAGTTGATTTTTCGCCCCTACTTGAAAAAATTCTTCCGCATATACCTAGATGATGGCACGGTGTACGGGCGAATGCAAGACCATGTTAGCCAATTAAGACAAATTTTTCAGGCATGCAGAGAAAACAGGGTAAGCCTAAATGCCGACAAATGCATGTTTCTTTTCTTCGCAGGAGTCATCTTAGGTTATATTGTTTGCAAATATGGCAAACTCCCCGACCCCTCCAAGATCCAAGATATCCTAGACATGACTCCACCTAAAGATCAAAAAGGCGTCCAGAGATTGCTTGGTGTCTCACAGTTCAACAGAATGTACATCGAAAAGCTAGCACACCTGATGGCACCGATAGCTGCCTTAAATCATGCCGGGTATTCCTACCCCCGAGATTGGACCCCGGCAGCACAGACAGCGTTAGATAAAATTAAACAAGCATATTCCCAGGCACCAATACTATTGGCGCCTAACTGGGCCAAGCCTTTCCACGTCCACACAGATGCCTCCAAGATTGCCGTGGGGGTAATGTTGGCACAAAATGTCAACGGCAAGCATGATCAACCGGTGGCATACGCTAGCAGGTTATTGAACCAAGCAGAACGGAATTATTCAACCACGGAGAGAGAAGCTCTAGCGATGGTCTACGCAGTCAAGAAATTTCGACATTACTTGTTAGGAAACAAGTTCAGATTCATGGTGGATCATCACAGTTTATCTTACTTGGTAAACCAACCTTTGATCACCGGAAGAGTCGCTCGGTGGATCATGATTCTCATGGAGTATGACTTTGAAGTAGTTTTTGTGCCAGGAAAACGACACATCGTCGCAGATTACCTTTCCCGCGACACCAATGCTACCGAAGAAGGCATTGATGATTCATTTAATGAGCCATATATACAAGCTGCCTCACTGCAGGCCTCCATCGTTACCGCGGAAGCACCGACCGACTACAGGAGAGACATCATGGCTTACTTAAGCCAAGGGCGGATTCCCAATGGGATCACAGGTACCCATAAAGTCAACTTTGTGCGAACTACGCTACCCTACACGATGATTGACAATAAACTGTATCGAAAAGGTGCCGATCTGGAAATCAGGCTCTGCGTACCCACCGGGGAACAGCAACAAGTCATCGATAATCTCCACGCTGGCCCCGCAGGCGGACATCAAGGACCGGATACAACAATTTAGAAAATACTTGCTGCCAAATATTGGTGGCCCACGTTACACAAGGATGTCCACGCATACATTAAAAATTGCCACGTATGCCAAACAACAACCACCAACTTTCAGCATCAAGGAAAAGTACCACTCAAATCGATACTGCCGTTGGGACCATTTCAGCGATGGGGACTGGATTTTGTCGGTCCAATTAAACCAGCCACCAAGCAAGGATACAAGTATATTTTGGTAGCCACGGATTACACCACCAAATGGGTAGAGGCAAAACCGTTACGCAACAATACTGCGGTGGTAACAGCAATTCTCCTCTATGAAAACATCATTACCCGCTTCGGATGCCCCTTAGAGATTGTCTCAGACCAAGGCACACATTTCGTCAACGCAGTCATCGAAGATCTTATGGACAACCATCTCATCAAACACAGGACAAGTACAGTCTACTACCCTCAGGGAAATGGACAAGCAGAGTCAACCAATAAGACCATTTTAACCATGCTGCGCAAATTTGTGATGGCTAACCAGGGGGATTGGGATGATTGTCTACCCGCTGCGCTGTGGGCCTACCGAGTGGCTACTAAAGCAGCCACCCAGAACAGCCCATTCGAGTTAGTTTATGGAGTGCAGCCACTGTTACCGACAGAGTACATTGTCCCGACATTCCAGTCCATACAACCTCGGGATTATCAGCCTCACCGCATCTTGGCAGTGCGTATACAGGATCTACACAGACTTGAAGAATTCCGGGGAGATGCCAGACTCAACATCCTACGAAGACAAGAACTTAGTGCCAAGTATTTCCAAGGTACTAAGCCTCCTCGGATATTCCAAAAGGGAGATATGGTACTATGGTGTCCAAGAGATCCAAAAATTCGAAAATCCAAATTAGGAACAATTTGGCACGGACCCTACAGGGTACAATTAGTTCTGCCAAATAATACAGTCCTTTTGGTCAACAACGACAACTACGATAGCCAGGCAACTATTGTTAACGCAGCGAAATTAAAACAATACCATGCCAACACCCCAGACCAACAACCAACTGTTAGTCTGGGTCAATTACAACATTTGCTGTCTATGGAGTCCAAAGGGCAAAATTCGCAGCAGGACCTCACTGATTCAACAGACCCCGTGGACACCAAAGATACCGCAGTTAGCACAATTACCCAAGGGGCAAGTATGCCCCTTATCTACGTAAATCACATTCAAGTGGCCTTTTTTGACAAACAAAGCCATTCTAACTGTAATCATAACAGGGATACCGAGGAAATCATTAGCCAAGGAGGCGACCCCCTCGAAATGCATAGGCTAGCCAGCAGAGGCCATCAAAGGCCCTACACAGCCGCCGAAATAGCTTTTGGCCGATGGCCACTGGCAGTCATCAATCCCACTCAGCCGCCAATTACTCCAACCACCGCGGAAACCGAGGATGGCAAATGGCCGTTGCAGACCCATTGTCCTCATTTGAGAACACACGCAGTGCAACACTGCCTCACCACCCATCCTTCTCTACCGCGCCGCCTTTGCTCTCCACTGTTTTCCACTTCGCAGGTTGAGCTACACAGCTCCGCCACACCACGTTTTTCCTCGGTAACCATGGCTGCTCGCAATGTGACTCCGCAGAAGGGGAAGCCCGAGGCGCCCTTCTTCATGCCGCGGCACCTCCTCGATTGGCGCAGCAGGATCGATGGTGTATGGACGCAGAACGCCGGACTTCACCGATTTTGGGAAGATATGAAGACCTGGAAACTCAACGTTCACCACTGCAGGCAATTTGTGGATTCCATGAAGCCGCAGAGTTGCGGAAGGCCTTATCCGACCGGCACCGTGGATGGCGTCGAAGTACAGATATCCGCGGCATATCTGTATCACCAATATGGGTGGGACGGCACCGGCATCACACAGTGGACAGAGGACTGTGGCTTTCAAAAGCCCGACATAGCACGGAGGATACCGGGGTTGGAGCCAAGGGAGAAAGGATATGACACATACGCGGTAGGAGCAATGCTCAAGGAGCCCTGGTTTTCACGCATCCGCGGTATCATCAGTCAGATATACTGTCGGTGCAATTGCAATTATATTTTGCCCGCACAGTTGGAACTGCTTTTTCTCGCAGATGCAGGAGCCAAGGTGAACTGGGGAATGCTTTTCGAGAATCACCTGCGCTTGGAGCTGCAAAACCATCAGAGGTTCACGGAGTACTCCAGCCCCATTGGACCATTTTTGTCCACCTACATCATGCGATATCTTCAGTATCACAAGGTGAACGGTAAATTGCCGCCCATGTCAACTTTCGTGGAAATCCAATGCCGCAAGTTACCATCACCCATGAAAGCCATCAGGGACACCGCGGCACCAAACCCGAACAAGAGACAGCGAGCAGATGACGAGGGCCCCTCCACCCACGCAGGCACATTTGCAGATCAACTCGATGCACAGGCATCGGCCATGGCAGCATGTGTGGATAAAGTGCTGCGGCATTTACACGCTACCGAGGGACAGCAGAGGCAGCTACAGGAGGAGAAGGACCGACACTCCAAAGCCACACAGGACCTACATACACAATTGCGCAAAAAGGAGGAGGAATTAGGTCAAGCAAGCCAGAAGGTGGAAGAGGCTAACCGCGCTACCCAAATGCTACAGAGTCAGCTAGCAGCAAAACAGATCGACATTCAGGCGGTGACATCCACGCTTGAAGGAGTCACCAAAGAAAGAGACAGTGCAAAGGAGCATCTGACATCCCTGTTAGCCCAGAACGAGGAACTGCGGCAGCAGTGCCGGAATTTGATTGATACTAATCCTTCGAATCCTGAGGCACAGAGTCTGGAGGAGAGGCGCAAAGCATTGGTTATCGAAGAGGAAAACTTTGAAGCCAACAAGCAGGCTTGGGTCCACGATGCCGCGGCAGTGTTGGGGGAGATATTGTTTAGGGCAATCCAACGAGAGCCTCCGCAGACAGACGACATCGCAGTCAACATGGTGGCAGCCTGCATCGAGGAGACACTCACGAAGTTACAGCTGAACGCGGATTACGAGGGAGAATGGCAAGAGTCCAGCCATGAAGACACCAATCTGCCCACGGATACCATGGTCACCGAGCACCATCAGCCCCCACAGCAGGTGACCGCGGCACCAGACTTTCCCGAGATAGTGGCACCGGATGACACCGCAGGTACCGAGCAGGAGCGTCAGCAAGATCAAGGTATGGACATACCGGAGGAGCAGTTACAGGATCGCGTGCACATCCCGGAACACCTTACCGACACCGAGCAGACACCACAGGCATCACCGAGGGTAGCCGAGGAGAAGGAGCAATCACCAGCACACCCGCCGACATCCACAACGACATCCACGGCACAGCCATCAACCCCGGTAACCCCTAAAATCTCATTTGCATCTCACCGACAGGCGTTGATACAGTTATCAGATGATAACACATGGCATGTGGAACCTGAGAATGACAGCGATGCCGATGAGGAGTACCAGGATGCGCACGATGAAGTTCAAAAGTACTTCAACAACCACCCGGATTTGGCCCAACGTTTTGCAGATCACACGGCTAGCGACGTGCAGTGTCCAGGTTGTAACAAAATGCTGGGCAAAACAGTCCACGATATCCATGAACATGCCAACACAATTCGAAATCGACGTTTGCTTCACAGGGGCATTGCCGCGGCCATCCGATCGTTGTACGACGATCAGCCTCCATCACGCCGACAACAACAATGGCCACGGGAACAGACTCGTCCCGAACGGCGACCAGCGGAGCGACGTGCCCGGCACTGAGCAATCCGGGACGGATTGCGCTCTCACAGAGAGGGCAAAATGTTACCCGACTGACGTCATCGGGTAACCACGGCGGCCAAAGCGGGAGCAGCAGCGGCAACGGGGATAGCAGCACTTTTCGGTGGAGGCACCAGCAGTTAACTGCAGATGCCTCGGCAGTCGACAAGGGCACCGTTCGGGTTCAGGGATATCCGCGGCAGCCGTAGTATAAAAGGTTTTAGAAAATAGGAGAGAGGGACTCGCGTTGTTTGGTAGTCATCGTAGAAACATAGTTACGCCATACACTGAGCACACACACTCACATGTATTTCGATCTGATGTTTGAATAAAAAGGCCAAGAGCCAAAACCTTCTTCTCCCATATCTGTACTTGGAATCGCTCTCTCTCTCTCTCACTCACCCGATCTGCTATCAAGGAACACCGTGGTCAGCTTGGATAGAACCCTAACGCATCTTCAAGATTGTGTGACTTTTGGGTGTCTGACTGTGTGGGGCTATCCGCGGTTATCATAAGTTAGCGTTGACAGGTACCCGAGCCCACGGCAAAGCCTCGGCGGCATTCAGTAGCCCGGAGCTTCGGGACTTGTGCATTCCACGCTATTGACCGCTGGGTTAACACTCCTCCCCCTCGGTATCAGTATTAACCGTGGTTGCCATGGCAGGGCCTCTGTCTTACACGACCGCCCCCTGTACCACCGAAGTCAACTCTTGCCCTCTTGGGTAGACTGAGCAAGGCTCAGCCCCTTTTTGGCTATCTAAAAATCACAGAAGGAATATCTTCGGCGTCCGAGCTCGTAAAGCATTCCATCCTTCGTTAACCCAGGATAACAATATCCATTCCTAGAAGCTCATTTCTCAAAAACATACTACAGTCATGACTTAACAAAGAGTCGTTTCAGGGAATCAAACGGCCAATTGAAAGCAAAAGCTCACAAAAACAATCTAGGTGATTTCTTCAAATCTACATACTACCCGCTCGGCGTCAAAATCCTAGCCTGAAACCCTTTCCTTTTGCTATCATCACAAAAACTATCATCAATTTAATATCAATCAAATTACATCAATTCTTTTAACAAAAAACATGCAAATAGAGCTATAAATGATAGAAATCGTCCCTTGAGCAAGCAACCTTGGCAACGAGAGAAATGATTATGGTGTTACGTCATATCTTAACAAATATCTAAGTATGGTGCCTGACATAAACAACATGGCAATAACAAACGAAATGATTTCTGGTGACCTTTGTTTTATCATGAAATATGTGATTTGAGCCAATCATATCAATTTCCAAGTATTATTTATAGAAAATATATTTTATATTGATTTTCAAAGTTTTAGTCTCTTCAAGTCATTCTAGAATAAATAGTTAGTAAGGAAATTTAACCTATTGATCTAATTTAGGGTGAAGGTCTTTGCATTGTCTTTGGAGCGATACTTTATAAGTGTTAAGAAATGCATATTTTATAGTACATTTAATTTTTTCTTCAAACTCTTTGCGCCTAAGTTAGGGGTTAAGCATTAAATGTTTTATGACCTTGATAATAAGATAGGTAGACTTCTATTAATTTGATGGTAATCTTAATATACGTAATAATTCATCTATTGCGTATTACACATTTGGAATTTAATTTTACAAATTTACATTTTAGTCTGACTTGTTTGTCCTCAGTCGGTTTATGATTCTTTATCATTATTTTTAACAAATTACAATGTAACTAATGATGTGATTGTCTAAGAAATCATGGGTATCAAGATAATGATAAACAAAGCAAACTTTGACTTTCTATCTAATAATTGTTATCTTACAATGCAAATGCACATTTACAAAATAGACTAACTTGATGCTTGCATATAAAATTGATCTTACTAATATTCATAATCTTTTATTGCTATCATAATTAAATATAAAGTTTTTGAAACCAGAAGTTACACTTCCAAACCAACTCCATTACATAATAATAGGTCTCAGAAGATTATCTCACAACAAAATTACACCTAAGATTGACTTACTTATAGAAATCAACCATTGCACTTGAAATAAAAGATGCAGGAAGAGTTCACGTTGATACTTGCAAAGAAAAATATCGACATAGCTTCATCAAGCATATAAAGGAAAAGAAACACTCCAAAGCTTTAACTCAGATTACCAAGGATGGTTCTACTAAAATGGATACTATGTACAAAAGTACAAGACCTCTATCTGCACATGTAGAAAGTAAATTTGAGAAAAAAAGCTTCGTACATTCTGAAGCTCGAAGCCTTGGCTGAGGGCTAGGGCTCGTAGTCTGAAGAGACAGTCTTGAAAAGAGTCTTCACAACTTGAAGGCATTCTTAATCATACGAGAAGAGAAAAACTGCAGAGCGCTTTCTCCACCCGAAGCATGGAACGTCATATGTAGGCTATTTCACTTCGATGTGGTTAAGCATCAACCCCCACACACTATAACTACTAACATAACCTTGCGTTCTGGTTGAGCTTCCTCCAGGTGCCACTTTGTGAATATTTCAACCCACCTACTATTGTGTAACCTCATTATTGATCCTGAACTTAATTCCCAGTCAGAGATAGCTTCACACAACTTAACCAAATGAAAAAACACATTGAATGTCCACAAAAACGACTTCAGCACGAGCATCCACACCGCTAACGTTTAGACTGATTTCCTCATTCACATGCTTGTGCCAGATCGACTCTTAATTTGCGGACACGTTCAAAATAGCTTCCTGATACAATCTCCAACTGCCTTGCTAAATGATCCTCCTGGTACAAAAGGAATTTTGAGAACGTTGTGAAAGGTGAAACAAATTCTTTACTGAAAATGTGGAAAAAATTGTGGACAATGCGTCCAAAGTATTTGTATAAGGCACTGCCCCAATGTGGGACTTGGTGCTTCATGGTATGTACAGAAGTCACTGACTTCTTGTGACTCCAAGGATGTCCTTGAGATCCTCTACATGTATACTGGTACAAACTTGAATGAATTCTAAGAGTCTAACTACTGGGGAAAGGGACCAGGGGCTCCGTTCCATCCTTGCACGCATTCCAGAAGAGGCTTCATCAACTTTCCCTCCGACATCGCCTCAAACACCTTCTGAATCTCAGTCCCCGGCGACACCGTCCGCAATCCCGACAACAACTGCGTTCCCAGCTCCGATCTCACAAACTTGTACAACGGATACGTCCTGCACGCCTCTACCCTGTTGCTCACCGCCGACAGCCCCTTGTTGTCATACGCTTCCCGCACCAGTGGAACCACGATGCGCAACTTCTCTTGCACTTGTGCCTCGAAGACTGGGATCTGCTCGAGTACCGAGCGCGATGGGTCCTTGAGCGCGTGGCTCACCAGCACTGCTCGCAGCTTCTCCATCAGTGGGTACGTTTCCGATGCCGCGTCGTCGATGTATGTGAACACCGGCTGCCGCTCCACCACCAGGAGGAGGTCCTTCTCGCAGAATCGAGATGGCAGGAGCGCCCCATCCTTGCTCGCGAACAGCGTCTTCTTCGCCGCCTGCAACACTACCTGCTTCACTGCGCTTTGCATCGTCTCCTCCACGTGCCGGAGATCGATGGCTTGGCACAGCCCCACCAGGAACGTCGAGCTCATGAGCTTCAGAATCTCTACTGCCTCCTCCGTCTTGCGGGCTGACACGAGTCCCAGCGAGTTCACGTCCTGGTTGTGCTGCTCCGCGCTCTGCACGTGCGTCGTCACGGGGTTGGCCAGGTAGTTGAGCTCTGACAGATATGAGGCCATGGCGATCTCCGCGCCCTTCATGCCGTAGTCCAGGCTCGGGTTCGGTCCCCCGCTCAGATTCGACGGCAGTCCATTATTGTAGTAGTCGTTCACCAGCTCGGAGAATTGCGCGAACATCAGTTTCCCGATCGCTGCCACTGCCAGCCGCATGTTGTCCATGGAAACGCCGATGGGAGTGCCCTGGAAGTTGCCGCCGTGGAGTGCGATCCCTCTGACGGCGTCGATGATGGGGTTGTCGTTCACGCTGTTGATCTCGCGCTCGATGGCGTGCGTGGCGGTTCGGATGACTTCGATTTGGGGGCCCAGCCATTGCGGGGAGGTTCGCAGCGCGTACCGGTCCTGCTTCGGCTTCTTCAATGGGTCAGTCTCGTTCAGCTTCGCGGCTGCCTTCATGAAGTCGCTGCCGTCCAACAGCCACTCCATCACCGCGGCAGCCTCCATCTGGCCCGGGTGGTGCTTCAGCTTGTGGGTCAGAGGGTCAGCGAACTCCGGCTTCCCCTGCATCACTTCGCAGAACAATGCTGACAGTACCTCGGCGAGGAGAGCCAAGACGTTGGCGTCGAAGCACACCGTGGACGCCAATGCAGAACCCACCGCAGTACCATTCACGAGCGCCAGCCCCTCCTTGGGCTGAAGCTCGAACGGCTTCTCCACACCTGCCAGCCGCAGTCCCTCCAGCGCGGACACCTCCCGGCCATCTTCAGTGACGGCCGTGGAGTTCGGTCGGGCGGTGAGCAGCCCCGCAATGTAAGACAACGGCACGAGGTCGCCGGAGGCCGTGACGGTTCCTCGCAGCGGCAGCTTGGGGGTGACATTGGCATTGAGCAGCTTCTCCATGGCCTCCAAAATCTCCCACCGGATGCCGGAGTAGCCCTGCATCAGCGTGTTGGTGCGCACCAGCATGGCGGCGCGGGTGGTCTCGGCGGGCAGGCTGTGGCCCTTGACGACCACGCCGGCGTTGAGGAAGCGGATGAGCTCGCGCTGGAGCTCGACGCCCTGCTGCGTGCGGCGGTGCGAGGTGGCGCCGAAGCCGGTGGTGACGCCGTAGATGTCACCGCCGTTCATGATCTTGGTGAGCACCCAGTTGGAGGACTCGTCCACTCTGGCCTTGGCGTTGGCAGCGTCGAGCACGACGGCAACATCAGGACGACGAGCGACGGCAGTGACCTGTCCCACAGTGAGATTGACGCCCTCGATGGCCACTTCGGTTGAGCCGAAGTACGTAGCCACCATAGCCCTGATTTCATCGAGATGGTTACCTTCCAACTTGGCTGCAGTCTGAGCCCAGTTGAGCGGATCCGGCGACACTCCATTGCAGAAGGGTGTAAACGACTCCGCAGACTCCCCTCCGCTCAGGGCCATGACGCCGGCCATGGATATGTCGAGATTGCAAAGCCCGGAGACCGGCGTGTTGCTCGGCCCAAGCTCAGTAAGATACTCCTTCAAGCACGCGGCGTGCAATTCAGCAGTCCAACAACTTAGGCAGAACTGGAATGAGCTAAGATGTGCAAGAATCGGTAGGTCTGTCAGAGTTGAAATGAACTCCGAGAATCTTTTACCGATTGCAGTCTTCAATGCAACTTTGACGGCTGGATTGGTGTTCGTAGCTGGACTGCTGGACCTGAAATGATGAACGAGGGAGTTTGAGGTGTGTATTTGTATGGCGATGAGGAGTGCAGGCAATGGAACAGTACGTGAGGTTGTGGCGATTGCATTGACTACGGGCTACCGAAGTGGAACAGCGTCGTCCACCTTTTCGGCCGACCAGGAACAAGCGTACTTGAGGGAGGCTTTTCAACATGTTGCGACGAGGCACATAATGTGGTTGAAAAAAGGGTTGAAAGTAGTGCAGTGTTCACTTGTTTTCAGGCCTGGTGTTGAAAATGGTACTTGAAGTGGGTCCAATTTCAGTCCTCGTTGTTGACCATGTCGGTATTCTAATTATTGGGGCTGCTTGTTCTGAGAAATTCCTGAATCTCATCCATGCACTACAGTGCCTAACATTCGGATCGATTTTAGGAGCGTTTCACAGGTGACGACGGATCCTTTTGCGTTTGCATGAGTACAAGGGAGAGTGCTCAAAATTGGTTCAAATTGAAGAATTTGGAATCTGTATGGGAAATAAGAATGCCATAGTGGACGTAATTTTCATGCATGTGGAAAGTAAGTGGAATAAGTGTCATAGAAGATTCATGACTTTGGCACTCTTCTACAATCTGCTTGAGCACTTCACACATGATAAAAGAAACAAATTTTTTTGGTCAACATTCCAATTATGTTATGGTTGAGATTGCATTTTGTAGGTGGAACTAAAAAGCAATATTATATGTTTAATTTATGAAGTTTGGGATCTGTATTGTAGAGGCAAAATGGTTGAGCTTTTCCTTCCAATGTTAAATGTCAACTAATTAGCAAACAATGCTTGTTAGAAGCTCCAAAATAATTATCTTAATATGTGTGAGAATTGTGGGTATCATCCCCAATTTTTAACGTGTGAGTGATTACATAATTAACTCACAATCATTTTCATAAATTCCTTCCCTTTTGTATGTACCTTATGTTCCCTTCCTTTCAAGACAAATTCTAAATTGTTAAAACTTTAATCAGAACCTATTAGAAGGATGTGATCAAAGTAATTTAGAGTGATGTGAACCTAAAAGTACAATTTGAACGTTGAAGCAGTGACTTGATGAACCACAAGACTATTACTATACACTTAAACATGGATGAACTGCAATATGTCCATCTCAAGGCATTGGAGCGTCTCACTGCAATCAGTACGAAGGCTACCAATCTGATCAGGACCCTTACAGATCGGCGCTCTCTTGTTTCAGAAAGTCCAGATCAGTTAGTAGACGTTCTAGTTCCGAAGCTCAACGTCCAGCCATGGCCCAGAATCAAATCCCCACCACCCCTGTGGTATTCCTGGGCCAGCCGCGTGCTCATGGCCCGGCATGTGTACTGCTGTGCCTCCCACCGAGTTCCTTCAATCCGTTACCCCGATTTCTTCTTCAACATCACCAATTGCAGTGACAAGGAAGCTCTCAAGGACAAGTTCAAGCGTATCTGTGACAAGTCTGGCATTCGCAAGCGTCACATATTTCTGGCAGAGGAGGTGCTCAAGGCCAACCCAGGAATCTGCACCTACATGGAGCCCTCGCTGAATGTGCGTCACGACATAGTGGTGGTCCAGGTGCCCAAGCTCGCGGCCGAGGCAGCCGTGAAGGCCATCAAGGAGTGGGGCGGCCGCAAATCCGACATAACCCACATCGTGTTCGCCACCACGAGCGGCGTCAACATGCCGGGCGCGGACCACGCCCTGGCGAAACTGCTCGGCCTCAAGCCGAGCGTGAAGCGCGTGATGATGTACCAGACGGGATGCTTCGGGGGCGCGTCCGTCCTGCGGGTGGCGAAAGACCTAGCCGAGAACAACAAGGGCACGCGCGTGCTGGCGGTGTGCAGCGAGGTCACGACCGTCACCCGCCCCGAGCGAGAATCACTTGGACGGGCTTGTTGGGTCCGCTCTCTTCGGGGATGGCGCGGGCGTGTACGTGGTCGGATCGGACCCGAAGCCGGAGGTGTAAAAGCCCCTGTTTGAGGTCCATTGGGCTGGTGAGACGACTCTTCCCGAGAGTGATGGGGCTATTGATGGGCATTTGACCGAGGCGGGCTTGATCTTCCACTTGATGAAGGACGTGCCGGGGCTGATCTCGAAGAACATCGAGAAGTTCTTGACTGAGGCCCGGAAGTGCGTGGGGTCGCCGGAGTGGAACGACATGTTCTGGGCTGTGCATCCTGGAGGCCCGGCCATTTTGGACCAGGTGGAGGCGAAGCTGAAGCTGACCAAGGACAAGATGCAGGGCAGCCGCGACATTCTACAAGAGTATGGAAACATGTCCAGCTCATCAGTGTTGTTTGTGCTCGACCAGATCCGCCAGAGGTCGTTGAAAACGGGATCAAGCACGCTGGGTGAGGGCAGCCTGTTCGGATTCTTCGGACCACGGCTGACGCCGGAGGTTCTTGTACTCCGAGCCGCAGGGAATGATACAGCTGCTTAGAATTATGACGTGGTACTCACCACTACATTTCCTAATCTAGACAAGTTTAGAATTCGATAATTCATTCTTACTAGCCAGAGCAGTTGCAGTGTCTGCAACTCCGGGCTATTTTTTTTCCTCTGGGCAAATCCTAGCCGCAGCTGGAGACATGTACAAATCACATTGATTACTTTCAGATCTATTGCTGCAACTGTCGCCAGCACAACAATTTACCGTTTCAGCCTGTTCGCAGCGTTTTAAAACGTCTGAACCATGGCAGGAATGAGCGGAATAAGATTCGTAACAGAAATGTTGAACCATTCGATCTCCAAATCGCATTGCCATCTAAGCGATTGGTGAATTTCAGTATTTTCACTGTTATCTAAAAGTGTATTCTCTAACTCAATCATAGCAGATACCAAGAATTCCTCATCAAAAAAAAAATCATTTGAGGAATTATTATGTATAATCTTTGTTTGATTGTTCCAAAAGTCAATAGTAACTGTTGAACTGGAAGGCAACCAACAAACATATGCAAGTCCCAATCAAAGTTGAATGCTCCTTCTTAGACTCGATCATCGAGGATCAACAAAGTATTCATCTTTGTGCAAACTCATGAGCCAATTAAGTGTGGTGCCCGCTACTGGGTGGATCCTGTAGCCATATAATTTACACGCATAGAACAAGAATAGAAACACTCCAACTCTCTCACTCACATTAGCATGGATGGTTGTTGGTCTGATATTGACTTCTATGCACATTGACGATCTCAATCTAGAGATGAAGGAAAGAACAGTGTGACAGAAAGTTCAGAAATAGAAGCTCAGTCTTCAGTATCTGAAGGGCTGGAAACCCCGCTTGAAGGCTAATTATAGTTCGAAGAGTCTTTTGAGTGTGAAGATTCGGCCTCTCCTTTGTGCACCACACCACAACTCTGAAACGCTTGACAGATGGACCAGCACATTCAGAAACAGGCTTGCGCTTTGGCCCCCTGGCTCCTCTCTTCCTGCCTCTGCCACTGTTGGCCACCAATGCCGCTGCTGGCCTTCCTGCGGCCACGTGAGCGCCCACGGCATTCACTCCAGCAGTACGCACCTCCGTGCCAACGCGCTTCGGTATCGACCTCTCTACATCGGAGACCTCCGGCACCTCCGGCA
Source organism: Bryum argenteum (assembly GCA_037043015.1). NCBI lineage: Eukaryota > Viridiplantae > Streptophyta > Bryopsida > Bryales > Bryaceae > Bryum > Bryum argenteum. The sequence goes on from CM073330.1 coordinate 10,610,201, forward strand.
CCTCTGGTTTTCGGTTTGTCAGCGCCTTATCGAAGCGCCAGCGTACACGGTAGACCGGAAACCGGCGTACCGGTTTAGGCACCAGTTTCGTTTTCTGCACAATTTCCCAACCCATTTCATCAACAAAAACCAGGAGTCTATGAGGAATCCCAAAGACCCAGGCAAGGCTTTGCTCTCACATGCATCTCAACTGAGCTGGTACAACATATCAATTTGCGAGATTGCTTCCCCCGAACAAATACCTCTCAGAAGATACTCTTTCTGCAAGAGGATGCATAATTATTTGGTTTTTTTGGTTCTGCCTACCACCAAATTGTTGATGACTTCAACAGTTCCATTGTGGAGCTGCTCTTTCGTCGTACGTAGCGAGTTGAGCCACTGTTGTAAATCAGCCACATTTGCTCCCAAGCCCCCTTTAGCAATGGCAAACTCTAGCCCATGGATGGCACTCTCCAAAGTCCACATCTAATTGAATGAGCGCATGCACACGAAATGTGGCAACATCGTCAATGCGTGAGGATGACATACACCTCAGTCTGGAGGTTGTTGTGATGTGATTATAGTAATCACGTTATGATTGTTCAAGCTTAAGTAAATTCAGATGACCCAGAAAATCGCCTCATTTAACTGACTCATCGGGTCCAACTCGATCGAGATGTGACTTGGAAGCAGTCTGAGAGTGATAGTTTTCTTAGGTTACCTTGCGTGCAGGCCAGTGTTCCAGCCCAAGCGCTGCGATCGTTCTCTTGAAACGAGTGCTTGAGATACCAAGATGCCACGAAAATTCTTCTCTGCTAAGTAAACGGTGAAGAAGCGTGACAGAAATGCCATGGTTACACGGAGGGGCACTCCCGCTGGTATGTGGTGACAAGGAATGAGATTCATCATCACATGTGACGAAGAAAAAATTAAACCAGATAGAATCACGGATTCATGGAAATGGTGTGCGTCAAATGCTCACGTGTATCGTTAGTCATATGGACCACGGTGTCCCTCTGGACGCTGGGTATTCTGTTTTCGGCACCATCGTCAGCTGGAATATCCTCTGGCTCGTCTTCGCTCTCGTTGACAATGGTGTTGGAATGCTGCATACCTTGAGCCTCTGGTGAGGGATACCCTCCAACTGGGAGATGATCGGTCTCCTCATCACATTCGGAAGAGGCAGCACCCTGGTGGGCAATGCCTGAGTGGTGGTGTTGGTGCAATGGATAGCGGATGCTGGTGTTGAGCTTTCATTAATGTTGGACTTCAACCTTAACACTGCCACCACATATCCATTGTCACCACATATCGATTGCCCATGTGCTTGCGCATTTCCCCAATTGTGCCTTGCAAGTCAACATCAATGGGGGTGGCTGCTCTTCGCTTTCACGAGTTGTAATGTGAGTATGGTATCGCCCTCTACGAGAGCTCCAAGTCGGCGCGAGCCATTCTGCAAGTCCCACACACATAATTAGAGTTTGCAATCTAGTTGTACGGCACAAGATGCGAGGCTGGGGAAGCGTTGCATTGGATACTATGAAATTCTTTCAAGAAATCTAGTAAGATATATGTGTTATAATGCATCAATTGAATGAGTTGGGTTGAAATGGCATACCCCGATGATGGCATTCATCATTGTTGTGCTTTTGTGCATAAGAGCCACCCTTTTGAAAACCCCAACATGAACCACAAATCTCATCTTTTTATCGTGAGGAGCAGATGATTCTACTCTAGTTTTATCCACCATAGCTATCGATTCGGGGGAAACATCCATTCATGGAGACCTCGAGTTCTCTGCAACGTGAGCCGTGAGGAACACCCACTTTCACCATCTCCACTACAACGTTTTTACATATATTTTGAACAAGTTCAGCTTGGCATATGCACAACATCAAATAGAAGATGAACAACACGAACTAATGTCAAAAGCCGTAAAGCCGCAAAAAGAAAATGAAACTTCTCACATCAACCACCATCTTTGCAAATAACTTCATCTTCTCTACTTGGAGGAGGAGCTTCTATCTCCTCAAAGAACTAAATGAATTCTCAATTCAGTGACTTAAGCACCATGGAGGAGTACCATATCTGAAAGAACAAAATAATCGTCATTGTGTATTACAACATGAAGTTTATTATCATTCTGAGCTTTCCGGCACAAGAGGTATAGGAGATATGCAACTTTTTGGCACGTCTTACCAATTAGAACCCCACCTGCAAATGTCATTCCTCAATTGCTGGAGCTGACATAGAGTTGATTCTACCGACTCTGTTCAAATGGAGTTGGAGCTACAATGGAGTGTCAAACAATTCAATTACTCTTCAACAACAAAGAATTGCGACAATGAATCAAGCACCATGTAAAAGAACGGAACACCGGGTGCAAATCAGGAACCTCTCTGCAGTTGTTGCCTAAAGTACAAAAGAGTGATCAACTCATTGCTTCTCGCCTCAAATGATAAAACATCAAAATGTACTACAAAGAATGATATCAGAGCATAGAGTTGTGTATGATAAGAGATGCTACACAGCCATTATTTGAGCAGAGAATTTATTTCAGCAGCCTTGGAGTAGAAAAAGTGAACCTCAATCAAGAAGATGATTCATACTTCAACTCCTAACACCAACTAAGAGACTCCACCACCACAAAATTTACGATGCCAAATTTTGTTAGTGGCACAGCGATTTGTCACCCAGCAACAGCTTTCAAACAATGAAAAGAGACAAAAACTCGCATACTTGATGTTGTCACATGAGCTCACTCTAAATGTGATCAAGTTTGAATTTCTAAACTTGATGTTCAAATTTCCACTTTGTAAGAGAATATAGGTCATTATTGTGGACCGTGTGAGTGTACCGAAGATTACAATCTTTTAACACGTTTGGAGTTCATGTAAGAACCTTGTTTGGAAGTCAGAACTAATTAAGCTAGGAAAGAATATTATTGGGCTTATAACAACCTACCATAGGTTGCAATGAAGTCCAAGAGGTGAGACTTACCTTATATATGCAAATAGTAGGAAATACTCAAAGACAAGGACTTTTTATATTTGGTTCAAAAATGAAATTACTAGAAATTTCAAAATAGAGTCCTCCAGCATCTTATGTTTGTGCATATTAAGATACCTCTACTCCAGGACAAGAGTATGTTTACTATCATATTTAGGTAATCATATAGTTTTCAATTTATTGCCTCACCAAACATAATAAATCTAAAACTAGGCGATTAAATAATTGGGTAAATTGAACATTGTGAATTCATACATGGCTCCATCCCAAAGTATTACCCTCATTGCTTTGCACTTGGAACGAGCATTTTGGCATCCCAAAACTAAGTGTTCACAATTCATAGGCTTTTGCACAATTCCCAAGTTTGCCTTGCTAAAAACTTGTATAGTAATAAGACTGGAGGAACACATTCAAGTGAGAAAAAATGATGCAAATTGTTCCAAAATTCCTCACTTAACCATAATAATGGATAGGCACATAATAATTGTGTAAAATTTTCAATAAATGTTTTGCAGAAGATGGGTTGTACTTTGATATATAGTGAATAATGAATTACTACACCTTCGATTATCCTAGGCCCTATTGGTAAGTTTCTCCCTATATGTGATTTATTAGTTACCTTAATCTATAATTTAGTTACCTTAACATCTCAATTTTCATATTACATTTCTTAAAAGTCTTGAAAAAATATTAATTCTTTCAAACAATCGGTATTTCATGTAGGGTTATGTTATATTATGTGTTTATGTAAAATCATAAGTTAGTTTACCCCTTAAGATTCAAAAGGACCAAATGGGGCTTTTGCTAGTTTGGGCAGCCTAGATGAATAGTCTCAAAGAAATATTCTTGCCTAATTTTTTGATGAGTGCTCTCTATACTGCAAAGTGTATGTGGTAAAATCTGCAAACCTAAATTCCAATCTTTGAGTCTTCTACGACAATTCTTGGTTTGGGAGCCGAACTAGGGCAATTCAAATTTAGTAATTTTTTGAGATATATTTTTGGAAATATGTTCACAACCAAATCACTTCTTAAGTTTCAAAGACCCCCAAGTCACAAAGAGTACCAATTTTACAAGGGTAGCCTCCAAAAGTGCCTCCTAACCATACAACAAGGGGAAGATTGGTGGAAGGTGAATTCCACATACCTTCTGCAAACTCACGAGGTGGTAAATTTGAAAATTCATGAAAAGATAAGTTACACTCAAGGCCTAATTCATTACTTTTGTTTGAATCACTTTGAAGCCATTTGTGTGAATTAGGAGTCAATTCTAAGTTGTCCAACTTGTCAATATCATTAGATTCTTGAAGGGAATCTTGCCTGGGAATGTATGAGCAACCCGAAGTATCTTGATTAGATGGACTAGGGGTTCTAAGCCTAGAACCCCATATTAATTGTAGATCTCACTTACCTCACCGTACACGGAATTTTCATCTACAAACTTACAAACAACTTCCGGTACATTATGGGTTCCCCATGGACCAAACAATAATATCCTAAACATTTCAATGGCTAACAAAGGATCATAATATTCTTCAACAACCGTTCCCCAAAACATGTCCAAGTAACAAGCATCACAATCTACCAGAATAATCAAATTTGGTAACTCACATTTTGGAACAATTACACATCTACTCATGCATCCTAAATCATGCAAAGGCATATGCAAGTGATTTTCAATGTCACTTCTCAAAGTCACATTCCTAGTAGGCAAAGATTTACTCTAAAATAGCTCAAAGTTACTTGTAGCTTCACTATCTAGGGTACAAAAATCTTCATCTTCCATCATCTCCAATAGCTCATCTACTTGAGCACTTCCTTCACCTTGTCCCTGCAAGCCAACAAAATCAATGGTTTTAAGATTCTCAAGTTGAGAACCCAAACCACCAACAATTACAGATTGGTCTGAAAGTAAGAATTCAGACTTACCTGCTGAATTCGTGTTGATGGCTCTATTGCGCTTCTTCCTGGACTTTGTTTTCGGACAGGACTGCTCCCCAGCCTCCATCTCCAACAGTTGGCTGCTGCTGCCAGGGATGGTCGATGAAGGCATGCCTCCTACTGACTGCTCCAATACAAGAGTGTTGCCCTCGCAAAGCTCCAGGCGTTGTCTTACCGATCTCCTGTGCCTGCAGGGAAGTCACAACCTCGCAACACTAATCTCTGATTATAGACTGGTCCCGATGGAAGATTCACGGCGATTACGTCTGGGATGTCGTGACGGCCGCCGCCACCTCTTTGATCGAGCTCACCTCCGATGTGATGGCTGCCCCGTTGACCCTGCAACAAAACCAATAGGGAGTTTGAAACATCTTAGCAACAATATCATCGTTACTTGCTCCTGACAACAACAGCAACTTATATAATTCTCCGATGAAAGCATGACACAAGCGAGGATCTAACAGTACATCCTTAACAAATATGATATAAAACTTCTTTGGTTGCTCTCAAACGATCTATACATCGTGATCACCATCTTGCACAAGAAAACAAACATGAGATGTTTGAACCAGACAAAACACATGAGCACTTTCTCATAAAAGAGGAACAACTGATCAATTCTTTAAAGAATGCATTACAAGAACACCAAACAGTGTAAAGTGCCAGACAAGCACAATGACTGATGATCTCAAGTGCACGAGGATTGAAGTATCAATTCCCCACAAAAGAGCTTCAAATTCAACATTCTCGTCGTCTAAAATCCACAATAACAAATAAATAAGAACAGACTCTGTGACTCTGTGATTCATGACTCGTTATAAGATACTGATCAATTTGACCGGAAGGTTGTAGGTGCTGGTCCTCAGCTCCTGGTGCTCACAAAATGGACTACAGCTCCTGGTGGTCATAGTGCTGATTGAGTTCTTACCGATTGGTCAATTCGGCGACGCTCTAGCGATTCATTGTCAATTCGGCAATGCTACTGCGATTCATTGTTCATTGTCTCTGTTGCACCAACGTCGCTCAATCCTTGTCCTCGCGTCTGCGAGGTCTCACTACAAAACAGCCCACCGTGATGCATTGCGAAATTGCTAGTAAACCCTAATTGTGGACGTTGAGATTGAGTAGCCTCACCTGGAGTTTCGTTTGCCGAGGCTGATGCCGTCGATGGAGCGATTTGGATAACTCATCAAGCCACCACACGTCGCAAAGGAAATTGTTCCAAGTGTCGCTAAAGCCCTGGAGATCACGTTTGACACGTCGGTCCTTCCAGTGCAACAATGCCGCAATTTGTCGCCTAAACAGGAAGCGGAAGTTCCTTGGTCCAAGAGCGATTGGCAAAATAACCCCTGCGGAAAGAGGGAGGGATAAGAGGTACTCTTCGTCTAACAAACGCATACACTGCTCAACGATGGAATGAGGTTGTCGTTGAGAATTCCAAACCCAGTTTTCGAGTTCGCATCAAAATTCCAAACCGTGACTCTGTCGCCGTTGTTGTATCCACTCGGGCGCCTTCGCGCAAGCCCTTTGCGCAACCATTGTACAAACGGTCCCTGGAAACGGACACACTATTCTTAGTTCTCCAACCTCTAACACACGCTTCCTGAAAAGCCACCCGTAAACCTCAACGGTGCAACTGAACTCCGATCGAAACTGCACAGCGTACAATCGGGTAGCATCGAAGACGTATACCTCCTTTAGCAAAAAAAGCGGGTTGCAAATTACCAATTGATGTTGCGACAATTGTTGAAGCGGATGATTGGAATCGAGAGTGTGTTTGACCGCGACCAGTTTGACACTGGTCTCGTTCGATTCCGTTTGGGCAAGCCGGAGCTACAGTGCCTGGAACATCCGGAACAAGCCCCTGGAGCCTATGCGGGTGTTTAAGGGTTAAGGTCTACAAGATAATCAAAATCTAAGAGTTGCAATGTTGCAATTTTCATTCGATTATTCGATTAAATATGAATAGCATGTTGATGAGGAATCAAATGACAATTTACTTTGATAAGATATAAGGATTTGAGATCTTTGATGCCCAAATAAAATTCATGCCTATAGCCATATACCCCGCTTGAGGCCTTGAGAGGTGTGTTAGGCATCTTGTACACAATCAACTATACGGGAAGCTTGAGTTTGATTTATTTAATTGTTTATTTCTTGTTTCTTATTTGTATGACAGAAGAAACATGTAAAAGAAAGAAAGAAAGAAGTAGAATAGACTTTGTCACCCCAAGAGTCCAAGACTAGGTACTTCATGCCAAGTCAATTTTTCAAGACAAAGATCTTACAAATTTCATTCATACACTTTAGAAAGTATCACAATCTTTGTTCATGGAAATTCACAGAAAGATCGATCATACTTTCCTACATTTTTCAGGGTGGGAGGGAGGGTACAATTTTCATGCAGTACATAATCACATGCCTATCCCTTATCAATTTGATGCTACTAGGGAGGGTACAATTTTCATGCAATACATAATCACATGCCTATCCCTTATCAATTTGATGCTACTGTATCCATGCCAGCATACTTAACATCCATATTTATCTACTTTGAAACGAATGCAGGTTTTAGCCTGCACCATTCTTACAAAAAATTGCACTCCCATGCAACATATCATGCAAGAAGCACAAGCAACATGCAAGAAGCACGAGCAAACTCGATTGGTGATAACAAAAATCAAACATCTCCAAGAAAAAGGAGATAAAGAATAGAAAGAAAAAAAGAATAGAAAGAAATTGATAGAAAGAAAAGGAAGAAAATAACAAACAGAAAGAAGTGATAGAATAGAAAGAAAAGAACGAAAAGAAAGAAAATTAAGAAAAGAAATAAAAATAAAAAATGAAATATATATAGAACAAAAAATAAAAAACAAAAAGTAAAATATTAAATATTAAAATAAAGAATAAAAATAATATTTAATAACAGCAATCCAAAAATTCCAATATAAAAAACATCTTTTATGATTTTTATAAATGTAACCTTGCTCAAGTTCCTACATGTATTCTACCAAATATTTTTTAGGCATTTATCTCACATTCTAGATATTCAAATCTAAATACAAAATATGATACATAAGTATGACCTTTCAAGACAAACTTTCTAACAAACCAAAGGGAAAAGAAGGAAGTGATCTTGGGTGATAACATCAATAACATTGTTAACATCAAGAGTATTGCTTGTTAATGGAAAAGAGTGATCTTTTATTTGTTAATGGAAAAGAGTGATCTTTTATTTGTTAACGTCAATAACAATGCCAAAATAATCTACATGATGGTTGTAAAGTACACAATCCTTGTATAGCTACAATTTATATTCCTATTACTTGAAATAAAAAACTTACTTAATAAAAGAGTATTCCATTTTGTTCCCAACTATATATGAATTTTTTATTCAAGTTTTTAGTCAAAAGTATCACATTAATGCTTGTAGTGAACACTATTCACAACGTCACAATATCACAAAAAGGCTTACAAATAATAAATATAAACTAATCTCTCAACCAATTTAATCAATGAAGCTTTGAATACACAAACTCCTACCACTAGACTAGAGCCCCTATTGCCACGGCCTCCCTTATACTCATTTATTCTTATCTTCTCAAAAGATTATTAATCTACTTCAAATTTACATCTCATTTTAAGTTTTGAGTATCATGTGACATCATGTGGGAAGCAAGATGTCAAGTAGCCGCCTTTGCGGTCGCTTAGTACCGTCTTCTCTCGAGTGCCAAACGAAAATGGCGGCCGAAATAAGTAGTCATGGCTGATAAGTCGTTTCATGCAGCAAGACGACTGTTCACAACTCTTCACTCGTCTCTTGTGCTTGTAGCAACAATTCAAGCTCGTTGGGCTGCGATCACTTCTGAGAGACTGAGCATGTATCTAGCATTATTGATCATGCGTGGATGTTCAAACTCTTGTTTGCTGTAGACTTAAGTCAGTATCGGATCCTCTGGATGCTTGATACACCTTCTCCAAGGCCAACAAGGAGAAGGCTGTCGAGTGAACGAGGAATGCTTGTACGAGTACTTGTTGAACCCCAAGAAGGTACTACACCATGCATAACTCTCTTTCTTACTGCCGCTTCTTCCTGTTCCTTCAATTGTTCACTTTCAGAGGGGTTGGTTGTTATAACAATCCCTCAGAAGGAGAACGGATTGTAAAAATAAGCTCATCAGTAACAAGGACAGAATGAGAATACTGTTTCGGCAGTTAGATGGATGAGAGTTTTGCAATCTCCGGTGACACAAATTTCCTCCGCTAATCACTTGTTTGATTATAAGAACGATTAGATTTCATTTGATTTTCTCTCCTTGCTTGCCGATTAGCTTTGGAAGAAATTTGAGAAGTTTGCAAGTTCTAATTTTGGGCAAAGAGTGCTTACGCTGTTCAATCACATTGTGTCAAACCGTTTGCAAAGACCAGGAGCGCTTGATGGAGTCGATGCAGTCTAAAGGTGGTGTGAGCATGAGCTCCAACCACAATGAGAAAGAAGATGTCAGCTTCTTCTCAACCCCTATGAAAGATGCCCCGAAGAATGATGGGGTGGAGAGGAAAGAAGAAGAAGACGACATAGTTGTGGTGAAATCAACGGTCAGCCATTTGACTTGAATGAGTAGAGGGTGTGTCAATTCGGTCTGACGTTAGCAAAATTTTATTCTGCTTGTATGTATGCAATGTTGAGTCCTTGCATTGTATGCATGCAATGTTGTGTCCTTGTATTCTAGCCTATTCCATATCCTTGCGCTAGAATGATTTCCAATTTTGTAATATGTCATTGTAAAATGACCCATTTTATAGTTTGTTATTGGCGAGATAACAATGGTGGCTTACAAGACCAGTATTTTGTCCTTGGATCATTTCAGCCGGGCGCAACTTTGCTCTCAAGCGACAATGAGATAGATCATATTATCACAGGTCTTGGCAGCTGTAAGAAGTTGGAGCCCTACATTGCTCCAAGCTTCGACTGTACAGCGTGCGGGAGAGAATTGTTCACATCACGTGTTTTAGAGCATCCAATGTTACTTGGCGTTGGCATTTGCAGTACATGCTTTGCCATTCTCACCACAAAGGTACAAAATTTTGTGAAAATCTATTAACAAACAAGTTTCTAATACTTTTCTAGTTCACATGGATGATCTCTTTATTCGAATGCATTCACCCACTAAGATTAAGCAGCATTTTTACCTTTCTTGCAATGTATATATGGCGGCCAGTTGTTGTTTAATTATGCTATAATATCAAGTGTAAGATAGGTTATTGCTTCAGTGGACTTACTTTAAAAGGAAATGGGGAAGTCCACTTTCTGTTAAGTAGAGGCTGAACAATTTACTCTTTGCTCCATAACTCTGCTTTGTAATTGAGTTGTTCTTGATCTTTATTGCAGAGAGAGAATAGCGTTGGATGGGAAAAGCAATGTACCTGGTGTGGGCGAGGTGAGAAGACATTCCATTGCGGGAAATGCGAGAAAGTGTTTTGCGAAGGATGCATAGTCCGGAATTACAGTTTGGCTCTCATGTGTGCAGACCGCAATTGGAGTTGTTTTTGTTGCAATCCTGCTCTCGTGTCGGTTCATATCGATTAGCTTCAGGAGTTTCGAAAATTGGAAGCAAATCGATCCTCCATACTTGCAGAGTAAGACTCGGTAACCAATTGTGGTGTTTGGAAACATTCTCCATTTGATTAGCATAAATTAAGGCAGATGATGCTAAGATTATAAATGCTACAAAAATATAATTGTGGATCTGATTGACTAGCAGTGTAAAGGCGGAGGTTCCTCTTAGAAATCCGACCATTGAAGAGATGTTCAAGGCTCGAAATCTAGAGGTAATGGAATGCTGAAAGTGACCCTGTTCTAAAATGATCTTTCAAGCTCAGTAGTGAGTCTTCAAAGTGATCCAATGTTTTTTTATGACAAGTAATACGTAGTCAAGTAACGGAAGTGTCGAGAAATAATTTATCAGATAGTGAGCATTATTTGCATCGAGTTTGTATTGATATACAATCAAACATAAAAAAGAACAAGATTATGTTACTCATATTACTCGTGTTTGAGAAGCTAATCCCTCTATTGATAATGGCAGGAGCGGAAGAAACGCACAAGTAATGGCAGTCAAAGCTCCAAAGTGACATCAAGAGTTTCCAATCCTAAAAAGAATAGGAGAAGAGATTCAACTGAGGAGCATGCACGAGAGAACAATCGACAAAAGGGCAGTGCAAATCAACCAATTCCAGAAGAGCCAGTTCCACCGCCTCTAACATACATCCGACCTCATCAGGTTCTCCTCTTCAACCAACATAATATGGAGAAGATGATAAATGCAACATACAAGAGATTGACTTATGATGATTGCAGATGAGGGAGAAACGTCGACAGGCAGCGGAAGGCGAGAGGCAGCAATACAACATCTCAAACGCCTTGAATCTTCAACATCCGAAGAGAGTTCGATCAAAAGAAATCTCTCCAACAAATTCAAGAAGATGTCCAGTGATGGCGAGGAGCTTTGAACACCCTCAAGACAACACCCATCCCTACTTGCTAAATCATGTCAGCTGTCCATTTTGACTTTGTTGAGCTAGTCGGATAGTGATAATATATACTTTTTTGAGGTAGTCGGATAGTGATAATATACTCATAAATCATTCTGAGACTCCAAACATGCTCAAAAAGCACATACATGGGCCATTTAAGTACTCTTACACTCGTGAGATTCGAGAAACATTTCATGGGAAGATCCCTCCAAGACGCGTACATTCTCAATTAAGCATGATTGGGAACTTTCAGGTATACGCTCATATTGAAATGAAAGCGATCACGATTGTTTGCCTGAAATCCAAAAGTTTGGCTGGTCCTTAAGAGAAAAAGATCAAAATACCATAGAATAGCAAAACGATTACTGAAAGAAGGAACCTGGTGATTACAGAAAGAAGGAACCTGTCGTGGAAGTCCACTAGTCTGAACTGTAACAGGGATCAACTTCGCAGACACAATAGTGATAATTCCATTTCAAGTCAAGCTTCAAAATATTGACCAATGCAAAAATAAATTGAGTCCACCCTAGCTGAATAGAAGAGCCGCTTCACGAAGAAGCAATTCACCGATTAAACACCCCCATGAAGCGGCAATTCGGTTATTAAACGCCCCCAAAAGGTAGCGAGCAACAATTGATGACCACTAGTTGACCTTCTAAAAAGGGCTCTAAAAAGGGAACTACTCATAAGATTCTAACTTTATGATCATGCAATTGAGAGTGGATCACAAGGATAATTTAAAATCTTGCTTCTTTAGCTTGCGCCAGGCCACATCATCTGCTCCCCTATGCACATTCGCCGGACGCTCCTCAAGTCTTTGTGATCGCTTGTTTGATCAACCAATGTGATTTCATAAACCTTTGGCCACAGTTTCCCAGTAACTGCGAATACGCACATACCAATTTGCCGTCAAAGATACGAATGTCTCATTTGTGTACATTCACATTCAAAATAAGCGAACGAGCACAAATAGAAAAAGAGTACTAAAGGTTAAAGCCTCATGTCATCTGTACCATGATAACAGAGCCTTCCCGATGACATGAACCAAGTATACAGAAACAGGAGTGCTCACCGAAGAGTCTATCTCGCTCGCTATCCCAGGCAATTCCATTGAGCACATCCATTCCCTGGTGATGAAGTGAACAACGTGTAAGGATTTAACGAACACTATTTTAAGAATAAGTGTAGAACAGATAGTCCTGGACTTCGTGATCAAACGTCGGAATCCTGGTAACTAGAGAGTTCTCATCTGTAGTAAGTAACCATAATGACGATTCGCATCTCTACAAGTGTCCGCGTTAGAACAACGTGGATGCACAGCACAAGGAAGATGGAAACCTCGGACGGATAATCACTTACCATCACTCCCTGGGCTATCAGAGCACTCCTGCAATTTTAGAGGAGGTTATGAGTTGTCTTTCGAAATGCAGGAGGTGCACAAGAATTGGCACAACACAAAATAGACTTGGTCTGAACATAGTGAGCAACACCAGAACTGACTAGCGAGAGAACAGACCCCTGCCAAAGTGATTAAAGAAAATTTCTCAAGGCCACATTACCTCAGGCCACGCATGAGAACCCAACCCGTGACTCTTCCATCCTGCGGTGCGATTCTTGCAATACACTCTGTCTGCAGAGCCAAAGAGATCAATAACCAAGACAGCATTCACCACAAGCAAACCACGTGTATGCTCCAAGAAGGCGACTTAAGCACGAACAAGAAATTGAGCACATTACCTGATAGACATTTGCCCAAATGTCACCGTGAATATACTCTAACTCGTTTAAGTTCGGAACTAGCTGACCGTTGTCTTTGACTACTACCTTCCTAATCTCTGGACATTCCAACACAAGGATATTCAGCATGGAGAATTGTCACACTAAATTTAAAAGACCTCACCTCAAAGATTGCCGGTTCCGAAGTGTTACCTTTGAAAGTCGAGGGATCCATGAAGTAAATGTTAGCAGTGCCGTCACTCCCAATTATATGATCCTTCCCTGAAGTGAGACCCCACCCGTCTTGCATGGGATGCTTGAAGCTATCAACCTGACCGGTAGACAAACATGCGGTCAGGTTGAAAGCGAATCGCATTAGAGCATAATATTCATCTGAACAAAGTGGAATGTGTTACGTGAATTTCTTGTCAAGGACACCAATACTAACGTAGATCACATAAGTGTCAAGAAAACACACCACTTTTAGTGTGTCCTTGTCATAGATGTATCCCTTTCTTGATAACCAAGTCACTTGCAACAACCTGCGCGAGTTTACTTTTTAGTGTTAACAGAAATTTCAGATCATGTCAAGATTAGAAAATCTCGATCTTATACTGCAATACTGCACATAAAACTGCTGTATGTTGCACAATAAAAGTTGGCACATAGTCAGTTCCACACCTGGATCCCCACAGGGTCAAACCCTCCCCAAAGAGCGACTGATCCATTCTTCGTTTTTGCAGCACCTGCTTTCACACAGATGACTAAGCAACTGTTGCTGATATTCACCATTCAAGGGACTTTCACTCAACACCGACAGCTCTACATTGCTAAGAGTACTCCACAAAGTAAAGCAAAGGGCTTGGTTACCTTGCCGGTCTTCACGTCAACTTTCCGAACAGAGGACTGCAAAAACAGAAACGTTTGTGTCAGATAACTATAGTTTGAAAAAAGCTACGATAATCATTAACCTGCACAACTAAAAACAATCTAACTTCGAGACTTCGCTCCAACTTATAGCTAATTTTCTCAAAGCTTCAAAAAGCTAAAGCACATAGTTGAGGGGTCACGAAGTGAAACTTACCTTGCCATTGAGACCGGTTGATTCATAAAACGTGTCATTGCCTTCGTATAATAATCCCTGCGACCCAACCAGTACAATCTTCGTAAGGCAAACATCACGGTACGTATCAAAATTTCCAATTGAGATCAGGTGTGCAGTATCTACCGTATCAAGAATCCAATCGACATGCCATAAAGGTAATGAAACAGAGTCAATTTCATCTTCTTCGATGAAGTGCCAAAACGTTCAGCTGCTGCAGAGAAGTGAACTTTTCCAATTCTTTTTAGAGTAACTCCACTGACAGTGAAACGAAGCACTAAACTATCTTATACTATGGATAATTGCAATTGTAACAAATGGCCGGCATACATTGCAAGAAAGATATAAATGCTGGCGAACCTGATTGAATGCATCCGGATCATGAGGATCACCCGGACATACTCGAAATGCTTCAGAAGAGTCCTCTTCTCTGACGAAGCACTAACCTATTTCATGCTAGAGAGAATTGCAATTTTGACAGGTGATCGGCAAAAATGTGTATGAAAGATAGAAATGCTCGCGAACCTGAGTGAATGCATCCGGATCATGAGGATACTCCGCAACGACTTTGTAACCAAAAACGCGAACCACATCTTCGTCAGACGTACTCCTCCGATTCCAGTAGAATCCAAGGAAAATAAGTGCCGCAATCAGCAGGATAAGCGAAATTGCGGCTGAGTAACGCCACACCGAAGCATTGCGAGCCTCGGTACGAAAAGGACGCTTCGGCTTGACCATCGCTTCTCGAGCTAAATTTTTAATCCTACTGCTCCGATGTTCCGCTCCCATAGAAATTCGCATAGGAGACCTTTCTGTTCAAGCTCGCGTATTCGCCATAGCTAACCTACAAATTCGTAGATCGCGGCAAAAGATCGGGAAACAGGAAATGACTCTCGCATCTCGAAAATCTAAACTGTGCACGCTCTCATATCGATTGGAGCGATCTGATAGCTTTCCGCTCATACTGTTCATACTCTTCGTTTCTGGTTGCGAAACCCTGAACGACTACTGAGGTCGCCATCGCCACAGCCGGATTGCTGCAGTAGCAGCAAAGTCCACCATTCTCTTCTTCGTGAAAGGTATACGAACTATGTAGGTCCTAGTTTGTAGGACCCGGACAATCATACTAATATTAATAAATTAAATAGAAAACGAAAAAAGAGCAAGAAAGGTTGAATCTATATATATATAATTTTTATTTATTTATGTTGAATCAAAATAATCCAAATACTTGGTATCCCAATTAACCCCTAATGTTGTAAGGTCTCAAAACTGCCAAAAAGCCTTGAAGCAACCCTCAGTTATTGCAAGGTGCAAATTTTTAAGTTTTGAGAAACTTTTGTAGATGTAACCATAGGATCTAGTATCTAACTTGTATATGTATGTGTGTATGAATTCAATTTTCCTCACCAATCGTGTGATCATAATGATCAGAGTTGAAAAAGAAAGTTTTTTTCCTAGTTGTGAAATAGGTTTGAAGTGTTTTTCGAGCCTAAAAACCAATTTCAAGAGTGAAGTTGAATTAAGGCTTTTCAAATCCTTGTTCCCAAGGAAGTTACGATGACATATACATATTTTTCACCCTTGTTGGATCTATGCCACCTAATAGAAATGCTTGATTATTGACATGGAGGTATGCCAGAAATGCAAATACAAAGGCTAGTCTTTGACAATCTTGGGCAGATTCTGAGTAGCGTTTTCAAACTTTGACCTCGAATGTCTCTCAATGTATGAGGAATTTTAAAGCTCAATAGGTATGGTAAAATTCTACTATGTGCAAATAGTGTCAAGTTCATACAAGAGCTTGACCATAGTCTTATAAATGCAAAGCCTCCTCGTTCTGCATAGTGCCTTATTCTTTGCACAGCCCGGAATCTAGAAGAAGTATAATGAATGTCTCTTGTGACCTCGAGAGACACTCATCATTTTTTTGGTTACAATTGATAAACATAGGTTTCTTAGCAACTTGAATCCTTGCAATATTTAGGCCTTATAAACTCCAATCTATGACATACTTTGTTGATTTGAAAAAAACTTGAGTTTAGACTCATGTATAATTTTATTACATTTTTTCTTTTTGAGTACGAGTATAATCTTGAAGTAAGAGCTCGAGAATTTTCACATACCGAAGGTGGGCATGCCTTTTTTGATCTCAATGTTGAACAGTCTCTAAATGAATTCACAATGACATAAGGGTCACTATAAAGAATGCAGCATCCCAATTGGGAGTGACTAATGTAATCAGTGGTATCAATGGTGGCAGGAATTTTCAACATGCAAAATCAAAGGACGATGATGCTCCATTGCAGTTGTCATGTGATTGCTTTTCAACAGCGCCTTTTGGTTCTAAATATCTAGCCATACCGTCCAGTCCGATACTTGCACTCAGTTGTTGTCGAACAGCCTCAGCAAGTTTGCTAATATCTTCATCAGGGCAATCTGCAGCAGAAGATCAAAATGTCAACATGAACAACTGTGCATGCATTAGTACAGAAAGAAAACATTCAGTTCAAACGAATATACTCTTCAGAACAATGAACTAGAGAAGGACATACCGATTTCATGTAAACACTCTTCCAGCATAAATAAGTACTCATAATTTCGTCCAGATGGACCCACAGCAAGGGCAATCCGTCTGCATAGACCGAATGTCAATGTGAACAAACCTTGTAAGCGAGTGCATGCATTACAGGATTGTAAAGGAAGCGAACTAAAAAACCGTAGGTGTTATCTCAGAATTCGAGTAGCCAACATATACGTTACAATGCAGTTCGTAACTTCAAGCAGTTCAATGAGGATTATGTCAAATTCTAACCTTGCCATCACTTCCAGGGGTTCACGTCCTGTCCAGAATTTATTTTTCGACTTGTCTGAAGAACCGATATATCTGCACATGAGTATTTAATCCGTTATGTCATCCCAAGAGAAGGGCAGCATCCATAATTGAAGTGGTCTCTACAGATGAAAGTACACATCTCAGAGATGTACAACTGATGATATATGAAACTCGAATGTGTACTGAAACTCACACAAGAACATTGTAGACGCTTGGCTTCTCTAAGTCATCATCCTGCAGTAAGCAACACACTTGGATGTGAGATGACAAGAAAATCTGAAGTCTTGCCATCGAAAAAAAATCTCTCAATCGAACACCCAACTCCCACGTCATTAAAATTATGAACTAAAGAAATCTAGCTCTTCATCTCATTCTAGTCATCAAGTGGCACGAACGGGATGTAGAATAAGAATTGTTGAACACTCGGAATTGGAAATTGCACATACCGTATAGAGGTTGACATGTGTCTTTACATCGTATTCTTGTTCCCTGACATCCAAATACTGAACATGAAACGAACACACATGAGCTGATCACGTCGTGGCATGAAGAACAAATTGTCACAGTTGAAGAGTCAAGTTCTTAAACTAGTGCATCGTATTAAAAGGAGAGGTTGAAACATACAGCTTGAACTTGTTTCTCCTTTTCATCGCCTGAAACTCGGAATGCAGCACCCCACTGTAACATTAAAAGTCCTCGAGTTAGGACAAACGCAAATCAGAAGCTATTACGTCCATGTAATGAAAGCGTTTCATTTTTAACTGAGATCATTGATGAATATTCGAAGGATAATACTTGTCAAGTGCAGAGGAGACTGATCTTCCTCAGAGCCACCACCACTGTGAGTAGAAATGAGTAACTCACGGTGACTGCACCCTCTTTTGCTTCCAGTGTGACAACACGTCCAGGAAATTCAGGTGTACCTCGATGATCTGTGCTGGCTGTAGAACACAAGAGAGAAGAATTAGTAAAATCAACATCCTTCAAGATGAAGAGATTAAGTTTAATGTCTCAGCTCTTTTAAAAGAGTTTCTTGAATGAAGCGAACAACCTTGATAGAAAACTCTGTGATAGTCCTTAATGAAGCCGATCCGCTTTTCATCATATTCGAAGCCTGCTTTCCATAAAAGTGAACCGTAACCGAACACCCATAGTACCATTATCTTCTATATATCTTCAAACCACCACCAGAAATGCTTATCAGTATCACCAATCTCTTTACTCCACATGCTTAGCAATGATAAAAAATGCAACAACGTGATGACTGAATGCACTATGTCAATTGAGAAGTTCAACGACGAAAGGTCCAAATAATTTACAGATACAAAATGGATATACGCTACATGGTCTACACGTATTGAGCAAATCTTTCTGCTTTTTAAAAACTTTCAAAATCAGTGAAGACATCTCCTTCATTAAAATTTCTAAGATTTGCTTTTGTACTTCCAAGTGTGATCGCTTGAAACACAGAGGCCTTTTGTACTGTACCTCATATATATTGAAACATTAGAATGTGAATCTCAACACCTACTACGGATCTAGCTTCATGTGAGACCCGTCCCCTGCCTGCATTTCCATTCTAATGTCTGCATCAACAAACGTAATACGTCCTAATTGCCTCAATAAGGACGAGGCTTACATATGAGAGACCTAAACATCCCGTTACGTAACTTCACCGCAATAGCAACATCCGCATTGCTACCTCAAAAATACAGAGCTTCTTATATCGTAAGACGATCAATAAACGAAAGCTACAAACCGATCAGAAGTTAATTAAGAACCGCGCAAAATAAGAAAATCAAGCCTCGCTAGAGAATATTTCCAGTGCGCAACATCCCTATCACTCAGAGTAACTTATCGCATTGACGACTAGAACAGGAATTTCAAATGACAACATCCGCATTGCTACCTAAGATACAGAGCTTGTTCAATCAAAACATGAACAGATTCTAGAACACCGTTTCACAATTTAACAGACGATCAACTACAAACTGATCAAAAAATTAATTAAAACCACGAAAAACAAGAAAATCAAGATTCGCTGTGGATGATTGCGCAACATCCCTGTCACTATCGCATCGAAAATTAAAACAGAAAATTAAGACAACTGAACCTAAATTATTCCTCAAACCCTCTGATTACATCTTAGAAGATCCAAATGAAGGTACAGAGACGTGTGATTTGAGATGCCTCACCTACAAGCTAACGCCCGATAACGAAATGCAGAGTTGTCTAATCTGTGATATGCAAATTGGAGATTGTCAGCGATTCAGAATTCAGCAAACAAGACTCACTCTTAAGACAAATTGCTTAACCAAACAAGAGGAAAAGGTCAAAATGCAGAGGTTTAGGTGACCGAACGTACAAGCGCTTCGCTGAAGAAGTATGAAAACAGCTGATTGACTTAATGGCTATGGCACCGGTCGAATTGCGGGAGCTGGAAATTGCGTTGCAAAACAACGGCAAAGCACGAATCACTTGTGCGGACTGCGGAGGAAGACGTCCTCACCCATTTCAATCGCCTGTGCACTTCTAACTTTTACTTTTACGAATACTTTACTTTTTGTCACTAGAGTAAAACAATTCACTTGTTGTGTTGTGAAGAGGTACATGTGTGCATATTGTAATGTGACATTATATCATATTAAATCAAAGTATTTGAAAGACTGTCATTTCTTATAGGTTTATCCAAAGTTTTCAACCCCATTTTTCCTCTAAAAGTTTTAATTTTGACCTTTCAAACTCAAAATTGATATAAGATTGAGCTTTGCATGTATGAATGGGGACATATAGAAGGTGAAAGGTCAAATCAACAAACTTATATGAAGAGATAGATAGATAGAAGATAGATAGATAGAAACTCCGGTCCTTTCTAAGGGCAAAAATATGAATACCTTAATAACCCTTTTTATTCTAACCCTACAACAATCCACATAATGCATAATTTTTGTTTTTATACCTTTTTTTTCAAAACAATTTGCATAAAGTTGTAAGAAATTTAATGAGTGTTACATGGGAGTCAAGCCATTTTGGAGGCTTGAGGAGAGAAAAGATTCAATCATGTGATTGGTCTATTTGCTAAAATATCTTGAATAGACCAATGACATGACAACCAAATGTTGAAACCTATCTTCCTAGTAAAAGTTTCAACACTTGTTTCTTAAAGAATTCATTATGATTTCTAAAATTTAAAAAACTCAAAAAATGTTGAAATTTTACAAAGACTTGCCTATTTTAGGCTTGAAAATTAAATTGTGCAATAAGATTTTCAAAATTAGAATTCAAGTTTGCAAAAAAAATATAGACACATTGTAGTATAGGGAACGCCCAATGAATATTAATCTTAATCCCTAAAATTTAAGAACAAAGAGTGAAATTGAAGTTGCATGAAATAGCAAAGAGTCTTTTGGCTTTCTAGGTTTGTTAGGGGTTAATTTAAGGATGTTCTACAATGGGAATCAAGCCGTACATGGGGCGGAAGGACTTGAAAAAATTCTCTCTTGTGATTGGTCTATTTGTCAAAACTCAAAATATCACATGAGAGGGATTTTTGCCCACTTTCATTCCCATGTGTGACTCCCCATGTAAAGTGTTCCCCAATCCAAGGTATTATGAAAACAAGGAACCAAATTACAGTTGATGGAGTATAGTTTTGGACAATTTATCTTTTGTAAAATTTTCACCAAGTATGACAAATTAAAGGTTATTATTTGAGCCATAATTTCTTTTTTATGAATTCCTTGGTACAAACTTTTCATAATTGGTAGTCTTTCTCATTGCGGTGGGTTTGTTTCACTACTAGAAAATGGCAAAAAAGTGACGGCCGTAATGACTGGACTGGATTGACACAAAGTGTCATTTTTAATTGTGCTTCTAATAACGTCAAAATAAATTATTATATTTTTCACTTTTCCTTAATTTTTTTGATGATTTATTAAAGTGTGGTATGCTTATTACAAAAAAAAAAAAAAAAAAAAAAAAAAAAAAACTAAAAAAAAGTGACAAATATCATGATTTCTTTTGACGTTATTAGAAGCACAGTTAAAACTGCCACTTTGTGTCATTCCGGTCAAGTCATTACGGCCGTCACTTTTTTGCCATTTTCTACTAGTGTTTGTAACAATTTTGCTTAACGTCAAGTTTGTTGAAATGGTGTCATTCCACTAAAATGTCAATTTTTGGGAATGTAAAAGACAACAATAGACATGGATTCTCGACCATTTTCAACTTTCCAATCTTCTCTACACTCATTCTAAAACATCAAATGCCAACGTTTTAGGATGACCTATTCCATGTTTTTGAATGGACATTGAAAGACACTAAAAACGTCATAATTAGGCAAAATCGTATAATATTTGGAAATTTAGTGGTGATATTGAATAAATTTAGTGATTTAAAAAAATTAAAATGATACTCTTGGAAAATAATGAAGTTGATGTTATAAGAACATGTCATTTTATAGGCATGTATTGATATGCCTCTAAAGTGGTACATAAGCTACAATAGCACGTGTGTTGCACTAAAATGGCACATGGGACAACACCATTATAACAAAAGTGGAATTAGATCAAAGTAAAAATAAGCAAACTTTTTGTTTCACATGACCTTTAAGTAACATAGGATGGTAGTATGAATAGTACCTATAAGACTTTTGTTGCTTTAAAGTTTGGAGGTTCAATTTCTTCCTGTAAAATCTTCCACCACTTGATGATGCAAACCTAGGCCGTGCACTCTTCTACTCATGTGTGTCATTATTTTTTATTATTTTTATTTTTATTTTTAAATTAAAATACAATCACAAAGTCTATTTTGAGTACTTACGCATTATAATGTTGTGATTTGTGAGGCCTTGTGACATTGAATCTACTCACATCACTAATAATAAGTCTCTTGAAGATTCAAAAAGCTTAGTACTTAGATTAAGTTCATAATTCTTTAAAAACGTTTATATATATATAATTTATTTATTTTATTTTGTTTTTTATTTTATTTTTAAAAAAATTTTATTTTAAAAAAAAAACAAAAAGGCTCTAATGTATGGGTTAAAAGTAGCCACTGTTTCACACACATGGTAATGTGTACCTTCTTAATTTGAAATTACTCTAAGTTTTTTGTACCTACAAACATAAAATATATAGTAGTCTTGTTCTACTCACATTAACCCCTAAATGAGAAACTCTATTTACACCTGCAGGCGGCCATATCTGAAATTCTTGAACATATTTTTTTTCAAATTTGATTTTGAGAAATCCAACCGTAGGATCTTGTTGATAAATGTCTACTTAGTCTACCCTCTAACCTTTATTAAATTTCACACTACGGGTCTTGAGATATATTGAGTCAAAGTTTTAGTTTTTTCAAAAACAACGAGTCCTTCTAAACAAATCGACTATAGTGTGGTAGATTTTGACTTTAAGGGTTAATTGCATAATATTGTACCATATCTTAGGTCGCGCTTTACACGAGGGGTCAAGCCATTGATGGTGCCAATTCATGGCCAAATCCTCTCTTGTGATTAGTCTAATTCTTGAAATTGGCATGAAGGGCTTTACATGTGGAGTCAAGGCCAATTTTATGAAAGTATATTATAATGGGTGGGGAACAAGTTATGACACGGCCCGCACTTGAAAAGTTGGGAGAAACAAGAATGGAAGGCCAATTCATGTATTTATTAATTGTATAATGTGACCCATGGAGCCAATTGGGCTCAAAATGTGAGCGAAGTGACTTAAAGATTTTTTTAGCCTTGACTCCCCATGTAAAACGTCCCTCGGTCATATAATCTTGACTCGCTTGCAATAAACTCCTTTCCCTTTCCCCACTTAAGGCCCCTTCCCACCTGGCCTTTGATAAGAGCATACATTAAAACTTAAGACCTCTACAATTTTGGGGAAATTCCTTATTCTTAGGGAAGGCCTCATCAATGAGGCTTGGAAAAGTGTCTTGAAAAGTAGCCTCAATTACATAATGGCTCCTCAAAGGCCCCATTAACTAAGACCACTCTAAAGTCTTCAAAACTTGAGAATATTTCTAATTGTGGTGCTTCATTAACACTTGCCTACTAATGCTCAACTATGTTTTGTCCTCCCAAATACTAGCTAATATTTTTTTTGTCCTCCAAGTTTTAGAGTGTGCCATGTGGGCATCCATGTAGGATTGGTAATTACTAAAGAATGTAGGTGTGGACACACACTCTTTTAAGAAGATAAGACCACCTTCTAACACCACCTCTAAGGCCAAGTGGGAACGTACCTTTACTTTCTACTCTAGAATCCACCGTTTTCGCTTCCTGAGGTGCTCCGATCGAATCCGACCACCGGCCACTCTGTTGTTATTGATCGATCAAACGAGGCTGAGCGCCGAGTGATCGCTCAAAGCTACCGATCGGAAGCTAGACTAAAAGAGATAAGCACCAGTACAGTAGCAAGTGAATCCATCGTCAGTTGCCATGTTACGTCGGAAGCCATGTGAGATTCTAGCTTGGACCGAAAGGGGCCGGGATTCATCGAAGTCTAGTAAGAGGAGACTTATCGATCGACGTCGGCAGACGATTCGGAGGTCCGCCATTGCCTGCACCACCGGATCAGGCGAGGACCAATGCTATCAATGCCAGATGGTAAATTATAATTTCTTCTGCTGTAAAAAGCTATTCTCAGATCCCACCAGGCGTCCTTTCCTCTCTTGCTATCTCCGATCCCGCCGCACGGGCCAGTTGCCACCAGCACTTGCACAAGGTACGGAGCGGGAGCTATAAGCCCACACAAGTTTGAATACACTCTACCTCGACGCTTATCACGCCCAGTGCCGCTTGCTTTCCCCCCTCCATCGCTCAAGATCTATTCCCCATGAGAGTGTCTCAGGTCCCGAGCTTCTGATCCAGCTTCGCCGACCCCCACATCCACATTCGCTTTCTGTAAGTCATCACGCCAAATTCTCCATCACGGATATGCAAATATGAGAAATAGACCTTAGGTTGCAATGCAACAGTATTGAGCTCTCGATGAGGGCTGAGAATTACTTGGGGTTGGAGTATTTGGATTGAGTGGAGTGATTTAGATCTGTGCTTGTTTGCAGGGACGATATGAGCATGGGTGCGAGCATGAAGGTGGCGGTGCTACTGTCGGTGCTGGGCTGTCTAGCATCGTTGGTGCACGGGCAGGGATGGCGCGATGATGGTCACATCACATTCTATGGCGCCCCGAACGGACAAGGGACGCAAGCCGGAGCGTGCGGATACCAGAACACGTACGCGTTGGGTTACGGCTCCATGACTGCGGCTCTGAGCTCTCCTCTGTTCCAGGGAGGCGCAGCTTGCGGCGCTTGCTATCAGATCAAATGCAAACCCGCCGACTTGCGTCGCGGCGGTGCTAAGAATTGGTGCTGGAGCTACGCCAAGACCATCACTATCACTGCTACCAACCTTTGCCCGCCTGGTTCCACTGGTGGCTGGTGCGACAACCGCCCCCACTTCGACCTTACCATGCCGGCTTTCCTTGCCCTCGCTAGAAAGGAAGGAGGTGTCGCCCCTGTCTACTACCGCAGGTATGCAAATTCTAAATCCCAGTATAAACCTGCAGATCCCTAATCATTCCTCTACTACCGAAGCTCCTATCCTGACCTTGAAGACGAGCTTCTTAACAACTCTGTGATTCCTGAATTCAAATCTTAATGCAGAGTGTGAAATTTATCATTCTGATCGATTCAAATGTAGGGCTGTTCGCGTTTGAATCTCAACCAGTAGGTTCATTCCGATTCCGATTCCGCAGTATGTATCTTCCGGTTCAGTAAATTTTCGATGAGGTGGTTGCCATTGGGGTGGTTTCTGAATATTGGATTTGCTGCTCCGTGCATGGTGGCAGGGTGAGGTGTGCCAAGAGGGGAGGAGTGCGCTTCACAGTGGGAGGCAACCCATGGTTCATGATGATTTTGATCCACAACGTAGGAGGAGCAGGTGACGTTCGGGCGGCGAAGGTGAAGGGTCAATACTCAGGGTGGGTGTCGATGACTCGCAACTGGGGAGCACTCTGGACTTGCACAACGAAGCTTTCCGGTCCTCTGTCGTTCATGCTCACCACCAGCGATGGCAGGACCCTCACCACCTACAACGCCGTCGGCAACGGATGGCGCTTCGGCCAAACCTGGGAAGGCAAAAACTTCTACTGATAGATCGATCCCCGCAGTTCATCAACAAATAAATGCCATTATCATTCTTTCTCGATTCACATAAACCCATTTGATTGTAGTAGCACTGCACTGAACTAGTAGCTTAAGTAGTACCAGTGGCTGGATAGTCGAATTGTGCAGAGCGTAATGCGCCGAAACAATGGCGAAGCCGCACTGTTGTCGGTGGTGTACTGATTCTTTGTATCCGTAACATGTTTTACGCAAGATCTGACCACCCCAACATCTCTCCCTTGCATTCCATGGCCACAATGACATGCATATTATTCCAAACATCACAGTTTCTTCGCTCTCAAGCTAGAGTGTGTCCTCGACAGATGTGTACATGTATGTGTTGCTCCAGTGATTGGTCCAAGAAAGTCAATATAATAACATTAATGATACCCCATATTTAGAAGAATGATTGATACTGGAAGTGACTGCGAAGGTGCTGCAGTCCTTGGAATGAGGACTGCGTTTTCAGGTGGTGTAGAGCCAGTGAGTTCGAACGGTGCAAGTCCCAGTTATGTGAGATTTTTACCCCGGAAAGGCAGTTACATGAGATTGTTTTGGTGGTCTATAAATGGGGTGAGAGTTGAGCTGTGTTCCGGAGAGGAAGGGGGGCTCCGAGCTTTCCATATTTGCTTCTCTGCCAGGTAGTGACAACAACGTCGGATCGTGGCGGATAAAAAGTATAGACGTGATTACGTGAAAGCTCGGAGATGGAGAGGCTTTAGTTCCGTTTTGAGGCTATAGAAGCTTTTGAGGGAGTGCTTATTCTATTTTCTGGGGCTTGAACTAGCTTAAGTTAGCAGATGTCCTTGTGGCCAGGGGTGCCTGGGTGATCGAGGTGAATAGGGGATGGATTATGTGAATCATTCGTTTTGGTACTTGCATGCGGTAAAAGTATATCTTTAAAGGATAGAATTTGGTTCAAGAAAACTATGTGTAACCAATTTACAATATTTTATGTTCTATTTGATGGGATGGAGAGTAAATTTCCAATACCTCTTTGGAGACAAACTGAAAAAATTCTCTATATCATTTTTATATACTACTTCCACTGTCTCTGAAAAAAAAACATGATCTGCTAAAAATGGTTGGAGTTTCTAAGAATTATATGGTTTGGATGGTTAGGATTACTTTATATATCAAATCTTGGTTTTTGCAAGAGACAATGGGAGGATGTGTTTATAAGAACATGGATTTTGGAACACATTTTTTGTACCCTAATCCTTAACCTCTAAAAGCCCAATCAACCATTTTACAGTTGATACGATCGTGAATTCTGAGGAGTTGTACCCAGATAAAAAAAGGTTTTCTTTGAAATTCTTTTTAAAATTCCAGAGATTTGGTGAGTTGGGAACCACATCCTATTTACAGAACCTCGTTTGGATTCATAGATTGTTCACGATAAGCCTTCAAACACATACACGGCAAGGCTTCCTTAGCGTAAGAGAATTTATTATTCTGGAAGAAAAATAAGGTTCCTCATAGGTTACTTGTGGTCTCTCTCCATTTTATCCTATAATATGTGATTTTAGCCAATCATATGTTTTTCCAATTATTAGTAACAGAAAGTACATTTTATATTGATTTTCAAAGTTTTACTCTTTTGGATTAATTACAAAACACATATTATCTATTTTAGGAATTTTGACTGTATAGATCCAATTTAGGGTTTAAGATCTATATATTATCTTTGGAGTGCTACATCATAAGAGTAATGCAATCCATATTTTATAACAAATCTAAGTTTTTCTTCAAACCTCTCCGGCCTTTAGGAATTGAATAACTTAGGTCTAGTTCGGGTCTAAAAGTGGGGTGATAGTCTGGTTGGGGTGTCCAAAAGGAGTGTCCTACTCATATTTTCCCCCACCCCCCTCTTCTTAGACCCCTATAAGATCACCTTCATGCAAATTTTTGGTAGCTCTATTATGAAAATAAGGTATGTTCAAGGGACATATTTTTATCATTTGCAAGTGTGTAGTGCAAACAAGTGTATTACTAGGAATTTTTGAAAGTGCAATTTACATGGTGAATTTCCACAATCCAAAATGCATGTTAAAATTCCATTTTAATTGATTTTTTTGATTACTAGTACCATACAAGCACTACTATATCTAGGTGCTCATATGCTTCAAATTTCCAAAAATACAATAATTTTTAGTGCACAGTTTTTAGTACTCCTTTCCATTCCTTTTTAGTACCCCTTTCCACTTTATTTTAGTACTCCTTTCCACTCCTTTCCGGGACTCTTTTTTGTCCTTTTGGGGATACTCCAACCTGAAATGCGCCCAGTGCATCTTTTAAGGGTGTCATAAGTATACTTGAAAGTGAGATATTTAGGCTTACAATCTTGGAGTGGGTTTACATAAGATGATATGGATCAAATTTGAGTTTCTTGGCTCATATACTAGCTTTGCAATGAGGGTAACCTTGTAAATTCTAAAAGAAATATAGTTCAAACCTAACCTCTTTCACTAAACCCTTTAGTGAGATTTCAAAAAACCACCAAGTACCCATATCTAGATTTCTAATGGGTACCCATATCAAATTTTCTAACAAGTACTCATATATATGTTTCTAACAACAAGTACTTAACAAACTTAATAGTTTGATGAAAATCATCCAAAAAGACGGAAGAGAAGAGATATTCTATATTACAAAGTGTGAAAGGACGTGCTTGTGGTAGTGTCAACATACATGCATGATAGCTCATGAGGAAGACCTTGCCATCAACTTATAAACAAGCAATTGTGCTAGTGCAAAATTATGCATGAAAAACATGTATTATCAATTGATAGTTAAAATTTGTAATCCCAATTCCGTTAAAATGACGTTATTTTGCTAAAATGAGACATTTCAACTTTTGAATGGCCATCGAGAAATCAACTTTTGAACGGTTGTCAAGAAATCAACTTTTGAACAGTTGTTGAGAAATCAACTTTTGAACGGCCGTCAAGATAAAAACGTCAAGAGAAGCAATTACAAGTTTTGGCTCATAGAGTATGAGTTTCCAGTACAAGCGATTGTGTGGTTGAGCTGAATGTTCGAATTTTTAAGCTTAAAACTAAACGTTTGTCAAAAATAATGTAGGTATCCAAAGAGCATGTACGTATGCTTAAAATTAAATGTTTCCAAAAATAATATTTGTACTCAAAGTGCACGCACATATGCTTGATATTAAACGTTTGTCGAGAATAATATTCTACATACAAAATACAAAAACTTCTAATATATCAAAAGTAGGAAGAAATGTGTACATATTCTTCACACAAGTACGGAAAACTCCTTCTACTCATGCAGTCATGTCCATATTTATATTTATGATAACTACTCATATCTATGAAGTACTCACATTTACATTTCTAACAACAAGTACTTTATAAACATAATAATGTGCGATAAAAATCATCTGCAAGGACGATGGATGAGAAGAGAGATACCGCGTGTGTACAAAGTGTGAATGGACGTGCTCTTGGCAGCGTCAACTGACATGCATGATGGGCGATGAGGAAGACATAGCATCCGAGATGCACGAGCAACTTAGACTCGCATTCGTTCTCCTTCAACGTAAAAGCTTACTCGCACCTTGAATCGGTAGTAGAAAGTTTTGATTTTTGCAATTCCGCAATCACTCTTGGTTCTAAGGTACGCAAGTGTAATTGATGCGCTTGCCCTTCATTTCTTGCCTTGGCTATAGCCTAGCATTGGTTTTAGTGAGCAAATCTTTCTTAGGAGCATGGCATTTGGTACTTTTTCAGGTGAAGAGTAGGGCGTTTGAGAGAGCAACTAGCGGATAATTATTGGCATTAGCAAAGGTCGTACTAGCAAAAAAGGTCGTACTAGCAAAAAAGGTCAGAATTGTAGGGGTTTGTAGGGAGAGTATGATTTTGTAGTTCAAGAATTTAAAGGTAGAAATTTGCTTTCTTGTAGTTATGCTACTTATGGCTATGGCAGTTGTTGTGTGTTTCAGTGAGGTGTTTGAAATATGATATTTACCAATTCTTCCGAATTTTTTTGGTGCAAAGATTCACCATTTTAATTTTAATCATTAGAACTTTTACAAGAATTCATGTGATGGTTTAAATAGTGCACCTTCTAAATCGATAGTTTACACTACTGATAACCTCAAAATGACACTTTGTCAAGTGCCATTATTTCCTCTCAAAACTTGCATTTGTATACCTTCACGATGGTGTACTTTGTAATATCACACTTTGTCATATAATCACTTAGATTTATATAATATCATTCATATTCTATAAGATCACATTCAGATTTTTTAATATCACGTGGTTACTCAATAACCGTTCAAATAGCTGAGGTGTACCATTGAAGCGGAGGAACGTCAATCTAATGGAGTTGGGGTTTAATATGCGACAACTTCAAACTTTATTTTCATTAACAACAAGATATTTGGGTAAGTTCTTTCATCGGTTCAAATGAGGATTTTAGTTTCTATTTGAAAGGTTGCATACTAAAATAGATCAATTTATTTTCGTGAGAACTATGTTAGAGAAAATATTGAGCATCAAACCTGTTTATTTTAGAAACACCCGTGCTCGAGGGATTTGACAATCCTGTAAAATTATAATGCACAATGTTATAATAATATCACCATAAATACCAATTCATTTTTATGATATCATGAAAAAATCTCTATTAGAACATGCTTTTGATGGTTTTCACTTTTGAAAACTAGTCAAAGGGTAACATCTTGTGGAAGGGCAACTATTTTTTTAGAAAAAACAATGTTTTTCAACGGCTTAGACGCCATTTTACATAATAAAGTCATTTTAATAGAATTGAGGTTCCAAATAGTACTACTTCCAAATCTATGTCCTCATTATATGTGTATCTCTCTTCATCATCTCTTAAACTTGGGTCTTCATGTGAACTACCAATGACTTGATCATAAAGTTGAGTAGAATGACAAATTGATATCTTGGAGCTCTTCAAAACAAAGTGGTCGTTCTTCAAGAGAAACAAGATTGTGATTTCTTATTAAATTTGCAATGTGTCGAGTCTCACCACGTTAATGCACGTCAAGGATTTGCTTAACTTTGTGAATTTGGTGCAAATGTTATATAAAAACTTCTAAAAGCTTTAATTTATATTACTTATGTTCTTTGATTATTTGCACTACTTTAATCTTTTTTATAACTATCCAGTTAGATTTAATTTCTCATAGTAATTCTCTAATCTTAATATTTGGTTACATAGTCATTTCGATTGAATTTTCCAGACTGATTTTCTATTCTACTAGATATTTAATAACCATGTCACCTTAATTGCCCATACCTAATTCCGTGCCGCAGTATTAAACTTCTACCGAATTATCTGCGAACTGCAGTATTTAGCTGATAGCCAGTTTTCATTGTTCCGCCCATAATAATTTTCGATTACACAGTTTAACGCCGCCCACACTATATGCAGCAGAGGTTACACTAAATTACATAATTTCATCTTGACGTTAACCCCTAAAGGTCTGAGCGTGCCGTGGCAATCAGTAGAATACGGTGTATTTTGGTTGTATTTGGAGTGAATGTACACCTTTAATGAGTTTGAGTTCAAAGAAGAAGTTAACATTTGAATTAATGCGGTTCTAGTGAGCTATTACAATTCCAGTTTAGAGTTCTTGTTGGTAGCAAATACTAATTATACGACAGCGTACATACTATCCCCAAGGGACTTTTAAGGGTTAAGACTCTTCAATTTGGACAGCCGCCTCCCTTACTGATTGAGGCGACCGGTTCTTCAATTCTGAAGATAAAAGGAAGAGAAATTTTCCCATCTTAGCATCTTACTCTCAAGTTTTAGTTTTCACTTTAGAATATTCTCTCTCATCTTTGGTTTATGCTCTTGGCCAGGGTGGTCCAATTATGGTATCAAGAGTTGTTATCTTGTTCTGTTTATAAAGTTGTTGTAAGTGTTATGTTGCACTGTCAGTAATCATACTAAAGCTCATTGTTAGTAATATTATTTTCTTATCTAGATACTAGTATGATTCCCGTCGTCCCGACGGGAAAGGTCTTTACACGGTACTTTTAAAAAAGTATCCCGTATCTACCATTTTCTCAAACGGTATTTTTTCTCCCTTTCTTTCCCTCTCTATTCATATTTTTTTAATACATAAAAGAAGGTAGGTAGGTTGGTAAGTTCGTAGGTTGGTAGGTTGGTACATTGGTGGGTTGGTAGGTTGGTACATTGGTGGGTTGGTAGGTCGGTACATTGGTGGGTTGGTAGGTCGGTACATTGGTGGGTTGGTAGGTCGGTACATTGGTGGGTTGGTAGGTTGGTACATTGGTGGGTTGGTAGGTTGGTACATTGGTGGGTTGGTAGGTTGGTACATTGGTGGGTTGGTAGGTTGGTACATTGGTGGGTTGGTAGGTTGGTACATTGGTGGGTTGGTAGGTTGGTACATTGGTGGGTTGGTAGGTTGGTACATTGGTGGGTTGGTAGGTTGGTACATTGGTGGGTTGGTAGGTTGGTACATTGGTGGGTTGGTAGGTTGGTACATTGGTGGGTTGGTAGGTTGGTACATTGGTGGGTTGGTAGGTTGGTACATTGGTGGGTTGGTAGGTTGGTACATTGGTGGGTTGGTAGGTTGGTACATTGGTGGGTTGGTAGGTTGGTACATTGGTGGGTTGGTAGGTTGGTACATTGGTGGGTTGGTAGGTTGGTACATTGGTGGGTTGGTAGGTTGGTACATTGGTGGGTTGGTAGGTTGGTACATTGGTGGGTTGGAAGGATATTTCTTTCTTATAGTTTCTTTCTCTTTCTCCAGGGTCTTTCTTTCTGGCAACATCCTTCATCTATAGTTTTTTTTTTTAAAAAAAGATAGATAAATTATCTTCCCCTTTATGGCCATTTCTTATATTTTTTTCTTCTCTTATGTTATTTCTTCTCACTTGTTATGTTAAATCTAATTCGTAACCGTTGCTTGGAAGATCGTCATTTGGGAAGTTGCAACTACAAGATGCTTAACTATTAAATTATGATAGGAGCAATCTCACAATTGATTTCTACCACCTCTCAAACTTGTTATGTAGCTGATTTCCTCTTAAGAATTATGTTTTCCAAGGTAGCAGCATGCGCATGAAGGAGCGACTAGCTGCAAAGGATCAACATGAGCAACATAGATAAAAACATCAAGACAAGCAATTGCAAGTTTTTGTAAAGAGAGTACATGTTTTTACAACAAGCAATTTTGTGGTAAAGGATTCCAAGGTAGAGATTTATTTCCATGTACTACAAGGAAATGGGTGTAAAAACGACGAGAAGTTGACACTAAAATGTCCAAATTGACAAGAGCCACCCGAGACTCTTGTATGTTGTCACCAACCGTTTCGTGTACCAACTCCTAGTCAACAATTTATTTACCTTTAGAGCGTGATATCGGGAAGAATGCTTAAAATTGAGCACTTCCCTCACCTTTTTTAAACCCTTTACTTTGTTACCATATACTTTACTGCTTGTTTATATAGTAAATTCTTTGAAAAAAATAACATCCTATCAAATCCAAGCTTAACTCCTTGACTTTATTAATGCAAACAAGGATTTTGGACACTGTGTTGAACTTTTTCTCTAAGTGCATGTGGTTATAGGGGTTCAAGGTTGGAGGATCATTTTAAGAATGTCTCGTGCACTAAGACCGCTAGCAGATTGTCTCTAAATCGTCCTCAAACAAATTCCTCTTCTCTTGAGGTAAATGCGATCGACGGAATGGCAGATCACACGAATTCTTCCTCTCCTGCGGTGGATGCAATCGGCGGATTGGCAATTCCAAGTTCTATCAATTGAATGTTTGTATCCTTAAAAGGTCCTGACGTTTGGGCTCATTGAGAATGCAAAGTACGAGGAGTTAGCGATACTCCATGGACCAAGCTTGAGCAGCAGGATGAGTGGCCAAATACGTTTCTTAAGATTTTGCATGTTTTAAATCTCCAACGTTTATAACTTCTACTTGGTGGTGTTGCAGGTTTGGACCTTGCCGAGGGTTTGTGTTGGTGTGTTTGTGTTTGTTATAACTTATTCGATCTCTGCCACGTCGAGTGCAGTAAAAATACTTAGTGACACATATACTTTACGTTTTTTTGAACCAAGTCAACTTCAAACTTTATAATATTTTCTGTCAATCAATGGGTGTTTGTGTAAATTCTTCCATTGATTGAATTAATGATTTAAGTCCAAGTTTCAAAGTTTGGGTACTCTAACAAAATACTCCAAATTCATGCAAATGCCATCAAAGTAAGAAATCATCAATCATGTTATTTTTGTCGAAGTCATGCTTTGGTTTTAAAGGGTTAAGTGGTTTCCACTACAATAATCTCATGAAGTATATGGTGGGTTAAAGAAATGAGTTGGAGAAACTTATTACTACCAAGCGTTACTAAAATCTAAAAAACCTCTTGAAATAAAAAATCTTGTTGAACAAATCAAATGTACGAACGATATAATGAAGCATTAATATTTATGTTGTTTAAATCAAATATAGAAATTAAATATTCATGTGAAATAAAAGAACTCAAGGTATTGATAGAAGGTCTGGCTAGGTAACTCAAACGTTCTTTGAAGTCCTAAGGGATAATTGAGTACTATGGTGTCGGGAGGCTTCATCTTCAACCATGGATGTATTATTAATTGATAGTTAAATTTTTTGTAATCTCAATTCAATTAAATTGGCATTATTTTGCTAAAATGGCACATTTCAACTTTAAACGAGCCGTCAAGAATCAACTTTTAAACGGTCGTCGAGAAATCAACTTCTGAACGACCCGTGAAGATTTCAACTTTTTAAACGGTTGTCGAGAAATCAACTTTTGAACGGTTGTCAAAAATTCAACTTTTGAACGACCGTCCGAGATAAAAACATCAAGAGAAGCAATTGCAAGTTTTTTTGAGAGAGTATGAGTTTCTACTTCAAGCGATTGTGTGGTTAAGCTCAATGTTCGGATATATAAGTTTAAAAATAAATGTTTGTCAAAAATAATATTTGTACTCAAAGTGCACGTGCTTATGCTTAACATTAAATGTTTCTTAAAAGTATAGATGTACGTACAAATACAAAATATTTTAAATATATTAGAAGTAGGAAGAAATATGTGTACATATTCTTGACACAAGTACGAAACATTCCTTCCACTCATGCACCCATGCCCATATCTATATTTATAATAACTACGCATATCTAAGAAGTACTCACATTTACATTTCTAACAGCAAGTACTTTGCAAACATAATGGTGTGCGTGCAATGAAAATCGTCCGCAAGAGTGATGGATAAGAAGAGAGACACCGTGTGTACAAAGTGTGAATGGACGTGCTTTTGACGAAAACGTAGCAGACGAAGGGCGATGACGAAGACGTAGCAGTCTAGGAGCACGACACACCAAGAGATCCGCACTAGCAAGTTACACTCGCATTTGCTTTTCTTCAACGTAAACACTTACTTGCATGTTGAATGGATAGTAGAAGTTCTTGATTTTTGCAATTCCGCATTCATTCACGGCTCTAACTTCTAAGGTACGCAAGTGTAATTCATGCGCTTTCGCTTAATTTCTTGCCTTTGCTATAGCCTAGCATTGCTTTTCGTGAGCAAATCTTTTTTAGGAGTATGGCATTTGGTGCTTTTTCAGGTGAATGGCGAGACGCATCGGAGGGAAATTAGCGGATAATTATCGGCTCTAGCAACAAAGGTCATAGTAGCAAGAAAAGTCGCAGAACTGCAGAGGTTTGTAGGGAGAGTACGAGCTGACGATTCTGTTGTTCAGAATTTGAAGGTAGAAATTTAATTTCCTCTACTTTATGCTAATTATGGCTATTGCGGTTGTTGTGAGTTTTGGTGAGTTGTTTCGGGTATGATGTTTACCGATTCTTGTGAAATATTTTTTGTGCAAGGATCGACCATTTTAATTTTAATTATTAGAACTCGTACAAGAATTCATTTGATGGTTTAAATAGTACACTTTTTAAAATCAATCGTATCTATATCTATATATATAAAAGAACACGATTACCTGCTAGCGATCCTTTGCAGGTTGCCCGACCTGATGCAGCCGGTTTTCTCTGTTTGCCCTTGGTGATCCTTCCCGATAGTAGCTTGGTTTGCCCATGAGAGTATACACGGTATGAAGAGTTTTAAAGATTTTGAAGGATTTCCGTAGGTGGTACTTGATTGTTATTAAGAATTTATTAAATCTCATTAACATAACAAGAGTCGAAGGGACAAGGAATGTGGAACATGTGAAATGGAGCAAAGTAAGGAGTTAAGAGGAGATCAACGGAACATGGAACAAGAACTAGGAATTGGGCACGGAGAATGGGAACAAAAACAAATAATGAGAACCACATGTCAATGTATGATAGGAACTGGGAACAAATTATGGAAATCGGGAACAAATGATGAAACCAAGAAGGGAAATTGGGGGATGGCCGGATGGGGGAGCCGGAATCGGGAACAAAGGATGGAAACCACGAATGGGAAATTAGAGGTTGGGAGTGATTAGTAAAGAAAAAGAGAATGGGGATCCAGAATAGAACAGAGGACAGTTGGGAAGTAGGGATCCATGGAATGAAGGATATCCTAAAATTCTTATAAAGCAAGGAGATACAATCAACGAGAGAATCAAGGATAGGGGTCAGTTCTTGAGGAGCACCAAATAAAAAGCTCATCCATCGGGATGAGGGGGAGAAATTAATCAGACATGCATGGTCATGGCCATTATCAGTTGGTCATGTATACACGACATAAAGAGTAACTGTTCTAAACATTTTAAAGAGTTCTCTAAATGGTATGTGGTTGTTATTAAGAGTTTATTAGATCCCAATAATAAAATACAAGGAGTTAAAGAGACAAGGAATATGGAACATAAAAATGGGAGCAAAGAAAGAGTCACTTGAGGGGAGATCAAGGGAACATCGGAGGGGAACGAGGAATCGAGATTAAAGGATAAGAATTACGAAAGGAGGATGAGAACTACTAACAAATAATGAGAACCAAGAACGAATGATGGGAACTACATACAAATGATGGAAACTAGGAACAAATGACAAAAACCAAAAAGGAAAGTTGTTGAAACACAAAAGAAATGATGAGAACGGGGAACAGGCCAAAGCATGGGTAACCCAGAAAAAGGGAACGCAGGACATGCTATAACTCTTAAAAAGTAGGAAGACCATTTACGAGGGAACCGAGGATAGGGTGTAGTTTTTGAAGAGCACCAAATAAAGTGCTTACCCATGGGACGAGGAGAACTTACTCACTAATTAATTGAATAATATTTTATTTTTTATTTTTTTGTCCAAAGGACATCGGTATATAGAAGTCCTAACCTATATCCTTCGGACTAGGACATCAAAAAGGGCCGATCAAATTTTTTTTTAAAACACGTAAAAAACTAAAAATTTAAACTCAGGTATAAAAAGAAATACATAGTTGGAGGATTCTCAATAGGGTATAATTATTTTTTATACCCAGGTCTGAATTTTTTACATGTTTTCATAAATTTTGGTCTTACCTTTTTGATGTCCGTGTCCGGAGGACACGGGTTAGGACTTGTCCACTATTAATAACCTCAAAATGGCACTTATCCAAGTGCCATTTGGCACACTAAAACTTGCATTTGTATACCTGCACGAATGCACGATGTACTTTAAATATCACACTTTTTCTATGAACTCTCTTAGATTTATATAATATCATTCATATTTTATAAAATCACATTCAAATTTTATAATGTCACGTGGTTACTCGATTGCCGTTAAAATTGCTACGTGTGCCATTGTAGCGGAGAAACGAGAATTTAATAGAATTGGGGTTTACTATGCAACATCTTCAAACTTTATGATTTTTTTCATAAACAACTAGATATTTGGGTTAGTTCTTTCATCGCTTGGAGTGATGATTTTAGTTTATATTTGAAAGGTTGGATACTAAAGTAGATTATTTGATTTTCATCGGAACCATGTAAGAGAAAAAATTAAGCTTCAAACCTGTTAATATAAGAAACACCCATGCTTAAAGATTTAACAATCCTTGTAAAATTATAAATGCACAATGTTATAATAATATCACCATAAATATCAATTAATTTCTATAATATTCATCAAAACATCTCTAATATACACGTTTTTGATGGTTTTCACCTTTGAATACTAGTCAAAGGGCATTAATTTGTCAAAGGGCAACTATTATCCAACGGTTGTTAAAAAAAAATGTTTTTGAACGGCACATACGTCATTTAACGAGAATAACCACATTTTAACAGAATTGAGGTTCTAAATAGTAATATTTGTAAATCTATGTTGTCATTATTTGTGTATCCCTCTTCATCATCTTTTAGACTTGGGTCTTCATGTGAACTACCAATAACTTGATCATGAAGTTGAGTAGAATGACAAATTTATATCTCGGAGCTCCTTGAAACAAAGTGATCTTTCTTCAAGAGAAACAAGATTGTGATTTATTATAGAATTTGCAATGTGCTGAGTCTCACCACGTCAATGCACTTCCTCTTGTGTTCTCAAAGAAGCTAATAGAGCGTGCTTTAATCAACTGAAAGTAAAGATATATGGAAGATCTATGAACTATATATGAATTAGATGTTATATTTACCTGCAAAATCTAAAAATGGACCATAACCACATTATTTACTAATCACATGACATCAACTTGTTTGAGAAATGTACAACCTGCATACAAAGGTATATGTTGTTGTACTAGTGCAATAAGACATGATCTCTCACATAAGAGAGATATTTGCTTTGAATTGGCCCCTTCTACGACTTAACTCTCCATTTGAAGTGTTCCTAAGATGTTATACCTGTATTTTAGCATCCTAGTTAAACCATATGAATCAACTAGCTAGATAGTTATAATGAAACAACACTTCGAGTCTTTTCACATATAAAGCAATGGGATTTAAT
This sequence comes from Bryum argenteum, assembly GCA_037043015.1. Taxonomy (NCBI): domain Eukaryota; kingdom Viridiplantae; phylum Streptophyta; class Bryopsida; order Bryales; family Bryaceae; genus Bryum; species Bryum argenteum. Next base: position 10,648,409 of record CM073330.1, read on the forward strand.
CATTAAACCCTTTATAAGTCTCATTGAAAACACAAGCTTACAATTGGATGAACAATTTAAAGTAAAGGGTGGAGAAAGATCTTATATTTCCGCTGGAAGTTGTTGGGAGCATTCAAAGTTCATGGCTAAAAGTTGTTGGAATCATTTGAAGTCCATGGCTGTTGGGATAAATCAGTTTAAGACGCTTTACATATTTAGTAAAAATTGGGAGTTTCAATTGACACTTCTAAACAATCTCGTTCTTCCAAATTATCTAGTTGCTTGGATGGAACCTAAAGTAAGAGTGGTATCCATGGGAAACCTTGAGTATGAAGTTGAGAAATTGCTTCTAAGCTACTAGTGATCACAATTAATTTGTCACTAATAGACTTTTTACAATTAGTCATGATGGTTCTTTACATGTGGCCACGGTCTAGTATACTTTCCAACTTGCTTGAAGAGTTTTTCCATGTATCTTATTTACTTATATCGTTTCAGAAATGGACGAGCAAAGAAAAATTAAGATTGAGGAGATTCAGCCTAAGATTGAGCTTGAGATCAAGAAGTATGTCGACCTCTTGTACAAGCCGTCGTCATTACCGTTGCCCAATATATATATTGATTTGTTTAACTTTGCGGATCAGTTGCAAAATGTTAAATAAAACTTCTAAAAGCTCTAATTTATGTTACTTATGTTCTTTAATTATTTGAAATGTTTTAATTTGTAGTTTTAGTATCCAATTCAATTTAATTTCTCATACTAATTCTCTAATTTTAACATTTGGTTACATAGCCATTTCAAATGAATTTTCCATACTAATTTTCTCTTCTACTAGATGGTTAATAACCATGTCAGCTTATGTTGCCCATACTAATTCCGTGCCGCAGTATTTAGCTTTTACCCTTACTAATTTGCGAACTGCAGTATTTAGCTAATAGTCATTTTTCATTGTTCCGCTCATATTAATTTGGGGTTACACTAATTAAACGCCGCCCACATTATATGCAGCAGAGGTTGCACTAAATTACATAATATCATCTGATAGTAAGACTCTTCAATTTGGATGGCCGCTTCCCTTACTGATTGAGGCGATCAGGTCTTCAACGTTGAAGAGAAAAGGAAGAGAACTTTTCCCATCTTAGCATCTTACTCTCAAGTTTTAATTTTCACTTGAGAATATTCTCTCTCATCTTTGGTTTATGCTCTTGGCAAGGGTGGTCCAATTGTGGCATCAGGAGTTGTTATTTCGTGATTTTTATAAAGCTTTTATAAGTATGTCGGTACCTAAAGCTCATTGTTAGTAGAACTATTTTCTTACTTAGATATGTTTATTTTGTAAAAGGGGGGGATTAATAAGGTTAGGCGAAAATATTATCAAAATCAGAACTAAAATGAGGAAGTTATGAAGGTTTAAAGTTTGAAGAATTTCTACATTCTGCTCCCAGTTTGGATTTTCTCGAAACAGTCATTCAGTCTTCATCCAACTTCCCTGTTTTTCATCCAATATCACGTTTTCATCTGTTACTGACAATTTTCATCTGGCAACGTCTTTTCTTTCTAGTAGGTTCTTTTTCTTTCTGCAGGGTCTTTCTTTCCGGCAACATCCTTCATCTATAGTTGTTTTTTAATTTTTGTTCTATCCCTTCCCCTTTTTGGCCATTTATTATTTTTCATTCTCCTCTTATGTTATTTCTTCTCACTTGGTATGTTAAATCTAATTTTTAACCATTACTTGGAAGGCCATCATTTGGGAAGTTGCAACTACAAAACGCTTAACTATTAAATTATGATAGGAGCAATCTCACAATTGATTTCTACTACCTCTCAAATTTGTTATGTAGCTAATTTCCTCTTCAGAATTAGGGAGGGGAGTTTAAGCTCACAAGCGGTTCTGAATTCTAAGGTATGTATGTATACCTACTGTATGTGCTTCCCTTTTGTTTCAAGTTGTTTGCTTTCCTTTGTTAGCCATGGCTATGACCTTACAATACTTTTATGAGTGATTTTTTATAGGGGCATGAAATTTATGTTTCTTTTAAGGTAGCAAGCATGCGCATGAAGTAGCGACTAGCTGCAAAGAATCAACATCACCAACAGAGATAAAAACATGAAGACAAGCAATTGGAAGTTTTTGTTGAGAGAGTATAGGTTTTTACTACAAGCGATTGTTTCGTAAAGGATTTTAAGGTAGAGATTTATTTCCATGTACTACAAGAAAATGGGTGTAAAAACGACGAGAATTTGACACTAAAATGTCAAAATTGACAAGAGTCATTCAAGACTCTTGTATTTTGTCACCAACCATTTTGTGTGCCAACTCCTAGTCAACAATTTATTTACCTTAGAGCATGATATTGGGAGGAATGTTGAAGTTGAGCACTTCTTTCACTTTTCTTTTTATCTTTTACTTTGTTACCATATACTTAACTGCTTGTTTATATAGTAAATTCTTTGAAAAAAAAAATTCCTATCAAATCCATGACTTTATTGATGCAAACAAGGACTTCGGACATTGTGTTGAGCTTCTTCTCCACAAGCATTTGTTTACATGGGTTCAAGGTTGCATAATCATTTCAGAAATGTCGCGAGCACAAAGACCGCTAGCGGATTGTCTCTAGATCGTCTTCACACAAATTCCTCTTCTCTTGTGGTGGATGCGATCGGCGGATTGGCGGATACAAGTTCGATCAGTTGAATGTTTGTATCCCTACAAGATCATGACATTTGGGCTCATTGTGTTTTATTTTTTTTAGAATATGGTTTTAAGCGATGAGGATGCATGGTACGAGGAGTTAGCAATAGTCCATGGACTAAGCTTTGCCAACATGATGAGTGGTCAAATACGTTTCTTAAGATTTTGCATGTTTCAAATCTCCAACATTTATAACCTCTCTACTTGATGGTGTTGCAGGTTCGGACCTTGCCGAGGGTTTGTTTTGGTGCGGTACTTATTCGATCTTTGTTTTAGGTCCAAGTGCACTAAAAATACTTAGTAACACATTTAGATTAAGTTTCTTAAATCAAGTCAACTTCAAACTTTATAATATTTTCGGTCAATTAATGTGTATTTGCATAAAATCTCCTATTGATTGAAGCCATGATTTAAGTCCAATTCTCAAAGTTTGGATACTCTAACATAATACTCCAATTTTATGAATGAAAATGAGGTTAAAGAAAGAAATCATTACTCAAGTTATTTTTGACAAAGTCATGCTTTGGTATTATAGGGTTAAGCGGTTTCCACTACAATAGTCTCATGAAGTATACGGTGGATTAAAGAAATGAGTTGGAGAGACTTGTTACTACCAATATTGTTGAAATTTGAAAAACCTGTTGATATCAAAAATCTTGTTGAACAAATGAAATGTACAAAAAATATAATGAAGTATAAGTTTTTATGTTGTTAAACACTAATTTAGAAAATATACAGGTGAAACAAAAAAACTCAAGGTATTTGTAAGAAGGTATGGCTAGGTAACTTGAACGTTCTTTGAGGCCCTAAGGGAATATAGATTACTATAGTGTGGGGAGGCTTCATCTCCAACCATGCATGGAGTATGGAATTAGGCTCTTCCGGCTATAGGCAACATAAGGAACCTTTGCTAAGAGTGATCCTAAAATTTCAATCAACAATTTTCAAACAAATTTCCCAAAGTTTTAGCACACTTATTTTCTCATGGACTATCGCATGTATTGGTCGTATTGTTCGGCTTTGATGAGGTCCCGTTCAAATCCCATGTAAAAGGCTTGTTCGTTGCCATGTTCACAAAGTAAATGGATAAGAGCTCACTTTTCACAAAAGAATAGTAACTCATATTCTTTCACATATGTCCTTTGGTTAAATAATGTAAACATAATACATGTATTTATATTCTTCCTTTCTTTTTAGCACAACCAATCATTCATATCTTTGTTAGACTCAAAAATACCATCACTCTTTTTCATGATAAGGAAACTTCATTTTAAAAAAATAAAAAAAACTTACAGGATACTCCATAAAGTACTCACACCCATATTTCTAAGAAGTACTTACACCTATACTTATAAAAAAGTACACGCATCAAGTGAGGCAAATGTAACAACCCAATATTGTAAATGACAAGCAACAACCTTGAAAAGACATGACTTCTCGAATTTGAGTCATTTTGGAATAAAATGACTTGGATTAAGTCTAGTTTGTGTAAATAAAAACTGAAGATCTATACAATGAAGTATGAATTGATGGCATGCATTATTGTGAGGAAGTTATAGCATTCATTTTGAGCAAGGGGCCAAATTTTGAACGTTTTTCCTTAAAAAGTTCTAGGGCAATCTTCATCATTGCAAGGCCATTTTATTATTATTCTTCTTCTTTTATATATATATATATATATATATATATATATATATATATATATATATATATATATATATATAAAAAATTTTATTTTTTTGAATTTGTTTCTTTCTTTTCTCATGGCTTTTTATTCTTCAAAGGGCGATACTGAGATGAAGGTAAACATCTATGTAGTAGTTGGTGATTTTCATATTACAATAAGTCGATTGGTAGAATTCTACTCGAAAATGAAAATGATGAGATTATGTAGTCTCTCTTGAGTACTAATACGTTACATTCTTGCAATCTATGAGGCCTCATGACTCAAAATTTGACCCAAGTGATGTACAACATGTCTACACAAAGATTGCATGGTTTAAATTTCAATAACTTACTTTTATTTCCGTTCATGATACTTTTTGAAAATGTGTTTCTTTCGCTAAAAATGAGTTTAACCAATTAGGGATAACAAAACCTCTATATCCATCGTAATTGAAGTACAATGATATTCTTGTACGTTAACACTCTAAGGACACTCATAACTCAAAGGGCCCGTACATATGCTTAAAATGAAACGTTTTTTGAAAATAATATTTGTACTCAAAGCCCACGTACACATGCTTAGAATGAAACGTTTGTCAAAAATAACATTTGTACTTAAAGTGTACTTACATATGCTTAAATTGAAACATTTGTCGAATATAATATTTCTACTCAAAGCGCACGTACGTATGCTTAAAATGAAAGGTTTGTCAAAAATAATATTTGTAGGCAAAGCGCACATACGTATACTTAAAATTAAACGTTTGCCGAAAATAATATTTGTACTTACAAATACAAAATATTTCACATATATTAGAAGTAACAAGAAATGTGTACATATGCGCTTCGCAAAAGTACGAAGAATTCCTTCTACTCATGCACCCATGCCCATATCTATATTTAATATAACTACTCATTACTAAGAAGTACTCACATTTACATTTCTAACAAGTACTTATCAAATATAATGGTGTGTGGGATGAAAATCATCCGCATCCGCAAAGAAGATGGATGAGAAGAGAGATACCGTCGGTGTGTACAAGTGTGAATGGACGTGCTCCGGCAGCCTCAACTGACATGCATGATGGCCGATGCGGAAGGCGTAGCAGCGAGGAGCACGAGACAGCGACCGGAGCGGTCCCGAGGGCGCGCGGGGAAGGAGGCAGAGAGAGAGGGATCCGCTCTGCAAGCTAGAATCGCATTTTCTTTTCATCGACGTGCAATAGCTTACTCGCACCTTCAATCGAAAGTGTAGAAGCCGAGGGAGAGCACGGAGCACGAGACAGGGACAGGAGCGGTCCCGAGCGCGCGCGGGGAAGGAAACAGAGAGGTGGGGATCCGCACCAGCGACTCTCATTTGCTTTTCTTCAACCCAGCTTACTCGCATCTTAATCGGTAGAGAAGTTCCTGATTTTATTAGCGATTCCGCATTTTCTCGTTTCTAACTTCTAAGGTACTCAAGGTGCGCTTCCGCTTCGTTTCTTGCCGTGGCTATGGCCTAGCATTGGTTTTCGTGAGGATAGCTTTCTTAGGAGCATGGCTGTTGATACTTTTTCAGGTCAAGAGCTGGGCGCGTGGGAGAGCAACTAGCCGGCAATTATCGGCAGTAGCAACACAGGTCGTTCTAGCAAGAGGTCGCAGCAATTGCAGGGGTTTTTAGGGAGAGTGGAGGGATTTGTAGGCAGAGTACGAGCTAACGATTCTCAGAGGTAGAAATTTTGTTTCGCTGTAGTTTATGCTAGTTATGGCTGTGGCATTAGTGTGAGTTTCGGTGTTGTGAGTTTCTGCGAGTTATTTGGGGTATGGTGTTTACCGATCCTTGTGTGAGGGGTTTTCAGGTTCGCAAGAGAATGAATTGTTGTTCCAGTCACGGTGATGGTGGCACTTGTAGCAAGTGCGATGACTCCCCTGCTAAAAGCTTCTATTGCACGGCTTGTGCAAAGCGATGTTTGTCTCTCGAAGCGGTTCGTGAGCATCCGTATCTGAAAGGAGTAGGCATTTGTACCGATTGCTATACTTTTCTCACCAGCAGCCCGTTCACCATCGTAAGCCTCTCCTCTCGCTGTACTCCCTTCTAGGTCTAACGAAGAAATGTACATGCGAAGAAATGTACATGCTTTCCTCGGGCTCCTCTGTTACCCTAACTTGCACATTTTCAGGCTATGGCGATGAGAAAAAACCCTCATATGATATGAGAATGTGGGATATTGCATGAGGATAAGGAAGAAGCTTGTTTGATATGAGAATGGTAGATATAATAGGAGGAAAACGTTGTTTGAAATGAGGAGTTTGCTGTACAGGACAAGAATGATGGATGTGAAGAGCAATGTCGATGGTGTGGGCAAGGAGGGAAGATTGTGGTGTGCACTTGCTGCAACAAGGTCTTCTGTGAGACCTGCATTGTTCGTAACTACGGTTGTCTTCACGGCTTGGCTCTCATTTTACACAACAACAACTGGAGTTGCTTTTGTTGCTCTCCTGTGCTTCTTGGAGTTCACGTCAAGGAGTTCAAAAACTTCCGCAAGTCCATAACCGGGTATGTCTGTCTCCACATTTTCCCTATCCATTTCCCGTTCAAGAGTAGGAGTAACGTTTACTGTCTGTCTCCACATTTTCCTGTCCATTTCCCGTTTCAAGAATAGGAGTAACGTTTACTGTCTGTCTCCACATTTTTCCTGTCCATTTCCAGTTTCAAGAACAGGAGTAACGTTTACTGTCTGTCTCCACATTTTTCCTGTCCATTTCCAGTTTCAAGAATAGGAGTAACGTTTAGTACCATGCACAGTCTTACCAGCGGGGACATTTTGATATATTGTTTTCTTGTATTTTTGTGAAACGGTGCGGTATGTCGATATATATACGTATCTCTTACTTTCGTTCTTGAGGAATTTCGAGTCTTTGAGTGTGAACAAAGCATATGAATGTTCGTTGTTGCTTAGAGTATGCACAGCCTTACCAGTACCGGTGGACATTTCGATATGTTGTTTTATTGTTATTCTGTAAACGGTGCAGTATGTGGATATATATATCTCTTACTTTCATTCTTGCTGTTCAAGGTATTTCGAATCTTCCGGTGTGAACAAAGCATATGAATGTTTGTTGTTGGTTAGAGTTCGAGTTGTGATAATCTTGGAGACGTATGGATGTTGCATGTATGAAGTGGTTTTTGATATTTCGAGCCCTGAACCCTGAGATTGTTTGAATGCAGGGATGTACATGGTGTAAACGAAGGTGTCGATGGTGTGAACAAAGTTATTGATAGTGAAGATGTTTCAACACTCTTCAGATTCTTCTTGAACCAGAATCTAGAGGTCAGTTACTTATAAAGTTCACACCACCAATGTACGAAGTGTTGAAGAATACGTAGATACAAGACTGAGGTTAATTTTAATCATTCCACTGTATGATCTGTTTGTACTCAACTTCAGTCATGTAATAGGTTAGTCCTACTTGATTCTTGACCATTTTCGATAATGCATGGAAATCCAGAAGCTCTTTTTACATGCTCATACTTAACTTGAGTGATGTATGTTGTGTTGAAGACTATGTTGAATATTTAAGACTACGTATCTTCCTCAAGGTTCTTTGAGTATCCATTTCGGTGAGCATGATGAATGCAAGAAGCTTGATGATGGTGATTTTGTTTCTGATGTTGGGGAATAACAGGAAAAGCGAAGTATTGACAAGAAAAGCAGTCGCAGAGGTCGTCCCAAATTGAAGCTCATACAGCAAGTTATGAAGTCTACGAAGTCCACGGGGAATAAGAAAGAGACTGCTGTTGGAATTGAACGTGTAGGTTGTCGGAAGAGAGGCCGTCCATCAACAAAACTGAAAGGACAGAAGAGTGGTGGAAAACAGGAGGCTGTGTGCACAACTTCAGCTGATGCTCAATTCCAACCTCATCAGGTAAGCTCCTCTCATATAATTCCACTCTTTGTACTAGCATTCTTTACTAGAATCAATTTGCAGAATATGTAGTCATCTCTGAAGTCGAAAAAGAGCCATATTTGGGTCGTTTTAAATCAAAACAGGAATGTTGTTCACTACAGATTCTCTTCAAAATAGAAATTCTGATTGTGTAGAAGATGGTACTTTGGCTGAATATCTCAAGATCTGTATCGTCAACCTTATTAGACAAGATCATTCGGAGGTTGTTTTGGGTACTTATTGGTTCGAAATGCGACTTGGGATCATGAATTTAAACATCTCACGTTACGTTGGGATACGAAACATCATATGTTTACAAATCTTCAATCGTACTTAATTCACAATTTTGTTTTTGTTTGCTGAAATGGCACTTACATTCAATGATTTCTCATTAGCATCTAAAAGTTATATGATTTTGAGTTATGATATCAAAATGAATAATCTATCTCAATCTAACTAAGATGTCATCATAAAATGTCATCAAACGTTGTAGTATAAGTTAAACGTTTTTGTGTCTCTTCTGGTCACATCTTTTGTTGTAGTATAAGTTAAACGTTTTTGTGTCTCTTCTGGTCACATCTTTCCTAGTTTGAGGAAGAAGTTGACAATTTTAGGAAGACGTTGACAAGACCGTCCAGTTTCATTTGAGATGATTTCGAAACATTTATTGATTATCATTTTAAAGAGCTTTAGTCATGTTATAGTTATGTTCCTATAACGATTCAAACCGTACGTTTGTATAGAATTATGGAACCGTTTTGAGATATCGTTTGAAAAAATTGCTTCTTCACTTTTTGTTGCATGCTTTGTAGGTGAAGCTGAAGCTAAGAGGAGGAGGAGAATGGAGAAGAAAGTCGTGCCTTACTAAGGTGCTTGTAGAAGAAAGTAAGGGTCTCAATAGCAACATCATTGTCAATGATCCTATTCTTCAACAAAAAGAAGAACCAAAGGATGTGCACACCGAACTTGCAAAGGTGAAGTTGGAGTACGAAGACTTTGGCTTGGTTCCTCACCCAACTCATTGTGTCAATTGCAATTGTATCATTCCTAAAGAGTAGAACTATCCTCAATTAGTTGGTTTCAAATGGATTGTTTCATTCTTGTACAAATTTGTAAAGTAGCAAGTATGAGTTTAAAGATAAGGTTTTGTTCATTGATTTTTCAAAATAACAATTTCATCGCTTGGTTTGAGATTTGAAAGGTTACAAATTGTAGTGGAAGTAGGTCCAAAGTTGTTCTATTATCAAAATGGGTTTTTTGTTGTCTCTTGAATAAGATGGAAATAGTGTTCAATAGTGTTCAATAATTTTCAATCAGAATATTATCACTCAGTGTAGTGAGTCATAATCTTAATATATACTCTTGCTTTTGTTATAAAATTATTGTACATTGTATATTTGTAATGAGAGAAAGCTGTACCCCAACTTCCTTTACAACTTCCTTTAAATTCCTTAGAGAATATGAAGGGAGATTGTGTTCAGTGCAAAAAATCCTAGAGCTGTGATGAGATGAGTAGTTCAAAGATGGTTATAAATGTGTAACTACATTTTTCAAGAACTTAGATAGCTGAAGTAGTCACCAACGAGCAAGGTGGCTAGTTTTCTATCCATAGGACAATTATGGATAGAAAACTAGCAATTTTGTTTTTACAAGTTTTTTTGTGTGTAATTGAGTTCCACAAACAATTTTTTGTACTTCTTTCTTTTGTGTCTTGTGTTCTTTTGTGTTCTTTTGTGTTCTTTTGTGTTTCTTTGTATTTATTTGTATTTATTTGACTTTCTTCTGATTAAGGTTTTGATTAAATTTTAAGTTTAGGAGAGATAAGGGTGTACTCTTTTCTGTTCCTTTGGGAGGCTCTCTCACAAAAAAATAAAAAAAACTCAAAGTTTGATTTATGGTATTACAATAGACGCCCACAACCAAATCCGTGACAATCTTCATTGATGTTTTACTTGTTCAAAGATGTTATCCTCGTCAATTTGATACCAATTCAGAACATTATTGTATTAATTTCTGAAAGAACCGTGCATGACACACTTGCCTCATACCACTTTCTTCTAGGATCTACAAGTCTCATTCCCTCTAATCAATGTTACGCTTAGCTATCGAATCATGGAGGCTTTGCTGAGTGTAGATGATTAGCACAAACGGGGAAAAATGTATTTTTTGTCACATTTTTAGACCCAAGACCTTATATTTAATTTAAGAATGCTCTAGAAAATACTATCATTGTAAGTATAACACATTTTAACTGCTTCTCAACGAGAAGCAGTCTAGAAATAAGACATTGGAAGCTCCCTATGCTCATGTGAACAAGATACAATGTGAACACGCCTGATAGTAGAACTCGCCTTCTCTGCCTTCACACTTTCTACCTTTCGAATCAGCCTCCGTTCGAGAAAGATCCTTGTTGTGTACACATCTTTCACTTTTCATTTCTTGCACCAGCCTCTGTTAGAGTATAACTCTTTCTTGCATCTACCTCAGTTCCTTTTGCATTGGCCTCGGCTCGAGCAAATTTCTTGTTGCCTTCACACCTTGGTTCTTTACTTCTTGCACCGGCCTCGATCAAGGTAAAACTCTCCTTCACACAAATCCTCTTTATCCCAACTTAGAAATAGAGCTGAGGTTTGTTTTCTTTTCTTTTCTTTCCACCTTGCGCTCATAACGTACATACACATGTTTGTTTCTGGTAAGTACTTTTGTTTGTGCTTATGTTCCATCACTTCCAAGTACAATTATACTTGGAAGTGAAGGGCCACTTTATACTTGGGGCCGGATTGAGGGCCGACCCGAATTCTTCAAATTTCAACCAATAGGATGGCTCGATTCTTTCAAATCGGGCCCAAAGGCTTTATACTAAGATCCGATTAGGGCCCGACCAAAACTTCACTTTATCCTATGTGGCATCCTACGTAGCACTCTTTTGGCGCCAAAATGTTCGGGCCCAAGTGATGCAATTGGGACAAGGTTTACCAAGTCCCGAACTCCCCAACTTGGGCCCAAGCCCTAATTGTCGAATCCGGCCAGCCTCCAGCCGGCCCTGGCCTCTGTATAAAGTGGCCCTTCCAAATACAATTCTTGTTTTTTTGTTGGTGTAATCTCAAGTGTGTGTCTTGTGTTTATTTCACTTTCTACTATACAATCAAACCTGCTCTGCTATGGCTTGGATCACTCTATGTGTATGTGTATCTCTTAAGAGTCCAATGGAGAAGGAACTCACCATTTCATTTGATAATTTGCCATTCCATTGTGTAGGCGTGATGCGCACTACCAAATCTTTGGAGCACTTCATCTTCATCGAGAGGCCTATGTTTTTTACCTTCAACTTGTACGTAGGTTGAGTTTGCATATAAACTTGCTAGATATTATGTCGGGTACTCTAGGGAGCCTCAAGATTGTGCAGTCCCTCTACTCCTCAACCTAAAAAGGATCCTTCTTATACTACTTCAATTTGAGAATTCTCCAACAATATCTTTTCAAACGTTGCTCAAGTTTAGCAAACTTGAGCAACGTTTTGGAACTTGCTTTCAGAGCAACCTTCTTAATAATATAAGCAATGTCATCGAATCAATATGATTTATAATCTAGTTGAAAACAATGTTTTTTTCTTCGACCGTTGCTCAAATAAGTTCTAAAACGTTGCTTATTTTCTTCAAAACGTTGCTCACGTTGCTAGACTTTAGCAACATTTACACTAAAGCAAAATTTGTAACGTTATAACCCCCCTTTTTCCTAGTAGTGTTAGGTTCCCTGTTATCAAAGTGAAAAATCACCCGTGAGATTTCTTGCTAAGAAAGGCCCTAACCAATAAGGCACTCCTAGAGTCCTCCTCCTAACATGAGAGCCCCATTCCCCAACACCTCCACCTATACTTATAATCCCTTCTTTTGTAGAGATATCTATTGAGATCAATACGTATCTATAGAAATTCCTTTGTTACTTTTAGTCACATAGAAATTATACTTTTTTTTTACTTTTGAGGCATTTCTCTCTACTTGTTTCTAAATGGAGTGAAAACACATCCATAGATAAATATCACATTTATTAGAGTTGTTTCCTACAAACTACTATAGTTTGCTCATAATTTTTGATGACTATCAATATGTAGGGTTGTAGAGTGACACTCCTCGGGCTAGCATTATCACCCAATATGGGAGTATACTCATGTTGAGGATGGTAAATACACCCCATGTGTCCTTTTGTGACCAACTCGTTTGTCTCTTCACCAACTTTTTGAACTATCATTGCGTTTCTTCAACCTCAATCAATCTTTACTTATTTCTTTGTGTGCAAGACTGCGAGGGTGAGGGTAGAGCTGATGAATCGGTATAGACCAATAATTTTTATAACCAATAATGATATATTATATAGTTCAAAGGTAACTTTTGCCACCCAACCATAAAAGGAGATATTGAATGGAACAGTTCAATCAATTGTATCTCCTTCACCCTTTAAGCTACTTCACCCTCCAAGCTACTTCACCCTCCAATCTACGTCACCCTCCAATCTACTTCACCCTCCAAGCTACGTTATATACCATTAAGACAAAAGTCTTATGGTGTTCCCACTACACACTTGTATGGTACTTAAGCTATCATAAACTCAAGAGTTTTTAGAAACCCAAATCCAACGATCGATACCTCTAGCTTACCTCAGATGGCTTCTAATGGCTTCTAACGAAAGAGACCCTGAACCCTAAACCAACACAATGAGGTTTAGAGCTCACTTTCTTCATCCACTCAGTAGAGGACTGCCACTCGATAGATTGATTCTCAGTACGACCTATAGCAGATGAAGAAAGACTTATTGCTGTAACAAAACCACGAAACATAGTCTTACAGAGCTGCTTAAAAGCTACGAGAGAGCTCTTGAGGCCGCATAGTGCAAAATGAACAAAAGGACGAGCGGACTTGAATAAATTCACCAGGCGGTTGAGATTGACGTATTTTGTAACAAAACCACGAGATAAAGTCTTACAGAACTGCTCAAATGCTACAGGAGAGATCATGAGGCCGCCATAGAAAGTAATACGGATAGTGGATATGAAGAAAATGACGAACAGACTTAAACAAATTCAACCGGGCGATTCCAGAAAGATATACTCGTTTATAAGTCGTTCTCCGCAAACAGAGTCCGTACTTATACAACGGAGACGTCAACAACACATTCTTATCATCAACCAGCTGTTACATTACTTCACTTCTCAAATCTCATATCCGCAATGTCTCTGTTCGCATCCATTTCTTGCGCAATTTCAAACCTAGCACAATCTCACAATCACCTCGACTGAAACGCCATCTGCACCTCGTACAACTGCGGTTACTAAAGTCACTTGTCCGAGATCGTAAGCCAACTTGAAACTGCTGAATGGAGCGAGCTTGGTAGCACATTCACAATAGGACGTGGCGATGGCTGTCGAGGTTAAGTCAGGTTAACATCTTGATGGAACGGCACTGGGCGGATCCTCGTTATCGATGCGGGTATCAGCCAGAGATGAATCCTGAAATGGGCGGATATCAGCAGGGTGTTATATTCTGCTAGATTCTCTAAAAACTCTGACGATGTCCTGCTTTTACTGGTATCAACATCCGAGCTCAACATCAAATATAAGTCGGGTATTAGCAAACTTCTACAAGAGTATAATCAGTGAGCAATTTGGGTGGAGGCAAGTTCAGTTAAGGCCTCATGAATCGTGATTATGATTTCTTAACCCTTAATTGCACATGGGGTCTGAAACAGGCAGCCCAAAATTGGATCACAGCATTTTTGGACTTGGGCATCGTGAATGAACCAATCAATGATCACCTTGCAACCTTCTACAAGGTTATGTACAACCCCAATCTACCAAAGCACAAAATTACTTATTTGGGAAAGGTTAGCGCAACATCATGGCAAGCAAGCGTACATGAGGAAGCAAGCAATGCACACCTGGATTAAGGCCAGCGCCTGTCGACGGTGGTGCACATGATCGAACAGTTCTCACTTCTAGATACTGCAGATATCCAAGTACAGATATTGATTCAATGTGTCGAGCTATGCTTGCCCTTCATCATGGTAGATGAGATCCTACAACATGTTTGTTCCAATTTCGCATTGAATGTGTGGTTTACCTGCTACAGGATCTGTTTTGAATCAGAGGTCACACCCGGTACAGATCCCCTGACTGCATTGGGATGCAAATGCAAGGGTGCTTTGAGTACGGTCATAGATTTTGTATACGGACGTGGTTCAAGACGAAACTTTCGAGTTCACTGGAGTGCGAAGTCTGCAAGTAAGAAGTGTCACTGATTTAGTCTTATACCGTACATCACATTGCAAATAACCTCGATTCCGTTAAAATGGCGTTATTCGGGTAGAATGGTGCTTTTGGGTGCTTCAAATGATAAAAAAATAACGTTGGTTATTGGCAAAACTTGAAAAAACAACAATGTCTTTGGACGGCCGTTTAAGAATATATACCTTTCAATGAAATATGTTTGAATGGCAGCTCTAAAACAATGATATTTTTGAACAGCCGTTGAGAAATATTGCCCTTTGACTATGTCTAAAGGTCAAAAACCATAAAAATGGGAGATATTATGGAAATTTTGGTGATATTACAGAAATCATTTGATATTACGGAGTACATTTGTGATATTAATAAACATGCCATTTTGCAAGCATAAATATTTCTAAACTTCAGTTCAAAAACATACTTGTAAAATGGCACGTTTTAGAACGCGAGCAAAATGGCTCATAGAGGATTTGGCAAAATGGTAAAAAGAATACCGCCATTTTAACCAAATTGAGGTTAAATTACTTTGTTGATACAAGTGTGGAACTAATTTCTCTGACACAGGGTCCTTGAGAGCATCTTTGGTGGCACCGCTTTTGGCGAATCATGTTCTTGGTCTCCGTGATGAGAGGCAATCTGTTACGCCGTCAAAATCATCCTCGTTTAAGTTCGAGTTGAGGAGCTAGATCAATATGTGTCAGAGCTCTGTGCTCTCAAGAACGAGCTAATTTAGAGGGCACTTTCTCAGATTCAAGGCGGTGTTCAACCATCGACCAACGGAGTTAAGTTAGTAGCAGTGGATAGGGGAGACGTGGAGCAGTAGGAGAAGTGGATCTTACTACTAGAAAAGACGAGGTTTGCAACGGTTTTGTGTAAACCTTGCTCAAGTCTAAGAACGCTTTGGAACTTACTTGAGCAACGTTCTCAAGAAAATAAGCAACATCCTCAATTATATCATAAATAACATGGCTTGTTTTCTTGAGAACGTTTGCTCAAGCAAGTTTCAAAACGTTGTTGAACTTGAGCAACATTTGAGAAGAAAACGTTGCAAACCCCCTCAAATTTTAGTAGTGATGATTTATTGTGGATAATCGCGCTTCATACATATTGGAAACAATAGCACTTCAGTATAGTCATACAGTAATATACTAGTACTTAAGTGAATATTAGTTAGTGCAGATTAGTTCATTCATCTAGTCAGTGAACATTCATCCATTGGTACTTGTAGATAATCCAGTGAGTAGTGCTCATGTCTGTATCTTCTTGTTTTCACTTTCTTCTCTCCTGCTAATCGAATTCAGTTCAAGCATACACTCGTGTGTCGTACGTTGTTGTTGTAGTGTGTTGTTGTTGTAGTAGCTTATCGATAAGATCAACAGGTTATGGGCCCTGTGCGCCATTAGCTCTGCATACGAATTGATCATTTGAAGTGCTCAGTAAATCATAACTTCTGTTTTCTTGAACCCTCGTTCTTGAAAAGTTCACCAAATCGTCGTGATACTTCGTTCTTTTCTTCACAACCAGATTCATTGTTGTTAGACTTGTTATAGCCGTTGTTGTCAAGTAGTTTACGTTGCAAGTTGTAGTTGGAAGGTTTTCTTGTTTTTGAGTCGCCATGGCTGATAGCAAAGATTTGCTACATGTTCAACGTTTTTCTGGAGAGCATTTTCACGTATGGAAGTTTCAGATGCAGATTATTCTGAAAGGACGAGAGCTCATGTCTGTTGTTGACGGTACAGACACACTTGCGAATGCATTAGATCATGTTGCTTGGCACCGCAAGGATAGTCAAGCTGCAAGTCTTTTAGTTCAGACTCTTGATTATGATATCATGAAGTCACTAGTTACTTGTACCACCGCACATGCAATGTGGAACCAGCTTCTCACCATGCAGGAGCGCAAAGCCAACAATAATTTTGATAGCTTACAGAAAGAGTTCTTCGAACTTAAGTACATCCCAGAGCAAGGCATCTCTGGTCTCATTGATCGCATATCTGAGATTATCAGTCGCCTTAAAGATCTTAGTGACACCACATTTACTTCTCGGGCTATCATTGTTCGCTTGCTTTCTAGTCTTCCGCGATCTTACAATCAGCTTAAATGCGCATGGGACAGTGTCGCCAAGAACGAGCAGACACTAGAGGCTCTTACTTTACGTTTGCTGAATGAAGAAGTGAAGTTACGTGATGAAGCTACCGAAGACGCTACAACTGCATTTGCTGCTTATAGACCGTACTCTAATAATCCTCGCATCAGTGGGAGCAAGATGAATGTGAATCCTAAACCATGAGAGAATCAGTTCAACAGTGGGAGCAAGCCGTCCTCGAGCACAGGCGATCGGCCGTTTCTTAACTATGAACAGCGTCAAGCTCGACAAGCCTATTACGACAATCTGAAGAAGACTTCTCGTTGTTACGAATGTGGAGACGAAGGGCATTGGGGACGTGAATGCCCCAAACGTTTGAAGCGCTTACACGAAGAATCAAAACGTTCTGACTTTACCAAGCCCTCGGTACAAGGTTTTGTAGCTCTCGAATCAGCATCATCAAGCGTCAATGAGCCATCAATGGAGCAAGCATTTACAGCTATCTCTCTTTCTTTTGACACCAGTTTCGAAGCCATTTCTTCAATTCCTGAAGACTGTTGGTATGCTGATAGCGGAGCCACTCGTCACATGTGCTCTCGCTTGGACTGGTTTGCATCAATTGATAGCATATCCGATGGTCAATGGCCGATTCGTGGCATTTCGCCTGAGCCATTGCATGCTCGTGGAATTGGCATAATTCGAATTATGTGTTTGGTCGATGGTGTCTCGAAACCTGGTGAGCTTCAAGAAGTTTTATACGTTCCCGGTTTATCAAGCAATCTTTTCTCCGTCTCGCGTGCTGCATCTCGAGGCATTGATACCATCTGCAGCAAGTCAACGTGCTCCCTTATTTCCAAGAATGAGAAGATCATGGAAGGAGTTATGATCGGCATGCTGTACAAACTTTCGATTCAAGTTGTTATACCGAGCGAGCGATGTTTAATTGCAGCAAGTATTGGAACCAGTCACCTATGTGATGAACGACAACCGCTTCAAATCTGGCATGATAGACTTAGCCACATCAACCATGAGTATATTCGGAAGATGGCTCGATCCGAACTCGTTCATGGCTTACAGATCACGAACTCTGGTGACGATCTTTTCTGCGAAGGTTGTGTTCATGGGAAACACCATCGTGCACCGTTCCCGTTACATGTAGATCCTCGTGATCGTAAAGCCAACCCCGGTATGCTTATTCACAGCGACATTTGTTACATGCCTGAAATTTCTCTCAGTATTTTGCTGTTTTTAAGGACGATGCCACGAGCTATCGCATGATATATTGTTTAAGAAACAAATCAGACATCTATATCAGCCTTCGCCAAGTTGTTCAGCGTATCCAACGCGAAACGAAACATCCGGTCGAGATTCTTAGGAGCGATCAAGGCTCTGAATATACGAGCATCAAGACAAAGCAATTCCTGTCCGACAACAACATTCGACAAGAGTTTACATGTGTTTACACCCCGGAACAGAACGCCGTTGCTGAGCGAGAATGTCGCATTATTGTCGAAGCGGTTCGTAGCATGCTTTTTGCTCGCAACATTCCTTCAAAATTTTGGGCAGAAGCTGCTCACACAGCGACTTACATCCTCAACCGGTCCTATACTCGAACTCAACCAGACAAGACTCCATATGAAGCATGGTTCGGCATCAAACCCTCTGTTGCTCATGTTCGAGTTTTTGGATGCGATGCTTTTATACACGTTCCGGCTGCCTTGCGGAAGAAATTGTCGAGTAAAACACACAAAGCTATGTTCCTCGGTTACTCTGATGAGAGCAAAGCTTACCGTCTTTGGGACCATGTTTTACAACGCATTGTTGTTTCCCGTGATGTTATCTTTCACGAGAACACTACAACGGATTCGTCATCACCAGAAATCCGTCCATCGACCCGTTTTATATCTCCTCTTCAAGTTGACTTCGTTCAACCAGTTGGTGAAATGGCTCATCCTGTTCAGCCTCCCATCGACCCTTTCCCTCTTGGAGTTCCGCCGCCACCGCCTGATCCCCCAGCACCTCCTGTCGAGATTGACCACCCTGCTATAATCCTGCCGACTCGACTTCGTCCTCGAGAGAATATCAAAGGACCGAATCTTTATGGAGACTGGGCTTGCATAGCTCAAGGCGAGGATGACAAATTTTCACAATCACATGAACCAAAGTCTTATCAAGAAGCTTTACGTTCTCCTGACTCTGCTTCGTGGCAAACTGCCATGACTGCTAAGTACGATTCCTTGATACAGAATAAAACTTGGACTCTTGTGCCTCTACCATCCTCTCGCACTGCCATCAAGTGCAAATGGTGTTTCAAGCTTAAGTACAACTCTGATGGCACTATCAATCGCTTTAAGGCGAGACTCGTTGCCAAAGGGTCCCGGCATTGACTTCACCGAGACCTATTCTCCAATGGTGCGATTTGAAAGCATACGTGCTGTCCTTGCGATTGCTGCGGCCGAAGACCTTGAGATTCGTCAATTCGACATTCGGACTGCTTTTCTTCATGGTACGATTGACGAAGAACTATATATGGAGCAACCTTCCGGCTTTCTAGATCCTGAACATCCTGATTGGGTATGTCGTCTCCACAAATCTCTTCACGGCCTTCGACAAGCATCACGTGCTTGGAACACCCGCTTCGACGACTTTGCTCGGAAGGACAACCTTATTCCAGCATCGGACCCTTGTGTGTACGTTTCGACTAATCACCCTGTGCTCATCCTCACCATTTTCGTTGACGATGGATTGATCATCTGCAAATCCACCACTCGCATCGACTCTATCATGCACCAAATGAATGGTGTATTTGATAATACAAATGGTACTCCTGACGTTTACGTAGGCTTACGCATTCGAAGAAATCGAGATCTCAAGGAAATCTTCCTTGATCAACAACTCTACATTGAGCGCATGCTTACTCAATATGGCTTCACCGATTCAGCTCCTGTCAACCTTCCTGCTGATCCTCATCTGGTACTCACTTATGGGATGGATCCGGAGATTGATACGGAACCTACCTACCCCTACAGTGAAGCTCTTGGCAGCTTACAATGGGCTCAAGTAGGGACTCGCCCCGACATATCTTTTGCCGTGAACAACGCTGCTGCATTCGCGTCTGCACAGACACGATCTCATTGTAGTGCTGTCAAGAAAATCTTTAAGTATCTTCACGGTACTAAAACTCTTGGCATTCATTACTCAGCGACTAAACATCTTCAGAATATACTTGTTGCTTATAGTGATTCTGATTATGCCAATGATCCTGCCGACCGCAAGTCTCGAACTGGCCTTCTTCTCTACGTGAACGGTGGACCTATCGTCTGGGCTAGTTGCAAACAAAATTGCGTTGCCACTTCAACGACGGAAGCAGAATACATTGCTGCTTGGATGGCAACGAAAGAAGTTATCTGCATGCGACGCTTGCTTACCGACAGGGTGATAGTCTGGTTGGGTTACCCAAAAAGGTTGTCCCATAAACAATTGCACTCTATGCTGGTGTGACAAACATATTCATTTTTAAACTGTAATACAATTAGACTTCATTAGATGTGGTTTTAGTTGTCTATACTTATAATGTATCAAGAAAAAAAATTAAAAATTAAAAAAAATATTTTGAAGTAATTTTATTTGATTTTTTAGTTGAAAAAGTAAGTCATGTCCCAATAATCTAAAATCCATTGAATCAAGCAAATGGAATATCAACCATTTTTATTTTAATATAATTTTTGAATATGACCTACATCTTCTTGTATAGAATACAAAATAATTTATTTAATAATAAACAAATTAATTCATTGTGCACTATACTGCCTGCAAATCCCCAAATTCAGCACTTTTTCCCTCATCTATGAATGGATCCAAAAAAAATAAAAAATCTAAAAGAAAATCTATAGGCATATATACTTTGATTTCAGTGAGGTGCATGATATTTTATTTTCTATTTTAGGGTCTTTTTACTTGATTAAAATGACTAAATTAGACAAACTTTGGAGGCTTTCAATAAAAATAACCTAATTAGTGTGTCCAAAAAGTGATACCCCAAGCTTACCATTGCCCTGTAATTTGGCCCTAAGTACGAATTTCAACAAAGTGTCTCAAGGTACAATGAAAGTGCATTAGCTTGGTTAAAGACTTAAAGTGACACAACAAAATGCCCAAACTCCAAGAAGAATGTGATGCATGAACATGCAAACACTTAATTCCAAACACCTTAGACATATCAACAAAAGTATCAAATAAGTTAAAATATTCATACTTTTGCTAGGGCTTGAACAATAAATTATACTAATTACAGACTTTGTTTGAATTATTAAACAATACAAAAAAGTTAAACTATGTAAAGTATTAACTTTGCATGATATCACAATGCCCAAAAGCCAATATAGAGCAAAAAATGAAAAACAAAAAAGGTGCATAATCTATATTTAGAATCTAACCAACAAATTCTATGAGAAACCAATAGAGAATGTAAGCATACCTATATGTAATTCTTAAGGCCTAAAAAAAATACTTAATTCCTATACGTCCCTTCTCATTTTTAGCCTAAATAACGCATTTTCAAAAAATTGTCAAAGATGGAAATGGAAGAAACTCATAAATATCTCAATTGTACCAACTTGTAAGACACTTATTGTGAATTATGTTGACCAAGATTTGAGTAAGAAAACTTCATTTATAACAAGATGATGACGTATTAGTCCTCAAATGATATTGCAAATCTCATATTTTACTTTAAAGTGGCAAACCTACCAACAAAGCTACTACTATGAAAAAATGTCCAACTTAAAAGTTATATGCCTTTATCTAAATAACACTTAAAACCAAAAAAATTCATCAAATATATTTTAACCTTAAGTAACACGCAATCATGGTGAAACCTCCCAAAAATTCACAAAGAGATAATAGTCCAAAACTAGACCCTTTGCACTTAAATTTATACCATATCTAATAAACATCATTAATTGAGTTGAGAGTTCTATTTCTAAAAATAGACTTTAATTTGAATTCATCCCAAAAAATAAATTCAAAATCTAGCAGTGGATAAAGGAGATAAAGCTCCTTTTAAATCATCCACTTTTGTATTTTTTTTCATCATAGAAACATCACAATATATCCAATATCTTAGTTATTTGGATCAAAAAACTTACAACTAGGAAGTTGTAGAGATTCATCTCAAGATCATACTTATGTAAAAAACCTCCATAAAGATATATATTTGATTTCACATGTTTGGCTTGCATTGGTAAAGAATGCCTTAGATATGTTTCAAAACCCATTATCAAAAGCTTCCTTCACTACTATTCATGCCATTAACTCATTAACTCATGCTTTCATTGCTGAGATATGTGTTGGTTTGAGATATGTTTTGGTATGCCTTTGTGTGTCTATTCAAATTTACTTGTTATTCCCAAGTTTGTCAACACACTTTGTTCAATTATTGGTAATTTTCACTCGTAGGTTGATTGTATTTACACACTAACCGACTAACGTTTCAAAATGAACCAAATTTTCCAAAATGTTATGAAATGTCACAAAATGTTACTAAACGATACTAAATGTTACTAAATCATATTAACCCCTAAAGGTCCAAGAAAGCGGAAATCGCTTTTTGGAATTTCCGCAGGGGGAAAATTCAGCTAACTTTGACCATTATAATCTCAAAATTGGAGAAAAATTAACGGTTCAAATTTGACATTCAAGAAAAGGGTCAAGTTAACTTCAAGATCCTACGGTTGGATCTTCTAATCAATGCTTAAATTGAGTTTCTTTGCACTTAAAGTAGAAGAAGGTCCTTTTTGATAATCTAAACAATTTTGTATCAAGGACCTTTAGGGGTTAAGTATAAAAAAAATGTACGAAATAAGATGAATTTTTATAGATTTTGTTTTTCTCAAATCAAAAAAATAAAAATGACATAGAACAAAATTGAATAAGATACAATTCTTTTCCATCAGTAAGTAACTTCCTTACAAAGTATCATTATGACCTTAAGTCTAGATTTTTCCCAAACTATAAATTTTCTGCTCACTTGTAATTATTTACACATAGCCATGTAATCAAAAGGTATTATCAAAATGGTTCGAAATTCCATATAAACAGAACTTGTAAATCGTTATCAGGAACTTGGTTGTAGTGCTTAGAAATGATATGCTGAAAATGCTTCAAAATTATCTCTAACCACTTTGTTTCTACCGTAACGTAGAAATGTGATTGGAAGAGATAGAATAATTATATTGTAACGTTTCATTAAATAAAATTATACTAGTATATATCTGTTCTAAGAAAAAATAAAAAATAAAAAAATAAAAAGAAAAAGAAAAAGAAAAGAAAGAAAGAAAGAAAGAAAGAAAGAAAGAAGAGTATTTGATTAATTTTGAGCAAGGTGCCACACTTTTGAACAACCCAATGTATCCCCCGATCCAAAAAATAACCTTTAACATCCAAAAAAAGAGCTCAATAGTGACAAATAATTAAGACAAGATATATCATACCTTTTCAAGAGGTTTATGCCTGTAAAATGCTTACAAAGCATTGAAGTATAAATCTCTCTACAAATATCATAAAGGTGCAACCCGTCTAATACTTAGAACAATCCTTATTCTCACTTTAACTTTATCTATTTGAAATGATACAAATATGTATAAGTGACTAATGCAAATAGTCTAGTCTTGACCACATATTCATATTCAAATATATCATTACCAAGGAGTATCCTTGATAATCAAACACCAACTTGAAATAATATTGCTATAATCCGCAAGAAAATTAATGTAAAAATATTAAAAGGTAGAATTTCCACCACCAAGAG
The DNA here is from genome assembly GCA_037043015.1 of Bryum argenteum. Taxonomy (NCBI): domain Eukaryota; kingdom Viridiplantae; phylum Streptophyta; class Bryopsida; order Bryales; family Bryaceae; genus Bryum; species Bryum argenteum. Next base: position 10,671,844 of record CM073330.1, read on the forward strand.
GATAATTTCCTTTGACAACGAAATAGAAAATAGTGATGCAATTGTTATCTCAAGCATGAATGTTCAATGTAGAGCTATACTTAGATAACTTAGATATTCCTTCTCCTTTTGTTGATTCCTAAACATCTTTTTGGATTATAATGTACACACCTGATGGAGTCCTCACTTCATATTAATGTCATAAACTACAAACTATATGCCTTAATATATCTAGGGAGATGTCAAATAGTGTGTGTTTGTAGCGAGAGAATTTCTCAGTTGGAACATTTTGGTGATAAAGAGCTCGTGACTAAAAGACACTTAAGTCCCCCGAGAGTCTTGTTATTATGCATGACCGCTTTTCCTGAAACGTCCTGAAATGGTCAATCCCACTCCCACGGCCCTTCTTTGAAGTTCTGATAGCATACGAGGGTTTACACGAGGGTTTACACGAGGAGGAGTTCGATTTGAAGAATTGTGGTTGAGTGCGTAGAGCTATTTAGGAGTGCTTCTTGGGCGGCGGCGACAAGGATTCTGGTGCGAAGAAGCTGTGTGTGCGTGCGTGGCCGTGGTGAGAGATTGTCGCGAGGTGCTCCTCTAGGAGGCCGAAGCAATCTACTGCTTCTGCCTCTACACAATTGCTGGTATCGTGTTTGTGTTGGTGGAAGTGAAGAGGGCTGAAGAGGGGTACGTATTTGTGATCCGCTGGAATCGAGGATGATAGTGTAAGATCTTTGAGGACGGGTACTGCGATTGACAAGGAGATCGATGTAGTCGAACGGCCTGAATTAGGTTCCGGACAACATTCAAGGATCATACTTGTATCGAATTGGATCCGAATCCGTGTGTGGGTGTGTGACAGCCTGTTTGGTGATTCAAATAAGTTGCAATGAATGAGAGGGGTGATACGTCTCAAGAAATTGGTAGGCTAGACTCTCCTCATCCATGCATGCCTTGGGAGCTTGAGGGAATGGGGCGACAATAGCAGCATATTGTGAGGCCGGCGAAAGCGACAACAACAGAACACCCTGTAGAGTATAAAACCGGGAGGAAGGGAGTAAGAGAAGGCCAGCAGACACAACGAGCCCGGTGGGAAAGGGAGGGAGGGAGGGATTGAGGTTGCAGCCCCAGCTGTAGAACTGTCACCAGCGAACGAGCACCAGCAAACGAGCACCAGCGAACGCGTCGCATTGAGCACGCAAGAGTAGACCACGCACGGAGGGAGGGCGAAGCTCCAACCCTCCGTATGCCCTTTCTCGCTTTCACATGCCCAATTTACACGGGCTCATGGGTCTCTTTCTAGGCCGGTCTCGCCTCACACACGGAACCGTGTAGAATCGTGAGCTATCATCCTCAACCCCAGCTCCAATGAGCAATTTCTGTTCGAGTAGGTGTCGTACGATTGCCCCTTGTGTGTTCTGATTTAGTCTGCTCTTGTGTGTTCTGATTTAGTCTGCTCTTGTGTGTTCTGATTTTGTCTGCTCTTGTGTGTTCTGCTTGCACCCATTGTTTGTTGGGTTTGTTGTAGGACCCCCTTCTGACTCACCCATTGTTTGTTCGGTTTGTTGTAGGACCCCGTTCTGACTTTGTTTGCCCCACGTGGTCTCATACGAACGCGTCCTGATTCAATCGGCTGAATCATCAGTGCAGCAGATGTGTTGTGCGTGAGCGCCAGGGCAGGAATCCCATTTTGTGTTATGTGTTAGAGTCGGAGTGATTCAGGGCGAGAAGGAGAGCGTCTAGGGGTGTTGTGTAGTCGGCAATGATCACGGTGCCTGAGGGTTTGCTCCGGCCCAAGCAGTTGCTGCTACGGAGTGCTTTTTTTGTAAATGTGGGTTCGCACTGGAGCATGGGTGAGCATGGCGTGCGCGTGGCGAACAACGAAGTAGTGCCTTGGGATTGGAGATGCGAGGAGTATTGCCCTGCTGCAGCTGCCAGTGCCGGCTTGGAGGGTTCACCAGGGACGAGCCCAAGATCGCCGCGAACATAGAATCTCCCAAACCATCAACGCTTTCCAGCGAGATTTGTGGCTGGAGTCCCCTCTTGAGGAGGAAAACACCGTGACTCCGGATAGGAACCTCATAGGCTTGGAGTCCGAGAGAGATTTCCTGAGATCGCCACGGCCATCACCACGGCCGCCTACCTCGGCCATCACCACGGCCGCCTACCTGTGCGGCTACGGAGCCCTGCCCGCCTCCATGTCCAACAAGCTGTCATGTCGAATGGGAAGGTGCTGTCTACCAGAAACACACCGGCATCCGCTGTCAAAGAGTGCGTGAGCATCGCCGAGTTGAGGAAAGGAAGTGAGGCAGAGGGAAAAAGCATTCTGGTGTGTCATGTGGGGACTTCCCGTCGGCCTTTTACTACTGTCACCAAGTGACGGGCACCAAGGTGATCAGAGCCACCCTCAAGCCTGCGGAGTCTCACGCGTTCCCTTCAACAGTGAAAGAGAGTTAGCCTGCTCTGTGTAACTGCGCTTTCCTGGCGAGGGGATCAGTCTAATCGCTTCATTATGTACACTATACCTGACAGACAATTTTGGGGTGAATAAAGTTGCCGTATGTGGATTTAGAGCACAGTAGACTTGATTTGCTCGCTAGAACCTTCTGTGTAGGCTGCGATGGATTCATGGGATGGAATTCGTCAAGCCGCGTGAATAAATGTTGGCTGATGACAGTTGAGGCGTTCCTGGACAGTGAGAATGTTTGTTCTAGGAGATAGCTGGTCTTGAGTGAGTCCACTGTAAGGGAGTGTTGTGGTTCGTCCTGTCTGTGTATAATCAACAACCTTGTGCGTATAGTGAATGGTGTCACTTCCCTATGATAGAGGTCATGGTTGGATCTCAGTTGGGATGAAAGTCCTGCAATATGTATTGTTGATCTTATCGATAAGCTACTACAACAACAACACACTACAACAACAACGTACGACACACGAGTGTATGCTTGAACTGAATTCGATTAGTAGGAGAGAAGAAAGTGAAAACAAGAAGATACAGACATGAGCACTACTCGCTCGATTATCTACAAGTACCAATGGATGAATGTTCACTGACTAGATGAATGAACTAATCTGCACTAACTAATATTCACTTACTAGTATATTACTGTATGACTATACTGAAGTGCTATTGTTTCCAATACTCCCACTCACTGAAGTCCGTGTCATACTGGAATATACACAATCTCCCACTCAGGGTGGCATGGACAGCAGGGAGTTCCGTAAGATAGAAAACTGAGGAAAGGGTAAGGATGTCAGCTTTTTGTCGATCCGTAGGAATGTAAGTGGTGAGAATTTCACCCAAAGATTGTTTCTCGGTCACAGCTCGATATATGATGTCGATATGCTTGGTTCGTCTCCCAAAATCGCCATGATGAATTAACCGGATTGCAGCTTGATTATCTGAGAATAACGGAGTGGGATTTGCTTGAGTGAGTAAACCGATGGTACATTCTTAGAGGCTTTTTCTATCTTGTGTCGGACTCTCGGATTTCCAGTAGCTAAAATGGAGAGGTTAAAAGTAATATCTAGCCCTAAGAATTTGTTCTAGGTGCTCCACATACTGCAAGGTACATGTATAAAATTATAATAGTTACTAACAAAGCCAAATTCTAAAACCTTCATTTAGAAATTCTAGTCTTCAAGTTCAAAGAGGTAGTTTAAATTTATTTTATTTTTAGTTGATTTTTAAAAATACTTTTAACCTTATAACCAAATTAGTACTCCAAAATGACCCAAGTCAAAAAATTACCAAATTCACATAGGCATCCTCCAAAAATTTCAAAAACAATCTCCACAATTTCTAGAAATTTTACTATTTTCTCTTTGAAGATTTGTCAAAATTTGGGATCATGGAATTTTTTCAAAGTCTATTTCCGAAAGTCAAGATTCATAAAAGGCACCTAGTCACCATTCAGCTTTTCTCAAACAAAACATATGTAACGTAGTGCATGTTTTGCTATATTGTTGTTTTTAGACCTCCTTTTAGAGAATAATTTTGTATGAAGGTGAAATGAGTCTCTAAAACTCTGCAGGAACGTATCCAATTTGATTATCTACATGGAAAAAAGTATGGCCAAATTTTTTGGGATAACAATGTTTAAACCCTCCTTTACACCATAGAGACTATGTTTCCCAAACTATGCCCGAAAGAACTTTCGCACAAACTTTGGATATTACGATCTTGCAAATGGAAGTTATATAACAGTCAGTTTTTGAAAAGTATCTAAAGATAGTCTTGGGTACAAGATCTTACAGAGTTACAGTTACAGAGTTACAGCTGGAAGATTCATGAAGACAACAAGAACTATAAGAGGTAATGGTATGGAGATGCACGAGGTAAGGAAGACGGATAGGAAAAGGGTGAGGGAAATGGATATCCACGAGGGTGTAGTTATCTAGGACACACTTGAAGAAAAACCAAGGAGGAGGTCGAGGATATGCCTTGTGCAGCGGTCGAATTCTGGATTGCTTTAACGAGTTAAATAAAACCCGAGTGGTGAAGTTTCTATCTAAGTCTCTAGGGTGGAACGTGGCCTCGTAACTTGTAGGTAATGCACGGGTGCGAGAGGGGTTAGTTCGCCATACTTAGCCTCGTAATTCTTGGGTTTACTCTCTTTTTAAACCTCACCATGTGAAGGTCTTCATATAGTTAAATTTGAATAGACACACAAAGGCATTCCAAAACATATCTCAAATCGACACATATCTCAGTAATGAAAGCATGAGTTAATGAGTTCATGGCATGAAACCTCAATTACGTTAACATGGCGTTGTTTGGGTAAAATGGCGCTTTTTGGGGTGCTTAAAATTAAAAGAAAAACTTTGGTTTTTGTTCAGTTTTGACATGATAGGATAAATATTTCTAATCGCATTTTAAAAACAATAATGTTATTGAACAACGGTTAAATATATTTACCTTTTAATGAAATATTTTGAACTGCAGTTCAAAAACAATAATATATTTTGAACTGCAGTTCAAAAACAATGATATATTTGAAGAACTGTTCAAAACTATTGCCCTTTGACTACCTTCAAAGGTCAAAAACCATATAAATGTGTGATATTATGGAAATTTTGGTGATATTCCATAAATCACTTGTTAATACAGAGTACATGTGTCATATAAATTAACATGCCATTTTGCAAACATAAATACTTTTGAACTTTTGTTCAAAAATATGCTTGTAAAATGGCACGTTTTAGAACACAACCAAAATGGCTCATTTGTTTCCCATCTCTTGTGGTTTATTTCAATCCATGATGATTGTCTCCCATTTCCTAAATATCCATTTTAACCATAATTGATGATGTTAATATGTGGTGTGTTACAAAGTGACCTTCGTCTAGTTTGCATTATCATCCAAGATGAGGGTATACTTACGTTGAGAATAATCGAAGATGATTGTAGCTACCCTAGTGATGTAGACTTCTAAGGCATGCTTGGAGACATACTCTACTTTGCTCCAATTTTTGCCTTCGTACTTAGTAAGTTTGAATTTAATTTTCTATTGGCCTCAATTTAGGCAACCTTGTAGATGCTGACGCACCTTCTATTATTCCCTTTGGCACGGACCTTGTTTTTGCTCGGGCTTTCACACTTTCCACCTACTCCATCCGCCTCCGTTCACGCAAACTTTCGTTTCTGGGCGGACTTCAATTAGGGCTACATATGTCCTTCTGCCCCTTCACACTTTCCACCTTTTGCATTGGCCATTGTTTGAAAAAACCTCCTTGTTGCGTAGATACCTTGCATGTTTCTTTTTTAGCACCGACCTTGATTAGGTTATAACACCTTGTCTTTTCTTTTAAAATTAGCACATTTTGCAATAGCCACAATTTGAGCAAACATCCTCTTGCCTTCAAACCTTAGCTTTTCACTTTTTGCATCGGTCTCGATCCTCCAAAATCCTCTTTTACTCATGTTACAAAATGATTTGAGATTCGTTTTCTGTTCTATGCAAATTCCCCACATGGTGTGCTCATAGTGTACATACGCATGTCCCTTTCTAGTAAAACTTTTGTTTGTGCTTATGGCCTTCACTTCTATGTACAATTTTTGTTTGCTTTCTTGTTTCTGCAATCTCAAGTGTGTATTTTGCGTTCATTTATTTCAATCATCTTATGTTTACAATGTGTTTCTCACTCTAAGGTACGTGCGATGGCTTTCATGTCTTTATGTGTTTCTATCGAGGGGCCTCTCAAGAAGGAATTTTCTATTCGATTTGATAACTCGCCATTATGTTGGAGAGGCGTGCAGCTCACAACCGAATTTGTGGAGCACTTCATCTGTGGAGATCTAGAGGTACGTATTCTACCTTAAACTTGTAAGTAGGTTGAGGCGTGTAAAAACTTCCAACATTTACATAACAATATCTAGGGACCTTCACATTTATGCAATCCCTCTACTCCGTAACCTCATAAGGATTTGTCTTAGGATCTCAGATACAAAAGCAAAGCGTCTAAGCCCTCCTGAGAGAGTAATCCTATCACAACAACCCCACTCGCCAAGAAGTCCTCCTAACCTATAATTCAATGCTTCTTTTTATAGAAGAATTAATAAACATCTATATAGATTGCATTGTTACTCTTGGTGCGGCATTTCTCTCCCTTTGTTTCAAATTGAAAAGAAAACGCATCCACCAATAACTATTACTTTAGAGTTATTTCCTAAAAACTACTAGAGTTTGCTCATATGATTATGGTCAATATGTGTATGGTTGCACTATGACACTCCGCAAATGGGCATTATCACACAATATGAGAGTATACTCATGTTAAGGATGGTGAAAAATGATGGGAGCAACCTTGACGATGTAGACTTCCACATTACACTCGGAGACATTCTTCACTACAAAGGGGATTGGTGGCAGTGGTAGAGCTTTCCAACAACACCCATGGCAAGGTCAGCAACTAGCCGAGTAATACCACTCCGCACCCTATAGCCTGCTGCTTCCAGTGCTTTAGGAGGTAAAAATAAATTAAGAACAAAGTTTAAACCGCTAAAGTCGAAATGGACGAGATTGTGGTAGATATGCATTTAAATTTTTTTTTTTTTTTTTTTTGCAGAAACTGAAACTTTGACTTGATATATCTCAAAATCCTTTTAATGAAATTCGATAAAAATTGGTGGGAAGACTAATTAGACAAATATAAACAAGATCCACATTTGGATTTGTCAAATTCAAATTCAATGTTTTTTTTGGTCAGGTTTTTCCATTTCAAATATGGCTCTATGGAGGTCACCGTTGAGCTTATGCTTTAAGGTCTAATGTCGATCAGTACTACATTATTGGAAAACTATACAATATTTGAAATGGAAGTTTTGTTTATCATCTGCTAAAATAGCAGTACATATCTTAAGCCTTATTATTGAGAATGATCCAGGAACAAGTGAACTTACTAGGTACCATACTCAATGTCAATGCTTTCTAATTAGCACTACTTTCTAATATATATATATATATATATATATATATATATATGTATGTATATTTACTCAATCTTCATGCATTATTTCAATACTTATTGTTGAAGATGTAGGAATCATACATTTGTTGTAACCAATTTGTCTCAACCTTACCCTAGGAATTTCTATCCATTTTTAGAATGAATCGTAGAAACTCATACTTCATGCAAGTCTTACCGTCCAACTTCACAAGTGCAACTAAAACTCATAAAAAGCGCATACTTGATCTTGGTTTGTAATTGTTTAAATTGAGAAGTACAAGGTTTTAACAAACAAGAAATCACATCAAAAGAGTAAGTTTTTCTGAAGTAAAATAGGTACAAGATTTGGTTAATTTATACATATTGAGAAATTGAATTACAATTGAGTGTGAAAAATCATGGATAAATCATGATAACCATAGCTTATTTGATAGGATAGGATTTGATGTCTCTTTACTTTTATTTTATTCATCCTTGAGTTCTGAAGATTTTACAAGGGATTTTACCAGTTATTGCCGGCGGCAGCAATCTCGAGTTTCCTGACCACCGCTGATCAGTGCCGCTCTCGAGTAGGGATGACCGGCGACCACCGGTTATCATCTCGCACCACACTGGAGGGGTGTAGGAGAGATTCAACCTGTGATTGCAGGTTACAGCAATCCAAGTCTTTACAGAGAACCGGTGATCACTGGTTACGAGGGAGGGGGGGTGACAGGTGACCAATGGTTACCATCTCGCACCTCGCGTTGGAGGTTTAGCGTGGGACAACATGCATCTTACTTTTTGAAAATTTTGCAGCCGTACTGAGCGTGAGCTTTTGCGCGGTAGTTCTAAGGGTTTAGCGTTGTAGGTTTGCTTCAATTCTGCATTGGTTTAAGGGGTTTGAGTGTCTTCACTTGTGATTTAGGGTGTACAATTGTAAGCGGCTGTAAAGAGTGTTGAGAGTGTGAAGTGAGTTTTGGCGCGGTCCATGGAATGTAATTGAGTTTAAATATTTATTCTCTCCTTTAAATTATTTTTCATATATTATATAAAGCTCAAGTTACTTTAACCAACCATTAGCTTTGTGGAAAAATAATTTCCATTTTTCTATAATCTCTTTGATGATTCCATCATTTCTCTATAGTTCTTATTAGCTCATTCCAACGTTAAAATAACCTTCCCTACTACTTGTTTTTATATGCATCTACACACAATTCCAACCTTTAGAATCTTCTAAAGTAAGGTTTTGTAATTTTGGGAAGAATACTTTCCTCCATCACAAGGCCGTATGATTTTTACGATATTTTGTATACTCTATAAATAACCTAGGAAAATTATCAAAACCCCATTCACTCTCTTTTCCCTTATATATTTCCATTTTACCCCTTAGTTACTCAAAACCTTGCAATTAAAATATTCACATGTATTCCGAAGGACATAGTTCTTATTCTCCTTATGATGGTTTTAAAACTTCCATCACAATCATAATGCATAGGGGTGAAAGCATGCTAGGGTGTGTACATATGTACGTTACGGCCTGTAATTCCTGTAAATTTGGTTGTTCAAAGGCGCTTCTTTTACTCCATATATCCTCAAGTACCAAAGTTATGATGGATTTAGGTGAAGGGAGTGATGGAGTTTGCAAATTTGTGGTCCATTTATTCCAATAACATGTGGAACATATAGCAAACACCACTTTTTTTCAAGGATAAATCTGGGTTGCAGTCAGAAAAAAACACACAAAGTACTCATTTTAAGTTGAAATTAAGGTGCAAAGTACTAAAATAATTATATGGTTGGAAAGAGCACCTTCTAATGTTCAACATTTTGCATTGCTACTTCCCAAAAACTTTGTTTTTAATTACAATAATTAACGGTCAAAGTGCCATAACTTTGACATGGTATAATGTTGTCAAAAATTTATTTTTTTTGGTAATTCTTGATGGAATCCTAGAGAGGATGGGGATGCCTTGCTGGGGAGGGGTAGCGGGATCAATTTTTTCGGCGCCAAAGCCCGCTGCGGGAAGTGCGGGATTTTCAAAGATATGTACAGTGAGGTACCAAGAGTACTCTCCGCCGGCTCGTTTTAGAAAGATACGAGGGAGTGGACGCGAAATTCAGTTCTTTAGCACCTGACTCCTCTTGGATTGCATGGCTCCTTCATTGCGTTGCAAGCTTTTGCAGAGATTAGCCGATTTTAGAATGGATCCGATGGCCTGGCATCGTCTTCCTCCGAGTGTTACGGTCGTGATCTCCAAGGACGACAGCGACAATGTTCAGATTCCATGGCTTGCTTACCTTGCTTGGCTTGAAGAAAAATTCTGTTGTGGGATTAGGGTTTCGGAAGTGGGCTTCGATCACTGTCTTCGCGTACAGCATTCTTGCATCCAGCTTAGGGTTGAACTTCATTGCTGTCGCCGTGTTGTTGTCCTCTTACGTTTAGGTTCTTTGAGGAGTAGGGTAGGATGGGTAACACGTGCAATGAGCGGACTCGACTTGGAATCAAACGTCCTGGCCCCGAAGGTCGAGCAGCCGCTGCAGCAGCTGCTGAACTTAAACGAGCGGCTGCAAGAGAAGGTTCAAGATTGCGGATGCGGGCATATCGGGAGAGACTAGCAGCCCGAAATCTCAACCTCCAAACCGCTCGGCAGTCTGCGCAAGGTTCGGTAGAAACCACTGGAATGGGGGAGCGAGTAACTAGTCGGAAGTCCAGCAAGTTGGCGGCATGTATCTTGGAAGAGCTTGAAGATTGTGAGACAGCGGCCTGTAAGAGCACCGTCGTGGAAATGGTGTTGAACCACAGCGGGATCTGGCCACTGCTTCCAGAGTACTACCCGCGGCCGTCTGAGGCAAGGTCGATCTCTGCTTTTTTGAAGAGTTACCGGAACGAGTTACAAGCTGTGAAGGGCGCTCATTCTAGAGAATTCTTGGCGAGAAAGGGAGTTCTTTTAGACGCGGCTGTGAGTGAAGGTATTCGTCGAACGAGGGTTGCAAGCCTATCAAGAGTGTTACAGGTACACTTAAAGCAACCCTCTTTCCAGTTGTGTATTTGCATTTGTGATTTACAGTATCTCAGATCTAGTCCAGTAGTGGATGATGGCGTTTAGGGACGAAGAAGAGCAGGAAGATGTCTCTGCTTCGTTGATGGATGGTAGTTAGTGGTTGAGGGAATCATGTCTTGTGCGCAGTCTAGGCACAACCTGAGATCTTAAGGTTTTAGGGGGTAACTTCATCGTTTTATGTGTTGGGCTGGAGGTCGCTCAGATCTTGAATGTCGATCTCTGATCTTCCTAGCCAGTTCGAAGCAGCTTCTTGTCATTTCTTCGTCGTGATCTCTGTAGGGCTGGAGGTTGGTCAGATCTTGATAGTTGATCTCTCACCATTCCGGCCAGTTCGATACAACTCCTTGTCATTTCTTCATCGTGGTCTCTATAAGGCTGGAAGTCGCTCAGTCTTGATAGTCGGACTCTGATAGGTGCAATTTGAGGCAGCTCCTCATCCTTTCCTCTCCATTGTCCCCAAATTACACAACTTGTTACTCTATTGTATGGGTTGCTGAATACATGAGATGGGTTTTAGCAACTCGAAGTCTGCTTCACTACTTGCGTGCTGTGCATAGGTGGATGCATTTGGAACAGTAGATGGCTGATGGAGTGATGGGGGGTCTATACTCATGATCGAGGTTGCATACTCTGTTCACAAAGTTGTTTGTGCTCATTGCAGGTCCACCCGAGGAACATTCTGAATGCAATGGAAAGAAAAAGGGTTTGTGCTGATGTCCAAGAGAATTACAAACTGTTGGAACGAGCCAAGCGTGTGGGTTTGTCAGATTATGTGAAGGAGACTGTGCGAGCATGGTGGCATGGGAGATCACGTGTTAGTCCAAATAAGAAGGATGTTACACGGCGACGTTTAGGGAGGAATGAATACATTGTGCACGCAACTCATTACCTGACAGATACTCAGGTTTGAATTTTTTCCATGTGACTCAATACTGAATGGGTACTGAGAGTTCGTTGTATTCTAATTTCTGCATATCATTGTACACATGCGGTGTGATGTGTACTGTCATTGTTGTAACTGAGTGATTTAGGTGGTTGTAGTACTGCATTATGGTAATCGCTATACTCCCTTGGTGATATGCAAGTACTGATAAAAAGTAATGTAGCATTTATGGGTACAGTGAGTACTGTGTGTACCTGGTAATTTGTTATTGATGTAGTATAACCCCATATTCGTTATATTTGGAACATTTTTATCTCCCAAATTAAAACAAGACATTGGATGAAGCGAAAATCAACATTTAGAGGGGTTTCACCGTAGGCATATGTACTTTGAATTTACTAATTTCCATTATATTTGGAGATGATATGGGACCCTTCGAATTTTAGAAAGTACGTTTATCTCATAAAAGTTTCAACCATACGTAAATTTGATACGATATATGTAAAAATAAACATACCAACAAAGGATAATTTTCTTTCAATTGATAATAATGATTGAGTCAACTTAATCAATCTTCTTAAACAAAATAAATATATTCAATATGGATAATAAATAGTACAAAAATATAATACTCTATATACTAAATATTGAAGTAATATATATATATCAATACCAAATTTAAGTACTAACAAAACTACACCAATGATAAATACTATATACTAGAAGACTACTCCAGCGAAGATGAAGCAAGCTCCCGCAAAGATGCCTTGATGATTTCGATCTGCTTCTTGGGTATAGTAATAATAGCATCTATACCTTCACTGCTTTCTTCGTCAGAATGCGTAATTCTTGATTTCCAAGCAGTGAAAATAGCATCTGTAGGTTGCGAAGATACATCTACACCTTTCTCAACAGTCCAACGAAGCTTTCTATTTGTATCCCAATCTGTGTAATACTTCAGAATTTCTTTGGAGCGTGACATTGGACGGAAGAACTGGATGTCGACTGTATTGGGTAAGTCTGGGTTGGAATTTGGATCAGACATTGCTCGCCCGAGCCAGAAAGGCCGGCCATCGGTGCCGCATGGACGTAGTGCAACAAAATAACCCTTATAAAGGTCACGCCCAACTCGAAATGAAGGAGCAGGACGATCACGTCTCTGGCCAACAAAATGATCATCGTCATCGTACTCTTCGCGCACATTCCCTTCTAAAGTGAACTCTTCTTCCATAGCATGTGGAAGTCGAGTTGTCGGCCAAAAACCATGTTGTAACGGTAATGGTTCCTCCAAACTTGACGAAATCCCATTTTGCGACGATGCAAGTACATCCATGGGTATACAAAGGGCATCTTTAACGCCGCTCTAGTAATATGAGAGAGGCTCGTACAATCTCCGCGATTCAATTGACTCACGTGACAATCGTTCCCAATGATCAACAAAGCCAAAAATCCCTTTCACCACCTCAGGCAAATGACGCATCGCGTTTGGACGCATTGCATCCGGGTCACCACGTGGCCATAATGATCTGCCTTGAGAATCCTCCTTCCACAATTTAATACCAGCATGATCACCTCTAGGAAGCCATTCCTCGTCGTGACAGAAAATCTTGTACTTCATTACGGGGCATCCACTTGGATCCATGTAAAACTTAAATTGATGCGCTTTCGTATGCCCCACCAATGCTTCATCGCCGACTAACATCCACTCTTCAATGAATTTCTTGAAGTCCGGAACCTCTTGAACGAGGTGAGGAATAACAGGTACTTTCTCAATCCTCATAAAAGATTTCATGAGAAGAGGAATGGTGGGATAATCCTCCTTTCGCAACGCCATGCTCCAACGCCCAAATAACGCATCTATGTCATCATGCGTGTGACCGACGAGCATAAAATTTACATATATCTCTCGGAATACTCGTTTTGCTACCAAAAGAGACCAAAAACTGAAGACGAATCTATTTTTGTTATCACTCACAGCATTATCCATTTGGACATTCAAAATTGGAGGCAAAGGCTTAGCTGGAACTAGGGTGTCAGGAATCGGGCCTAATGGATCCATACACACCTCTGAACCTCGTAAAAGAGCGGTATATAATGGATGCGATGGGGGCTCTGTAAAGAGCTGTCTAGATGAGGATTTAGGTGCAGCTTCCAGATCCCGAAGAAGTTTTGCAAACGAGCCAACCGTATAATTGGCATCATGTGAGTAAACATCTAGTCCATAATGAGCGTATCACTGGTCTACATGACCATGAGCAAGAATTCCGGTAACTGCAAGAGGTAACTTCATGAGTCCGTCTAAGTTCTCCACCTTGTGCGACAAGGCAGGTGATGCTGTCTTAGAGTGGTCCATCTTGTCATGCATAATGGTCAGAACATCTTGAGGAGACTCCTTCGACCTAAAGCGGTTGAGATAGTATAAGTCTCGGTGCGCATATGCGGAATCTAAGTGCACATTCAACTTCCTCGACCATATAAGAGATGATTGTGTCCCGGGAAGAGTGAGTTTCATCAATGATTGTAACTCATCACACTTGGAACAACGCGCGAAATTGTCCCCCGATCTCTTGGCATAATATTCTGGATAGCTGAGGCGGCGAATCTTACTAAGGTTTGAAGTAGACACCGGCGGGAGCCCACACTCTTCAAGGTGATGATCAAGAAGAGGAATTTGGTCTTTCCACTTAAAACTTGAAGGAAGTACCTTGGCAACGACCTTCTCCCCTGAGGGAAGGCTCCGGGACTTGTGAGGCATGTGATCGGCATGTCTATCAAGTATTGCCCCTAAGACGGCAGACGCAACAATCGTATGCCTCCTAGGCTTTCGCAAGCCCGTGTTCCCGTGTAACTGGGCCTCATAACCATCAGCTGCATTTTGGGCATTGCGATAAAATGTACCGTTGCTCACGCCCATGATTTTCATCCACGCAATTTGACAAACATCAATACCCTCTAGAGTCACTACATTTCGCATTTCTGCATTTCTGTGGAACTGCCTATGGACATCGAGTTTGACGTGATTCTTGAACTGCACAGTTGTCTTGTCGTACATGCGACACCTGAGAACCTTAATCTTCTCCCTTGGGTATAGTTGAACACAGTTGTGCCTACAGCAGGTATTACATGCGACCGCATTGATTGACTCCGCTGTCATCAGGAACTGTGCTTTGCGCGAGACTGGAGTAGACTCATTCCTTGAAGAATTATCATACGATCGAGTTCCAGATGACCTCTGCCGCCGACTACGTTCCCGAACCCATCTGTTGTAAACATCTTGCTGACTATGGTCAAAAAGACTATTACCGCCTAGGAGGACTTGATGGATGGGCCACGACTTAAAGGAGTATATCCAGTCGTCTGGATCCTCGACCTCAACAAACAGAGTTGACACTTGCACAACAACTCGAGAATCACCGAGTAGGCCATTACAATCAGGTACAGCGCCAGAACGTAGGTTTCGTAGTAAACCCTCAGCGAATCTGAGTCCATCGGAATCAAGCATTGCAACAGTCCTTCCTGTCCAGAGCCGTGGAGGAACAACTTGAGCAGGAAGTAAACCAGGATTAATAGGTGCATCGACAAAAGTTTCATCCCCTGAAGAGTAATCCATCATGTGACAAATCTTCACAAGGTTAAAAACTATTCGAGCAAAAACATGGTCAATTCCAAGATAGTATGAGAAACGCACATACAGTTTAGCTCGACCTGAGCTTAACTAACTAAGAGAATAGATTCTTCACTTTAGCTCGAGTCGAGCTAAACTGCATTAGGTATCATTTCTACAGATTAGCTCGACTCGAGCTAACTGTCTAACCTACACCGTTTTTCAGTAAAGCTGGACTCGAGCAGAAGCGGGAGTACAGTTCCGGTCTCTGGATTAACACCACCAGATAAACAGACTCATCATATATATACTACAGTTTAGCTCGAATCGAGCTAAACTGTCCAACGAAAGGCATATAGCATTTTAGTTCGACTCGAACATATGCAGATAAATGCATGCAATACAGTTTAGCTCTAGTCGAGCTAAACTGCAGAGCTAAACTGTCAAACAGTTTAGCTCGACTCGAGCTAAACTGCATGACAAGATACAAGACTTGTTCCGAAAAAACCGGCGGGTTTCACGGCAATCAAATAGTATTCGAAATTCCGTTACAATCAGCGCTCTCCCATTCTATCGTCACGCGCAGGAATCAAGTTCTACTACTGCACCCACATAATCGTCAAATCAAAAGAATATGACATCGACAACGGTTGCGAGTGCACAAAGTTAATTATAAGCCTTTGAATTACAAGAATTGAATAGAAATTTTCAACTAGTATTACTCACGATAAGGCAAGAACTATGAAGAATCACGCGAGAAGCTGTGCAAAGCAAATTGATCGACAGAAAATCATGCATAGATGCAATCGAGAAACACGTACGTGAAGGCAGAGGGCGAGTTGAAGGAAGCGCAAATACGTCGCCGGAGTTCAGCACCCTCAGAGATTGAGAAGAAAAGAATCATTCTATTCTGGATTTCGAAGGACATTGCGTAGGGCAATGCAGTTTTCGCGCTACCCCAAAATTAGAAAATAGGAGGGAAATGACGTTTGGATATTCGAAAATTGGCGGGAACTGAAGTCTACAAAGATGAACATGGGCGCAAACTGGTGTCAGCAGTTAGGTATGGACGGGACCAAAAGTGCCGACATTTGAAAATTGGCGGGATTGGGGTTATAGGGTTTAGGGTTTAGGGTTTAGGGTTTAGGGTTTAGGGTTTAGGGTTTGGGGTTTAGGGTTTCTATTATAGGTGTGTGATAATAGTAATTGGGCAAAAAATTGTTAATCTTTATACACCTACTGTGAGGAATATTATGTTAGCGACCACTCACTGTCAAAATAAAATATTAGTTAAATTACTTGGAGGCATTACAATGGATACAACTTTTTATTTCATATTTTTGTGAATCGAGTATCGTTAATATCAAACCTTTCTATTTAAATAAAGTTCCTGCACAATAAATTCAATGCAATATTTACCTTAAGGTGAAGTCTTATTAAGTATTAAGTTAATATTGTATATAGTCATATATAAGTTTGAGAAATCTAAGTTTTTTGTGTGTTTGCACTTGCTAACAATTCATAATTGAATGTTGATTATTATACACTTCAAATTAATTCTATCATTCGCAATATGCCGTTAAAAATTGTACGTGTAAACATAATATTTATTAAAATGTGTCTACTTATTCGTTTATACGTCATTTATATGATAATTATATATAATATAATCCAATATAATATAGCATATGATATTTATTACAATTTAAATTATATACTATTTATTTATATATGAAAAATATATCATTCAAATTGTGAATTCATAAAATGCCCTTAGTCTATTATTTAGGGTATCAATTTTCTACAGTTACTTATAGTAGTGATGAAATCAGCTATTTTAACTTAAAATTTAGAATGAAATCTTCAAAGTAATGTACGATGTAGAACTTATACAATTTGGTAAGTAAATTTGTAAAAACTAGTATATCACGTTGGAATATTTCAGAAAATAAAATTTAATCCACATAAAAAAAATAACGTCAATGTATACATGCTCAATGTTATATATTTACTTTTTATTATTTTAACATAGAGCTTACCAAAACAAAATTACTTTTGAACGTTGTAATTTGATTTGTAGATGTTTAACCTTTTACTTAGATTTTGTATTGAAATGTTTAGAATCAATTGTAAATATGAACATGTTTTTTATACAAATATGCATTTAACCAATACAATCAATACAATCATTGATCTTGAATGTTGAAATATTATTGTATTCATTTGAGTAACTTTTAGATTAACAATTAACTATTGTCCCCAAATCCATATCAATGTTCTAAATCATAGTGTATAATGTACGAACTATTATAAGCCTTGATCCTCCAAACACAATTACTAGTTTGTATGAAATTTCAGTAGAAAACATTCTGTAAGATGTGAAACAAATACCCAACTGAAGAGTATGCAGAAGAAATGATAGTTGCTTTATCAATAGAACGGGTTTTTCGTTTGAGTAGAACTGTATATTTTATTATATACACTGTCATGTACATCTGTACAAGTGATTGTAAACATTGCTAGCAATGTAAACACTGATGTTGCTATTCGCTATGTTCTTCTAGTGTACATTTATTATGCGTCTATTAAAAAAGAGCGGCACTGTGACTGCTAATAAACAAACTAAGACAATTGTTGATGAATTATTAATAAATTCATACTTTCAACACTCTTTTTACGTGATTTACATTATCGAGATTTTCAAAAATAAGTTTTGAAATTATTATTACTTTTGATTACTCTTTCAGAGTGATGAACTTTGTTGACGTATTTCTGTTTTAAACGTGACTGCTCCTTAATAATTTCTTCTACTACATTATAAATATATTTGAACGCAAACTAAAGAACAAAATGTTTGTAAATGAAAATGCAAAAAGAATAAATGTTCAAAACTGATCGTTGTACAATGTAAACAACAATGTGAACAACAATGTAAACCAATACATGTTTTCATATTTTCAGAATGTAACAATAGTCATTATATTATCTACGATATGTATTTTTTGAATTCACGTAGCTTGTAAAATTCTACTCAATAAGCAATATTTATAGCTTATAATTTTAGAATTTCATTGAAGTTCGGGATGCAGTAGCATATTTTAAAAGTTTCACAACACTTAATATCATTAACTTATATAAGACAATAAAAAGAATTCAGAATTGCTATTTACAAACTTGCAGTCTTCTACCAATTTATATTTATGAATCTCCGTCTAAAATTTTAAATTTTTAAAATCATATTCGAATTAGTTATTTGGTTTTTTAAGTTTCTTTCAAAATTCTTCATTTATATGTACATCATATAATAAAAAATTATCATATTCCTAAATAATCTATATATAAACTAATATAATCCACAAGAACTCTATACAATATCAGCTTATTAGAAGATAACAGGAGTATTACATAATACATTACTAAATAATCTATTCCTAAACTTCTCTCAAATTAACTGATATAAAAGAGTTTATTTATTAATGTCTAATACTAGCTACCATACTTATAAAATACTTTATTTATTGGATTTCCTATTTATTAGTCTTTTAATCTCAATAAAAATATTAATAGAATTTTCCTATTAATCTATTTATTGACCTATTATTACCATATACTATATTCATAAGATTATGTATTTACAAGATTATGTATTTATTAGTGTATCGATTCACTAAATTTTGTTTATATATATATATATATATATATCTTAAATTACAATTCGATATTTACTAAATAGTATAAGCAATAACCTCTTGTTTCCAAATAATATGTGTACTAAATAATTAGTTTATTAATACTTATTTCACATATACTATATTTAAAAGATACATTATCTTGTGCTGATCAATTTATTCTACATTTTATTTATTTATTTACATTAATATATTTATTGAAAAGTCTATCAAATATCCACTGTTTCTCAAATTATATATGTATTAAAAAATCCCTTCATTAATACTAACATTAAGCAAAAAATATATCATTACAGATATTGTTTATTTACAGCTTATACCAAATAATGCATTTACCAAATACTTTGATTCTTTCTAATTGGTTTTTTTATTCTTTAATTATTGTATTTATTTTTTTTATTTTTTTAAAACTTAAGATTAGGTATTCTGATAGAGAGTGATAATTTTGAATTCTAATTTCGTAAAAATTCAGATCATAATAGCAACTATTGCGTTAGGATAGTAATCCCATAGATCTTTTTGTACTTTGGTAATCAAAAAATTACTCTGCAATTAGAAAGTGAAGAGCCTCATCTACAATTATTTTTACTCTGGAATGGTTTTCGATGCATGTCCTTTGTAAGGGATAAAAAGTAAACATAATAGTATCTTCTTTACAAAAGATATGGAACAATTTATTTCGAAATTCCAAGTGCTGAACCAGGAATTTAGAGTAACTTGGAGTACAAAACTTTGTCACAATTAACTCAAAAAGTTCCATCCAAAACGTAGATATTTACTTAGTCAAAACTTGGACAAAAATTTGGACAAAAATTTGGACAAAAATTTGGACAAAAGTTTGGACAAAAACTTTGACAAAAACATCGTAAAATCTTAATAAAAAACTTAGCCAAGATTTAGATTTTCGAATTTTAGACTTAGATTTAGACTTAGATTTTTGAATTTTTGAATTTTAGACTTAGATTTAGAACTAGATTTTTTTAATTTTTGAATTTTAGACTTAGATTTAGACTTAGATTTTTAAATTTTTGAATTTTAGACTTAGATTTAGACTTAGATTTTTCAATTTTTGAATTTTAGACTTAGATTTAGACTTAGATTTTTAAATTTTTTTTAAACAACATTTTGAATGTTTAAAAATTAAATAAAAAATGCTTGCCATGCCCATGATTATGTGCATGGGCATGGTCATATACATGACCATGTATGTGCGCATGATCATGTACATGACCATGCCCATGCACATGATCATGGGCATACCAATGCACATCATGGTCGGGGTCATGATGACCAAGCACCGCCGCCATTTCTCCCACATTCGCGCCACCTCCTCCTCGCTCTCTCTCCGCTGTGCCTCCGCTGCGTCTGCGCGTTCCGCTGTGCATTTTTCAGCTTCCTTCGCGCACGGTCCGCCTCGTTTTGCGGGATTCTATCCGCATTTGGCAGGCTTCCCTTGCGTTGTAGTCGCGTTGTTGTCGGTTGTGTTTGCCGTGTTCTTTTCGTTTGTTGTTGTCGTAATTCGTGATAGCGATATTCCCCTTTAGTGTTCTTTTAAGTGTTAAGAACACTCTCAGAGGTGATATCCGGATTAATCGATCCGCGGGGATTCACTGAGCTCCAAAGTGACTAGGATAACCTTCCCAGGACAGTGCTTCTATCACTGTCCTGTCTTACTTCTCCTTTAACCAGGATGGTGCTGATCTCCTGGTTAGCAATTCTGCTTCTCCTGTCCTGGTTTCCTTCCAGGGGAGTTTAACTCCTCCTACCCTGGTCAACCAATATATCTCCAAGCTGGTTTAGTTTTACCTCAGTTTGTCCATCAGAGGGTTCTCCCTTAGTTTAGAGTGCTGGATTTAGGGCACTTGACTTCCTCTCTCCTCGATTCTCTCACTACTCAACACAACACATAAACACACCCACAACGCTCTTTTCTCTTAGGTCGAATTCGCCCAGGGTTAGACTCGGCCCCCTTCAATACCAGGATTGTTAACCCCGGTACAGGTCACTATAAGGGTGCCAATGTTTCCCTGTTGGTATGGCTACTCACACGTTAACTCCCAGACCAGGATAGAAGGTAGGAAGGGACAACTTTGGATACAGATCCAGGATAGTAGGAGGACTAAGACCCACTCTCCGCAACAGTGACCAACTTCCCCGCGCTAGACCACTGTCCCCGGGGAATATTAGGGAACCCCTGTTCACCTAAAGTACTGACTCGTAGTGACGCCTAACTGCCAAAACTCCTTACCCTGGACACTAGTACAGATCTCACCAACACTAACCTTCCCTCCAGATCTTCAAGCAAACAATGCAAGGGACTTAGTTGCACCACCACACACACACACAAAACAACAAGGAAGACGGTTTAGACTTGGAAAGGCGGCCGCAACCCTAGATATTTCGAGAATGATGATGATACAAACAAAGACCCAAAGAATGAGAACATTCCTTGGCTAAGTACTTCCATGCTACTCCGGGTTTCATGCTCCCGGATCCGCTTTTAGTGGATCACGAAATACCCGGCAGGATAAGGCCCACGTGGCCTCTCCTGGACCGCCTATAAGTCAAACACACAAAAACTACTACAAGTCCAAAATGGTGTGAACACACCTCTATCCTTCTACTACTAAATGCCTATCTTCTAACCTAACGCTAGATAGATCTAGCCCTGGTCAACTTGATGCGAGGTTGGCTATCAAACCCAACCGGGGTAGGTCTTTGCCCTCTCTTGGCCGCTACCCTGTCTTCACTCCCCTGGTCCACTTGGGCGAGGATGCTGGTCACCTCCGGTTCTCCGCGCTCCTCCGGATGGCCACCCGCACCTTCCTTCAGATCTGGTCCTCCCCTGGGTGTGATTCCTTCGGGTTCCACATCCAAGGGTTCCGTTCCGGGAGAGGGCATCAACCTCATCCAGGACAACTTCCTCCGGAACCACTACAGGGGTCTCGGGTATCAATGGTACCCCCGACTCGACTTCGCTTAGAGGTGGGTCAGTAGTGTCCGGGGCAGGCTCCTCAATGGGTGGGCCCCTTGATTTCCCTGGAGTGACTTCCCCTCCTGCGACGAACTCCTCTCCTGGAGTACCATCCTGCTGCCCTGGCTCGTCAGCCTCCGGCATCTCGACTGATGGCAACTCCGGCTCGGGCTGGATCTCCTTGATTACCTCCTCTCCTAGTGGAGTCCCCGCAGCTACCCCTGCTCCAGGTAAGCAATCGATTACCTCCCCCGTGAGTGGCACCTCCCCCTCCGGGAGTGGCACCTCCTCCTCTGCTCCCAACTCCGATGGAGCACTCACAACGGCTTCCTCTCCAGGGGGAGCTTGTTCATCCATTGCCGACTCGGGTGGGACCACCACGGGGACACCTTCCCCTGGTTCGACGTGCTCCTCTGTCTCCAGGGTTGGTGGGGCAGCAGCTATCTCCTCCTCCATCGGTGAAGCAGCCCCTCCTACTTCCTGTCCGGGTGGATGCTCTCTCTCCTCCCTCGGTGAGGGTGCCTCTACTACTTCCTCCCCGGGTGGATCTGCCTTTGCCTCTCCTGGTGCAGGGAGAACCTCTTCCTTTACCCTGGGTTCGGGTTGAGCTTCGGTCGCTGGCATTCCTGCTAGCTGTACTTCTTGCGTCCCTGCAGAAATAGATGGGGCAACATTCATGGCCTCTGACTCTTCTGGGGGCACCTCCGTCGCTACCCTGGGCACGAGCTGGGCCTCATCCATTACTCCTGGATCGCCTTCCTCCTCCCATGCCATCTCAACATCGGGTTGGGCTTCTTCCACCATCTGTTCCCCTGGATCAGCTTCGGCTAAGGGGCAGACACCGAAGGAGTCCCACCTGGTCCTCCTGTTCCCCCTGTTCGCACCGTAACACCCCAGGTTGTCTCCGCCTCTGTTGCTGTTACCTCGGCTGCTGCTGCCTCTCCTGGGAACCGCTCATACATCTCCTTGAGGAGGATCCGCATCTCCTCCAGGGCACCTTCTATCCGCGCCGTATACTTCTTCAAGAAGGCAGCCATGCGCACCGCGGCATCCGCGCCATCACCCTGCAGGTGCGCATCAAATAACCGCGCCTTGGCCTGAGCCTCCCCTGGCGTGACCAGAGTCTTCTGCAAGGCGAATAGGTTAGCCCGCGCCCACCCATTTTGGGTCGAGACATACTTCTTCAATGCCTCGATCTCCTTATCCTGGGTCGGGACGTTGAGGAGAAATCCATGGCCGATCCATGACTCCTTCACCTCCTTGTTGAGGGCATCTCGCCGCTCTTGCATGGCTCTCACCACTCGGGGTAGCGCTCCACCGTATTCGTCTTGGGACTTCCCCTACTCCCCGAGCGATCGATACATCGCCCTTGTGCTCCTCCATGCACATTTGCGGGGTCTCCTGGATGGGGTTCGGGGATTCTCCTCCGTAATCCCGAACAGGGGAGTAGGTGCACCGGGATGGCTCCTCTCCTTCTCTCCGGGACAGTCTCCTTCCTTGGAGCGGGGTGCTGGACTCTCTGCGTTAGATGGGGTCTTGCGAGCTTCCGGGTATGTCCATGGACTCGGTTTCGACCCGCCGCTCTCCTCGATCGTCGCTTCCCGGGCACCCTCTCCCGTCCCGACCCGCGTACCCCCTCTTCGGGATGCTCCTCTTCACTCTCCCCTTGGCCGGGGTACCACCTTCTTGACAGTTGCGTCTCTCCTCCTCCCCCGGTCGATGCAAAGGTCACCTTCCTTCTCTTTGAAGGCTTCTTCACTTAGGTGAAGGGGATCCCATCCAGGGCCGGGCCGACAACTCCGGGTGCACTTCCGGAGTGGCCTTCCTCTTCTTCCTTGGTCAGGGCTCTCCCTCCGGCGGATCCTCTAACTCCTTCCCCCGGTGCGGATCGTGAGGAGATCCTTCTCTGGAGGGTTGCTTGCCGCACGGGGTTCTCCTCATCCGAGTCGTCTAGGTGGATGGGGCCTCGGGGTGTTGGTTGAGGGGCTGCCTCTGCCGTTGCACAGTGCATGCGCGCATTGCCCAGTGCGACGGCGGTGTGACTCTCTCTGAGCCACTCCCCTGTGCGGGGGCGATGGGGAGAAGGGGTTGTACTCCCCGTGGGAGTCTCTGTTGTACTCACAGGGAGGTTGTGGTGGGAGCCCGGGTGGAATAACTCACTGTCCCTTCCTCTTCTTCAGCTCCGTTGGTATCCCCGATCTTCTTTGGATCGGCCCGGCCTTGATGTCCCGGCTTGTCCTGCTCCTTCCTCCGGGGGGAACTCTCCTGGAATCCTGGTTCGCCTCTCCTCCAAGGCCTTGGCGTATTGCGCGGCCTCATCATCATCCAGGCAGTTGTAGGCGTCGTAGAGGTGGAATAGGAATGGAGTTAATGGGCAACCCTTGCCATTGTTTATCCTGGACACTGCCCGGATTACTACGTCCTCCAGGATGATGTGCCATCCAATTACCGGCCTCCCCGCGTATGACTCCAGGATAGCCTTGGCGAGTTTGTTGGCAACGCTCGAAGGCCTGTCCGGGGTAAGTATGGGTAGGAGGAACTGCAGCACCCTCTTCAACCTGGAATCGAGGCAATGCTCCACCTTGAATCCGTCATGCTCATGTGCAGGCTGGGAGAAGCTCCTCTGCACTTCTTCGTCTTCCCGCACTGTGATGTACCCCACCTCGGATTCAGCAAAGCTGTAGGTGATCCTCCAAAGCCCCCTCTCCCAGACATTAGGCTGCCCCCGCACCATGTCCTCCTGGAATTTGGCGGTGCGCTCTCCTGTCTGGACCTCCTTCAGAAACGCGGGCCTCTGCAGGTTCCAAGGTCGGTTGTAAAACTCGATGCAGCCCATCCTCGTTAGGTCTTCCTTGGTTGTCGCGTGAGCTTCCTTGACAGGGATCTCCGGGTGCACTCCCCTCTCCCGGATGGCTTCGGGCAGGGACTTCTCCTTCCGAGCTTTTCCCTTGGCCGCATTCTCCTTGGGCGTCATTGCTTCTGCTCCCCGCACTTCTACCCTGACTGCTGGCAGCTCACACCCTTCTCCTCAACGCGGGTACACTCCCCTGGTGCGCAATCTCCTGGCCTACCGACACCACACTCCGCGCTCGCAAGATGACGACACCCCTGGCTGCAACACGACAAAACGTGGCGCATGCAGTGATGAGGGGGAAGAGAAGCAGGTGGCGCGAAATGGGGGCCGCCGTCTGAAAAGGATTAGGGTTGACAGGCCGGGTCGGCCCGCCGCCCATTATCCCCAACCCGCGCCCGGCCAGGACACCGGCTATCCAGGGTTACCATACCCGGGTTGACCTTCCCAACCGGTAACCTCAAAAATCATTTTAACCGGGGCTAAATACTTTTATTTATTCCTAGCCTTTCTATACTAAGGAAACCAAAAGAAAAGTTCCCTTTTATTCCTAATGCTCACAAAAATTCGAAAAATTTAAGCTAAATGCAGAAAACCAAATAATTAGGAGTTTGACAGTTGTGTTTGCCGCGCGTTCTTCTTGTTTGTGGTGCTTGCCGCGCTCCAGGGTTTTGCCGCCTTTTTGCGTGTAGTGTGGTTCAGGTGTATAGTGCGTTGTAGTGTAGTTTCTTAGTTTCTGAAGTTCAGCTTTGTAGGGTTTGCAATTTGGGGTGGAGGAGCTGCAGCTTGGAGGAGATTAGGTCTGAAGGGTCTGTCGCGTGGTTGAGAAGCTTGAGGCGAGGAGTTGAGGGTTGTGGCGAGATTGAGGCGAGTTGACAGTGAGATTGAGGCGAGATTGAGGCGAGTTTCAGTGAGCACCACGAAACAGCGCAACAGCGTCGGAAACACGAAAAAGACGGCAGACGCGGAGAGTTCGTACTGGTCGAGCACCTGGTTGCTGGAGTTTGCGGCGAGGTGATTTACGGCGAAGTTTTATTTGCAGCTAGTTTGCTGGGGATTCGATTCCTGGAGGTTTCAATTCGCGGCGAGTGATTTGCGGCGCAGCATTGAAAACTGAGTCTCGTGCTGGTAAGTCCGATTCTTAATTTCGTTTGTTGTTTAGGGTTTTGAATTTTTTTGGAAAACCTGCAAATCAGGCACGATGCAATTCTTTCGAAATTGTTTAGATTCGTTCCAATTCGTTCGAATTTGTTCCAATTGTAGGTGAAGTTAGTAACTGCAGATCGAGTTGGAGATTCAATTTGTAGCAACTTGGAGACGAGCAATTTTTTTTAGAAGAAGCCACAAGTTCAGGTGAGGCAGAGCATCCAGGACTTGTTATGAATTTTTTGGTTTTTGTGAATGAGTTGATTCTTGCTTTCATTGTTATGCATCGCATGTCATGTGCTTTTTTGTAATTACAATACCAATTTCACTGTCCATTTTGTATTTTTTGTTCGCTCTGTTTTCGTATGTGCCCTATAGTAATTGATTCCTCTTAGTAGAACTTCTCAAGATGTATTGCTTTTGCATCTCGTACACAATGGGCCGTATTGTAACGGAGAAACCATGCTTCGTCTTTAAGCTGCATTTGCATTCAAATCCCAATCCCATTACCTATACAATTCTTTGAATCTACAATCCAAAACTCACCACAAATGCTCAAAAGCAAACGTAATTCTTCACATATCTCCTGAATACATGACCAAGCATATTCTTGTGCAGGTCAAGCCCGAGTGAAGTGCATCAAACAAGTCCATAGCAGACTACGAAAGCAAAATGGTCGACAGGTAAACATCAATAACACTGCAAAACAACAGTGCACAAATACTTTTGTCTCGTCTACAGTTTAGCTCGACTCGAGCTAAACTGCTATAAGAATAGTTATAGGCTAGATGCAAGCGGCTACAGTTTAGCTCGAGTCGAGCTAAATTGTAGTTGACACTTACTGTAATCTCAGCAGTTTAGCTCGATTCGAGCTAAACTGTAGAGGTTATTGTAGGGGTCAACTACAGTTTAGCTCGACTCGAGCTAAATTGCTGCCTAATTTGATAGCAGTTTAGCTCGACTCGAGCTAAATTGTAAAGGTCAGGTAAGAGTAACGCTAAAGGTAGGTCAGCTCGCGCCAAGAAAAAACTATCCTTCAAAATAATAAATCTAGATATAGAAGCTGCTACAGTTTAGCTCGACTCGAGCTAAACTGCAAAGACCAGTGTCAGTTACAGTTTAGCTCGAGTCGAGCTAAACTGTAAATTAAAATTGCCTCTACAGTTTAGCTCGACTCGAGCTAAACTGTAGAGGTCACGAAAAGCAAACAACGTTGTCCTAATAACGACGTAGTTTGAGGATAAGGCCAAAGGGCTACACTACAATGACGTTAAAATGCAATAACCACACAATAGATTAGCTATCGCCAAAAATGATCATCCCATGTAAGGCTCGTGCCAACATCAGTTTAGCTCGACTCGAGCTAAACTGTAGGGGCTCGTGCCAACAACAGTTTAGCTCGAGTCGAGCTAAACTGCAGTGCTAGGATGTATGGAAAGCTCATCATGTGTATCGAAACCGACTATCAACTAACACAACTTCCACATGAACAGTCAGGAGAAGGCACGAGTTCAAGAAGCGCTCCAGCACTTCTTCAAACTCGGGCCGGTAGACACTGACGAAGACGATGGAGACGACACGAAGCAATTAGACTGCTGGGAATTCAAAGACCCATCAAAAGTGGTTTCGTGGTCTGCAAGGTGGATCCCATATACTGCATTCCTCACCCTTGTCGTCACATACGAAGGGGATGTAGAAGACCCCATGTGCGTTGACATCGACTCCAAGCTGACTGACTTCGACCACAAAACAGACAAGGAAGTCATAGCGACGTGCACAACCTTCAAGGAGGATGACAAGGAGTGTGCCTACAACTGCGCCATATTGATCGATATCAAGCAGACTCGTTTCGACTTGGGGCAGTTGGTCGAGAGCTTAGAGGCGTCCAGTTTCGATGATATCAAGTCAACACTGAAACAAGATATGCTTACTAAAGCATGGCAAACAAAACAGGGGGGAGCTCTCAAGGCCAAGCAGCTCGCGATCAAACTGCGATCTGTACTCTCTGCACTGACGCACGCTGACATTGTGGCAAAGACTATACACCTGAAAGGGAAAGCTCCACTGGAGGGATCTGGGCTGACTGCAACCGGGAGCGGCGTCCAGAGCAGGACCCCAGCGCGCCCGCAACGTGCAACTAGGCCTACCCCAACAACCACCACGACTACGAACTCGCCTGTAATGAGGAGAGAAGCTCCCGTGAAGAAGTCAACCGAGGCGAAGAAGAAAAAAAATATGCTCATCCCCGAAGACGATGCTTTAACGGCTTTGAACGATGCTATTCAATGCATTCCAAAGAACGTTAATACCGTGGAGGAGATCGACTTCGAGAACGTCAACCTAATCTACCAGAAGTTCTTCACGGACTGTCAGGACTGTTTCGTCTTTCCGAAACCTGACACAAAGATAGAGGTCGACACGATAAGGATGATCGAGTCCCCTCCAGAATGGACCATTCGGGCTTTTGAGAAGAAGGGCAAGACAGACTTAATGAATTATCTCATCAATATGCCCGACAGGTCGCAGAAGCAAACGCTATGCGTCATGCCGAAACTGGATGTGAAGCCGAACGGCCTGGAAGATATGCAGGACTGCGAGTTTTGGATAATCAACGGCCAACACAGTGTTGCCGCCTCGAAGCAGATGCTTGAGTCCAAAGTCCCAGAAACAATTCGCAAAGACTTCCGGGTATGGTCAGCTTTCGTAGTTTGGACAAAGGATGAAGCCAAGCTCCGCAAGATATCGGCGTTTTATAACAGAGTGAACCACTTCACTCCATTTAAGCCGACATGAGCATCGAACATCCTTACCGCCCGCACTGTGTGGGAGAACTACGGGCGCCCAGCGAACAGACATGCTGCAGCTGGGGTGGCGGATAAGCGTGTGCAAACAAAGCGAGTTGTGTCACAATTCGCAAATTTTGACGTAAGTATTACCCCATGTTGCATCACATATCTACCTTCTATCATAGCAAATTGTTCCCCGGAACAGTTTAGCTTGAGTCGAGCTAAACTGTCATTGCAGTTTAGCTCGACTCGAGCTAAACTGTCATTGCACTTTAGCTCGAGTCGAGCTAAACTGTCGTTGCTGCTTAATAAACCAAAGATATGTACAGCTGTTGAATTCCGAATGCACACAAAAGCTAAAGTTACCGCTCTTTTTCATTCTGACATCTTACATTACTTGTGGTATTGCAGAAATTCGTGGACTCCATTCGACATAGGTTCGCCATGATTGATGTTGCCAAGGCCCAAGGAGAGGTGAAGCACAAGGTCTTGTCCCTTACGAATGAGCTGAAGATTATCACCTTCCCTGAAGATCTCTGGAACCTATGGGCAGAGTTGATTGGAAGTGTCGCTCAGGGGACCCTTATCGACCCCTACTCCTTGAGGCAGCTGTGTGACAAGCCAGGGTTCAAACTAGACAGCGATCAAACCTTGTCGAGGGAATTTTTTAAGAACCTCGGTAACCTTTCGCAGTCAGACCATAGAAAACTCTGTTCACATATGTTGAATAGGTCAGGTCCGTCACGGAAACTGGAGTACCCGAAGGTTACTCTCAAACAACCGGTAACCCTACTTGAAGATTGCTACTCTGTGAAGGAGTACGTTGAACGGTTGAAGCGTAAGGCAACCGCCCAGCTTCAGATCCACAAGATCAGACCTCAACTGGGAATCTTCTAGAACAACGAGTTCGACGTGGAAGCGTGGAAGAAATTCAAGAAAGACTTCCACGTCACGAAGGCCTCAAAGCGCGCACTCTTGGAATGGGGGATTCCTGATAAGTACTACGCAGATCAGAGGCAAACCCAACACAGGAATACCAGCTGTGAAGATCTCTCTCCGTACGCGAAGAGGTTCTTTGAGGTGTTTCTGGAGAAGCGCGAGAAGTTTACTGGCCCTGTTGGTACTCTCATATTCCGTTCCTTCGAGCGCAAAACACCACAGAGGCTGAAAGATTGGCCTGAGAACAAATGGCCAGAACCTGCACCCGAGATGAACGTCGGAATCATCGACTTCAGATTGGTTCCGGGTAGTTGTAGTTCCTCAGCTGATTCCTCGCCTGACCACCCATTCTTCGAAATGTTCATGGCGATCTTATCGTCCCAGAACAAGCTAGCTCTTAAAGATGTTCCCTGCTGGTTATTTATTTGCGGAGGTGAGAGTGAATACGCACAAGTTGAGGCGTTTGCGACTAATCCTGCATTCTTCCCGGGGAATTATAAGCTCATCTCGTCGATGTACTATCCATCCCCGCACGAACGGCTCGCTGGATACAACGCGAAAGCGAAGCAAGCCTCAGAACCTGTGCGTCTTCTCTTCATGATCAGGGGAAACGTGAACCTCGCGCGTATGCCTCAGGCCGAGTATCGTGCTCCAAAGCACGCGCTTCCGAGAAGCCTCGGAAGTACAACGAGTCTCGGTACCACATGTACCCGATCGAGTTAAGGATGGATTTTTATTTGCATGTCATCCAGCTTTTCTGTCAAGAGCAAGAGAACATTTTTCTTGTCTACGCCGGCGGGAAAGCAGTCTGCGCAAGCATGGTAAGCTTCGCTGTAGTAAAACATCATTATCCTCGCTCGCATAGTAACCCCTACAGTTTAGCTCGACTCGAGCTAAACTGTCAAGCTTGTTTTCAAATCATTTCCGCTTTAGTTACAGATGATTTAAGTTCTTTACGCTGCACTGTTTTCTTTGTAGATGTTGTCTCTCGACGCATACGCTATATTCGACGCCGAAGATAGAGAGGACATCGACCAGGCGTACGATGAAGGGCTTACTCTTGATCCAACTGACTTCTCTGTGAACGGGTATTTCGTTGACAAAGTCGAGTTCTCGGAGGTTGGCGCCATGCTCTTGAAAGGCAAGCGCAAAGCTCTTGCGTCTTTGGATGACGAGGCCCTCGACGATGAGGCGGACGTCTCCGACCAGGAGGACTCTGGGTCAAGTGGAAGGCAACTTCACGGTGAAGGCAGCACTTACAGCCTTGGTTCCGGAGGGGATGACGAAGAGCAATACATGGAAATCGACACGACCCCTAGGACACCGCAGGAGTCGCGTACCGCTCCCGGGCGAGGAGGAGGCAGAGGGAGTGCAAAGCGGAAACGAAATCCCCTGTCGAGGGACTCACCCTCAAGTAGGTTCAAGGCCGAGGAGAGTGCTGAATTGGCAGCACTACAGTGCAAGGTTGAGGAGGAGATGGCACACCGGAAAGAGTTGGAAGAGCTCCTTAAACAGCAGAATATTGAGCAGCGGGAACGCGAAAAGAGGGAACAGGAACGCCATGACAGGTTGATGGAGATGATGGAGAATTTAACTGCCGGCCACGCATTAACTTCGGTGCGGGCTATGGCAACCACTCCTGCTATACAGGCTATACCCACTTCTCTGCAACCACTCATGTCCCTGCCGCCTCCAACTACCGAGCCTCCCGCGCCTGCGCCTTCCTCTCCTATGCCTGAGATACGACCTGTGGGTGACAAAGAAGAAGAATCTCCAGGTCCTCCTTCAACTTAGATTTTGGATCGAGTGTATAGTATTTAAGCTGTAAATGCCGGAAAACACATATACATGTGAAATTTTGTATCAAACTCAGACATTTTTTGTAATTAATACAGGCCTTTACTATTTTGCAGTTTAGCTCGACTCGAGCTAAACTGTTGCCCTTTTTCCTATCTGCTTCTTGCTTGCTTCCATATTCTATTTCCTCCATCTTATTGTTTCCTGATTCCATGAATTTGTATTGCTTGCCAGATGTTAATTTGGATGACGAAGCAATCGATGTTCCAGTCATGGATGATGTCACGCTTGAATGTTATCACCACAGAATGTTGTTGCTGTCCGTGATGAGATAGATTGCACTGAGCAGTCACTCGGGTCAATGGGTGTCCAAGTTGAGTTAGAGGAGAGCAATTATGATAATCAGGTATTTTCTGTTCCACAAACACTGCTCTCACCCATGCCATCGTTGCGATGTATTTTATGTTTCTGACCTTGAATTCATCGCACCAGTGACGAAAAGCTCCCCAGTAATTTTGTCGTGGTGCGCCGTTTTCATTTCAGGTCAACGAAGCATCGGTCAATGATTTAATTTCTAGAGAAGACATAGGTCGGGTTCCAAGCAAATCCTCCGGTACTTGGTTAAATGTTGTTCTCGACCTCAATGGTATCCTCTGCAGTTGTTCCCCATTTTGGGAAGCTAAAGGATACAGAAATCGTGACTTCCGTATTCACTCAGCCACGTTGCCAACCGAGGTGGGGAAGAAGCTTGTATGGGTGAGGCCCAACTGTAAGGACTTCCTCTCTCGGGTGGCATCGTTTGCTACCATCACGGTTTGGAGTTCGATGATGAGAACAACCACAGAAGCCATTTGTGATTTTCTCTTCGGTCCTATAAACCCTATAATACCACTACGAATTCTTGGTCAAAAAGACTGTGACATGATTCCCTTGAGATCTGGTGGGAGCAGACCATTGTTCATGAAGGAACCGGGAACTCAGAAGTCTATCTTCCTTAAGACCTTGTCAGCTCATCTCTTCAATACCTTTTATGGTTTTTATACAGAGGCTAATACGCTCATCATAGATGATAGTCCGGTGAAGCACGTGCTAAATCAGCGGGAAAATGTTATTTTACTACCATCCTGGTCTCACAAGGACAATAGGGCACACAAGGATTCTATTTTGTTAGATGAGGTTTTGACATATCTGTTAGAGCTCCATGAGTTTGACGGTTCCCTTAGCAAGTTTCGATCATCGTTACCATTTGGACGTGCCATGATATATGATGATCGTGCATCATTAGATCTGTATAATGATATACAAAAGGCATTAATAGAATGAAAAAGTATTTTATATTCTATTGTCAAGTAGTTTTCGACCCTTTGATTTTAATTTGAATTTGTATCTTAGGATGTGAACCTCCCGTAGTAGCTTTGTAGGACTTTTCATTGGTTTCTGAATTTTCAGTTTGAAAAATTGTTGAAATAGATTACGCAGGGTGATTGTCGTGCTTCTGTGGATTCTCTGATGAATGCTGCGGATTTCGGGCCTTCACTTCGGAGTAGAGGACGATTATTGCAGTCTGCTGAAACGGCTCAATCCACCATGGATTTTTCGACAATGGCAGTAGAAGATGGAGTAGTTAACAGCCCTGTCACTAAGTCATCACCTCCAAAGGTGTTGCAATCGGCTTCCCCTGTGTCGCCTCCAAAAATAAATCAGAATGGTTCTCCTCTTCAAATTACATGTACGCCTACGAAGCGTATGTTATACGACATTGACACGGATATTTCTGATGAAGCTTTTGTAAAGGTTTGTTCCACTGTGCATTTAGTGCTTTTGAGTTAAGTATTTGCAAGAACGAATAACTATTTGTAGATCTACTGCTATACACTCTTATACGTTACACAATTCTTAGACGTTGTACTCATATGCTCCCTATTGCATGTATGTATCTATTCGTTC
This sequence comes from Bryum argenteum, assembly GCA_037043015.1. Lineage (NCBI taxonomy): Eukaryota > Viridiplantae > Streptophyta > Bryopsida > Bryales > Bryaceae > Bryum > Bryum argenteum. The sequence goes on from CM073330.1 coordinate 10,704,932, forward strand.
GTTCACTGATAAGAAATGCCATTGTTTCATTTTGTTCAGGATCCTGTTTTGGAGAGTCCAAATGCATGTCCTTTGAAGTCTACGGAACAACGAGCAATCAAGCCTTCCTCAGAAATCCTTCGTCACTCGCTACCTAAGTCAAGCATTGAGGACCGGCGTCGCGAAAGACTGCAACGCCTTCTTGATAGTCCATTGATGCAAGACAATGATTCTAGCTGGACACGTCGGCGTCAACGAGCATTCATCCAATCTCGTATTGTTGCATATGGTGGAACTCCGTAGTAGTTACATCTATTAAATACAGAAGTAATTTTGTATAGATTTGATAGTCATCACTCTTATATGGCATATTTTGTGAATCATGATTGATACTTACAAGCGAATAAATGGAATATTCTTTTATTCCCATCCTTTTTCTATCGTTTGTTCGGAGCTATGTCTCTTTTTACATATATTTATATCATGTTTGATGCATCATCTAGTACTTTATGCTTAACATTCTTAGATATTTCAGATGATTCTCTACTCTTAAAACTCCCAAAGTCCTGCATATTTCCCAATATAACGAATATGGGGTTGTATGGGTACAGATGTAGTAGTGAGGTATTATGCGTGGTCGTCTTTAGATACAATAGGTACTCTATTTACTCTTAGAGTATAAGTATTGTGAAGTCAGAGTACTCATGGTACAGTGCAAACAGAGGTTTAGTATATAGAGTATAAAACCATGTACTGTAGGTACACGTTGGTACAATGTAGGTAGGATGATTATCCGAATTGTGTACTGTCGTGTACTAACAGTGATCTCTCGAAGTGGAATCCAGGCTGAATTGTTTTTAGCTTTCAAGGAGGCACATCCTGAGTGTCGCATTAAACAACGGTCTTTTGAGATTCTCAAACCCTGGTACGTGAAAACACTAAAAGACCAGAATAGCTGCTGTTGTGTCTATCATGTGGAAGTGGATTTGCTAAGGGAAGCATTGAACACATTTAGAGATACCTCGAAGGGAAATGGATGTCATTCTAGTTGCATTTGTGACTGTCACGTATGTGGATTAGGAATTGATGGTTGTGTTGCAATCAATAGTACATTTGAACAACTAACTTCACTGTGGGAAGCATGTGTATGTCCCAAGGGTGAACTGGACAAATTCCATAAACTTGGTTGTCTAATGGGTAAGTGCTCAGCTTGTGGGGTGAAAAAGGTGAAATTTTGCCCACAAGAGATATCTCTTGCTACTAATCAGTTGGTGAAGTGGAGGTGTTTTGAGCAGAAAGTTATTGGTGTGAATGAAGAATCAGGTTACGAAAAGAAGCGGATCACAGAAGTGTTTAAGGAAACAACCCCCGGTGAGTTTGTGACATACTTCAAAAAAAAGGTGCAACAATTTGTCACTCATAATTTTATTGCTAGCTGGCAAGATGGTGAGTGTCGAAAGATGATGCAGAATGTTCCTCCAGGTGTTTTAATTTCTCACATAGACTTTGCAGAGAATTATACCTTTGCCATTCAGAACGAGGTGCAAAGCATGCACTGGTTTAGCACCTCGATAACCATTCTTGTGCATATCACTTTGTTTAAGGCACCCTCAAGTGAAGGTGAGGAAGGTGATTTGATCAAACACACCCACTATTACATTAGCGATGACAAGAAACATGATTCGTTATTTGTGCAACATTGTTTGCTTTGCATTGGAAGTGGTTGTTGGACGCAGGTATGAAGCCGTCCGAGCACTGGGTGTATAGTGATGGCTGCGTTGCACAATTCAAGGGGGCAAAAGCTATGTTCTTTGTGGCGCGATATCCAGGTCTCACAGGAGGGTGCACCATGCGTTGGAATTTTTTTGGCAGTGGACATGGGAAAGGTACAAAACAAATTGCAATTCTTGATGTAGCACATGCTCTGGCTGCTGCTGGAGTTTTGGGTTTAGGTGGATTACTCTTTGATAGGATTTAATTAGACCGATGAGAACGCTTAAGTCCAAAATTATGCTGCTACAATCTGTACATGCTCGGTACAAACAGAGTACAATCTGAATACAGTCTAGTACAATATGAGTGCAGTTAGTATACTTTCTATACCGAGTATCCATTCGTACTTCTGAGTACCTCAACTGTACTCTTGTTTACAGGAGAATGGGATGGTGCTGGAGCCGTGGCGAAGCGAGCATTGAGGGCTCATCAGATAAAGCATCCAGAGGATGAGTTAGCCAATGCACAGCAGTGCGTAGACTTTTTGAAGTCTAAGTTTTCTCATCGTGTTGTAAGTTCCTCCGATGTTTCGAAGGAAGTGCCAATATCAAGAGTATTTTGGCATGTTGGGCTTGAGGAAGTGGATAGAGCCAACGAATGGAAGTGCAAAACTATTCCGGGTTCTAGGCAACTCCATAGCATTTTTGGATGCTCATTGACGGACCCTACTCTACTGCTTGTGAAAGTCTAATTTCCACTTATCTTGGAAATTAAGCTTCCGTGAATACTTACACAAGACTCATGACATAATATAAGTTTGTTTCATTATCTTCTTAATGGTGTAGCAATTCATTCATGAAAGTAATTTGGAGGTTTTGTTGTTTTATCTTAAGATGCAATTTGCAAATATAAGTTTATGGAATGTTGAAAGGTATTGCTTGGGGTTAGAAATATTGCTTGGAGTTGTAGAAGACAAGTCTTTGAAGAATAAGATTGTTTTTGTATTAAAAAAAGTGTGGAATTACAAGCCTTGGGAGACTATTTATAGTCTCCCATGGTGATAGGGTCTCTTTTCTATCCCTAACCACTTTGTATGTCTACCCTAACTAATTCCTATAACTAACTTTCTTAACACTAATTCTATGCTAGAATTGTCTTCTAAACTGTATTAAATAGCTACTTTCATAAATTCATATCTTTTGTAAATCTTCCTTAATTAGTCTAATAATTGTTGTTGATGATAGAGTAATGTATAATCTTGACAATAAAATATAATAGTCCAATCTATAAGTATATAATAATATTTTAAGCCTCTTAGAAGTAGGCCAAAAAATACTGTCTCATTATGAGTTCTTGTCATACTTCTTAAGTACTTGGAAGTGTGAGGTCATCAGCTTGTTCGTGAATTGTCATGCTTTTGTGCTCCGTGCATCAACCAGGAGTGGGGGAGTTGTGAGCAAAAGTCACACGTTGGCGATTGGCGGGTTGTGAGGCTCCGACCTTCAAATGTGGCAGCTGTGGAGGAGCAAATCGAAACACATGATGATCCCGAGATTTGGCTACAAGGGGGGATGGAAGATTGCAATTCAGCCCTTGTCCAGGTACTCTTTTGGTACCCTTTTGGTATAGTTTATTCAGGTACTTGAACTTGATTTAGTACTTTTTGGTATGATTGTTAACTAATCCGACTCTTGTCCAGGTTGGCGACAATTTCATGATTCCGGCCTCCGAGGGCAATGACGAAGGGGTGGAGTTTTATGTGCTTCAATGTGAGAAGGCCAAGTTCGAGGTGTTAGAAGACTTCCAGTGTCCATGGGGAGAAGTATTTCTCAAGGGAGATTTTGCCGTGGTTGCCACATACTACCAAAAGTATGGAACAGGCTCCAACACTTATGTTTTACTAGATAGATCTAAAAGGGCCCATGTTCATGCTAGACACATAAGGGCAGTGAAGTTCCCAATGATACTTGCTCCTCATACTGTCAGCGGCAATAATGCTGTGTATAAGATGACACCAGAGACCATGGAAATGATCTAGCAGGTCCTGTCTACTTGGTGGGATGGAGATGATGCAGGTAGTTGAATTTTAGGGAGGGCAATATCACACAGATTCCATTAGTCAACATGAGAGTATTTTTTGGTACCTTCTTAGTACTTGTATTTTTCTTGGTACCTTCTTAATCTGATTTTGACTTAAAAGGAGTTATTCAGAGATTCATGTGTCACTGCTGCCTTCTGAGTACTTGTTCGGTACATATAAACCCTAAATATGTAGTCATAGTGTGGCTGGTCTAATACATGACTTGTACTCGTTAGTATCCAGTGGTACTTACTGTACCTACTGATTTATTTCGTTCATTTAGAATGACATGGAAACAACTCGATTTTTTCTTTCATCTAGTCTTTATCATGCACCAGAAAGAAAAACACTGAAACTTGCAGGGAAATGGTGTGCACTGAGACACTAGGTACATAAAAAAGTTGCAACCACGCCGCATATGTATTAAGTTTCAGTTCAAGTCTGATGGAAACAACATACTAGGATTCTGTTCCTGTGAGTCTTGGCTGAGTAGTGACTCAAAAACCGGTTGCACTTAATCGTACACTATACACTGAATGTACTATGTATTATGTACATGGGAACTTCACTACGCTATGTAATACTATACTCCGGGTGGATTTCTACAATGCATACTTCCGCATAGGCATGGGCCATTCAGCGTCCCTGAACCCTGGTATATGTCACCGTAGTCCTACGAGCAATCACAAACATACAATTAGAACGGCATCCTAATGAGAGATACTTATACATCAAATGAAATCAACCACTTGCAGACCAAATAGCATGGAGCTTACCCATGTAAATTCAGTAAGTGGCTGGATATTACTATTCGCAAAAAAAGCCACATGGTATAGCCGCAGGTCACCATGCGATATCCTCACTGGCCGATCAAAAAGGATGGCATCTTCGCACCGGTGGTTGATAAAATGTGCGACATTGCCGTATCGAAACCCGTCCAAGTTCAATGCCGTATCATCGTTGCAGGCCGCCTCCGCCTTCCAGTCTCCGTCTAGGCACACTGCATACATCCCGGCGCTAGCTCTCCTCGCGGTCCTGTTCATGGTTTCTGAATTTTTACAAATTTCCCCACGATACTCAACAACAAACTGACCCTTTGCAATGGGTTCGAGCGTCCTTAGTCCCCACCCCCGATCTCCAGTCCAAAAAACATTCAGTTTTAAGCTTAAACCTTTCTGGACTTGCCTATTAGTACAAGTAGCTCGACACAAACACGTAATGTTACATTCAAAGATAAAATTCCTTATATAATGTCCACTGCAAACACTACTCCCATCAAGCGGATGCCAGGTAGTTGTCATCTCGTCTACGTAACATCCCTCGCCCGGTTGACAATATTGAAATTGGGGTACCTAAACAAACAAGATAATACCACATGAATTGCTTAAACAAACTTGCTACACATGTTACAAAAACAGTACGAAGAGTACTTGGTTCGTACCTTGGGTTCTCCGGATTTGTCGTGATCTTGTAAGAGACCCTGGTCGTTATAGACACATTCACCACCATTTTTTATTAAGCACTCACACTGACCCGAGTTTAATGAGCAATCTTGCCCATAACACCTACAACTGCTCTCGCGTTCATTGTCAACAACACTCTCCGTAGATAGAATATTATCTTTCACGTACACAAACAGATCCATGGGGCATGTGCCTTCCACAGGCACATCAACTGTAATTGGCACAGGCTCCATTCCCCTAGATAAATCAAGTGGATCAAACCAAGTCACCTGCGAGTGACACAAATAAAAGTAAAACTGGCCGCATTATCTATAAAAAATGGACAATAAGTTCACAACTTATCATCGAGTACAAAACTATTGAATACTACATATATCACACACATTCACATGCAAACCTATCGCTTGCCCTTAGACTTTTTCTTCACCTGCTTCGCTATGACCTTCTCACTCGTCAAGGTTTTCTCTTTGTCAACCTTCTCGATCGATCGCTTCCTTGTCAACTTCATCCACGAGCTTCATTTTTTTGCGTTTGCCCCGCTGCGGCTCCTCGTCAGAATCCATTGGCCCCGAGAAATGCTCAACGTCCTTCTTTTTTCCTCTTGTTCTTCGAGCCGTCCCGTCCTCTTTATCCTCCGTTCGTGGCTGCTCATCCAACGGTGTTGAGTTTCGACGCGTCTTCCTTCGTTGCGGGACTTTCTTGATGGGAGAGGAAGGTGGTGAATCGGTCTGAACCTCTTCGAGGACCTCCTCCTCAAGCGTGGGCTTTGGTGACCCCCCTTCCACCTGCAATTGAGGGGCAGTTGTCCCATCTGCACCTGTCTCCTCCTCCTCTGCTTCCACGGTAAATTTCAAGGTTTTGGGCAAGCTCTGCTCTGTCACAGGCCGATCACTCACAGACACTAAACCGGATATCGGGGTATCACCCAAATTAGCGACTTCATTTGTTTTCTTGGTGCCTGATTCCTTCACGTCCTCCGCAATCCTTGCTAACTCCAGGACCATGTCTGTCAATGTGCAAGCACCACAGTCGGCTGCCCCTTCCACCCTGTCGTTGACGGCTGTAGTGGCGCTGGGCTCTCTCGTCACCACCTGAAAGACCTCCTCTAAACCCTCGCCCACCTCTAATTCGATCGGAGAGAATGCGCTCTGGTGGTTCATGGCAGCCAGTGAATCTCCCCCATCTTGCTCCTCGCCGTCACAATCGGATCCCTCGTCCCGCTTTGATGAAGCAGTATCTTCATCTGATTCCGAATCTTGCCGAGGAATGTGTCAAACCTCATTTTTTCGTTTTTGCCCCAATTTGGTCCGGATAGTACTTAGTAGTAGTTAAATAGAATAAAGAACGCCCTGGTAACCGGTTATCCGGGTAATAACCGGGTAGGGTTAGCTTAGCCAGGGACCTGCCTGCCCGGGGACATCCTAAAGCTTAGTGGGCAGGATAGGGTAGCGGAATTTCTAACCCGCCTTTTGCTTCCTAGTCTTTGCTTTTAAAACTCGGGCACGGACTCACCGTACTTAGTCCGACCACTGAGTGCCCGGGTAGAGCTTAGCCGACCAGTCTCGGGTCTACCTCAAACCGGGAAGGCATATCTCGACCGGGATGCACCGATCGGGCATGTGCCGACCGGGCATGAGAGCCGGTACGATCTGTCGGACACGACCCGGGCGATCGTGCCGGCCAGCCATGGCCCGGCCCGGCTATGGCCCGACCGAGCATAGACCGACCAGTTATAACCCGGCCGGTTATCAATGACCGGAGAGGCCGCGGGTGGAAGGACTAGGGCCGAGTTGATTGATGGCGGGTGCACTGACCGAGGATAGGGTTAGATTTTAGTGCCTTTATGGCGAGTAGGAGGATGACGGCGTTAGGCGACAAAGGCCGGTTTAGAAAGATTCCCCGACACAGATTTTGTCCTCTCGGGATGCCAGGGAGGATCTCTACTTTAGCCGAGGGGAGGATACTCCTCGGGGTCTTTTTGATTACGCAATACCTAATCCAAAGGTGCAAGCACGCCTCGTTCTCATCTCCCTCGTGTGTGTGTGCGTGTGTGTGCGATTGTGCGTCCTTCTCCTTTTCCTGTCTTGTCTTGCTGGGTCGGGGTTTTTGCGAGTCCGGAGGACCCTTGCTATCCGGGCAAGAGAGAGAGCGGTTCCGTCCTTGAACGGAGAGTAGTACGGGAGGTAGAGAAGGCGACGGGGAGGAGGAGCGGCTAGCGAACGGCACTTGCCACTTAGGGTTCGGACCGGTCATCCGTGTAGCGTCAGGGATTACGGCGGCCGGGAAGGGATTCCGGCCGCTCAACCGACTCCCGAGAACACCATCGGTTGAGTCCCCTAGATCGCCAAGTCCGGGTAGGCGGGTTTGTCAGTAGGTGATAGCGGTGAACTCGGGCGATCGCACCATCCCCGATCCGAGAACCCGGGATCTACTAACCCGGGTAGTAAGTTGTGATAACCGGACCATAGGAGAACCGGATACCAACCTTTGTGACATGCGTGTGGATTTAGAGTCCAGGCGTAGAGGGAGGTATAAGGGAAGTTCCTAACAGGGTAAGGAGAGAGAGAGTCTCGGTGACCTTTCCGGTCACGTTAATCAACGGGAGAAGTGGCCTAATCCCCCCACTTATCTAAGTCCGGGAAAATCCCTCTGAGGTGAATACAGAGGCTAAATTAAACCACAAAGACTAAACACCCTCTCCTCTCCTGTCCGGGCAGCTCTTCCAGGACAGGATATAGGGCACAGAGGGGATAGGATAGAACCCGGATAGCACAAATCCGGGTTAGCTAACTGGTGGAAACTGTTGCGTTTGCACTTCACAGGATCTCCGTGGAACGAATACTCGGGTTCTTGTTTAGGAAACCTCTTTTACCGTGAAAAAGGGTTATCCGGGCACGAATCGGGAAAGCACGTTACGACACGATTACTTTTGGCGCCGCTGCCGGGGATCCTAAAGCTGCAAGTTCGACATTTCTGCCAGGAGAGAAGGAGATTCGCGCTGGAGGTTCTGGTGACGAGATTGAAGCTCACTCACCTCGTCTTGCAGGAAGGAGTTGCAAGTGCAAGCCAACCACAAGTCTAGAAGCCGCCGGAGGTATACCTGGTGTACTGCTTCATGACTCGAGGGCAGACGGGTGAGCCAAGTGGAAGTCGAGTTACCCGGGCAGCCAGGAGAAGAGCTACAGCCGAGATCGAGCAGCTCGCACAAGCTCGCGAATTTGCTTACGAAGAGGAGGAGATCCACTACGCATCCCCTCATGAGGAGGTAGTCGTCCCGGTTGCGGTAGGGGTGATTCCAGTACCAGCACCCCCATCCGAGAGCGACGCACCGAGCTCCCCTCCGGGAAGCGAAGGACCGCCAAGTCCGGGCCGCGTTAACCCCGATCCCATGGACCCTAACCCTGTCCTGCCACTCCGTCGCGCACCACTCACCCGGCTAAAATATAGCCGCTTCGCGGGTGATGGTGGCAAGGACGTGGACGATTGGGTCGAGGAGTTTGTGGCCACAGCTGATGCCAACTTGGAAGATCCGGAGTCCAGGCTTCGCGTCTTCTCCGGACTACTCAAAGGCGAGGCGTTGAAATGGTACAATGATGTACCCGCGGAGGTGAAGGCTAACTGGGATCAGCTGAGGATAGCTTTCCTCCATGCTTTCCGCGAAGCCGGAGGAGAAGCGCGGGCCCTGATGCAGCTGGGGAAAGTCCGGAAGCGCGAGTATGAGTCCGTTCGGAAGTACGGGCAGAGGGTGAAAGCCCTCATGAACAAGGTGGCCTTCGACATCGCTCCGATGGTGGCGGTCCAGTGGTACGTGGGCGGGCTACCGGAGGATATGTCCTTCCGATCCGGAGAAGCGGCGGAGACACTCCGGGAAGCTATGGACGCGCCCGGACTACGAGGACTCCGCTCAAGCTCTCCGTAGCGATCGCAGGAAGGGGAAGGATAAGAAGAAGGAGAAGGGTAAGAAAAAGAAGGACACCGACTCGGACAGTTCCGCGGGTAGCGATGACCCGGACTCGAATGACCCAGATAGCTCGGAGAGCGAGGAGGAGGCCAAACCGGAGAAGGCGAAAAGTTCCAAGAAGTCCAGTTCCGCCACGGTCAAGGTGAAGGTTGAGAAGGAAGATGGTCTCAAGAAAGTCCTGGCAGAGCTCGAAGCTATCAAGGTGAACATGGCCGAACTCCAGAGTGGCCGCAAGAACCCACCGACCCAGAGGGCGAATGTGTGGTGCTCCAAGTGCAAGGAGTATGGGCACAACCCCACGGAGTGCACCAATACGTCTACCCGGAGATCCTCGAAATGGACTGACCCCCAGACCGGGGTCAGATACGTGTTGGCTGAGGAGGAAGAGGAACCGGAAGAGGAGGATGTGGTTACCTGCACTGCGTTCATGCGGGATATGGGCGTGGCCGAGGTGTCACCCCGCGTTCAGGAGGCAGGTCGTACCCAGCCGCCCCAGGAAGGAGTCTACCCGGACAGTCATCCGGGCAGCCCCTCACTGGCACCTACCTGGACTACGTCATCTGTTACCGATGCGGGAGAAGAGGGCATTATGCCAGTGGCTGCGACGTACCTGACGTCGAGCCCGGTGCCCCGAAGAACTTACCCTGTCAGGGTTGCCACGAATACGGACATAACCTCGAGGGTTGTCCGAAGAAGCCCCCTCCGAAGGTCATCTACAAGTCATGCGCACTCCCTCCGCGTTCTCAGTCCGGCCTCAACTACGGTTCCACGGCCGGCATAGAGAACCCGGATAAATGAGGGTGCGAGGTGGAGCTACCCGGCGAACAGGAGGCCGCAGTCAATAAAGTCTCCACGCGTAGCTCCACCCAGGAAAAGAACAACACAGGCTCGAGGCGACAGAAGAAGGCGATCCGGGAGGCAAACCGGAAAGCACAAGAAGATGAGGAACCCGGGCAGGAAGAGGAAGACGAAGAGCCTACCCGGGTAGAGCTCCCAACACCACCCCCGCGGCGACAAAAGGGGTGGAACCCACCAAGCTTGATCGTGACATCGGTGACGAGGTCGGGGCGGACCTTGCCGCAACCCGGCAGACCGGGACCGCGCAGGTTGTCCATTTCGGAGACAACCCCGTCGTGATCAAACCCGGACCCCAAGTGAGGGTTGATGAGTATGATATCCTGCAAGACATCAAGGACACGCAGAGGCCAATGTGACTATCGGGCGACTTCTCCACGATAACGCCAATTATCGAAGACTGTCCCGAAGCCTGGATTCAACGGCGGAAGAAGAGATACAAGCTTCCTTCGATTTGCGGTGAACTTCGCGCAGTGGAGGATTTCGCGCGCCCAAACTGCAGTCGAAGTTGATGGTCGCATCATCCCGATGTCCCAAAGATGGTGGCTCCGGCGTGAACCTGATGTTGGAGGACACGGCTCACGACCTCGGATACACTACCACCGGAAACGACCATTGGTCCTTCGCATGGTGACCAATCCCGGGTAGCCCCGGTTGGGAGGCTTTCCAGGGTTCCACCATCATAGGGGAGTGACTTACCCCTGAACTTTGTCATTATCCGGGTAGCAACCGGGCGACCTTTCGAATGCTTTCGGGTCGGCCCCGGCTCTACATGGCCCGGGTAATAGTGGACTGGGGCGAGAAAGAATTCCGGGTGGGAAAGAGGCCAACCCTCATCATCCCCTGGATGCATTCCGCCCACGAAGGCGAGACACACGAATCCGACGGCTACACCACAGGGTGGTCGGACACGGAGGAATCCAACACGCAGGCCAGCTACCTGGTGGGCGAATTCTCCGGGTTGGTAGAGCAGGACTTCGCATTCCCGGATTCCGTGACGGAAGAAGGACGGGAACTGGGTGCAGATGAGGAAATTGAGGAAAAACCGGAGATGGATGACCGATCCCTTGGTGAATCGTGCGTAGCCCTATCCGAGAAGTGGATACGGAAGCAACTCGCCGACCCCGCTGGACAACCCTGTCGACTCACCGGGGAGGGGGTTATTCCCTGGGGAAACTTGGGAATAACCCCGGAAGAGGCCGAACCCGAGCGCATTAAAGGCGTCGTATCGCCCAAGGATTTTGAGGAGGTCGAAGTAGGCCCCGGAAAGAAGTTCTTCCTGGGGAAGACCCTGACTGCCCGGGAAAGGAGGAGCGAGTCTGACTCCCTGTGACCGGGTTTGCCGATGTGTTTGCTTGGGCGCCCACGACCTCCGAGGAATTCCTCCGCGACTAGGGGGAGCACCAAATCGACTTAGTCGAAGGTGCCAGCCCGATTCGCCAGCGCCAGTACCGGCTTAACCCGAAATACTCCCTCATGGTGAAGGAGGAGATTGACCGGCTACTGGAGGCCGGATTCATCTATCCGGTTAACAACACGGAGTGGGTGTCCCCGATTGTGGTGGTACCGAAGAAAACCGGGGCGGATGGGAAGGTGAAAATCCGGGTTTGCCAGGACTTCCGTAAGCTCAACGCCGCCACCAAGAAGGATTACTTTCCGCTCCCGTTTACCGACATTATCCTGGATCATGTGGCCGGGCAGGAGCTTTACAGTTTCCTGGACGGGTTCTCCGGGTACAACCAGTCTCTCCATCCGTGAAAGTGACCAGGCTTAAACGACTTTCACTACGGAATGGGGGACCTACGCGTTCAACCGGATGCCGTTCGGGTTGTGTAACGCCCCGGGCACCTTCCAGCGGCTCATGATGGATATCTTCAAGGACTTTCTTCGGCATTTCCTAGAAGTATTCATTGATGATTTCGCAGTGTTCGGAAAGCGGGAGAATCACCTGGAGCACTTGCGGAAAACCTTCCAGCGCTGTAGGGAGACCAACCTCAAGCTCCATCCGGGGAAATGTTTTTTCGGAATGGAGACCGGGTTGCTACTCGGGCACGTGGTGAGCCGGAGAGGACTGCAGCTGGATACGGACAAGGTCAGTGCTATCCTGACACTAGCCCCACCGCGGACGGTTAAGGAGGTTCGCGGATTCCTGGGATGTGTGGGATATTACCGGCGATTCATCGACGGATATGCCCGGAAGGCTGCCCCGTTAACGGCCTTGCTGAAAAAGGATGAGCCCTTCCTGTGGAAACCGGAGAGGCAAGCCGCTTTCGAGGACCTGAAGCAGCAGCTAACCCGGGCACCTATCCTGGCACCTCCGGATTGGACCCGGGAATTCCATGTTACCCTGGACGCCTCGGGGTGGTGCCTAGGAGCCATCCTGTGGCAGCCGGAGGAGCAGAAGCGGGAGAGGCCTATCTACTACGCCAGCCGACAGATGAGTTCAGCGGAAAGGAATTACACCACCACCGAACGCGAGGCCCTGGCTGTAGTCTATGCCTGCAAGAAGTTTCGGCACTATCTACTCGGATATCGGGTGGTCTTCCATACGGATCACGATTCGCTCAAATATCTGGTGAATAAGCCGGACCTTTCCGGACGGATAGCCCGGTGGATTCTCCTGTTACAGGAGTTTACCTACGAGGTGATCGTCAAACCGGGTAGGGCAAATGCCAATGCCGACTACTTGTCCAGGATGCGAGGCGAGCCGGCCCTGGAAGACATTTCCTCCCTGTTCCCCGACGAATTCTCGGATAGCCAGGGTAGACCGGAAGTTGCTGTGCTGCACGTGGAAAGCGAGGCACTTTCCGAATTCCAAGAGATCCGAGAATACCTCCTGACCCAACTTTATCCCGCAGGCATGAACCGGGAAGAGAAGAGCGTCTTCCAACACCGAGTGGCACCCTACACCTTGATCAACGGAGTCCTGTTCCGGATGGGAGCCGATGACAGGCTACGTCGGTGTTTGGAACCCGGAGAGCGGAGACAGGTGATGGAGGCCTTACATGCGGGTGACTCCGGAGGTCACCTAGCCGCCATGAGTACGGTTAACCGTATTAAGAGTGCGGGGTATTGGTGGCCCTTCGTAATCCGGGATGTCCGGCAATACGTCCAGCGCTGCGACCAATGCCAACGGACAGGACAACCGGGTTTCAGGAACCACTGGCCCGTGACCCCGATTTTTCCCCTGGCCCCTTTTGTCAAATGGGGAATCGACTTTGTAGGTCCAATCGCCCCCATTACCAAAAACCGGAAGCGCTACATCATACTCGCAACCGATTATGCCACGAAGTGGGTAGAAGCCCGGGCAACCCGGGGAAATGACGCCAGGACAGCGGCATCGTTCCTGTTCGAGGAGATCATGATGCGGTTCGGCCATCCCCTGGAACTGGTTAGTGACCGGGGAGCGCACTTTATCAATGATGTCATCGAGGACATCACCTCCAAGTATGCGATCCGACACCGCAAGACAACCCCGTACAATCCCAAGGCCAACGGTCAGACAGAGCGGTCAAATGGCACCATCGGCAAGATGCTAAACAAGATGGTGTCCGCCCATAAGACCGATTGGGACAGGAAGCTTGCCTCCGCAGTTCACGCGTACAACACGGCGGAGAAATCAACCAACGGGAAGACCCCGTACTTCATGGTCTTCGGCCAGGAGGCCATTCACGGAGTTGAGCTCGCAGTAGAGACTCACCGGGTTATGGCTATGAGGCTCGGAGAAGAGGGAGACGGCAAACCGGAGAGGTTACAAGCCATCGACGCCTTGGAGGAGGGCCGAGCAGAAGGTATGAGCAGAAACCGGGCAGTGCAGGAAGATCGGAAGGGGAAGTATGATGCGAGACTTCCAGGGGACCACGGAATCCGAGAAGGCGGGCTAGTACTCCTGTACGACAGCCGCCATCAGAACTTTCCGGGTAAGCTGCATACCCGTTGGATGGGGCCTTACCGGGTAGCCCAAGTGTTTCCCAAAGGATCCCTCCAGTTGGAAGATTTACAGGGTAACAGCATGGATACCCGCGTGAATGGGTCGCGGGTGAAAAAGTACCACCCGGAGGAGTTAACGGATGAGGAGGATCCGTCGGAGGAGGACGAACTCTCACAGCACGAATCCGAGTAACTGCGGTTACGGGGGGCTGAGTGTTCGCGAGGACGCTCACAGATGAAAAAGGGGTAATGTCAAACCTCATTTTTTCGTTTTTGCCCCAATTTGGTCCGGATAGTACTTAGTAGTAGTTAAATAGAATAAAGAACGCCCTGGTAACCGGTTATCCGGGTAATAACCGGGTAGGGTTAGCTTAGCCAGGGACCTGCCTGCCCGGGGACATCCTAAAGCTTAGTGGGCAGGATAGGGTAGCGGAATTTCTAACCCGCCTTTTGCTTCCTAGTCTTTGCTTTTAAAACTCGGGCACGGACTCACCGTACTTAGTCCGACCACTGAGTGCCCGGGTAGAGCTTAGCCGACCAGTCTCGGGTCTACCTCAAACCGGGAAGGCATATACTGACCCGGGATGCACCGATCGGGCATGTGCCGACCGGGCATGAGAGGCCCGGGTACGATCTGTCCGGGCACGACCCGGACAGTCATTGCCCGGCCAGCCATGGCCCGGCCCGGCTATGGCCCGACCGAGCATAGACCGACCAGTTATAACCCGGCCGGTTATCAATGACCGGAGAGGCCGCCGGGTGGAAGGACTAGGGCCGAGTTGATTGATGGCGGGTGCACCTGACCGAGGATAGGGTTAGATTTTAGTGCCTTTATGGCGAGTAGGAGGATGACGGCGTTAGACTGACAAAGGCCGGATTTAGAAAGATTCCCTGACACAGGATTTTGTCCTCTCTGGGATGCCAGGGAGGATCTGCTACTTAGCCGAGGGGAGGATACTCCCTCGGGGTCTTTTTGTGATTCTGCAATACCCTAATCCAGTGCAAGCACGCCTCGTTCTCATCTCCCTCGTGTGTGTGCGTGTGTGTCTGATTGTGCGTCCTTCTCCTTTTCCCCGTCTTGTCTGGCTGGTCGGGGTTTTGCGAGTCCGAGAGGACCCTTGCTATCCGGGCAAGAGAGAGAGCGGTTCCGTCCTTGAACGGAGAGTAGTACGGGAGGTAGAGAAGGCGACGGGGAGGAGTGCGGCTAGCGAACGGCACTTGCCACTTAGGGTTCGGACCGGTCTGTCCGTGTAGCGTCTCGGGATTACGGCGGCCGGAAGGGATTCCGGCCGCTCAACCGACTCCCGAGAACACCATCGGTTGAGTCCCCTAGATCGCCAAGTCCGGGTAGGCGGGTTTGTGTCAGTAGGTGATAGCGGTGAACTCCGGGCCGATCGCACCATCCCCGATCCGAAGAACCCGGGATCTACTAACCCGGGTAGTAAGTTGTGATAACCGGACCATAGGAGAACCGGATACCAACCTTTGTGACATGCGTGTGGATTTAGAGTCCGGGCGTAGAGGAGGTATAAGGGAAGTTCCTAACGGGGTAAGAGAGAGAGAGTCTCGGTGACCTTTCCGGTCACGTTAATCAACGGGAGAAGTGGCCTAATCCCCCCACTTATCTAAGTCCGGGAAAATCCCTCTGAGGTGAATACAGAGGCTAAATTAAACCACAAAGACTAAACACCCTCTCCTCTCCTGTCCGGGCAGCTCTTCCAGGACAGGATATAGGGCACAGAGGGGATAGGATAGAACCCGGATAGCACAAATCCGGGTTAGCTAACTGGTGGAAACTGTTGCGTTTGCACTTCACAGGATCTCCGTGGAACGAATACTCGGGTTCTTGTTTAGGAAACCTCTTTTACCGTGAAAAAGGGTTATCCGGGCACGAATCGGGAAAGCACGTTACGACAGAATGCCCTTCAGTAAACCTGGCATGCACCAAGAAGCACACACAATTTAGTTTGACAGGGAAATACTTAAACATGTCCAACATAATGCAAAGTATAATTATTCTTGATCAGACCTGCATTATCGTATGGCTTGGGAGGGCTGCTCTTTTGTTTCTTGCTGGTGCATTGAACGCCTGAAACGCGTAAAATTGGTTTGGGGACCGGCTTAGGTGGGACAAAAGCAGGTATTGGTACACCTGGCCTGACACTCGCTGGTGCGCTACCAATCTCAGTCTCTTCATTCTTCTCGCCACAATCTACTTTGTTGTATGTAATTGTGGGTGCCTCCGTTTCTGGCTGCTCATGTGCCTTCCTCTTCTCACTGATGTCCACCATCCGTGTAGGTGCCTTATCCAAATTTCTTGGTCTCTCCTGGTAGTGCTAATGCTGTGCTCACAATTTCAGGACTTAGTACAGTAACAAACAGTAAGAGACCAAAGCAGAAATCATCCATGGTTTATCACCAAAGCGAAAAAGTACTTCAAGGTAATCTACATATCACCAGTACTCATGCAGTACCTAAATATATTCGCATTGTACATATAATATCCAACTTGTACACATTCTACATTTACTAAACCTCAAAGTACCAAAGTTACCTAGTCGACATTCTAACTACCAATAGTCAGTACTAACTCTACATGCTGACTACTCTCGTAGTACACTCTCTACATTTGACCCTAAACCGCAGTACCAAACTTACATGCAGACTACTTGCCAGTACTCTCGCTACCTTTGTCTACTAAAATGAACACTAATTCTACCTAAAGAGTACTTTCGCCACTACTCTCACTACGCACGTCACTCAGAACTCGGTAGTCACATTACATATATACTGTAAGTATACTAACACAAAGTAAGTACAGCATTTCAAGCTACCGAATGTAGCCAGAGTACACCACCCTACCCAATCACACATTCCACCACTTAACAGATTCTCATGTTGCAGAATGCACTCAGAAAGCACTGAAGCAATGACATGCAGATCCTAAATTGCAAATTCCAAGCAAAATGAGCATCATCATCAGCAGGTTCTCCCAACCCACTACAAGCTTAAACTCCAGAATCAGAAAACGTACCCAATTCGGATGCATCCTTCACCCTGCCCTCTCGATCCTCCATGAGCAACTTCATTTCGCCATCCATATTAATCTTCCTGGCATCCTTCACGATGTCTTCAGAAAGATTGCCCCACCCGAAGCTCTGATGCCAACTTGGATGCACAGCAGCTTGACAACTTCTTAATACACAGCGGCTACCCTTTCCAAACACAACAAAAGCACACCACGGATGGTAGACGTGCATACATGGTGCTACAATCATATCATGGTTTGGAAACGGAAAACTACATACTGTGCAATTCCTAACAGCTACAATTGTGACCTGTACATCCTCGCCATGCACCAATGGGTAAAACATTGGCCACGGATGTAAACCAGACGGCCGCCCTCCAAACTTCAGGTGCATGGCTTCTTCTGTGACCGCGACAAGCTGTCGTTGCTGTGCCTTCGTTTTGGCCTCGATCTCCTCAACTTCCTTCTCAGCTACAATGGCCATGGCAGCAGCAGTCTCAAACTTCACTGTGGCTTTTATCTTCAACCTCTCTGTGGCTTTGTAAGACCACTTTGCATCCGCGTCTTCCTCCGAAGCCACCTGTGCACTCAACTCGTTCAGGTCGTCGTCAAGTTGCTCAAGGTTTGACGACATCGCCCTCACTTCGTCTTTAACTTCCCGGACCTTCTTCGTGGCAGCGGCAAGCGCAGTCTTTGAGGCCGCAATCTCCAACTCCAAGATTCTCGCGTGGTCACCCAGCCGGACAATTCTTTCCTTGGTTGAGGTACGTTGATCATCCTCCTGCTTGGTGGGTACCCTCGATGCACAAACCTCCGAAATATCCTACATTGCACACAACACACTCCCGGTCGTCACTCAAAGATTTCTGTCACCATCTTCCTTCATGAAAACCTGCATACATCAAGAACAGTGCATACCTTCTTTGAAGTCGATGCTGGCTCCACACAACTCGGCTCAACGTCAACCTCGATCTGTGCCATATCAGCAGCAGCAATCTTCTCAACGCCTCGCTCCTTGCAGATCTCCAACCGCTTTCGTTTATCAGTCCGCCTAGTCCGCTGCGTCCTGTTGACTTGCTGGGCGTACGCGGCCCAATTCACCGAGCCCACACCATTCTCATGCTCATGGACGATACCCTCAGCGAACCTCACCTTCAAATAGGGCGGCATGTGATTCTTGTCGTGCATGTAGATGATTGGGTGCAATTCCAAAACCCTGGCCAAGATCTCTTTGTGAGCACAATCTTGCCACTTGTACCCTGCACGGCCCCTGTCCCCATATCGCTTGCCAAAGATGGGAATCATCTCCTCGTCCTTCTTGTAACCCTTGTACCAGCTCTTGGGATTCTTACCAGTCCCAACCAAGCCGTATTCCTTCACCCAATCGGCCACCAAGAGTTTCGATGGTGGCGGTCTACATTTCTTTAGCTCAGACTCAACGTCTACCATCTCCAAATCTAAGTCTTCGTCATCCTCATCAAAATCGGAACCCTCCTGTTCATGGTCCTTCTCTTCCGCAGCTTGCGAGGAAGTTCCTCTCTCGGCAGCGTCGTTGGCTTTTGCCCGGGCCTCTCCTCGCTTCGTCACACCCTTCAATGAGGCCGCTTTTGTCGCAGCAGCCTTCGGCACCCCACCTTTGGACCGCGACGGAGCCGGACGTACCCTCCCGTGTTCATCAGTGAACTTCGTCTTCGCCATCGAGCTTCAAACACCGGTCCCTAAACCCTAAACACCTCCAGCCTTCCCTTTAACCGGATTTTCAAACCCGCTCACTCTCACCTGCGCATGTCAGAAGTCTACACTTGGAACGAAGCTTGGAACGAAGCTTGGAACGACTCAAAGCACTAAAACTCACTCACTCCTGTAGAACCCACAAACTCAGAAACTCAGAAACTCTCGAGCACCCTGATCTACACGAAAAGCGCGACTACTCAAACACTCACAGAACACGAGCACGACTCACACCGAAACCACTCGCGCAACACGCATGCACTCTCGTATCAGCACCATAACTTTCAAAAACTGCAAGGCGGGAGTGCGTAAGAAAAAACTTCAAAAAACAACAAACGGCTCAAGGTGCGAGACGATGCAGGTAGACACCGGCCCTCCCGGTCAGCAGATCAGGGTTCCCTATTGGACCACCGGCTGTCACCGGTCGCAGAAGATTCCTTACAGGTGGTCACCGGTGCTTCCGCACCACACATCAAGTACACAATGTTAGAAAATCCAAATATAATCATTGATTATTAGTGGGCCGTAAAGGTCGCACTCAGCGCCCATTGTACAAGTGTCAAAATACCAATTTTAGTAACTAGTACCCAATGTACTCCACTTTGCAGAGGCTCACCATGTTCCTTGACTTTTGGTACTCTTTTGGTAGAAGTACTTGTCCAAAACTATGACACCCTAGCATGCTTTTACCCATAGAGGTAGAAAACCGCGGATTTGAGATTTTAATCTCCCAAAAACACACACACGTTAACGGTTAAAGTACTAATATCAGTCAAATGAAAGCAAAAAAATAGAGTACAAAACTTATATTATGTATTTGCCATGCCCATGTACAGTAGATGTGCATGGGTATGGTAATGTACATGGGCATGTATGTGCCATGGCCATGTACATTACCATGCCCATGCTCATGTACATGAGCATGTGCATGCATGTAATGACAGGGGGTCATGATGACCCCCCACCGCCGTCCTTTCTCCTGACTCTTTGCGCCATCCTTTCTCCCCACTCTCTCCGCCATCATTCCCCCGAGTTTCCGCACTCACTATCGTTTTGTGTATTCACGCTCTCCTTCGTCATTTTGTATTCACGCGCTCTCTCTCCTTCGTCGTTGTTTTGCTACTCGGATTGGCGTTGTTGTTGTTTTGCTTCTGGGACTGGCGTCGTTGTTTTGCTTCTGGGACTGGCGTCGTTGTTTTCCTACTCGGACTGGCGTCGTTGTTTTCCTACTCGGACTGGCGTCGTTGTTTTCCTACTCGGACTCGCATCGTTGTTTTACTTCTTGTACTCGCGTCGTTTTTTTGCTTGTTGAGCTCTCGCATCAACTCCTTAGCATCTCGGACTGGCTCCTCACGTGCACGCTTCACTTACTCCATTGAATGTTCACGGTGGTTTTTCGCGGTGGTTTAGAGTCACGCTCCTAAGACGGATTAGTATTATCAGCACGAGAGAGTTTTAGGATTCAGATTGAAGTTTCATGGTTTGAGATTGCAAGTTCCAGGGTTTCAATTGCAAGTTTCACTGTTTCAATTGCAAGTTTCACGTTTTCAATTGCAAGTTTCACGGTTTCAATTGCAAGTTTCACGGTTTCAATTGCAAGTTTCACGGTTTCAATTGCAAGTTTCACGGTTTCAGTTGCAAGTTTCACGGTTTCAATTGCAAGTTTCACGGTTTCAATTGCAAGTTTCACGGTTTCAATTGCAAGTTTCAGGGTTCCAATTGCAAGTTTTAGGCGGTTTGAGTGTGTTCACTTGCGATTTAAGGTGTGCATTTGTAAGCGGCTGTAAAGAGTGTTGGGAGTGTAAAGTGAGATTATGTGTGGTCCATCGAATGTAATTGAGTTTGTATGAGCATTATGTAAGCGCAAGTGCAACCGGAGAATGAGTTTAAGGTTTACTTAGTTTGAAAAATCTCCTTGTTAAGTAGAAAGAGTTTGACATATGATTGGAAAAGTTTCTCTCGGTAGGTCCATGTAGGTTTCAAAATCAAAGGTATCACCTTAAGATGATATCTAACCTTGCTCTTTTACAAATTTTGTATCTTGTTTCGTAAAATTTTGTATTACTCATTATTACTTATTATCATTCATTATCATTTAGTAACATTTAGTTACATTATGTGACATTTCATAACGTTTTGTAACATTTTGTAAAAACTTATTCATTTCATGAATACAATCGACCTACCATTTTCTGATAAATACTAGATACCATTTTCTAATAACTCTATCCAATAAAGTGAGTTGACAAACTTGTGTATGACAACTTAACAAGTAAATTGAATGGACACGCAAAGGCATAATTATCAAAACATATCTCACACCGAAACATATTTGAGCAATGATTTACTGCCGATATCAAATCTCTTGAATGAAGATATGTGACTGGAGACATCAATGAGGTCATAAGAATAGAGCAAGCAAGTTTGAAATAGACATGAATATTCAAGTTCTAAGTATATATTAAAAGTACAAGAAATTATTAACCCCTAAACGTCCTTCGGGTATTTTTAGCATAAAACTCATTTTCAAAAAAAGTGATATAGATGAAAATGAAGATAAGCTATTTAGATCTCAACCGTACAAACTTGTAATAGACTTGTAGTAGATCATGTGGACCAAAAATTGACTCATGGGACCTCATAGATTGCGAGATCGTAACATATTAGTGCGCAAAACAGGCTACAAAATACCATCATTTCTACTTTGAAGTGAAAATACTACCAACATGAAATTTGCAATTAAAAAATCAGCAACTAGAAAGTTGTTCATTTTCATCTCAAAGACACTCTTGTACCAAAAAAATTCATAAAAAAAAAAAAAAATCTTGGCTCAAATAGTAGCCTTGTAGTTGTGAAAACTGCCCAAAAATTTTACAAAGGAAAAATAGTCCAAAACTTGACCCCTCGTACTCAAATCCATGCCTTTTCTTTAATATGTTCTCGATTGGATCAAGGTATCTACCACTAAAAATAGACTATAATTGGAATCCATCCCAAAAAATAAAGTCAAAATCTAACGGTGGATGAAGGAGATCTAGCTCTTAAAAAATCATCCCATTTTTCACTTTTTTCATCGTAGAAACATCATTGCAAAGCCAATACCAAAGTTATCTAGATCAAAAACTTCCAACTACAAAGTTGTTGGGATGCATCTAAATATGAAACCCATGAAAAAAAATTCATGAAAAAATATTTTAGATTTCACACAATTGGCTTGCAATGGTAAAATATGCCAAATGTTTGAAAACCCAAAAACAACAGCTGCCTTCACTAAAATCCATGCCATCTATTTATACTTTATTTTATGAGTCTGAAATTTTTACCACATAAACTAGACTTGATTTGTGACCTAACCCAAGTGATTTCGTCAAAACCGGAGTTTGCATGAAGAAGTTATGGCTCTTCAAAGTTTCTGCCCTTCATCCAAAATGTCGTTTTTCGACACTAGGGACGTTTAGGGGTTAAGAGATAAAAATAGTAAACAAAGACCTCGTACTGAGACAAAATCATTAGATAGATAAATAGAAACTCCGGTGTCGTGATGTGGGCCGTTTAGTAGTTGTGATTATTTATTTAGTGGTGTTTAGTACTAATTTATATGTGGTTAATGTGGGATTGATTTTATGTTGTGGCTAGGGTTTAGTTTATGTTGAGATCATGATTAGCCTTTGTTTATGTTGATATTAAGGTTGAGAACCGACGTTTGGTTGTTAGATAGAGTAGATATTTAGTTAGATATTTAGTTGGATAAGGTGGTGCGAAGGAGGCGGCTTGCTATTGGACCGACCAAGGAAGGCTTAAAGTCAACCATGTGGAGGCTTACCATTGGACCAACCAAGGAAGGCTTAAAGTCAACCATGTGGAGGCTTACCATTGGACCAACCAAGGAAGGCTTAAAGTCAACCATGTGGAGGCTTACCATTGGACCGATTAAGGTAAAACATCAAGTTGGCGATGTGGAGGCTTCTCATTGGACCAATCTTGCAAAAATCCTCTTTGTGTAACCTAATATGTGGTGGTTTCTTATTGGTTAGAGCTTGGGTGTAGATTAGTATAAATTGGCTAGGAGTTTGGAGTTGGGCATGAACAACAAGTGATTAGTGGGTATGTGTGAGTTGGAGTGGGATTTTGAGTGTCTCTAAGTATTCTTCAATAATAGAGGTTTAGAAGGTGTTGAGTTTGGTTGGAGGGGTGAGGAGATGCACAAAGCATCTAGCTTGTATCTTCTCTCATGAGCTATAAAGAGAGCAAACTTTTCATCTTACGTTTTGTGCCGTATCTTTTGCTTGGAGAGGTTTCATGAGGAGAGCTTTTAGGAGGTGTTAGAAGGCAAGATATTCTACTTGTGAGAGGTGGTTTCATGCAAGGAGCTATTTGGAGCAAGGAGAAATGAAGGCTTGAAGTGGCCGGGAGGTTGTAAAAGTGTTGAATAGGTTGAAGTGAATAGGTTGATAGAAGATTCACCTCCATAAGTCACACTAACTACCGTACCAAGAAGCCCCGC
This sequence comes from Bryum argenteum, assembly GCA_037043015.1. Taxonomy (NCBI): domain Eukaryota; kingdom Viridiplantae; phylum Streptophyta; class Bryopsida; order Bryales; family Bryaceae; genus Bryum; species Bryum argenteum. Next base: position 10,728,176 of record CM073330.1, read on the forward strand.
GCTTACCCGGATGCACAACAATCTTTATGACATGTTTGGTGAACCCGACGTGAATATCCGGGCGGTAGTTGTGTGTTTGTGGTGGATGTGAAGTGTGGAAGATGGAAGGAGCCAGTCAAGGGAACGCGACGTTTGGAGTCAACATGGAGCAAACCATGCGGATGTTTGAAGTTTTCCAACTCCACATGGAGCGACGACAAGGAATGCAACGACGAGAAGCTTTGGTAAGCAAAACATTACATTCCGTTGTTGATAAAGAAGATCAATTTGATGGTCGTGATGTCACTCGTTTTTTACGAATCTATGCAAGAGAGATGGAGTTGAATAATGTTTCAAAGAATGAGATGGTGGAAAGCTTTGAACTTGCTTCCATTCCCGAGATTCGAGAGAGGATCAAGGGATTGAAGGAGACCCATCAAGATTCGTGGGAAACATTCTCCCAAGCTTTGAAGGAAGAGTTTTTCATGGAGGACTCGGAGAGGGTAACCAAGAGGTCATTCCTAGAGTGGATAACGCGCCCCAACAAGGGCTTAGGAGCAAGTGAGCTCTTGCGTGAATTTGAGCGGCAATATGGACAATTGTCGACAATTGAAAGAACGACCTTGGATGTCGAGAAAATCGAGTTATTCATTCAAGCGGCGGACCCAAAGTTGCAAGAGAAGCTTGAACCACTTTTGGAGGATCGAGAAGCGGAGCGCGGATTGAAGACGGATTGGAAGGAGGTGGTAGGTGCGGTTTCACTACTTGCGAAGCGACAACGAAGAAGGGACAAAAGTGTGGTATGTGATGTCAAACCACCATCTTCAAGCAAATCAACTAATGTTTTTTCAAAGGTTGATGGCTCAACGATGGATGAGTTAATTAAGGGAATTCAAGAATTGAAGATTAAGATGGCCAAACTTGAAGAGAAGAGTCATCCATCAGAAGGAGCATTGAAGGGGACTTTAGGGTCGAAGTCGGCACCAACGGGGAGAGGCTTGCCTTTGAGGTGTATGTGGTGTGATAGTTTTGCACACTCGCGAAGAGATTGTGAGGAGTTTACCGAAGCTTTGGACAACAAGATTGTTGTTTTCAAAGAAGGGAAGATTCACTTGAAGGATGGTACGGAGCCGTTGGAGACAAACTCCGGTCGAGGAGGTATGAAGGCATTGGTCTTTAGCGTGATGAAGGAGGCAAAGACATATGGAGTGAGCATCGACGCGCCGGAGCAAGTAAGTATGTTGTGGCCAATTGCTAAGAAGTTTGCGGAGAATGGGAAGATCAATGAAGAAGTTCTCATTCATGCTGGAAAATCCATTCGGGAAACTACCGGTTGGGACGATCCGGTGGATGCCTTGTCGGTTCATGCATATATTGCAAGAGTCCAACATGAGGCGATAATGGAGGAGAAGCGGAAGCGAGACGACGTACATGAAGGGGCATCAAAGAGGACAACAAGGGCGGACAAGACGCGACAAACGGTGCCAATTCGTGAGGAGTCCATGCATGAAGCAATTCCTTCTTCAAAAGACAAGGGGAAGGCGCCGTCTTACAAATTGCAATCCGACATTGAAGCGGCCACGGATTTGAAAAAAGTTTTGGAGGATCGTATTTTGAGCGGAAAGGTGGAGTTTACCTTGGGGGAAGTTCTAGGCATTGCGAAGCGAGAGTTTCATGAAGTCATCATTGATATCATCAAAATGAAGAGGCAAACTACGGGTCAGTCTATTCCATCTAATGTTCGTGTGGCGAGAGTGGCAAAAGATGATGATGACCAACCTATAGGACATGTTTCTCAACTTGCAAATGCATTGGAGGAGAGCGAAGACCGAACACCAAGTCATTATGCTAACAATCATTGGGCGAGGGCAACTACGGAGACTTTGGTGAAGTTGGGAGTTCTTGAAGAGCCGATTGTGGCATTAATTGATCATGGGTCGGAGATCAATTTGATGTCAAAGGAGTTGCACGAAAAAGGAAATTGGCCCATAAATTTGGACCATGGATGGTTGATACGTGCGGCGAACAATTCAAGGGGTGATTTGTATGGAGCATGTCCAAATGTGAAGGTCACAATTGGAGATGTTGGAGATGAACAACATTTCTTTGTTCAAGAGAGGTCGACATATCCCATCATTCTTGGACAACCATACATCACCGCTACACGGATGGAAACGAAGGTGATGGACAACGGATCGGCGTCGCGCAAGGATTAGAAGCCGTGATGGGAAGAAGGCTATTCAATTCTTGACGGTTTGTGCCAACCACGAGAGAAATCGGATTGGTTTAAGGGAGCGTCCATTACCAAAGGTGCACAAGGAGTTTCGAGACTTTGAAGACCGAAGGGATTTTCACCACATGCCATTCTAAGGAGGGATTGGGATGGTAAAAAGATTGATAGCTTCCCGCATGGAAGGAGACCACAAGAAGCCATTTCTACGGGGGTTGTTGGTTTGTCTAGGGATGGTTCTATTTTATTTAAAAACATCAAAAACTTAGAGCGAGTAGAGAGGCGTTGTGTCCAAAGTGTAGAGCACAAGTTGAAGGAGGATGGAGTGCTTGACGGAGGTGAGTATATCTCGGGAGTCTTTGAAGAAGTATGTTTGGGTGATACCATGAGTGAATTACAATTGCTGTTGTATTCGGGTGTTGGAAAAGATGATAAGGTTGTGAGAGTTTACTCCAAGGAGTTTTATGACGAGGTGAAGAAATTCACGGATAGTTATGAGGTACGGGTGGAGACCAAGTACAAAACCGTGGCGAAGAAGGTTAGACCGGTGGCTTTGCCACTACCATTAGATTGTGAGGAGAAGGTTGATAAGGCATCTATGCAACCAAATTTGAGAGATCCAAGGAAGATAGGCCACGAATTCGTGAACAAGGCGGCATTGGATGGATTGAAGGTTGGCAATGAAGACTTTTTGACCAAGATGGAGGAGGAGTCTTTTCGAAAGATGCTCTTACGGCATGGGAAGGCATTTGCATTTGAGCCGTACGAAATTGGGTGTGTTGATCCAAGTGTAGTAGCGCCAATGGTAATCTTTACCATTTCGCATACACCATGGAATTTACGACCGATTCCCGTGCCTAAAGCTCATTTGCCAAAGCTTGTGGAGTTGTTGAACGAGAAGATCAAGATGGGAATTTTGGAGCCGTCTATTGCACCATATTCTAATCGGTGGTTTACGGTGCCAAAGAAAAATGGAGCATTAAGGTTTATTCAAGACATGCAACCGGTGAACAAGGTAACTATTCGGAACATGGGATCAAGTCCAATTGTTGATGAGTATACGGAGGCATTTGCAGGAAGATCAATTTATTCGATGGGAGATCTTTATTCGGGATACGACCAATTCTAGTTGGCGGTGGAGAGTAGAGATTTGACTACGATGCGGACGCCATTAGGTTTGGTGAGGATGTGCACATTACCGCAAGGAGCTACTAATTCCGTGGCACACATGATGAATGGAATGAACAAGGTCTTGAGGGATTTTATTCCGGAAAAGACTATGCCATTTCTTGATGACGTGCCTATCAAAGGATGTGCGGAAGAGGACAAAGATGAGACGTTGGATTTGAAGGGGTGCCGGAAGTTTGTTGCGGATCACATTGCCGATTGTGACAAGATCTTGACAAGATTAGAGGAGGTTCATCTAACTTTATCGGGAGTGAAATCAATGTTTGGAGTTGAAGAGATTACGGTGGTAGGGCATATGTGTGGAGCATATGGTCGCAAGCCATCCATGGAGAAGGTGGATGCCATTCAAAAGATGAAGGAGTGCGCAAACACGACGGAGGTACGAAGATTTTTGGGAGCATGCATCTTTTATCATATTTGGATACCACATTTTGCACATGTGGCGGATCCATTATATCTTTTGTTGAGGAAGGAACAAAAGTTTCAATGGAGGGTGGAGCAAAGCAAGTCTATGAAGAAATTGAAGAAGCTTCTTTCATCTCCACCAACATTGAAGAAGGTTGACTACGACTCGGGAAGACCGGTGGTGATTACGGTGGATGCAAGCCCAATAGGGATTGGATGGGCAATTGGCCAAGATGATAGTAAAGGAAATAGATTTGTAGTACGATTTGGTGCAAAGGTTTTGAACTCTCGCCAACGGGCCTATGCACAAGTGAAGAGGGAGCTTTGGGGAATTGTTACGGCTATGAAGCATGAGAAGGAGTATTTGATTGGTGCATCGGTGGTTGTCGAAACGGATTGTCTACCACTACTTGGGATGATTTCATGTTGTTCTACACCGGATATTGCTATGTTAAGATGGATAGCCTACATCAAGTCAATGAATCCAGAGTTCAAGCACATTGCGGGGAAGGACAATGCGGTGGCGGATATGTTGTCGCGGGCAAGGTACGAGGATGAAGAGCACATGGTGGACGAAGATGAAGATGTTGGAACCAATTTTTATACCATGGCGTTAGTGAAGAAAGAAGGATTGTGCTTGGCTACACCACTTGAGGCGTTTGTGGAAGACTTGTATGAAGGAGAATGGCTAAATATTGGGAGATACTTGAGTTCCTTGAAGAAGCAAGAGACTTGGAGTGATCAAGAATTCAAGAGGATTCGAAGAAAGGCTTATGGATACTTTCTTCGAAATGGATTTTTGTGGAAGCATCCGAAGCTAAGGGGTGGAGTTCCACAAAGAGTTGTATGTGGAATTGAAACTCAAGAACGAATCATCAAGGAGTTTCATGAAGGTTGGTGGGCCGGTCATCGTGGAGTTTGGGCAACATTTGCCAAATTGAAGGAGAGATATTGGTGGAAGGGCATTTATAAAGATGTGGCGGACTTTGTAGGATCTTGCGAGACTTGCCAAGTCTATTCAAGTATTCGTCATAGAGATGAGTTACATCCAACCTATCCACTAACGATGCATTACAAGTGGGTTGTGGACTTGGTTGCTATGCCTATGGGAATAGGACAAAAGAAATATTTGGTGCTTGCTCGGGAGGATTTGTCTAACCAAGTGGAAGGAAGGGCGCTTCGAACGAAGACAACCGAAGGAGTATGTCGATTTCTTTTGGAGGATGTAATTTGCCGTTACGGTTGTGTAGGGAAGATTACGGCGGATAGAGGTGAATTGGACGCGAAGGAAGCACGAGAGTTCTTTGGCAAGTTGGGTATTAAACTTGCATTGACAACGGCATATAATCCGGAGGCTAATGGTAAAAGTGAGCGGGGGCATTCGCCAATTGTGAAAGCATTGGTTAAAGCATGTGATGGTAAGATGCTTGAGTGGCCTCGATTACTACCATTTGCATTGTGGGCGGATCGAACCACTCATAGCACCGTTACGGGATATATGCCGGCGGAGTTGATGTTTGGACAAAAACCAATTATGCCAATTGAAGAGGTGGTTCCAACTTGGAGTATTTTGTCATGGGAGGATGGTCTTACAAGGGAGGACTTGTTGGCATTAAGGATTCGACAACTTGAAAGGAGGACTGAGGACATTGAGGAAGCTATCAAGCGGTTGAAGGAAGCAAGATTGAAGAACAAAGAGAGGTTTGACCGAAAGCATCGGTTGCGGCCTAAAGCTATTGAAGAGGATGATTGGGTGTTGGTTTACGATAGTAGTTTGGACAACCAACATAGTACGACCAAGAAATTCTCCAAGAGATGGTTTGGGCCGTATGTTGTCAAATTGATTCACGACAATGCTACCTATTCTTTGCGAGAGCTCGACGGTACAACCTTAAAGCTACCGATTGCGGGAAAACGAATCAAGTTGTTTAAAAGGCGTGGTGATAATTTTAAAGATGTAGATGAAGACGTCGAGATGGAGCTTGATGAAGATGAAAACCAAGTTGACTACATTGAACATTGATGTAGGCCCACATCGTTATTCAACCAAATTTGCACATTCTAAGAGATGTGCAAGTTTAAAAGGGGTAGATGTCGTGATGTGGGCCGTTTAGTAGTTGTGATTATTTATTTAGTGGTGTTTAGTACTAATTTATATGTGGTTAATGTGGGATTGATTTTATGTTGTGGCTAGGGTTTAGTTTATGTTGAGATCATGATTAGCCTTTGTTTATGTTGATATTAAGGTTGAGAACCGACGTTTGGTTGTTAGATAGAGTAGATATTTAGTTAGATATTTAGTTGGATAAGGTGGTGCGAAGGAGGCGGCTTGCTATTGGACCGACCAAGGAAGGCTTAAAGTCAACCATGTGGAGGCTTACCATTGGACCAACCAAGGAAGGCTTAAAGTCAACCATGTGGAGGCTTACCATTGGACCAACCAAGGAAGGCTTAAAGTCAACCATGTGGAGGCTTACCATTGGACCGATTAAGGTAAAACATCAAGTTGGCGATGTGGAGGCTTCTCATTGGACCAATCTTGCAAAAATCCTCTTTGTGTAACCTAATATGTGGTGGTTTCTTATTGGTTAGAGCTTGGGTGTAGATTAGTATAAATTGGCTAGGAGTTTGGAGTTGGGCATGAACAACAAGTGATTAGTGGGTATGTGTGAGTTGGAGTGGGATTTTGAGTGTCTCTAAGTATTCTTCAATAATAGAGGTTTAGAAGGTGTTGAGTTTGGTTGGAGGGGTGAGGAGATGCACAAAGCATCTAGCTTGTATCTTCTCTCATGAGCTATAAAGAGAGCAAACTTTTCATCTTACGTTTTGTGCCGTATCTTTTGCTTGGAGAGGTTTCATGAGGAGAGCTTTTAGGAGGTGTTAGAAGGCAAGATATTCTACTTGTGAGAGGTGGTTTCATGCAAGGAGCTATTTGGAGCAAGGAGAAATGAAGGCTTGAAGTGGCCGGGAGGTTGTAAAAGTGTTGAATAGGTTGAAGTGAATAGGTTGATAGAAGATTCACCTCCATAAGTCACACTAACTACCGTACCAAGAAGCCCCGCGCTTACCCGGATGCACAACAATCTTTATGACACCGGTCCCTTTCTAAGAGGCCGGCGTGAATGAAGTGTCCGTTCAAAATGCTAATATCCCGATGGCCACCGGACAAGGGGAAATTGGAACAATACTACTTCCCCCTCTCGAGGGTGGGCACTATAACTACGCTAGTTTCTAGCCTAGTTACTAATGCCTTGAAGATATTTGAAATAGTATCCCCCCAAAGGGCTTTGAGGTACCCATACAACAAGGTCCAAAGACCTCCCACAATAGTTGGGTGGACTATAGTGGTGAGCCCCACGCCGGCATGGGGAATAGAACCCACGACCTCCTCATTGGGGGGCCTAAGCCCTAACCACCGAGCCAAGGCTTGTGGTGCCAAACGAAATCATTACATAAAACATGGACTCTATATGTAGTACAATCCTCATGCATGCTAAAAGGTATATAAATATTTTTATTATAAGCAAAACTATATTAAGGAAATTCTAATCAATGAATTTAACTAGTACTCATCCCTAGTGTTAGAAAACAAGATTCTTTTAAGAAATCACTTGGGTGGTTTAGATTGCATACTCGGACAAGAAAGCATAAGTTAATGGCATGAATAGTAGTGAAGGCAACATTTTGTAGTGGGTTTTCAAACATAACACATGCTTTATCAATGCAAGTCAAATATGTGAAATCAAATACACTTCTTTATGGTGGTTGATATTCACATAAGTATGATCTTAAGTTGAATCTCTACAACTTCTTAGTTGTAAGTTTTTTGACCCAAAAAGCTTTGGTATTGGATTTACAATGTTAAATCTATTATGAAAAAAAATACAAAAGTGGATGATTTTTGAGGAGCTACTTCTCCTTTATCCACAGTTAGATTTCAAATATCTTTTTTGAGATGAACTCAAACTACCATCTAGTTCCAGAAATAGAACCCTCAACTCTAAAGTGCAGATGCTTAGTAGATATGCATGGCTTTAAGTGCAAAGGATAAGGTTTTGAACTATTTTTCCTTTTTGAATTTTCTAGTAGGTTCCACCATTGCAAGGGTGTTATTCGAGCCAAAAATAGATCCGATGAATTCTTTTGGTGCAAGGTGTTATTTGGATGAAGGTAAGTAACTTTTTAGGTGGACATTTTTTCATAGTAGTAGCTTTGAACCTCAATTCCGTTAGAATGGTGTTATTCTAGTAAAATGGCGGAAATTGGGGTGCTTGAAATGAAAAACATAACGTTGGTCTTTGTCAAGTTTTTGCATGCTAGGGTAAATATTTACGATTGCATTTGAGAATCAAAAATGTTTTGAACGGCCGTTGAGATATATTTACCTTTCAATGAAATATTTTGAACAACAAACAATAATATTTTTGAACAATGGTTTAGAAATATTGCCCTTTGACTATGTCCAAAAATCAAAAACCATAAAAATGTGTGATATTATGGAATATTTGTTCATATTACAGATATATTTGACATTACAAGTTACATGTGTGATATTAATGAACATGTCATTTTGCAAGCATAAATACTTCTTTAACTACAGTTTAAAAATATGCTTGTAAAATGACACGTTTTAGAACGCGACCAAATTGGCTCATAGGGGATTTCGGAGAATGGCACAAAGATACCGTCATCTTAACGAAATTGAGGTTTTCGTCACTCTCAAGCAACTTTTTCACACCATTTGCAAGATCATAGTAGAAGCGTTTTACATGATTGCTCTAATTACAAAGTTAACATTGTCAAATGCATGAAAGTTAGAGGTAAACCCAAAATCTTTGAACAATTTTTTTTTTTTTTGACATAAACTTGTTTGGGAGCATGCAAAAAAAACTTGGCACTAAATGACTTAGCTATTAGTGTATTTTGACAACCTCTGGCCTTAACAAATTAAATTTTTTTGGTACCCTTTTGAGGTCAAAATAATTTTCAAACCTCCGAATTGAAGAAAATAATTTCCGTGATTGGAGAGGATTGTCATTGTAGAAACTGCATGGTGAAGAGAAGCCTTTCGATACACATAACCAAATTAATGTGAATTGAAATTTAAATACTTTTTGTATTGTGATTTTAAAATTTTTAAAAATTGATAGTTGAAAATAATTATTTGAACATGGACAACATACAAATGATGAGTTTCACCTTCCTTTCACAATCTCTATAAGAGTTTCCTTGGTTTTGTGGTCTGAAGAATCTTTGTACAAATATCTCTACTTTAGCAAGAAGGGATCATATTTTAATACACTCAAATCAATTGAGGACACTCAAATCTATGTTCCTTAGGAGGTAGAAATAAATTTAAGAACAAGATCTAAACCCCTAAAGTTGCAATGGACAAGATTGTGGTAGATATGCTTTATTACTTTTGCAAAAACTAAAACTTTGACTTGATAAGTTGATATATCTCAAAATCCTTCTAATGGAATTTGATAAAATTGGTGGGAAGACTAATTAGACAAATATAAACAAGATTCCACATTTGGATTTGTCAAATTCAAATTTAATGTTTCATTGGTCAGGTTTTTCCATTTCAAGTGAACTTACTAGGTACCATACTCAATGTCAATGCTTTCTAATTAGCACTACTTTCTAATATATATATATATATATATATATATATATATATATATATATATATACACATATACATATATATGTATGTATATTTACTCAATCTTCATGCATTATTTCAATACTTATTGTTGGAGATGTAGGAATCATACATTTGTTGTAACCAATTTGTCTCAACCTTACCCTAGGAATTTCTATCCATTTTTAGAATGAATCGCAGAAACTCATACTTCATGCAAGTCTTACCGTCCAACTTCACAAGTGCAACTAAAACTCATAAAAAGCACATACTTGATCTTGGTTTGTAATTGTTTAAATTGAGAAGTACAAGGTTTTAACAAACAAGAAATCACATCAAAAGAGTAAGTTTTTCTGAAGTAAAATAGGTACAAGATTTGGTTAATTTATACATATTGAGAAATTGAATTACAATTGAGTGTGAAAAATCATGGATAAATCATGATAACCATAGCTTATTTGATAGGATAGGATTTGATGTCTCTATACTTTTATTTTATTTATCCTTGAGTTCTAAAGATTTTACAAGGGATTTTACCAATGATTGCCGGTTGCAGCAATCTCGCGTTTGGTGACCATAGATGATCACTGCTCTCGAATGGGGATGACCGGCGACCACCGGTTATCATCTCGCATGACGCGTTGGCGGGGTGTACGAGAGATTCAACCTGTGATTGCAGGTTACAGCAATCGAGGTCTTTATAGAGAAGCGGTGATTAGCGGTCATGAGGCGGGGTGGCAGGTGACCAGCAATTACCATCTCGCACCTCCCGTTGGAGGTTTAGCGTGGTAATACGTGCATTGCGGTGATGCGCGGTCTTCCTCTCGCATCTTGAAAGGCAATTGGGATTGTTGTGCCATTTTCAGAAGTTTTGTGAGGGTTGTGCTTGCAGGTGCAAGTTTCTGATTTGGAGGGGGTTTTAGCGTGTTGTTGTAGAATGTAGGGAGTTCAATGGATTAGTGCGAGGGCAGGTTTTAGTGAGTTTATTGCGATTTTCTGAGGATTGTGTGTGAGACTAACTTGAGGGTTGTGTGTGAGAATAACTTGAGGGTTGTGTGTGAGGGTAATTTGAGGGTTGTTTGTGAGGTGTGAGGGGTGTAACGTTCGAGGGCATGCCGACTGTATGCGAGGGTTTTACCTATGACTCCCATACGTGTTTTTTATTTTTGATGATGAGATGTGGTTTGTAGAATACGCTGATACCCGAACTGGTGCCTGCACAAGTGCGTGAGTTTGTTCGCCGCCGTGTAGGCTGGACCACCATGTGAGTTTGTTCGCCGCCGTGTAGGCTGGACCACCATGAAGACCCGAGCGCTTCCGATGGACTCGTCCTCAGTGATTGAGGTGTTTGCTGTGGAAAGGCCGATCCCAAAGCCCGTGGTCAGGGTAATCCGCGGTGCGCGTGGAGTAAACGCAGACGCAGGTGGCACGCCCGAGGCTGCAGGGGAGAGGAGAGCGCCATTGGTGGCCAGAGGTGGCGAAGGCAGTAAGGGAAGATCAGGGGTACAGGCCAACCACAAGCCAATTTCGGATTCTGCTGGTCCATCTACCAAGCGTGTCAAGAGGGCAAGCACAGATGTTGCTATGCAGCGGAAGGAAGACTCGAGATCCTCTGACTCTGAATACTCTGGAGATTACTAACCCTGATCGAAACCACGCTCAGCTAGTCGGAATGTGAGTAATGTACGATCGAGTCGTGTTCTTCTACACAACCTGCCACACTATTATCTTTTAAGTTATTTGGGTTTAGGGCATGCCCACTCATAGGGGCGCCCTGAACTGAATACCGGAACGGAAATCATTAATTCAATCACCCTGAATCGTGAGGGTGGAGGAGGAGCCCCACCCATGACCTCATGATTGAGTTGCGGTGGGTGAAAAAGGGTTGAAGTAAAATTTTGATACATGATGTGGTCATGTACATGTCATGTATACGGAAGACAAGAAAAATCAAATTAATAAGAAGTGATTAACTCTCGTTCTTCCGAATCGAAGTCATCCCTAATCTCACATTTTTAAACAGAAAATCAAATTACTATGAACTAATGAAATTATGCTACTCACAAACGGTGGAGGAATTGCATTTAGAGTTTAGGTTTAGGAAAATCATCGAAATTTTCTTTCTACACTTGCAATTTGCGGGAATGAGCTGCACCGAAGGGAATTATACTGAACCTTTCTACTATGAACATTGCATGATTTCTAAAATGGTAACCGAATTACTGTCTGTCGACATTCTGTAACTCAGAGCAGTGGAGGAATTGCATTGTGAGTCGAGGTTTAGAGTTGTAATTGAGATTTTCTATCTACATTTGCAATTCGAGGGAATGAGCTGCACCGGAAAGATTCTATTAGTGAACATTGCATGCCATAATTCAATAAAATTGAGTTACTGATGGCCTGTTGTTCGCACCTTGGAGGTCATACTCATCATAAGCGGCGAATCTATGGCGCCCTGGTCAGCAGCTTTGACAGTAATCGACCTTCGCCGCTCTGTTTTCACCTCGACTCTCGACTGGAGACCGGGAAATCTGGCAAGTGAAGAGTGCAATGTTGATGTTGTTGCAGCGCGGGAGAAAGTGACGCAGGTGCTGGCATGCGACTATCTCGGCAGATCTAATTCACCCTGCGGGGCAAAAACCAAGCCCCGTAGTTTCCTCCAGAGAATTATCAGCCTTGTCTTATTGTGAGTTCAAGTCAGCCTTCTTCCCTTCAAAAGGGCTTGGTTTTGCAGGTCACACTGAGAAGAATAGATGAATAGTAGTTCAGTTCAGGGGTTTTGCCGGTTGGTGGGGCATTTCCGCCCTGAACTGAACTACTATTCATCCAATATTCAGTTCAAGGCATGATGGGTCCGCGGGAATGTGCTTAGTGATCTTGTTTACAGAGGTAACAGGAATTTTGATGAGAGTGAGGGTCTTGGTGTTGAATGTGGGATTTTTGTCATGTGTAAGACATTTCCCTCTAGCTGTCGGATGTTGTTGGCTGTGTGTAATCATAGACTAGTAACGAGAGTCACTTGGTCTACACAAGTGACTTAGTCTTAGAATGTGAGGAGTTGGATTGAAGGAATTCAAGGAATATTTGAAGACGAAATGGAAAATGTCATGTGAATGCTTTTGTTCTAGGGTGGCAACTAGTCTTACAAGAATGTAATATTCTCATTTCTTCTTGTACACGTAATGATAATTACTCTTTTGATAGAGTGTAAGCAAAGTGATTCATTTTGCATTCTCGTATTGTACTTTATCCATTTAGACCCCATTTGTCATAGGTACATATCAGTCTACAAGATTTAGTGAAAGAGTTCTGACATATGAGTGGAAAAGTTTCTCTCGGTAAGTGCATGTAGGTTTCAAAATCAAAGGTATCATCTTAAGATGATATCTAACCTTGTTCTGTTAGAAGTTTTGTATCTTGTTTCGTAAAATTTTGTATTACTCATTATTACTTAGTAACATTTATTATGATTTAGTAACACTCATACACATTATGTGATATTTCATAACGTTTTGTAACGTATTTTAAAATTTAATTATTTCATAAATACAATCAACCTACCATTTTATGATAGATACCAATAACTCTATCCAATAAAGTGAGTTGACAAACTTGTGAATGACAACTTAACCCCTCAACCTACTTGGTGTTTTTTGGGAGCTTTAACCACAAAACTACCATTCTCTACCTCTAAGCACTCGTGGGGGTGTGAACTGATTTTTTTTTTTTTTTTTAAGCTTCCAACCGTAAGATCTTGTACCTAAGAATATGCTTGATTATTGTTCCAAAAATTGATTGTTGGATGTTAACCATTTGAGAGATCATAACATCTAAAGTTTGTCTCTCAAGTTTTTTTGGGCACTGCCAAGATTGGTTTTGAAATTTTTGGAGGGTACCCTTGTAAAATTGGTCATCTTTTTTCCAGTAGTCACTTTGAAATCTGAGTAGTCATTTAGTAATGAACATGTTTCAAAAAAAAAAAAATTTAAAAAGGTACTTTTTTGAGTTCCCCCATCTCGGCTCCCAACCCAAGGATCGTCCTAGAAGACTAAAAAATTGGAATTTGACTTTGCAAATTTTACCACTTACACAATTACACTTTGCAGTATAAAGAGGACCCAATAAAACTCTTAGGCAAAAATATTACTTCTAACCCTTTCATCTAAGTTGCCCGAAATTGCAAAAACCCATTTCGGGCTTCAAGGAGAGTTAGGGGTTAACAAGTAAATTGAATGGACATGCAAACTAAGGCATATCAGAACATATCTCACACGGAAACATATTTGAGCAACAATTTACTGCAGAAATCAAATCTCTTGAATGAAGATATGTGACTAGATCACTAGAGACATCAATCAGGTTATAAGAATAGAGCAAGCAAGTTTGAAATAGACATGAATACTCAAGTATTAAGTAGATAATAAAAGTACAGGAAATTACTATGAGATAAAAATAGTAAACAAAGACCTCGCACGGCGATGAAATCATTACATAAAACATGGACTCTATATGTAGTACAATCCTCATGCATTATAAAAGGTATATAAATATTTTTATTATGAGCAAAACGATATTAAGGAAATTCTAATCAATGAATTTAACTAGTACCCATCCCTAGTGTTAGAAAACAAGATTCTTTTAAGAAATCACTTGGGTGGTTTAGATTGCATACTCGGACAAGAAAGCATAAGTTAATGGCATGAATAGTAGTGAAGGCAACATTTTGTAGTGGGTTTTCAAACATAACACATGCTTTATCAATGCAAGTCAAATATGTGAAATCAAATACACTTCTTTATGGTGGTTGATATTCACATAAGCATGATCTTAAGTTGAATCTCTACAACTTCTTAGTTGTAAGTTTTTTGACCCAAAAAGCTTTGGTATTGGATTTACAATGTTAAATCTATTATGAAAAAAAATACAAAAGTGGATGATTTTTGAGGAGCTACTTCTCCTTTATCCACAGTTAGATTTCAAATATCTTTTTTGAGATGAACTCAAACTACCATCTAGTTCCAGAAATAGAACCCTCAACTCTAAAGTGCAGATGCTTAGTAGATATGCATGGCTTTAAGTGCAAAGGATAAGGTTTTGAACTATTTTTCCTTTTTGAATTTTCTAGTAGGTTCCACCATTGCAAGGGTGTTATTCGAGCCAAAAATAGATCCGATGAATTCTTTTGGTGCAAGGTGTTATTTGGATGAAGGTAAGTAACTTTTTAGGTGGACATTTTTTCATAGTAGTAGCTTTGAACCTCAATTCCGTCAGAATGGTGTTATTCTAGTAAAATGGCGGAAATTGGGGTGCTTGAAATGAAAAAAAATAACGTTGGTTTTTGTCAAGTTTTTACATGCAAGGGTAAATATTTACGATTGCATTTGAGAATTAAAATTGTTTTTGAACGGCCGTTGAGATATATTTACCTTTCGATGAAATATTTTGAACAACAAACAATAATATTTTTGAACAATGGTTTAGAAATATTGCCCTTTGATTATGTCGAAAGGTCAAAACCATAAAAATGTGTGACATTATGGAATTTTTGGTGATATTACAGAAATTTTTGACATTGCGAGCTACATGTATGATATTTATGAACATGCCATTTTACAAGCATAAATACTTCTGAGCTACAGTTCAGAAATGTGCTTGTAAAACGACACGATTTAGAATGCGATCAAGTTGGCTCAGAGGGGATTTCGGAGAATGACACAAAGATACCGCCATCTTAACGAAATTGAGGTTTTCGTCACTCTCAAGCAACTTTTTCACACCATTTGCAAGATTATAATGGAACTATGGAAGCAATTTACATGATTGCTCTAATTACAAAGTTAACATTGTCAAATGCATGAAAGTTAGAGGTAAACCCAAAATTTTTGAACAGTATTTTTTTTGGACATAAACTTGATGTTTGGGAGCATGCAAAAAAATATTGGCACTAAATGACTTAGCTATTAGTGTATTTTGACAACCTTTGGCCTGTATAGATTAAATTCTTTTGTACCATTTTGAGGTCAAAATAATTATCAACCTCCGAATTAAAGAAAATAATTTCCGTGATTGGAGAGGATTGTCATTGTAGAAACTCCATGGTGAAGAGA
Source organism: Bryum argenteum (assembly GCA_037043015.1). Classification (NCBI taxonomy): domain Eukaryota; kingdom Viridiplantae; phylum Streptophyta; class Bryopsida; order Bryales; family Bryaceae; genus Bryum; species Bryum argenteum. The sequence goes on from CM073330.1 coordinate 10,743,732, forward strand.
AGCCTTTCGATACACATAACCATATTAGAGTGAATAGAAATTTAAATATTTTTTGTATTGTGATTTTTTGAAATTTCAAAAATTGATAGTTGAAAATAATTATTTGAACATGGACAACATACAAATGATGAGTTTCACCTTCCTTTCACAATCACTATAAGAGTTCCCTTGGTTTTGTGGTTTGAAGAATCTTTGTACAACTATATCTCTAACTTAGCAAGAAGGGATCAGATTTTAATACACTCAAATCCATTGAGGAGACTCAAATCTATGTTCCTTAGGAGATAGAAAAAATTTAAGAACAAGATCTAAACCCCTAAAGTCGAAATGGACGAGATTGTGGTAGATATGCTTTGAAAAAATTATAATTTTTGCAAAAGCTAAAACTTTGACTTGATATATCTCAAAATCCTTGCATTGAAATTTGATAAAAATTGGTGAGAAAACTAATTAGACAAATATAAACAAGAGACCACATTTGGATTTGTCGAACTCAAATTCAATGTCTTTTTTGGTCAGGTCTTTCCATTTCAAATACGGCTAGGTGGAGGTATTGTTGAGCTTATGCTTGAGGGGTTAATGTTGATCAATACTACATTATTGGAAAACTACACAATATTTGTCTGAAATGGAAGTCTGGTTTATCATCTGCTAAATAGCAGGATAAATCTTAAGCCTTAATATTGAAATCCACCAGTTGGCAAGTGAATTTAGGTAGCGTACTCAATGTCAATGCTTTCTAATTAGCACTACTTTCTAATATACATATATATATATATATATACTCAATCTCCATGCATTATTTCAATACTTATTGTTGGAGATGTAGGAATCATACATTTATTGTAACAAACTTGTCTCAAGCTTACCCTAGGAATTTCTATCCATGTTTAAAATGAATCGTAGAATCCCAGACTTCATCCAAGGCTTACCGTTTAACTTCGGAGTACAATTAAAACCTCATTAATAGCACATACTTGATCTTGGTTAGTAACTGATTAAGTTGATAAGTAAATGGTTTTAATAAACAAGTGATTACATCAAATGAGCAAGTTTTTCTAAAGTAAAATAGGTACAATATTTGGTTAATTTATACATATTGAGAAACTGAATTACAATTAAGTGTGAAAAACCATGGAAAAATCATGATAACCATAGCTTATTTGATATAATAGGATTTTGATATCTCTTTATTTTATTTGATTTACCCTTCAGTTCTGAAGATTTTACAAGGGATTAATAACCGGTGATTGCCGGTGGCAGCAATCTCGCGTTTGCTGACCACCGGTGATCACCGCTTCCGAGTGGGGATGACCAGCGACCACCGGTTATCATCTCGCACCTGGCGTCATCGGTTGGCGGGGTGTACGACAGATTCAACCTCTGATTGTCGGTCACAGCAATCCAGGTCTTTACAGAGAACTGGTGATCATAGGCCACGAGGCGGGGTGAGAGGTGACCAGCAATTACCATCTCGCACCTCCCGTTGGAGGTTTAGCGTGGGAATTCGTGCCTCAGGGTGAGGTGATGCGCGGTCTTCCTCTAGCAACTCGGAAGGCGATTGGGATTGTTTTGCCATTTACAGATTGAAGTTTTGTGAGGGTTGTTGCTTGCAAGTGTTGGGTCCCTTGTAATTTGGAGTAAGTTTCTGATTTGGAGGGGGTTTTAGCAAGTTTTTGTAGACTCTAGCAAGTTTAGTAGATTAGAGCTAGGGCAGGTTTCAGTGAGTTTATTGCGATTTTCTGAAGATTGTGTGTGAGAGTAATTTGACGGTTGCGTGTGAGGGTGATTTGGAGGTTGTGTGTGAGGGCTGTAGCGACTGTGAGCTAGGATTTGAGGACAGCGTTCGAGGGTTTAACGAGTGTATGCGAGGGTTTGTAACTGCGCCGTTTGGGGTCCAACGGCTTGTGCGTAATGCTATTTGTGAGGGCCACATGTTCTTGTAGCTTTCTAGGGTTTTGTGAGGGCCATTGTTCTTGACTTCTTGCAAGTGTTATGTTTTGAGAGGGCTATTGGTTCTTGCACGTAATAGGTTTTGTGATGGTGGAATTTGTGTGAGCGTTCCGTAAGCGCAAGTGCAGCCCGATAGTGAGTTTAGGGTTTACTTAGTTTGAACAACCTCCTTGTTAGATAAACACCTTGCATGTTTCCTTTCTATCACCGGTCTTGATTGGGTTATAATTCTCTTGTCTATTCTTTTAAACTACGCACATTTTGCAGAGGCCACAGTTTGAGCACAAATCCTCTTGCATACGCACCTTGGCTTTTCACTATTTGCATCCGCCTTGATTGAGGTGAAGCTCTCTTTTCCAAGAAATCCTCTTTCACGCATTTAAGAAAATGATTTGACAGAAGTTTGTGTTCTGCTCTTTGCACCTTCCGCTTATAGTGTGCACATAGTGTACATACACATGTCCATTTCTAGTAAAACTTTAAGCATTTCTTTGTGCTTATCTCCTTCATTTCTATGTAGAGTTTTTGTTTTCTTTTGTTTTTGCAACCTCAAGTGTGTATTGTCTATCTATTTCTATCAGTTAACTTATGTATACGATGTGTTTCTCTCTTTAAGGTACGTCCGATGGCTTCCATGTCCGTATGTGTTCCTATCGAGAGACCTATTCGATTTACTATTCGATTTGATAACTCCCCATTATGTTGGAGAGGTGCGCGGCTCACAACCGAATCTGTAGAGTGTTGTCCTGGGTTATCGAGGGATGGAATGCTTTACGAGCTCACGGCACCGAAGATAACGTTTTTGGTGAGTTTTAGGTACTGATCAGAAGTCTTGACCCTGACCAGTTTCGGCCAGGGAGAGGAAGAGTTAACTTTGGTGATACCGGCCTAAGGTCCGGAGAGGACTGAGGCCTTGGTGACCACGGATACCAAGGGGGAAGAGGGTGTTGGCCCGGTATCCTGTAGCCCGGGAGCGTAAGTCCGAGGCTCAGGTACGGGGTTCCTACCGAGGCTGGATCGCTGTCTCTGAGATCCAACAGTGTAAGCGAGGAAAACCGCGGAGACACAGCTGTAACCGAGGATAGAAGCATACAATCCAAGAGGAATATTAGGGTTTATTCAAGGTGACTATTGCCATCCTTGACAAAGAGACCGGGTAGACGAGAGGAGAGAAAGAGATTCAAGATACGTACATTGGAGAGAAAAGTCATGGCTCTTGGCCTTCATATTCCAAACATCCGATCAAAATACATATGAGTGTGTGTCTACTCAGTGTACGTCGAACTATGCTTCTACGGTGACTACCAAAAAACGAGTGCTCTCTCCTATTTTTCACTGCCTTTTATACTACGGCTGCCGTGGATAGCCCTGGCACCAAACGGTGCCGCAATCGACTGCCGAGGCATCTGCAGCTAACTGTTGGTGCCTCCGCCGAAAATGCTGCGCTATCCCTGTTGCCGCTGCTGCTCCCGCATGGGCCGCCGTGGTTACCCGACTGACGTCATCGGGTAACATTTTGCCCTCCCTGTGAGAGCGCAATCCGTCCTCGGATTGCTCAGTGCTTGGCACGTCGCTCTGCAGGGCGCCGGTCGGGACGAGTCTGCTCTCGTGGCCATTGCTGTTGTCGGCGTGGTGGAGGTTGATCATCGTATAGCGCTCTGATGGCCGCGGCAATGCCCCTGTGCAGTAAGCGTCGATTGCGGATTGTGTTAGCATGTTCATGGACATCAAAGACGGTTTTGCCCAACATTTTGTTACAACCGGGACATTGAACATCACTAGCGGTGTGATCCGCGAAACGTTGAGCCAAATCGGGGTGTTTGTTGAAGTATTTTTGAACTTCATCGTGTGCATCCTGGTACTCCTCATCGGCATCGCTGTCATTCTCAGGTTCCACATGCCACGTGTTATCATCGGATAGCTGTATCAAAGCCTGTCGATGAGTTGCAAATGACATTTTAGGAGTTACCGGAGTCGATGGTTGAGCCGTGGATGTCGTTGAGGATGTCGGTGGGTGTGCTGGTGAGGAGTTCTTTTCCTCTGCTGCCCTCGGTGATGCCTGGGGTGTCTGTTCGGTGTCGGTAAGGTGTTCCGGGATGTGCACGCGATCCTGTAACTGTTCCTCTGGCATGTCTACATCCCGAGTCTCCTGACCTTCCATCTCGGTGCCTGTGGTGTCGTCCTGTGCCACGATTTCGGGGAAGTCCGGTGCCTCGGTGATCTGCTGTGGAGACCTTTGGTGCTCGATGACCGCGGCCTCCGTGGGCATATTGGTGTCATCGTGGCTGGACTCTTGCCATTCTCCCTCGTAGTCTGCATTTAACTGCAATTTGGTGAGTGTCTCCTCGATGCAGGCGGCCACCATGTTAACTGCGATATCGTCTGTCTGCGGAGGGTCCCGCTGGATTGCCCTGAATAATATTTCTCTCAAAACTGCTGCGGCATCGTGGACCCAGGCTTGCTTGTTGGCTTCGAAATTCTCTTCCTCGATCACCAACGCTCTGCGCCGCTCCTCCAAACTCTGTGCCTCCGGATTCGATGGGTTGGTGTCGATCAAATTCCGGCATTGTTGCCGCAGCTCCTCATTCTGTGATATCAGGGACATCAACTGCTCCTTGGCACCGTCCCTCTCCTTAGTCACTCCTTCCAGCTGAAATGTTACTGATTGTATGTCAATCTGTTTGGCCGCGAGCTGGCTTTGTAAGGTCTGGGCAGCGCGGTTAGCCTCATCCATCTTTTGAATGGCTTGACCTAACTCCTCCTCCTTCTTGCGCAATCGTGTGTGCAGGTCTTGTGTAGTTTTGGAGTGTCGGTCCTTCTCCTCCTGCAGTTGCCGCTGTTGTCCTTCGGTGGCTTGCAAGTGCCTCAGCACTTTGTCTACACAGGTTGCCATGGCGGACGCTTGGGCTTCGAGTTGGTCTGCCAGTGTGTGCCCTGCGTCGGTGGAGGGTCCCTCGTCATCCGTTTGCTGCCTCTTGTGTGTGGTTGGTGCCGCGGAGTCCCTGATAGGCTTCATCGGTGATGGCAGCTTCCGACGTTGAATCTCCACGAAGGTTGCCATCGGTGGCAATTTTCCATTCATCTTGTTATACTGTAGATAGCGCATGATGTAGGTGGATAGAAACGGCCCGATGGGACTAGAATAATCGCTGAATCTCTGATGGTTTTGCAATTCAAGACGCAGGTGATCCTCGAAAAGCATGCCCCAGTTCACCTTAGCTCCTGCATCGGCGAGAAACAGAAGCTCTAACTGTGCGGGCAACACATAGTTGCAGTTGCACCGGCAGTAAATCTGGCTGATGATGCCGCGAATGCGCGCAAACCAGGGCTCCTTCAACATTGCTCCAACTGCGTACGTATCGTAGCCCTTCTCCCTTGGCTCCAACCCCGGTATCCTCTGTGCAATGTCTGGCCTTTGGAAACCGCAGTCTTCTGTCGATTGTGTGATGCCGGTGCCGTCCCACCCATACTGGTGGTAGAGATAGGCTGCAGAGAAGTGAACTTCCACGCCATCCACGGTACCGGTTGGGTAAGTTCCTCCACAGCTCTGAGGCTTCATAGTCTCCACGAATTGCCTGCAGTGGTTAACATTGAGCTTCCATGTTTTCATGTCCTCCCAAAATCGGTGAAGCCCTGTGTTTTGCGTCCACACACCATCGATCCTGCTACGCCAATCGAGGAGGTGCCTCGGCATGAAGAAGGGCGCCTCTGGCTTCGGTTTCTGCGGAGTCAAATTACGAGAAGCCATGGAAACCGTGGAAAAACACCGTGTGTGTGGAATGTGTGGCGCAATCTGCAAGGAAGAGAATGATGAAAAGCAACGGCGCGGCGAGGGAGCTCGAGTGAGACAGAGGAGGCGTGTGAGAGGCCGCAAATGAGGACAGAGAGACTCCAACGGCCTTTTGTTGTCCTCGGTTACCGCGGTAGTGGGAGGGAAAGGCGGCCTGAGTGGGAGTTAAGACTGTCAGTGCCAATCGGCCAAAGGCCATTTCGGCGGCGGTTGATGGCCTGTGAAGGTACCTGTGATCTAGCGTAGGCCCCTCGAGAAGGTCTCTTCCTTGGGCATCAATATCCTCGGTGTCTATGTGATGATTACCGCATGAGATTTTTTGGGTGTCCAAAAAGACGACTTGGACGTTATTTAAATAAATAATAGGCAGGTTTGCCCCTTGGGTAACTGTGTTATCTGCGGTATCTTTGGCCTCCTCGGGGTCCTCGATGTCCTGCTGCGATTTTTGCCCTTTGGCTTCCGTGGCCAGTAAATTTTGTAGTTGACCCAAACTCACCGTTGGCTGTTGGTTCGGGGTGTTGGAATGATAACTTTTTAATTTTGCTGCGTTAACAATGGCGGCCTGGCTATCATAGTTGTCATTGTTAACCAAAAGAACTGTATTGTTTGGCAATACTAATTGTACCCTGTAAGGCCCGTGCCAGATTGTTCCTCATTTGGATTTTTTAATTTTTGGGTCTCTTGGACACCATAGTACCGATCTCCTTTTTGGAATATGCGAGGAGGTTTTGTGCCCTGAAAATACCTTGCGCTCAGTGCTTGTCTCCGTAGTATATTAAGCCTGGCCTCTCCACGGAATTCCTCGAGCCTGTGTAGGTCCTGTACACGGGCTGCCAAGACGCGGTGAGGCTGATAGTCTCGTGGTTGTATGGATTGGAAGGTTGGTATGATGTATTCTGTCGGCAACAGCGGCTGCACTCCATAAACTAACTCGAAGGGGTCAGTCTTGGGTGGTCGCTTTTGTGGCCACCACCAGGGGCCCACAAATGATCTTCTTGGGTAGACAAATCATCCCAAATCACCTTGGTTTGCCAATACAAATTTGCGTAGCATGTTTAAAATGGTCTTGTTGGTGGATTCTCGCTGTCCATTTCCTTGAGGATAATAGACCGTACTTGTCCTGTGTTTGATGATATGGTTGTCCATGAGGTCTTGATGACCATGTTGACAAAATGGGTACCTTGATCGGAGACGATTTCAAAGGGCATCCAAAGCGAGTAATTATGTTTTCATAGAGGAAAGTGGTCATTACCATTGCGGATATTCTTTGATGGTTTGGTTTGGCCTCTACCCATTTGGTAGTGTAATCCGTGGCTACCAAAATATACTTGTATCCTTGCTTTGAGGCTGGTTTAATTGGTCCGACAAAATCAAGCCCCCATCGTTGAAAAGGTCCCAACGGTGGTATTGATTTGAGCGGTACTTTGCCTTGATGCTGAAAGTTTGTGGTTGCTGTTTGGCATACGTGACACTGTTTAATGTATGCGAGGACATCCTTATGTAACGTTGGCCACCAATATTTGGCAGCCAGTATTTTCTGCATTGTGGTATCTGGTCCCTGATGTCCGCCAGCGGGGCCTGCGTGGAGGCTATCGAGGATCTGTTGTTGGTCTCCGGTGGGTACACAGAGCCTAACTTCCAAATCTGCGCCTTTTCGGTATAATCTGCCGTCAACCACGGTGTATGGTAGCGTGGTTCTCACAAAGTTGATTTTTTGGCTGCCTGTTAGTCCATTGGGTATGATTCCTTGATCCAAGTAAGCCATGATGTGTTGTCTGTAGTCGGCTGGAGTTTCCGCGGTATCCATGGTGGTCTGTACTAACGCAGCTTGTATATATGGCTCATTAAACGAGTCGTCTATGCCTTCTTTGGTAGCATTGGTGTCTCGGGAAAGGTAATCTGCCACGATGTGGCGTTTCCCTGGCACAAAGACCACTTCGAAGTCATATTCCATGAGAATCATGATCCACCGAGCGACTCTTCCGGTGATCAATGGTTGGTTCACCAAGTAAGACAGACTATGATGATCCACCATGAATCTGAACTTGTTTCCCAACAAGTAATGTCGGAATTTCTTGACTGCGTAGACCATCGCTAAGGCTTCTCTCTCCGTGGTTGAATAATTTCGTTCTGCTTGGTTTAGCAACCTGCTAGCGTAGGCCACCGGTTGATCGTGTTTGCCGTTGACATTTTGTGCCAACATAACCCCTACGGCGATCTTGGAGGCATCTGTGTGGACGTGGAACGGTTTGTCCCAATTAGGTGCCAATAGTATTGGCGCCTGTGAATATGCTTGCTTTATTTTATCCAACGCTGTCTGGGCTGCCGGGGTCCAGTCTCGGGGGTAGGAATACCCGGCACGGTTTAAAGCGCGCTATCGGTGCCGTCAAAAAGTCTAGCTTTTCAATGTACATTCGGTTGAACTGTGAGATGCCAAGCAATCTTTGGACGCCTTTTTGATCTTTAGGTGGAGTCATGTCCAGGATATCTTGGATCTTGGAGGGGTCGGGAAGTTTGCCATATTTGCAAACAATATAACCTAAGATGACTCCTGCGAAGAATAGAAACATGCATTTGTCGGCATTTAGGCTTACCCCGTTTTCCCTGCATGCTTGAAAGATTTGTCTTAATTGGCTAACATGGTCTTGCATACGCCCGTACACTGTGCCGTCATCTAGGTATATGCGGAAAAATTTCTTCAAGTAGGGACGAAAAATCAACTCCATGACACGTTGAAATGTCATGGGTGCGTTTTGCTCCAAACAAAGATTCTTTCGAATTGGTAAGGACCCCACTCCGTGGAAAACGCGGTTTTGCTCTTGTCTTGTTCTGCCATTGCGACTTGATAATATCCGGAAAAACAATCTAGAAATGAGTACATCTCATGTCCTGCTACTTCGTCAATGATTTCTTCCATGTAAGGTAAAGGATAGTGATCCTTTTTGGTTGCCGCATTGAGTTTACGAAAATCCACACAGATTCGCAAGGCGCCATTCTTTTTAGGAATGATGACCATCGGGGACAGCCATGTGTGAGAGCGTGTAAGCTCTCTTTTGCTTAAGTGTTACTAATAATGGATTTTTATTAATGAATTGTTTGCAAACCATGACATCTTGAGGTAATTTGATGAATTTATGATAATTGAGTTTTGAATGCAATAGGTATATTAAAGATTAGTTGTCGCAAGGCCTTTGGTAGATTATTTAGCATGAAATTTGAGCTTAGTTTAGATTAGGAGTGATTGGTTCGATAAGGAAGGACTAGAGGAGGTAAAAAGCCCCCTAGTGGATCCTTGGTTCGATAAGGAAGGACTAGAGGAGGTAAAAAGCCCCCTAGTGGATCCTTGGTTTGATTAGCGTAAGAATTAGGGACTTGGAGTTGGGTTAGAAATTTACCATGGGCCTTGTACAAGTAGTCTTTGATGTCCTTGTTGTGTTTGAAATTTGGTTGTTGAGAGATTCATTCATCTAACCTTGTGGTAGCATGTGGGAGCTACATCCATTGATGAAGTCGTTGATAGGATGGAGGCTTCAAGGACGGAGCGCATGGAGTGGCGATCATTCATCCATGCCTTAGTTAGGGCTTAGGCCTTAGTTAGGGTTATGGTGAGCCGCCTCTTTGGCGGCTCCCATTTGGTACTTAATAGCTTGTTTCCAAGCTATCATCACCTCTTCCATTTCCTCTTAGTTTAGGTTAGAGTAGGAGAAGGGAGGCCTTGGGCCCCCTTCTCCTCCATTTTGTTCACCTACCTATTCATCTATGTAGTTAGGAGGAGGAAGGCCATGGGCCTCCTTTTTCTCTTTGTTCACCTTGATCATCTTTCTTGAAGTGTTAGTAGTTAGGAGAAGGAGAGCCCTTCTCAAAATGATTTTGTTGTTGAAGTGTTAGTAGTTAGGAGAAGGAGAGCCCTTCTCAAATTGCTTGTCTTGCCTCACTCATCTTCCTCCTCCTTATTTAGTTCCTTTGTTATTAAGATAAGAGCTTGTTCTTGCCCTATGAAAGCCAGCCAGATTGTTTCCCCCATAACTCACTCGATTTTTCTTCAACTCCTTTGAGATTTCTACACTAGATAGAGCTCCAGTAGAGCTTTCCAATGGTATAAAGCATGCTCAATTCCGAGTTGTAGAGAGGGGAGATATGAGCTTCCAAAGTCGGGGTGTTGAAAAGTTTTCCCCCGGCAGTGGCAAAAACCGCCACAGTCAAACAGCAATCAGTCTTAGCTCGTTGATCTTCTGCCTTTGAGATTTTAGGGGCGGGTGCACATTGAGCTTAGCTTTCCAAAAAGCTATGGCACGCCCCATTTGGACCTAAGACGAAGGAATGGCAATCAAAAGAGTAGAGACCACTTCCAAGCCATCCGGCCGGTGGTTCTCTTCTTCTTCTTCCCTATTTCCTTGTCTTCTTCTTGTCTTCCTTCTTCCTCTCTTCTTTTCTCATCTAATCTTGCTCTTCAAAACCCCTTGTGACCAAATGCCACCTCATGGTGGTTTTTGGGTTCACACCATGGTGCCGAGTTTACCGGTGATATGAACTTGGCATCGAGCAGTTTGTCCAGCTCTGCTTTGACTCTGGCTGCGTAGTTTGAATTCATGCGGTACCTGCGTTGTTGTACTGGGTGAGCATTTGGCACCAGATCGATAGTGTGTTCGGCTATTGTCCTTGGTATCCCTTTCAAGTCTTCGTGCGTCCAGGCAAAAATATCCTGGTATTCTTTGAAGAGAGCTATGGTTGCCTGTTTGATATCATGCGGTGCGTCGGCGTTGATTTTGACATGCTTTGGTTCGTTTTCGGTGCCAAGGTTGACCAATTGTACCTGTTCTGTGGAACCATTTGTCCACCCGGTTACTACTTTTTTACTTAAAGCTTCGGTTGCCGAAGTTTTATCAATGAGGACTTTTTCGGAAACTTCGGTGGTGAACCTGTGGGGAATATCGAGGGTATCTTCTTCTGAGACCACGCTGGCCAAGTGAATCTCCGCTAGTGGGATCAGATCTGGGTCGGCGTGGAACACCAAGGCTTCTTGCTCTTGCGTAAGACCTCGCCCCCAGGCTGTACCAGCTTGATTCCTAATTTGTTTGACTTTTTCTCTAGTGATGCAGCTGTCCACGGGAATAATCATGGTCTTTCCGTATCTCCGGATTCTGATTTGATTTCTTGCCCAATCATGGATTGCATTCATGTCTCTTAACCAAGGTCGGCCCAAAATCATAGGGAAATTGCTACTATCCGGCATGTCGATGACAACAAAGGTTGCCGGTGTAGAGATTCCGTGAGTAGTGATGGCTACGGTGGACAGTATCCCCAATGGAGTCACCGGAGCATCATTTGCCATCCTTAAGACGAATCAACATTGTTGTTGGGTGTGGCGATCCTAGTCGTTGTCGTAGGTGATTCTTGATAACGTTGACTCGGAGCCTCCATCAACTAACACATTGGCCAATTGGTGCCGTCCTAATCGGACATGTATGACAATGCACATCGGTGTCTATGGTTGTCGCATTAATCTCTACGGTTGTCGTGGCCGCAGTTGTGATTTTGTGCATATTTTGCAGGTATGTTTGCAATTCCGGGCTAATTTTCAACAGATCGGTTAACGTAATGCGTACATCGGTTTTTTCCAATACCCGTTGCAGTCTGGGACTACCGCTGTTTCTAGGTCGGTTTGAATTTGCGTCCGCAGATTGTTTAACATTTCCCAATGCCGTTCGAAAAGGCTTGCGGTGTTCTATGACACGTTTATCGGTATCCAAGGTAGCTTTTGATCTTGTGGTTACCGCGGCGGTGCTATGGTAGCCACGTTAGTGCCGTGGACTTCAGTAAGTGTAACTCCCCCTCTTCTGTTGCCTGTATTGGCTTCGGTCTTTGCCGGATCGTGCCTTGGTTTCAGCGGTAGCACGTGTGTTGGCCTGGCGTTGTTTCAACACCGGCACCGGCCTCGTCGGTGGTGCGGGGATCCGCATTCCCGATCCATCCATCGTTTACGCCAGGTTGGAACGCGTCCACATCAACTTCTTCCGGGTATGGATGCTTTGTCTTAGTTCGTGTGGGCGGGATATCTTCTCGCTTTAGTGGGTGTGTTGGAAAACCAACAAATACCACGCATGTAGTTTACCGCAAGTAGTACATGGTGATGTGTGTCGCCCGAATGGTATCCTTGGTGTTGGCGGTGGAAGCAACGGTGTCGGTGTTACGTCGATGACGCCGAATTCCCTGGCGATATCGTTGGCGGCGTGAGTATGTCCTGCAATGTTTTAACACCGCGGATAATGATGCCTTGTTGTATCCACGGTAGCAGGCCCTTTTTGAACCATTCGCATAAGTAGTCTTCCTCGGGCCGTTGGATCGAGTTTGTCGGCCACCGCTTGAATCATCATAAAACTTATCCACGGGTTCGCTTCTTTCTTGTCAGATATGTTTCCTAAAGCTCAAGTATTTCCGAGCTCGTTTTTAGTTTTCGAATTTTTGTAAGAAGCTACGCTCCATTTCATCCCATGTTGGTAACAAATGCTCGGTTTGAAATCTATGTACCAATTGATGTGGTTGCCTTGGAGCGTGGTTCAAGATATTCGCAAGTCTTGGTCTTTGGTGACACCGTTGGTCCGCGCTATCACCTTAAATCGACGTATGTGCGGTCGGGGTCGCCGGAGTCATCAAAGACTGGGTACGGTATCTTTGGCAACTTGATGAGCCTATCTCTTTCTCTAGACGCCATAGAAGCGGCCATGGCTGGATCCATCGGTGGTAGCTGTGATGGTCCGGCCAAGGTAACCATGGGGGGAACAGTTGTTGAGGTTCCCACCCCTTGGAGATAGTGTGCGTTTAGCAATTCTATCTTTGCATTGGTGGCGTCGTTTTTTGCCGCCAAGTCTGTCATTTGTTGTTTCATCCACTGGAGCAATTCTCTTGTGGTATCTTGGTCATCTTGGGGTGCGGGGTGATAGTCTGGTTGGGGTACCCAAAAAGGCTGTCCCATGAACAATTGCACTCTATGCTGGTGTGACATACATATCCATTTTTAAACTGTAATACAATAAGACTTCATTAGATGTAGTTTTAGTTGTCTATACTTATAATGTATCAAGAAAAAAAATTAAAAACTAAAAAATATATTTTGAAGTAATTTTATTTGATTGTTTAGTTGAAAAAGTAAGTCATGTCCCAATAACCTAAAAGCCATAGAATCAAGCAAATGGAATATCAACCATTTTTATTTTAATATAATTTTTGAATATGACCTACATCTTCTTGTATAGAATACAAAATAATTTATTTAATAATAAAAAAATTAATTCATTGTGCACTATAATGCCTGCAAATCCCCAAATTCAACACTTTTTCCCTCATCTATGAATGGATCCAAAAAAAATAAAAAATCTAAAAGAAAATCTATAGGCATATATACTTTGATTTCAGTGAGGTGCATGATATTTTATTTTCTATTTTAGGGTCTTTTTACTTGATTAAAATGACAAAATTAGACAAACTTTGGAGGCTTTCAATAAAAATAACCTAATTAGTGTGTCCAAAAAGTGATACCTCAAGCTTACCATTGCCCTGCGGCCTCTTCAGGTTCCGCATTTTTCTCGGTTGCTTTTCGTGGAGGCATGTTGCCCTGTTCGGTGTCTTTTTTCTTATTCTTCGGTCTGACTCAACATTCCATCCCCAACATGGTCGCCAAAATGTTGTCCTGGGTTATCGAGGGATGGAATGCTTTACGAGCTCACGGCATCGAAGATAACGTTTTTGGTGAGTTTTAGGTACGATCGAGTCTTGACCCCACCGGCCCGCGGCCGAGGAGAGGAAGAGTTAACTTTGGTGATACCGGCCTAAGGTCCGGAGAGGGACCGAGGCCTTGGTGACCACGGATACCAAGGGGAAGAGGGTGTTGGCCCGGTATCCCGTAGCCCGGGAGCGTAAGTCCGAGGCTCGCACACGGGTTCCTACCGAGGCCGGATCGTTGTCTCCGAGATCCAACAAAGTAAGCGAGAAAAAACGCGGAGACACACAAAAACCGAGGATAGAAGCATACAATCCAAGAGGAATATTAGGGTTTATTCAAGGTGACTATTGCCATCCTTGACAAAGAAGACCGGGTAGACGAGAGGGAGAGAAAGAGATTCATCTGACACGGACATTGGAGAGAAAAGTCATGGCTCTTGGCCTTCATATTCCAAACATCCGATCAAAATACATATGAGTGTGTGTCTACTCAGTGTACGTCGAACTATGCTTCTACGGTGACTACCAAAAAACGAGTGCTCTCTCCTATTTTTCACTGCCTTTTATACTACGGCTGCCGTGGATAGCCCTGGCACCAAACGGTGCCGCAATCGACTGCCGAGGCATCTGCAGCTAACTGTTGGTGCCTCCGCCGAAAATGCTGCGCTATCCCTGTTGCCGCTGCTGCTCCCGCATGGGCCGCCGTGGTTACCCGACTGACGTCATCGGGTAACATAGAGCACTTCATCTCTGGAGATCTAGAGGTGCGTATTTTACCTTAAACTTGTAAGTAGCTTGAGGCGTGCCAGAACTTGCAACATTTTTATCACATTTTCTAGGGACCTTCACATCATTTATGCAATCCCTCTACTCCGCAGCCTCAATAGGATCTCTCAACCATAGGCTCTAGGATAACAAAGCAAAGCCTCTAGGCCCTATTGAGAGAGTCGTCCTATTACGACAACCCCACTCGCCAAGATGTCCTCTTAACCTTAATTCATGTCTTCTTTCGATAATATAAAATCAATATAAACATCTATAGGGATTCCATTGTTACTTTTGCTCTTGCATTTCTCTTCCTTCGTAACTTATAAATGAAGAGAAAACGCATCCATCATGAACTATTATCTTAGAGTTGTTTCCTAATGACTATTGTCTAGAGTTTGCTCATTTGTATGGGGTTGCAGAGTGACGCTCGGAAAATGGGCATCATCACACAATATGAGAGTATACTCATGTTGAGGATGGTGAAATATGAAGGGAGCCACCTTGGCGATGTAGACTTCTACGGCACACTCGGAGACATTCTTCATTACAGAGGGGACAGATACCTGGTGGCAGTGGTAAAGAGGAGCAATGCACCACCACCACCACAACCACCACACGAGGCTGCCAGCGTAGAGTTTTCCAACAACACCGATGGCGAGGCCGGTAATGTAGCCCCTCCGCAGCCTGTAGCCCCTCCAGCTGATGGTGCTGCTTTGAGTGCCTCGAGTGACAGTGACGGGGCTTCCAGTGAGCAGAACGACAACGTGAACGTGGTCCTCTTGACGAACAAAGTGAGTGATCATTTGCATTATTAGGGACTGTCCATGATGTTCTGTATCATGGGTAGTTTTCAAGAATATCCATGCCTTCCGTGTGTGCATGGTTGTCAACGTTTCTTTGCTATGTGTACCAGTTTGGAGTGCAGATTCGTATGACAGTAGCGAATCTGTCGCGCTTCTTCAACGTTACCAGAGCAGAACTTGCTCGGCAGCTCGGTATCTCAAGCTCTCTTTTCAAAACGACGACTACACAGCTTGGGCTCCAACGATGGACCTTCCATGCGGTAACTTACGTATTCAATTACTAACTCACAGTCAGACTGCTTCCCAGTTACACTTACTTCATCATCTAGTCCATCTTATCTCAGCCTTCATCCGTACGGGGTGCTCATACTCTTGCTCTTGCGATGTTGGCATGATTCGTGTGCGTTCACTTCTTCAGTTTTGGACTTTGGAGAATGCAATCCAAGGGCTGGAGATCGCCATAGCTGGTGGGGGCTACGGAGAAGTACTAGCTGACTTACGAAGCTCCCTCAACCTGCTACGGGTGAAGAAAGACCAGCTCCTGAATGGTTCTCTCGAAGTGATCAACCGTATGGTGGTAAGTGTTAGCCACGACAGAATGTGTGGCACGGAAAAAAGAATCTTGTGAGAGGAATTTGGAGAGTGAGGAGCTTTTCATGTTTGGAAGCGCTCAAGCCAGACGATTGCTCTATCAATCTCATGTGCGATGCTTGACCTTGCGTAGGTATACAGGCTAGCTTTACCATGGCCCCCATACATGTGTTTTACTTTTGATGATGAGATGTGGTTTGTAGAATACGCCGATACCGGAACTGGTGCCTGCACAAGTGCGTGAGTTTGTTCGCCGCCGTGTAGGCTGGACCACCCTGAAGACCCGAGCGCTTCCGATCGACCCGTCCTCAGTGATTGAGGTGTTTGCTGTGGAAAGGCCGACCCCAGAGCCCGTGGGCAGGGGAATGCGCGGTGCGCGTGGAGCAAACACAAATGCAGGGGGCACGTCCGAGGCTGCTGGGGAGAGCACAGCGCCATTGGTGGCCTGCAGTGGCGAAGGGAGGAAGGGAAGATCCGGGGTACAGGCCAACCACAAGCCAATTTCTGACACTGCTGGTCCATCTACCAAGCGTGTCAAGATGGCAAGCACAGATGTTGCTATGCAGAGGAAGGAAGACTGGGGATCCTCTGACTCTGAATACTCTGGAGATTACTAGCCCTGATCGAAACCATGCTCAGTAAGTCGGAATCAGAGTTACGTACTGTCGAGTCTTGTTCTTCTATACAGCCTGTCACACTATCATCTTTAATTTAAGTTATTTGGGTTTACTGATCTTCTTTACAGAGGTAAGAGGAATTTTGGTGAGAGTGTGGGTCTTGGTTTTGAATGTGGGTTTGTTGCCTTGTGTAAGACATTTCCCTCTTGCTGTCGGATGTTGTTGTGTGTAATCATGTAGACCAATAACGACAGTCACTTGGTCTACACAAGTGACTTAGTCTTAGAATGTGACAGAGGAGTAAGTTGGATTGAAGGAATTCAAGGAATATCTGAAGATGAAATGGAAAATGTCATATGAATGACTGCTTTTGTTCCGGGGTGGTAGCTTGATTTAGAAGAATGTATTCTCATTTCTTCTTCCACACGTAATGAATTAGAATTACTCTTTTGCTAGAGTGTAAGCAAAGTGATTCATTTTGCATTCTCGTATTGTACTTTATCCATTTAGACCCCATTTGTTATAGGTGTATCATTCTACATGATTTAGTGAAAGAGTTTGACTTATGATTGGAAAAGTTTCTCTCGGTAAGTGCATGTAGGTTTCAAAATCAAAGGTATCAGCTTAAGATGATATTAACCTTTTTCTTTTAGATGTTTTGTATCTTGCTTCGTAAAATTTTGTATTACTCATAATTACTTAGTAACATTTATTATCATTTAGTAACATTTAGTTACATTATGTGACGTTTCATTACGTTTTGTAACATTTTTGTAAAAATTTATTCATTTCATAAATACAATCAACCTACCATTTTATGATAAATACCAATAACTCTATCCAATAAAGTACGTTGACAAACCTCTAAATGACAACTTAACAAGTTAATTGAATGGACACGCAAAGGCATATCAAACCATATCTCACACGGAAACATATTTGAGCAATGATTTACTGTAGATATTTAATCTCTTAAATGAAGATATGTGACTACTGACTAGAGACATCAATCAGGTTATAAGAATAGAGCAAGCAAGTTTGAAATAACATGAATACCCAAGTATTAAGGAGATAATAAAAGTACAAGGAATTATCAAGAGATAGAAATAGTAAACGAAGACCTTGTACTAAAACAAAATCATTACATAAAACATGGATTCTATATTTAGTACAATCTTCGTGCATGCTAAAAAATATATAAATATTTTTATTATGAGCAAAACAATATTAAGGAAATTCTAATCAATGAACTTAACGCCGTCACTAGTGTTAGAAAACAAGATTCTTTTCAAAAATCACTTGGGTGGTTTAGATTGCATACTTGAACAAGAAAGCATAAGTAATGGCATGAATAGAAGTAAAAGCAACATTTTGTAGTGGGTTTTCAAACATTTAACGCATGCTTTATCAATGCAAGTCAAATATGTGAAATCAAATATACTTCTTTATGGTGGTTGATATTCACATAAGCATGATCTTAAGTTGAATCTCTACAACTTCTGAGTTGTAAGTTTTTGGACCCAAAATGCTATTTAACCCCTAAACGTCCCTAGTGTCGAAAAACGACATTTTGGATGAAGGGCAGAAACTTTGAAGAGCCATAACTTCTTCATTTAAACTCCGTTTTTGACGAAATCACTTGGGTTAGGTCACAAATCAAGTCTAGTTTATGTGGTAAATATTTCAGACTCATAAAATAAATTATGAATAAATGGCATGGATTTTAGTGAAGGCAGCTTTTGTTTTTGGGCTTTCAAACATTTGGCATGTTATACCATTGTAAGCCAATTATGTGAAATCTAAAATAGTTTTTCATGAATTATTTTTCATAGGTGTGATATTTAGATGCATCCTAACAACTTTGTAGTTGGAAGTTTTTTGATCTAAATAACTTTGGTATTGGCTTTGCAATGATGTTTCTACGATGAAAAAAGTGAAAAAATGGATGATTTTTGAAGAGCTAGATCTCCTTCATCCACCGTTAGATTTTGACTTTATTTTTTGGGATGGATTCCAAGTATAGTCTATTTTTAGTGGTAGAAGCCTTGACCCAATCAAGGGTATATTGAAGAAAATGCATGGATTTGAGTGTGAGGGGTCTAGGTTTGGACTATTTTTCCTTTGTAAAATTTTTGGCAGTTTTCACAACTACAAGGCTACTATTTGAGCCAAGATTTTTTTTTGATGATTTTTTTTGGTAAAAGAGTGTCTTTGAGATGGAGATGAACAACTTTTTAGTTGCCAATTTTTTGATTGCAAATTTCATGTCGGTAGTATTTTCACTTCAAAGTGGAAATGATGATATTTTGTATCATGTTTTGCGCACTAATATGTTATGATCTCGTAATCTATGAGGTGCCATGAGTCAAGTTTTGGTCCACATGATCTACTACAAGTCTATTACAAGTTTGTACAGTTGAGATCTCAATGGCATATCTTTATTTTCATCTATATCACTTTTTTCGAAAATGAGTTTTTGGCTAATAATACCCGAAGGACGTTTAGGGGTTAAGCTATTTATGGTATTCATGGATTTACAATGTTGTTTCTATTATGAAAAAAATACAAAAGTGGATGATTTTTGAGGATCTACTTCTCCTTTATCTACTGTTAGACTTCAAATTTATTTTTGAGATGAATTAAAATTACAATCTAGCTCTAAAAATAGAACCCTCAACTCTCAATTGAAAATGCTTAGTAGATATGCATGGCTTCAAGTGCAAAGGATCAGGTTTTGAACTATTTTTCCTTTGTGAATTTCCTAGTACAGTAGGTTTCACCATTGCAAGGGTGTTATTTGAGCCAAAAATAAATCTGATGAATTCTTTTGGTGCAAGGTGTTATTTGGATGAAGGTAAATAACTTTTTAGTTGGACATTATTTAATAGTAGTAGCTTTGAACCTTAATTCGGTTAAATTTGTGTTATTCCGGTAAAATGGCGCTTTTCTGGTGCTTGAATTGAAAAAAAATAACGTTCGTTTTTGTCAAGTTTTGACATGCTAGGGTAACTATTTATGAGTGCATTTCAGAGACAAAAATGTTACTGAACTACGGTTGAGACATATTTACCTTCCAATGAAATATTTTGAACCGCAAACAACGATATTTTTGAACAACTTGTTGGAGAACAGGAGAATATTGCCCTTTGACTACATGTCCAAACGTCAAAACCATAAAAAAGTGTTTTTTTTTGGTAATGTTATAGAAATATTTGACAATATGGAGTACATGTGTGATATTAATCAACATGCCATTTTGCAAGCATGAACACTTTTGAACTTCGGTTCAAATATATGCTTATAAATTGGCACGTTTTAAAACCCGACTAAAGTGGCTCATAAAAGAATACAAAGAATACCACCATTTTAACAGAATTGAGGTTTTTATCACTCTCAGGTAACTTTTTCACACCATACGCAAGATCATGATAGATGCTTTTTACACAATTGCTCTAATTACGAAGTTAACATTGCCAAATGCATGAAATTTGAAGGTTGACCCAAATTTTTTTGAACATTTTTTTTAGGACATAAAGCTACGGTTTGGGAGCACGCAAAAAAATATTGGTCGTGATTGATGTCTCTAGGACTTTTGTTATCCCCCAACAGCCCAAGCAAACCAAAATGGCTTAGATTTTAGTGTATTTTGACAACCTTTGGCCTTAACAGAGATTAAATTTTTGTACCCTTTTGAGGTCAAAATATTTTTCAAGCCTCCAAAATTAAGAAAATAATTTCAGTTATTGGAGAGGATCGTCATTGTGGAAACTGCATGGTGAAGACTGAAGAGAAGTCTATCGATACACATAACCAAAAGTGAAGAGAAATTTAAATCTTTTTGTATTTTAAATTTTTAAACTCTTTTTAAAGAGTGGTAATTAAAAAATAATTATTTGAACATGGACAACATATAAATGATGAGTTCCATCTTCCTTTCCAATCACTAAAAGAGTTCCCTTGGTTTTGTGTTTTGAAGAATCTTTGTACAAATATCTCGAGATCACTTAGCAAGAAGGGATCAGATCTTAATACACTCAAATCCACTGAGGAGACTCAAATCTATGCTCCTAAGGAGGTAGAAAAAAATTAAAGAACAAAATTTAAACCCCTAAAGTCGAAATGGACGAGATTGTGGTAGATATGGTTTGAAAAAATTATTATTTTTGCAAAAAATGAAACTTTGACTTGATATATCTCAAAATCCTTGCATTGAAATTTGATAAAAATTGGTGGGAAAACTAATTAGACAAACATAAACAAGAGACCACATTTGGATTTGTCAAATTCAAATTCAATGTCTTTTTTGGTCAGGTCTTTCCATTTCAAATATGGCTAGGTGGAGGTCATTATTGAGCTTATGCTTGAGGGGTTAATGTTGATCAATACTACATTATTAGAAAACTACACAATATTTGAAATAAAAGTCTTGTTTATCATCTGCTAAATAGCAGTATAAATCTTAAGCCTTAATATTGAAATTCACCAGAAGACAAGTGAATTTACGTACCGTACTCAATGTCAATGCTTTCTAATAAGCACTACTTTCTATTATATATATATATATATATATATATATATATTAATTTATTATTTTTTTATTTATATTTTTATATATGTATGTATATTTACTCAATCTTCGTGCATTCATTCAATACTTATTGTTGGAGATGTGGGAATCATACATTTGCTGTAACAAACTTGTCTCAAGCTTACCTGAGGAATTTCTATCCAGGTTTAGAATGAATCGTAGAATCCCATACTTCATCCAAGTCTTACCGTCCAACTTCACAAGTACAATTAAAACCTCATTAATAGCACCTACTTGATCTTGTTTAGTAACTGATTAAGTTGAGAAGTAAAAGGTTTTAACAAACAAGTGATTACATCAAATAAGTAAGTTTTTCTAAAGTAAAATAGGTACAAGATTTGGTTAATTTATACATAATTAATGAGAAACTTAATTACAATTAAGTGTGAAAAATCATGAATAAATCATGATAACCATGGCTTATTTTTATAATAGGATTTGATGTCTCTTTATTTTATTTGATTTACCCTTGAGTTCTAAAAATATTATAAGGGATTAATGACCGATGATTGCGGTGGCGCAAGAAACTCGCGTTTGCTCTCGACTGGTGATCACCGCTCCCGAATGAGGATGACCGGCGACCACCGGTTATCATCTCGCGTCGGCAGGGTGTATGAGATATTCAACCTGTGATTGCGGGTTTCCGCAATCGAGGTCTTTATAGAGAACCGGTGATCACCGGTCAGTAGGGCGCGGTGAAAGGTGACCATCAATTCGCACCTCCCGTTGGAGGTTTAGCGTGGGAATACATGCATCGGGGTGAGGCGATGCGCGGTCTTCCTCTAGCAACTCGGAAGGCGATTGGGATTGCTGTGCCATTTACAGAAGTTTTGTGAGGGTTGTTGCTTGCAGGTGTTGGGTCGCTTGTGATTTGGAGCGAGTTTCTGATTTGGAGGGGGTTTCGGCGAGTTGTTGTAGACTGTAGCAAGTTTAGTGGATCAGCACGAGGGCAGATTTTAGCGAGTTTATTGCGATATTTTGACGAATGTGTGTGAGAGTAATTTGAGGGTTGCGTGTGAGAGTGATTTGGAGGTTGTGTGTGAGGGCTGTAACTTCTTTGTGCAAGGGTTTGAGGACAGCATTCGAGGGTTTGACCACTGTATGCGAGGGTTTGTAAGTGCGGGATTTGGGGTCCAAAAACTTATGCGCAATGCTATTTGTGCAGGCCATATATTCTTGCAGCTTTCTAGGGTTTTGTGAGGGCCATCGTTCTTGCAAGTGCTATGTTTTGAGAGGGCTATTGGTTCTTGCAGGTGATAGGTTTTGTGATGGTGGAATTTGTGTGAGCGTTTCGTAAGTGCAAGTGCAACCGGATAGTGAGTTTAGGGTTTACTTAGTTTGAACAACCTCCTTGTTAGATAAACACTTTGCATGTTTCCTTTCTAGCACGGGCCTTGATTAGCTTGTAACTCTCTTGTTTTTTCTTTTAAACTACGCACATTTTGCAGAGGCCACTGTTTGAGCACAACTCCTCTTGCGGTCCTACCTACGCACCTTGGCATTTCACTATTTGCGTCCGCCTCAATTGAGGTGAAGCTCTCTTTTCCAAGAAATCCCCTTTCCCGCATTTAAGAAAATGATTTGACAGAAGTTCGTTTTCGATCTGCTCTTTGCACCTTCTGCTTATAGTGTGCACATAGTGTACATACACATGTCCATTTCTAGTAAAACTTTAAGCATTTCTTTGTGCTTATCTCCTTCATTTCTATGTAGAGTTTTTGTTTTCTTTTTGTTTGTGCAACCTCAAGTGTGTATTGTCTATTTATTTGTATCAGTGTCAAACTTATGTTTACCATGTGTTTCTCTCTTTAAGGTACGTGCGATGGCTTTCATGTCTGGATGTCTTCCTATCGAGAGACCTATTCGATTAACTATTCGATTTGATAACTCCCCATTATGTTGGAGAGGTGCGCGGCTCACAACCGAATCTGTAGAACACTTCATCTCTGGAGATCTAGAGGTGCGTATTTTACCTTAAACTTGTAAGTAGCTTGAGGCGTGCCAGAACTTGCAACATTTTTATCACATTTTCTAGGGACCTTCACATCATTTATGCAATCCCTCTACTCCGCAGCCTCAATAGGATCTCTCAACCATAGGCTCTAGGATAACAAAGCAAAGCCTCTAGGCCCTATTGAGAGAGTCGTCCTATTACGACAACCCCACTCGCCAAGATGTCCTCTTAACCTTAATTCATGTCTTCTTTCGATAATATAAAATCAATATAAACATCTATAGGGATTCCATTGTTACTTTTGCTCTTGCATTTCTCTTCCTTCGTAACTTATAAATGAAGAGAAAACGCATCCATCATGAACTATTATCTTAGAGTTGTTTCCTAATGACTATTGTCTAGAGTTTGCTCATTTGTATGGGGTTGCAGAGTGACGCTCGGAAAATGGGCATCATCACACAATATGAGAGTATACTCATGTTGAGGATGGTGAAATATGAAGGGGAGCCACCTTGGCGATGTAGACTTCTACGGCACACTCGGAGACATTCTTCATTACAGAGGGGACAGATACCTGGTGGCAGTGGTAAAGAGGAGCAATGCACCACCACCACCACAACCACCACACGAGGCTGCCAGCGTAGAGTTTTCCAACAACACCGATGGCGAGGCCGGTAATGTAGCCCCTCCGCAGCCTGTAGCCCCTCCAGCTGATGGTGCTGCTTTGAGTGCCTCGAGTGACAGTGACGGGGCTTCCAGTGAGCAGAACGACAACGTGAACGTGGTCCTCTTGACGAACAAAGTGAGTGATCATTTGCATTATTAGGGACTGTCCATGATGTTCTGTATCATGGGTAGTTTTCAAGAATATCCATGCCTTCCGTGTGTGCATGGTTGTCAACGTTTCTTTGCTATGTGTACCAGTTTGGAGTGCAGATTCGTATGACAGTAGCGAATCTGTCGCGCTTCTTCAACGTTACCAGAGCAGAACTTGCTCGGCAGCTCGGTATCTCAAGCTCTCTTTTCAAAACGACGACTACACAGCTTGGGCTCCAACGATGGACCTTCCATGCGGTAACTTACGTATTCAATTACTAACTCACAGTCAGACTGCTTCCCAGTTACACTTACTTCATCATCTAGTCCATCTTATCTCAGCCTTCATCCGTACGGGGTGCTCATACTCTTGCTCTTGCGATGTTGGCATGATTCGTGTGCGTTCACTTCTTCAGTTTTGGACTTTGGAGAATGCAATCCAAGGGCTGGAGATCGCCATAGCTGGTGGGGGCTACGGAGAAGTACTAGCTGACTTACGAAGCTCCCTCAACCTGCTACGGGTGAAGAAAGACCAGCTCCTGAATGGTTCTCTCGAAGTGATCAACCGTATGGTGGTAAGTGTTAGCCACGACAGAATGTGTGGCACGGAAAAAAGAATCTTGTGAGAGGAATTTGGAGAGTGAGGAGCTTTTCATGTTTGGAAGCGCTCAAGCCAGACGATTGCTCTATCAATCTCATGTGCGATGCTTGACCTTGCGTAGGTATACAGGCTAGCTTTACCATGGCCCCTATACATGTGTTTTACTTTTGATGATGAGATGTGGTTTGTAGAATACGCCGATACCGAATCGGCGCCCTGCACAAGTGCGTGAGTTTGTTCGCCGCCGTGTAGGCTGGACCACCCTGAAGACCCGAGCGCTTCCGATCGACCCGTCCTCAGTGATTGAGGTGTTTGCTGTGGAAAGGCCGACCCCAGAGCCCGTGGGCAGGGGAATGCGCGGTGCGCGTGGAGCAAACGCAAATGCAGGGGGCACGTCCGAGGCTGCTGGGGAGAGCACAGCGCCATTGGTGGCCTACAGTGGCGAAGGGAGGAAGGGAAGATCCGGGGTACAGGCCAACCACAAGCCAATTTCTGACACTGCTGGTCCATCTACCAAGCGTGTCAAGTGGGCAAGCACAGATGTTGCTATGCAGCGGAAGGAAGACTGGGGATCCTCTGACTCTGAATATTCTGGAGATTACTAGCCCTCATCGAAACCATGCTCAGTTAGTCGGAATCAGAGTTACGTACTGTCGAGTCGTGTTCTTCTATACAACCTGTCACACTATCATCTTTTGAGTTCTTGGGTTTACTGATCTTCTTTACAGAGGTAACAGGATTTTGATGAGTGTGTGGGTCTTGGTTTTGAATGTGGGTTTGTTGCCTTGTGTAAGACATTTCCCTCTTGCTGTCGGATGTTGTTGTGTGTAATCATGTAGACCAATAACGACAGTCACTTGGTCTACACAAGTGACTTAGGCTTAGGATGTGAGGAGTTGGATTGAAGGAATTCAAGGATTATCTGAAGACGAAATGGAAAATGTCATTTGAATGCTTTTGTTCCAGGGTGGTGCAGCTAGTTTTACAAGAATGTCTTCTCATTTCTTCTTGCGCATGTAATGAGAATTACTCTTTTGCCAGAGTGTAAGCAAAGTGATTCATTTTGCATTCTTATGTTGAACTTTATCCATTTAGACCCCATCTGTCCGCATAGGAGTATCAGACTACGAGATCTAGTGAAAGAGTTTGACATATGAGTGGAAAAGTTTCTTTCGGTAAGTGCATGTAGGTTTCAAAATCAAAGGTATCATCTTAAGATGATATCTAACCTTGTTCTTTCAGAAATTTTGTATCTTGTATTCTTGTTTCGTTAAATTTTGTATTACTCATATTTACTTAGTAACATTTATTATCATTTCGTAACATTTAGTTACATTATGTAACATTTCATAACGTTTTGTAACATTTTGTAAAAATTTATTCATTTCATAAATACAAGATTCAACCTACCATTTTATGATAAATACCAATTACTCTATCCAATAAACTAGGTGAGTTGACAAACTTGTGAATAACAACTTAACAAGTAAGTTGAATCGACATGCAAAGGCATATCAAAACATATCTCACACGGAAACATATTCGAGCAATGATTTCTCATGAAATCAAATCTCTTAAATGAAGATATGTGACTAGAGACATCAATCAAAGTTATAAGAATAGAGCAAGCAAGTTTGAAATAACATGAATACCCAAGTATCAAGGAGATAATAAAAGTACAAGGAATTATCAAGAGATAAAAGTAGTAAACAAAGACCTTGTACTAAGACAAAACCATTAATTAAAACATGAACTCTATATTTAGTACAATCTTCATGCATGGTAAAAGGAATATAAATATCTCATTATGAGCAAAACGATGAGGAAATTCTAATCAATGAACTTAACCAATACTCGTCCCTAGTGTAAGAAAACAAGATTCTTTTCAAAAATCACTTGGGTGGTTTAGATTGTGCATACTTGAACAAGAAAGCATAAGTTAATGGCATGAATAGAAGTTAAAGCAACATTTTGTAGTGGGTTTTCAAACATTCAACGCATGCTAAGTTATCAATGCAAGTCAAATATGTGAAATCAAATATACTTCTTTATGGTGGTTAATATTCACATAAGTATGATCTTAAGTTGAATCTCTTCAACTTCTTAGATGTAAGTTTTTTGACCCAAAAAGCTTTGGTATTCAAAGATTTACAATGTTGTTTCTATTAAGAAAAAAATACAAAAGTGGATGATTTTTGAGGAGCTAGTTCTCCTTTATCCACCGTTACATTTCAAATTTCTTTTTTTGAGATGATTTCAAATTTATTTTTGAGATGAATTCAAATTACACTCTAGCTCTAAAAATAGAACCCTCAACTCTCAATTGAAGACGCTTAGTAGATATGCACGGCCTTAAGTGCAAAGGATTAGGTTTTGAACTATTTTTCCTTTGTGAATTCCCTAGTAGGTTTCACCATTGCAAGGGTGTTATTTGAGCCAAGAATAAATCTGATGGATTTTTTTGGTGCAAGGTGTTATTTGGATGAAGGTAAATAACTTTTTAGTTGGACACTATTTAATAGTAGTAGCTTTGAACCTTAATTCGGTTAAATTTGTGTTATTCCGGTAAAATGGCGCTTTTCCGGTGCTTGAATTGAAAAAAAATAACGTTCGTTTTTGTCAAGTTTCGACATGCTAGGGTAACTATTCATGACTGCATTTCGGAGACAAAAATGTTACTGAACTACAGTTGAGACATATTTACCTTTCAATGAAATATTTTGAACCGCAAACAGCGATATTTTTGAAAAACTTGTTGGAGAATATTGCCCTTGGACTATGTCCAAACGTCAAAACCATAAAAATATGTGATTTTTGGTAATGTTATAGAAATATTTGACAATATGGAGTACCTCTGTGATATTAATCAAGCATGTGCACTTCTGAACTTTGGTTCAAATATATGCTTATAAATTGGCACGTTTTAGAACGCGACTAAATTGGCTCATAAAAGAATACAAAGACTTCCACCATTTTAACAGAATTGAGGTTTTTATCACTCTCAGGTAACTTTTCACACCATATGCAAGATCATGATAGATGCTTTTTACACGATTGCTCTAATTACGAAGTTAACATTGCCAAATGCATGAAATTTGAAGGTTGACCCAAATTTTTTAAACAATTTTTTTTGGGACATTAAGCTACGGTTTGGGAGCACTCAAAAAAATTTGGTCGTGATTGATGTCTCTCGGACTTTTGTTATCCCCCAACAGCCCAAGCAAACCAAAATGGCTAAAATTTTAGTGTATCTTGACAACCTTTGGCCTTAACAAAGATTAAATTTTTTGTACCCTGTTGAGGTCAAAATATTCTTTAAACCTCCAAAATGAAGAAAATAATTTCAGTTATTGGAGAGGATCGTCATTGTGGAAACTGCATGGTGAAGACTGAAGAGAAGTCTATCGATACACATAACCAAAAGTGAAAAGAAATTTAAATTTCTTTGTATTGTAATTTTTTAAATTCTTTCAAAACTGGTAATTGAACATAAATATTTGAACACGGACAACATATAAATGATGAGTTCCATCTTCCTTTCCAATCACTATAAGAGTTCCCTTGGTTTTGTGTTTTGAAAAATCTTTGTACAAATATCTCTGACTTACCAAGAAAGGATCAGATTTTAATACACTCAAATCCATTGAACAGACTCAAATCTATGCTCCTTAGGATAGAGAAAAAATTTTAAGAACAAGATTTAAACCTCACAAGTCGAAATGGACAAGATTGTGGTAGATATGGTTTGAAAAAATTATTATTTTTGCAAAAAATGAAACTTTGACTTGATATATCTCAAAATCCTTCCATTGAAATTTGATAAAAATTGGTGTGAAAACTAATTAGACAAACATAAACAAGAGACCACATTTGGATTTGTCAAATTCAAATTCAATGTCTTTTTTGGTCAGGTCTTTCCATTTCAAATATGGCTAGGTGGAGGTCATTATTGAGCTTATGCTTGAGGGGTTAATGTTGATCAATACTACATTATTAGAAAACTACACAATATTTGAAATAAAAGTCTTGTTTATCATCTGCTAAATAGCAGTATAAATCTTAAGCCTTAATATTGAAATTCACCAGAAGACAAGTGAATTTACGTACCGTACTCAATGTCAATGCTTTCTAATAAGCACTACTTTCTATTATATATATATATATATATATATATATATATATATTAATTTATTATTTTTTATTTATATTTTTATATATGTATGTATATTTACTCAATCTTCGTGCATTCATTCAATACTTATTGTTGGAGATGTGGGAATCATACATTTGCTGTAACAAACTTGTCTCAAGCTTACCTGAGGAATTTCTATCCAGGTTTAGAATGAATCGTAGAATCCCATACTTCATCCAAGTCTTACCGTCCAACTTCACAAGTACAATTAAAACCTCATTAATAGCACCTACTTGATCTTGTTTAGTAACTGATTAAGTTGAGAAGTAAAAGGTTTTAACAAACAAGTGATTACATCAAATAAGTAAGTTTTTCTAAAGTAAAATAGGTACAAGATTTGGTTAATTTATACATAATTAATGAGAAACTTAATTACAATTAAGTGTGAAAAATCATGAATAAATCATGATAACCATGGCTTATTTTTATAATAGGATTTGATGTCTCTTTATTTTATTTGATTTACCCTTGAGTTCTAAAAATATTATAAGGGATTAATGACCGATGATTGCAGGTGGCAGCAAACTCGCGTTTGCTCTCGACTGGTGATCACCGCTCCCGAATGAGGATGACCGGCGACCACCGGTTATCATCTCGCGTCGGCAGGGTGTATGAGATATTCAACCTGTGATTGCGGGTTTCCGCAATCGAGGTCTTTATAGAGAACCGGTGATCACCGGTCAGTAGGCGCGGTGAAAGGTGACCATCAATTCGCACCTCCCGTTGGAGGTTTAGCGTGGGAATACATGCATCGGGGTGAGGCGATGCGCGGTCTTCCTCTAGCAACTCGGAAGGCGATTGGGATTGCTGTGCCATTTACAGAAGTTTTGTGAGGGTTGTTGCTTGCAGGTGTTGGGTCGCTTGTGATTTGGAGCGAGTTTCTGATTTGGAGGGGGTTTCGGCGAGTTGTTGTAGACTGTAGCAAGTTTAGTGGATCAGCACGAGGGCAGATTTTAGCGAGTTTATTGCGATATTTTGACGAATGTGTGTGAGAGTAATTTGAGGGTTGCGTGTGAGGGTGATTTGGAGGTTGTGTGTGAGGGCTGTAACTTCTTTGTGCAAGGGTTTGAGGACAGCATTCGAGGGTTTGACCACTGTATGCGAGGGTTTGTAAGTGCGGGATTTGGGGTCCAAAAACTTATGCGCAATGCTATTTGTGCAGGCCATATATTCTTGCAGCTTTCTAGGGTTTTGTGAGGGCCATCGTTCTTGCAAGTGCTATGTTTTGAGAGGGCTATTGGTTCTTGCAGGTGATAGGTTTTGTGATGGTGGAATTTGTGTGAGCGTTTCGTAAGTGCAAGTGCAACCGGATAGTGAGTTTAGGGTTTACTTAGTTTGAACAACCTCCTTGTTAGATAAACACTTTGCATGTTTCCTTTCTAGCACGGGCCTTGATTAGCTTGTAACTCTCTTGTTTTTCTTTTAAACTACGCACATTTTGCGAGAGGCCACTTGTTTGAGCACAACTCCTCTTGCGGTCCTACCTACGCACCTTGGCATTTCACTATTTGCGTCCGCCTCAATTGAGGTGAAGCTCTCTTTCAAGAAATCCCCTTTCCCGCATTTAAGAAAATGATTTGTCAGAAGTTCGTTTTCGATCTGCTCTTTGCACCTTCTGCTTATAGTGTGCACATAGTGTACATACACATGTCCATTTCTAGTAAAACTTTAAGCATTTCTTTGTGCTTATCTCCTTCATTTCTATGTAGAGTTTTTGTTTTCTTTTTGTTTGTGCAACCTCAAGTGTGTATTGTCTATTTATTTGTATCAGTGTCAAACTTATGTTTACCATGTGTTTCTCTCTTTAAGGTACGTGCGATGGCTTTCATGTCTGGATGTCTTCCTATCGAGAGACCTATTCGATTAACTATTCGATTTGATAACTCCCCATTATGTTGGAGAGGTGCGCGGCTCACAACCGAATCTGTAGAACACTTCATCTCTGGAGATCTAGAGGTGCGTATTTTACCTTAAACTTGTAAGTAGCTTGAGGCGTGCCAGAACTTGCAACATTTTTATCACATTTTCTAGGGACCTTCACATCATTTATGCAATCCCTCTACTCCATGACCTCAATAGGATCTCTCAACCATAGGCTCTAGGATAACAAAGCAAAGCCTCTAGGCCCTATTGAGAGAGTCGTCCTATTACGACAACCCCACTCGCCAAGATGTCCTCTTAACCTTAATTCATGTCTTCTTTCGATAATATAAAATCAATATAAACATCTATAGGGATTCCATTGTTACTTTTGCTCTTGCATTTCTCTTCCTTCGTAACTTATAAATGAAGAGAAAACGCATCCATCATGAACTATTATCTTAGAGTTGTTTCCTAATGACTATTGTCTAGAGTTTGCTCATTTGTATGGGGTTGCAGAGTGACGCTCGGAAAATGGGCATCATCACACAATATGAGAGTATACTCATGTTGAGGATGGTGAAATATGAAGGGAGCCACCTTGGCGATGTAGACTTCTACGGCACACTCGGAGACATTCTTCATTACAGAGGGGACAGATACATGGTGGCAGTGGTAAAGAGGAGCAATGCACCACCACCACCACAACCACCACACGAGGCTGCCAGCGTAGAGTTTTCCAACAACACCGATGGCGAGGCCGGTAATGTAGCCCCTCCGCACCGTAGCCCCTCCAAATGATGGTGCTTGCTTTGAGTGCCTCGAGCGACAAAGGACGGGGCTTCCAGTGAAGCGAGCGACAACGTGAACGTGGTCCTCTTGACGAACAAAGTGAGTGATCATTTGCATTATTAGGGACCGTCCCATGATGTTACGTATCATGGGTAGTTTTCAAGAATATCCATGCCTTCCGTGTGTGCATGGTTGTCAACGCGTTCTTTGCTATGTGTACCGGTTTGGAGTGCGATTCGTATGACAATGGCGAATCTGTCGCGCTTCTTCAACGTTACCACCAGAGCGAGACTTTGCTCGGCAAATCGGTATCTCAAGCTCTCTTTTCAAAACGACGACTACACGACTTGGGCTCCAACGATGGACCTTCCATGCGGTAACTTACGTATTCAATTACTAACTCACAATCAGATCGCTTCCCGATTACACTTACTTCATCATCTAGTCCATCTTATCTCACCTTCATCCGTGCAGGTGCTCATACTCTTGCTCTTGCGATGTTGGCATGATTCGTGTGCGTTCACTTCTTCTTGATTTGGACTTTGGAGAATGCAATCCAAGGGTGGAGAGATCGCCATAGCCGGTGGGGGCTACGGAGAAGTACTAGCCGACTTACGAAGCTCCTCAACCTCTACGGGTGAAGAAAGACCAGCTCCTGAATGGTTCTCTCGAAGTGATCAACCGTATGGTGGTAAGTGTTAGCCACGTCAGAATGTGTGGCACGGAAAAAAGAATCTTGTGAGAGGAATTTGGAGAGTGAGGAGCTTTTCATGTTTGGAAGCGCTCAAGCCAGACGATTGCTCTATCAATCTCATGTGCGATGCTTGACCTTGCGTAGGTATACAGGCTAGCTTTACCATGGCCCCCATACATGTGTTTTACTTTTGATGATGAGATGTGGTTTGTAGAATACGCCGATACCGGAACTGGTGCCTGCACAAGTGCGTGAGTTTGTTCGCCGCCGTGTAGGCTGGACCACCCTGAAGACCCGAGCGCTTCCGATCGACCCGTCCTCAGTGATTGAGGTGTTTGCTGTGGAAAGGCCGACCCCAGAGCCCGTGGGCAGGGGAATGCGCGGTGCGCGTGGAGCAAACACAAATGCAGGGGGCACGTCCGAGGCTGCTGGGGAGAGCACAGCGCCATTGGTGGCCTACAGTGGCGAAGGGAGGAAGGGAAGATCCGGGGTACAGGCCAACCACAAGCCTTTGTCAAGATATCTGCTAGTTGGTCAGTAGTAGGAGTGAATTCTATCTTGACCTCTCCTGACTGTAGCTTCTCTCTGATGAAGTGGTGCCGGACTTCGATATGTTTAGTTCTACCGTGATAGACAGGATTTCTTGCTAAGTTCAAGCTGCCTTGGTTATCACCAAGAATCAAGGTGGAATCTCTACTGTCAATTGTTTTGATTTCACTTAGCAAACGTCTCAGCCACACGGCTTCTTTCGTGCCTTCTGTTAGTGCCATGTACTCACTCTCTGTTGATGATAGTGCTACTGTTGGTTGTTTCCTTGAGTTCCAAGTGATAGGGGTGGAGCCAAGAAAGAAGACATACCCGGTTGTTGACTTCCTATCATGAGCATCGGCTGCCCAATCGGCGTCGGTGTAGCCATGTAAGTCTCCCCCCCCCTCCACGCCGATAGAGCAGAGCATAGTCTTGTGTTCCCTTCAGGTACCGTAGCAGATGTTTGACAGCTTGTTGGTGAGGTTCTTGGGGACAGGACATGAACCTGCTTACGATGCTTACTGAATAAGCAATGTCGATGCGAGTATGTGAGAGAAAGATCAGCTTGCCAACCATGCGTTGGTAGTGGGTGATGTCGACTGGAGAAGCATTCATATCAGGTACAAGTTTGAGCTTTTCCTGCATGGGAGTAGCGGTCGGTTTGCAGTCTTCCATTCCAAACTCCTTGAGCATGTCATGAATGTAGCGGCGCTGGGTCATGAGTATACCTTCGGGTTGGAATAAGAATTCCAATCCAAGAGAGTAAGTCAGTAGTCCAAGATCTGTCATTTCGAAGTTGCACTGGATGTCTTGGTGGATGAAGCTGATGTGAGTTTCATTATCCCCGGTGAGATAAATGTCATCTACATATAATATAAGTAGAGTGATCAACCCTTGCTCATTGTGATAATAAAGGTTGTAATCGGCTTGTGATTTTAGGAGTCCTTTGCTGAGCAGATATGAGTCCACTTTCTTGTACCAAGCTCTGGGTGCTTGCCTTAGACCATAGAGTGCCTTGCGTAGCTTTCCTGCATGAGAAGGTTGTGCCTGATTTGTGAAACCGGGCGGTAGACTCACATAGATATCTTCCTCTATTTCCCCATGCAAAAAGGCTGTCTTGACATCTAGATGATAGATGTTCCAGGAATGATTTGCAGCTAGTGCTACAATGCTTCTAAGTATGTTCCACTTAACCACGGGGGCAAAAGTTTCCGTGAAATCTTGTCCATGTTTCTGTTGAAACCCTTTTGCTACTAATCTTGCTTTGAGTTTGTCCACAGATCCATCTGCATGGGTCTTAATTCGAAATACCCACTTAGTTTCAATAGGTTTCCTATGCATAGGAAGAGGTACGATATCCCATGTCCTGTTGCGGTGGATAGAGTGAAGCTCATCTTCCATAGCCTGTTTCCATCCTGGGTGGGCTAGTGCATCGTCCACACTTGCTGGGAGGTCAGGATGGTGATTTTCTTCCATGCTGTGGAGGTAGAAGTCCTTCAGATGGCGTGGGGGCTGACGAGTGCGGGAGCTTGGGGCGATTCGGAGGCGAAAGCAGTGCAGGGTCGATCTTTGTCGAACTTGTTGAACGCTTTGGCCGATCTTTGTCGAGTTTGCTTCGCAGTTGGGTGGGCGGCTGCAGCTGTGAATCGGCGAGGTGGGGTTCATCCCGCCCCTGGAATGGTTGGACGGGAGTATCATGGAAACCAATTAGTGCAGGTGTGTGAGATTTGAACCTGCTTGTGCCAGCGGGCGAGTGGAGTTGAGTTGGAGTGAGACCGAGAGAGCTAGTGGAACTGGCCGGCACTTCAGTTGTACTCGAAGAAGCGCGTGAGTCCTTCTGACCTGTGTCAGTTGACTTTGAATTGGGAGACTGCATGGCGGACTGATCGATGGGAGAAGAGCAGCTGTCGCAGTTATCTTCTCCGGCGTTAAGCGGTAAAGTGTGCTGTGGCGAGCAGATGGCTTCTTCAACCTCCGAAGGCCATTACGGTGGAGTGATGGGATCGCCACGAGAGGATTCGATAAGCAGGGAAAGAACTCCTCATCAAAGCTGACATCCTTTGATATAAGGATTTTCCGACTTTTGCGATTGAAACATCGAAATCCCCTGGATGAGGAGTCATAGCCAACGAACACACACTCAATAGCTCGAGGCGCCCATTTGGATCGTGATGGCGAGGTGTCAAGAACAAAGCACCTGCAACCGAAGATTTTGAGGTTTTTGACAGATGGAGTTGTACCTGTAAGTACTTCGATAGGAGTAGTGCCTTCATTTGCCTTTGTAGCGGTCCTGTTGACTAGATAATTAGCAGTTGCTGCTGCTTCGGGCCATAGTAAAGCTGGAGTGCCGCTAGCAAATGCCAAGCACCTCGCTTTCTCCAGTATTGTCCTGTTCTTTCTCTCCGCAATGCCATTCTGATGCGGAGTGTGAGCTTGAGTCAGTTGACGAAGAATACCAGCCTCTTCACAAAACGTGACAAAGGTATTTGAAGTGAACTCTCCCCCACGATCTGAACGTATTGCTTTGATCTTGCTGTTCAGGTGGAGTTCCGCCATGGTTTTGAAATGCTTGAGTTTTGTAAGAGCCTCAGACTTGTACTTAAGAAAGTAGAGCCAGGTGAATCGGCTGTAATCATCTGTAACAGTGAGAATATACCTTGAACCCGAGATTGAACTGGTTGAAAGAGGTCCGCAAATATCTGTGTGGATGAGCTCCAGTGGATGTTTGGTGCGGTTTGGCTTCTTTTGCACTGGTTGGCTACTTCCAGTGTGAACTGCTCTACTGTGGGGTTTGCTCACTCGGCATTGCTTCCCTGTATGACAATGGACATAGAAAGGAAGTTTGGGGTTTAGGAAGCTCAGTCCTATCACCTTGCTGTGGACTTTCATGAAGTTGAGTACCCTTAGGCTCGCGTGGCCCGGTCGCGGTGCAGGGGATTGTGTCCTTTTCGGAGCGAGTCGAGTGATGGAACCTCCGGATCTCGGTGGAGTCTCGGTGGGACCTCCGGATCTCGGTGGAGTCTCGGCCGGGACCTCCGAGTTCGACTTCGATTCGGCGGCGATTGGAGTGCTTCGGAGACTCCGTGAAATTCTGATTCGGGTCTTGAACAGGACCAAACTTGTATAGTCCATTTGATGGGTCTCGATTGCCGATGGCTGCGATGTGGTGCGATTGTGGATCGGGAAACTTGTGCGAGGATCCAAAATCTATCCAATCAAATAGGATTTTCATTCCGACTTTGTCGTCAGGTGATAGCTCCGACGGACAAGAGATTCTTCATGATACCAGTACATAAAGAACATTAGCAAACTTTATTTCTCCGGTTTGGTGGAAACAATAGTTTTTCCTTTTGCTTCTACTTTGAGAGATTCTCCACCAAATGTTCTAATCATGATTGGCTCCTAATTTCAGATCATGAAGTAAGTTCTTGTGACCGGTGACGTGCCTAGAGGCACCGCTTGTCAAGTACCATTCGACGGCTTCATCTCGATCTTGAGAGCTAAGCTTTTGTTCTTCGCCGGTCAGTTGATCTCGGTGAATTGATAAGATTTGCGGTCGATCTCATTGTTGGCTCGTCGAGTTCATCTTCGCCGCTTCCCACGAAGTTGTCGACGATGTCGATCAGGTTCACTGTTTTGCGCTCCAGCAGGCGTGCCTTACGGATCTTGAGCTCTGCCGCCAAAGATCGGCGCGTTCGACCCAGTGGTCAAGCTCGCCACAGTAGTAGCACATGCTACTCTTCTTCCCCTTGGTGCGTGATTCGTTTCCGCCGTGACTAGACTTCCGCCCGGTCTGCTTCGGCTTCTGGTGTAGCCGTGCGAGCAGAGCCTGTGAACCCAAAAACCACCATGAGGTGGCATTTGGTCACAAGGGGTTTTGAAGAGCAAGATTAGATGAGAAAAGAAGAGAGGAAGAAGGAAGACAAGAAGAAGACAAGGAAATAGGGAAGAAGAAGAAGAGAACCACCGGCCGGATGGCTTGGAAGTGGTCTCTACTCTTTTGATTGCCATTCCTTCGTCTTAGGTCCAAATGGGGCGTGCCATAGCTTTTTGGAAAGCTAAGCTCAATGTGCACCCGCCCCTAAAATCTCAAAGGCAGAAGATCAACGAGCTAAGACTGATTGCTGTTTGACTGTGGCGGTTTTTGCCACTGCCGGGGGGAAAACTTTTTCAACACCCCGACTTTGGAAGCTCATATCTCCCTCTCTACAACTCGGAATTGAGCATGCTTTATACCATTGGAAAGCTCTACTGGAGCTCTATCTAGTGTAGAAATCTCAAAGGAGTTGAAGAAAAATCGAGTGAGTTATGGGGGAAACAATCTGGCTGGCTTTCATAGGGCAAGAACAAGCTCTTATCTTAATAACAAAGGAACTAAATAAGGAGGAGGAAGATGAGTGAGGCAAGACAAGCAATTTGAGAAGGGCTCTCCTTCTCCTAACTACTAACAC
Organism: Bryum argenteum; assembly: GCA_037043015.1. Lineage (NCBI taxonomy): Eukaryota > Viridiplantae > Streptophyta > Bryopsida > Bryales > Bryaceae > Bryum > Bryum argenteum. Next base: position 10,780,449 of record CM073330.1, read on the forward strand.
TTCAACAACAAAATCATTTTGAGAAGGGCTCTCCTTCTCCTAACTACTAACACTTCAAGAAAGATGATCAAGGTGAACAAAGAGAAAAAGGAGGCCCATGGCCTTCCTCCTCCTAACTACATAGATGAATAGGTAGGTGAACAAAATGGAGGAGAAGGGGGCCCAAGGCCTCCCTTCTCCTACTCTAACCTAAACTAAGAGGAAATGGAAGAGGTGATGATAGCTTGGAAACAAGCTATTAAGTACCAAATGGGAGCCGCCAAAGAGGCGGCTCACCATAACCCTAACTAAGGCCTAAGCCCTAACTAAGGCATGGATGAATGATCGCCACTCCATGCGCTCCGTCCTTGAAGCCTCCATCCTATCAACGACTTCATCAATGGATGTAGCTCCCACATGCTACCACAAGGTTAGATGAATGAATCTCTCAACAACCAAATTTCAAACACAACAAGGACATCAAAGACTACTTGTACAAGGCCCATGGTAAATTTCTAACCCAACTCCAAGTCCCTAATTCTTACGCTAATCAAACCAAGGATCCACTAGGGGGCTTTTTACCTCCTCTAGTCCTTCCTTATCGAACCAAGGATCCACTAGGGGGCTTTTTACCTCCTCTAGTCCTTCCTTATCGAACCAATCACTCCTAATCTAAACTAAGCTCAAATTTCATGCTAAATAATCTACCAAAGGCCTTGCGACAACTAATCTTTAATATACCTATTGCATTCAAAACTCAATTATCATAAATTCATCAAATTACCTCAAGATGTCATGGTTTGCAAACAATTCATTAATAAAAATCCATTATTAGTAACACTTAAGCAAAAGAGAGCTTACACGCTCTCACAGAGCCTCGTTCGTTGGTTCTTCCCTTGGATCTCTGATCTGCCTTCGAACCTCATCCTGTAGAAGTAATGTGGTAAGATCTGAAACTGATGGGAGTGAAGTTTGGTAAAGAACTGTATCAACAAGAGTTTGAAAGGATGGAGGGAGCGCCATCAGCATGTACTCGACAGTTTCATCTTCCGCCACGGTTTGACCAACGCATGCGAATTCGTTAAGAAGTTCCTTCACTTGTTGGATGAATGCGGTCATGGAGCTCCCTTCCTGCATCTTCAGAAGAGTCAGCTTTCTCCTAAGCATCAGTTTTCTCGCGTTAGTGTTGTTAGCGTAAAGGTTTTTGAGCACAGTCCAACAAGTATCTGGTTCAGTAATGGTAGCGATATGAGGAATTACATGATCTTTTACTGACAATGCTATCATAGTAAGTGCTTTGCTTTTCTGCAGTTTCAGTGCTGCAATCTCAGATGGGGTGGTAGGAGCCAAGGTTCCCGCCGGGCGGATCTGCTAGTTTCCACATCCCTCTCGACTCAAAGATGTTCCTCATTTTGAAACTCCACACCGGATAATTGGTGTTTCCGTCGAGTTTCGATGATTCATTCAAGCCTGAGTCTCGAGTGGCCATTTCGACTGTGAGAGAATAGCACGATCTAGATCTGCTTCTACTTGACTTCACCTGCTAGCTCGTTTTCTAGATAGTGGTTCGATTCTGCTAACCGGACTTCTAGATCTAGACACAACAGCTATCTATGCTAGACTCGCTCTGATACCATGTTAGCGATCCAGTAGAGTCAGGTAGAACGTCATAAGTCAGACGATTGTATTCACGTTCCGCCTCAATGTATATGCCGAGGGGAGAGCACTGTTCAGACTGCCCTAATCTGAAATTAGGTTAAGTAACGATGTCTACTGCTGCGGTGTCCTGGACGAACTCCTTCTAAGCTACAGTACTTATGTTGACAGGTACTTCTGCTTACTTATTCATCCAGGCTTGTATCTAATTGCTTCAACATGGTGGCCTGCAGTGGACAAGGCAGGAAGGGAAGATCCGGGGTAAAGGCCAACCACAAGCCAATTTCTGACACTACTGGTCCATCTACCAAGCGTGTCAAGTGGGCAAGCACAGATGTTGCTATGCAGCGGAAGGAAGACTCGGGATCCTCTGACTCTGAATACTCTGGAGATTACTAGCCCTCATCGAAACCATGCTCAGTTAGTCGGAATCAGAGTTACGTACTGTCGAGTCTTGTTCTTCTATACAACCTGTCACAGTAGTATCTTCTAAGTTATTTGGGTTTACTGATCTTCTTTACAGAGGTAAGAGGAATTTGGATGAGAGTGTGGGTCTTGGTTTTGAATGTGGGATTTTTGTCTTGTGTAAGACAATTCTCTCTTGCTGTCGGATGTTGTTGTGTGTAATCATGTAGACTAGTATCGAGAGTCACTTGGTCTACACAAGTGACTTAGTCTTAGAATGTGAGGAGTTGGATTGAAGGAATTCAAGGATTATCTGAAGACGAAATGGAAAATGTCATTTGAATGCTTTTGTTCCAGGGTGGTGCAGCTAGTTTTACAAGAATGTCTTCTCATTTCTTCTTGCGCATGTAATGAGAATTACTCTTTTGCCAGAGTGTAAGCAAAGTGATTCATTTTGCATTCTTATGTTGAACTTTATCCATTTAGACCCCATCTGTCCGCATAGGAGTATCAGACTACGAGATCTAGTGAAAGAGTTTGACATATGAGTGGAAAAGTTTCTTTCGGTAAGTGCATGTAGGTTTCAAAATCAAAGGTATCATCTTAAGATGATATCTAACCTTGTTCTTTCAGAAATTTTGTATCTTGTATTCTTGTTTCGTTAAATTTTGTATTACTCATATTTACTTAGTAACATTTATTATCATTTCGTAACATTTAGTTACATTATGTAACATTTCATAACGTTTTGTAACATTTTGTAAAAATTTATTCATTTCATAAATACAAGATTCAACCTACCATTTTATGATAAATACCAATTACTCTATCCAATAAACTAGGTGAGTTGACAAACTTGTGAATAACAACTTAACAAGTAAGTTGAATCGACATGCAAAGGCATATCAAAACATATCTCACACGGAAACATATTCGAGCAATGATTTACTGCGGAAATCAAATCTCTTAAATGAAGATATGTGACTAGAGACATCAATCAGGTTATAAAAATAGAGCAAGCAAGTTTGAAATAACATGAATACCCAAGTATCAAGGAGATAATAAAAGTACAAGGAATTATCAAGAGATAAAAGTAGTAAACAAAGACCTTGTACTAAGACAAAACCATTAATTAAAACATGAACTCTATATTTAGTACAATCTTCATGCATGGTAAAAGGAATATAAATATCTCATTATGAGCAAAACGATGAGGAAATTCTAATCAATGAACTTAACCAATACTCGTCCCTAGTGTAAGAAAACAAGATTCTTTTCAAAAATCACTTGGGTGGTTTAGATTGTGCATACTTGAACAAGAAAGCATAAGTTAATGGCATGAATAGAAGTTAAAGCAACATTTTGTAGTGGGTTTTCAAACATTCAACGCATGCTAAGTTATCAATGCAAGTCAAATATGTGAAATCAAATATACTTCTTTATGGTGGTTAATATTCACATAAGTATGATCTTAAGTTGAATCTCTTCAACTTCTTAGATGTAAGTTTTTGACCCAAAAAGCTTTGGTATTCACAGATTTACAATGTTGTTCCTATTAAGAAAAAAATACAAAAGTGGATGATTTTTGAGGAGCTAGTTCTCCTTTATCCACCGTTAGATTTCAAATTTATTTTTTGAGATGATTTCAAATTTATTTTTGAGATGAATTCAAATTTATTTTTGAGATGAATTAAAATTACAATAATCTCTTAAAGTTTGATTTTAATCTTTTATGTTGTTTCACTTGGGAATTGTTTCTCATTGTGATGTTGATAACATAACTTTTGCTCCATCTTGATCAAAATAGCATCAAGGTTTTATTAACTTTATAGTATATTGTTGTTACCTACTCTGAAGTTCAAAAAACTACCTTCACTAAAGTTCAAGCCATAAATTTATAAGATCCTGAATAGGTATATCTCCAATTCCGTTAAAGTGGCATTATGCCGCTAAAATGGCACACCTCAACTTTCTGAACTACAGTTCAAAAACCATGTGATATAATAGAATTTGAAGGTGATATTATGGAAAATGAGTGACAAAGTGTATAAACTATTGATATTATCATAAAAGTTGTGACATTACAGAATATACCATTGTATGTGAGCGCATATGTAAGATTTGGTGTGACAAAATGGCACATGGCATAGTGCCATTTTAACGGAATTGAGGTTAGTATATAATATTTTCTACACAAACTAAACTTCCGTTTGAGATCCAATGCTAAGGGCCGGTTTAAACTGCGGTGGAGAAGTCCACCGGTCAAGAAATAAAGGGTGTTTCTCCATTGTGATTGGTCAAAAATACAATTCTTGACCGGTGGGTGTTTAGACTTGGTGAAGAAATCAAAGTTGGTGAACTTTTGTCATGGATGGAAAAAATGACATGGCCGCTTAGGTGGCGGTACTTTTTGCTCAAGACCTTGTCCAGAATAGTGATTTCTTGTCCGGCCTCAAGAGGCTGGACAAGAAATCACTGTTCCGGACAAGGTCTCGTCAATAAAAAAATTATTTTCAAAAACAAATCTCGGCCGTAGATCTCATCTGACTCCCAAAAACCGAAGGTGTAGGGCCTTCAAGGCTTGATCCTTGTACCTCATGACTACAATCTACACCCCTCAAGGTGGCCATCCATCCCCACCTTCTCCATGTGTCCCAAATTACTTGGGATTGTATATATACACTTCCTACTCTAACTCCACATGCTGTAGTAAAATTTTCAATGCCATTTTGAAGGCTTAGAGCTCATTTTTTCGGCATTTTATCATCTTTTTGTGCACTTGAGCCCATAGTGTATTGGAATTGAAATTTATTAGGTGTTGATATATAGGTTCGACTATAAGCACGGATGATAGTGACAATTCTTGGATTTTCATGTACGGCCGAGGCATGTCGAAAGAAATTTGAGATAGGTTTCAACATTACAAGGACGACAAATTTGCTAACTTGATTACATAAAATGACCACCATGAATGCAAGTTTTATGATTCGATTGATCAGTGGTGGTATCAAGTTGGTTTCGTTATGAAAAATATGAGTGGACGACACTAGTGTAGGAGGACAAGAAAATCTAACAAATGCTAATGAAGATGAAATTTACCTGGTCACTACCATTGAATCGGCATTATCAAGTGCCTCAAAAAAGAAAAAGAAAAAAAAATCAAAATCAAGCTCTGCATTACTATTTTTGAATAGCATTGAACATAATATGACCATGGCATGTTTCTATACTATTTAAAGTAAAAATAAACCATCAAAATTATTAGTTTACGGCACAAGTCGATAATAAAATTAATTTGAAGTTTACTCAATTTTCCATACATATGCATATTGATTTTTATGAAAAGAAAATTTTGTTGATGTATTTTCATACAATGTGAATGTAGAGAATTATGATAATTTATCATAAAAAATCTTAGGTGAGCTTCTCTTCAGCGGTGGACTTCTCCGGTTAGACTTCTCCTCTAGGTGTTTAGACTACAACCGGTCAAGACTCCTTAAGAAATTGTTTATTGCATTTAATTCTTCTCCGGCACATCCACCATTTGCCTCATATAACCATGTCTTGGCCAAGCATTCTTGACCGAACGGAGGCCTTCTCCACCGTAGTGTAAACCAGCCCTAAGTGATATAGACAACAATAGAGTTTGAATGAAAAAGTTATGGCTCTCCAAAGTTTAGCCCTTCCTCCACAATGTTGTTTTTTCAACATCAAAAACATTCAGGGTCAAGAATGCCCAAAATGGTCAGTGCGTCACTTTCTAGGGGTTTACCGAGAGAGCGTCCGGGCTGGGGTCTCCCGGTCCCGTTTGAAAACATTTGGCGCCCTGGCTTTTGAATACGACCGTCTCCCCTTCCCATTCAAGGCAAAGCGAAGCATCGCCTCGGTTTCTCCGGTTGCATCTTCCCCTTCCCCTTTTCGCTGAATCCGGCGCCCTGCCTGCCCCCATTTCTGGCGGTACCAGTACCCTTTCTGGCGGGAGAGTAGAATATTTTTGCTGCTGCCACTTCTCATGCATTGTATTATTTCCGTCGTCTCTTCTACGATGAGGCGCTAGCTTACTCTTTGTAAACTAAAGTAAAGTAGCTGGCACAATGGGACGAAGAAAACTCAAGGAGCCGGTGGAGGCGGCTTGTACCTCCGAAATGGAGAAGAAGAAAAAGAAGCGCGTGCGCGAGGATGATGGATTCAGCTTTCTGTGTTCTGTTTGTGATGATTTTGGCGAGTTGATTTGTTGTGAAAGGTGCCGCGACAGTTTTCATCTCTCTTGCCTTGGACTTGACGAATGCCCCGAGGCCGATCCTTGGTTATGCCCTTCCTGCTCCGACAACAAGGTTAGTACATTGACTGCAGTCACCAACTCTGAATGTAGCACCATTTCTCACCGAATGAACTTAGAAAGGATTATGGTGGAGAAAAATAGGTTAGATACTTTCCAGGAATAATTTCCGCACGATTCTCACTCTTGTGCCCGGCAATTATTAAGCATCGTTCGGATAGGTATTGGACTTTGCAATTAGATTTGATCGAGTGCATAATTTTTCGAATGCCGTATGATCCGATATCGTATCTTAATTACGCTCTTGTATGGTCCGACAGCGAGGTGAATTTCTTCCTGTAACAGTCTTAATTGAAAAAACGGCGCCATTTCTCACGGATGAGTTTAGAAGGAATCCTGGTGAATGTTATGTTTGATACTCTCGAGAACTAGTTTTCGCATGATTCTTACAGGAGACTTTTTTCCACTCTTCGACCGCATCAATTGTGCCATTCGGTAGGTTTCAGAATTGCAATCGGATTTGATCGAATGCGTAGTTTTTCTTAATTCCTCATTATCTGATGTCGACCCTTGGTTATGCACCTCCGGTCCCGACAACAGGGTTAGTACAATTTTTGTTCTCACCGTCTCTACTCAAAATGAAGCGCCATTTTTGACCATATGAGCCTAGAAAGGTTCTCGGTGATACTCTCAAGAAATTATGCTCGCACGATTCTTGATGGAATTTTTTGTTACACTTAGATTACTGTAATTGCTTCTGGTAGGCAACAGTCGCTTAGGTGTTTCAAATTCATTTCATTCCATCTAGTCTATTAGACTTCATGAAAATGCCTTATTATCCGATTTCGACCCTTGGTTATGCCGACAACAAGTTGAGTACATTTTTTCTGTCACCGTCTCCATCAAAAAGGCTGAATGCAGCATAACTTCTAACAAACCTAGAAACTATTCTGTCGTAGAAAACGTTAGCTTTATTATTCGCAAGAGGGAAGGTTTGCACGATTCTTAATGGAGAAATTCTTGGATGACAGTAATTGTGCCCGAGCACGTTCGGTTAGGTATCAGAAGTGCAATTAGATTTTATCGAGTGTATAGTTTCTTATAGAGCCTCAGTATGCATTATGATCTAAACTTGCTTAATACTCGTGCATTTTTGTGAAGGCATTCACAATTTTCTGAGCGTTTTTATGTGGCAGGTACGGTGTTTTAAGTGCAAAAGCTTTGGCTCTGTTGAAACGGATCTTGTAAAATGCAGCCACAGAAATTGTGGAAAATATTATCATAAGGATTGTTCAAGTGCATGGGTTCGCATTCCTCCAAAGAAAAAGCCCTCGATCGTTTCTCCTCTGGTGTGTCCCCGTCACCATTGTGATACCTGCCGGAGGTTCCAGAAGAACGCGAAGCTTTACCGATGTTTACACTGTCCAGTAGCTTATCACGAGACTTGCTCACCAGAAAGGACACATTTTCTTGAAGATATTCCTGGATACTGCCTCTGCTGGAAGCACGATGATGAATGGAAGAATGAGCACAAGGTAAACCTTAATCGACACTGTTGTAGGGGTGTAACATTTTCGGTAGTTGCAGTTCCTTTCTCTTGATTGCAAGAAATTTTTTAGAACTGCACCACTCATTCGCAACCGTGTTTGTAGCATGCAGAGCCGATCAGCGACCTTAAGTTATCACTGGAGCGGCTACCATTACCTAATGTTGCACATGATTTTCAGTTACCTCGTGTTATCTTCGAAACTGTTCGCCGTTCGCAGAAGAAATGCCTTGATTATAACCCCATCAGGCGTAGTATCCTTTTTCTAATACCTTCGAATGCAATTTCTTGTGCCTAATCCGAGCTTGGAGAGACTTAACTTCAGGTTAGATGTTTATCTTATTAAAAGGTCAAAGCAGTCGCAACGAGATAAGATGGAGTGTTTGTGCAAGCCCACGGCTGGATCCAAGGCTACGTGCTCAAAAGACTGCCTCTGTGGGTGAGTTGGCTCTAATATCTGCTTTCCTTTGAGATGAATTTGAGTCACAAACTTGTCTTTAAGTATTGTGGTCGTGTTTTGCAATGAGCTTCTAGTTCACCTGATTGTGGTCTCTTTGTTTGTTTGCAGGGTGCTTTGTAGGACCTGCTCAAGCAGCTGTGGCTGCGGTGACTTGTGCACCAACCTTCCTTTCCAGAAGCTCCCTGGATGTAAATTGAAAGCTGTAAAGGTGAGTTCATTGAGGCGTGACGTGCATCAAAATGTAGAAGTATACAAGTTTTCCGAGTAAGATAAGGTTCTGAACTGTACATGTATGCACCATGCAGACAGAGAGATGTGGAATGGGTTTAATTGCGGACGAAGACATCAAGGCAGGCTCCTTCCTTATTGAGTACGTTGGGGAAGGTGGGGAATGCCTTCCAGTCATGTGGTATTTTATCGTCGTTCTGCAGTATCTGTTTGAATTAATGTTCGCATGTTCTTTGTCACATAGCTGATCGCATTGTAATCTGGTTTGCAGTTATTGATGATGAAATTTGTGAAAAAAGGCTATGGGCAATGAAGAAAGAAGGCGAGGGGAACTTCTATATGTGTGAAATAAACCGTGAGATAGTGATCGATGCAACCTTCAAAGGCAACCTGTCACGCTACATCAATCATAGTTGTTGTCCTAATTGTGAACTCCAGAAGTGGTAAGCCCCTCCATACACAATTGCCTCCTATATGTCTGCTTGCACTTAAAATGTTCAAGGCAGCACTTTAATTTTTTGTCAAATCTGTTTTCTGTTGACATTCGACAGGGATTCTGATGGAGAGACTCGAATTGGTGTGTTCGCAATAAGTGACATCAAACGTGGCGACCCTGTAACTTACGACTATAAGTACGTTTCTTTTCTCCGAATAGTATGTGCAAATTCTCACGGAGCTTCAGGTGTCTACGGATCATTACTGAAATGTACTTGTCCCAGGTTTATTCAATTTGGCACAGATCAAAATTGTTATTGTGGAGCTCCAGACTGCCGTGGCCAGCTTGGGAAACCGTTTAAAAAGAAGCAAACAAGTCAAGAGGTCGTTGACACCACTCTTTCTGGTTGTTCTGTCCCTCAAACCGTGAAGAAGTCAAACGTTTGCGGAGTCTTCAGTCTAAAACATGCGCCTGTAAGCTTTACTTATCTCCTCGATTCTACATTTCTCTCACTGTTTATGCATCACCTATGAACCAAATATCATCCTTATTGTGAACAGAGACTCCAGCGGAAGAAGTCCATAAGCGAGGATTCCCACGGGGGTGCAGGTAATGCACATATACTCAGCTTCCAATTGTACAATGTTTTATGCTATATCCACTCTAGACCAGAGCAAGGAACGTACCTTCAACATGATAAAACTCGTGACTAGTTGAACGCGGGCTACTCGTCTTTTCAGTGACAGAAGCTGAGCAATCGAAAGGAGCGAAGCTAGTGGGGCTCCGCATCAAGGTCTGGTGGCCACTTGATCAGAAGTAAAGATTTTAACTCACGCTGAGTTTTCCATGGTTTTTGAAAATGTTCGAACCTTAAACAATTTGCCTACATCTATACACCTTGCCTTTTTAGTCGTCCCTTAGATGGCGATTTTAATCTTAGCTTCTCCTCGTGCTTGTGGATGGTCAGTTCTAGCGCTTCATCTAGTTTTGCGCTTCCTGATCGTGCTGATGTTCAAAGTAGTCCTTCAATTTTGTGTTGATTAAACGCAGGTATTATTATGGAGAGGTCTTAAGTTATGATGAAAGCTCTGGGAAGCATCAGGTACAAGGTGCCACTTATGAAATAGTTTCTCTCCTGGAATCCTGAGTACTAGCATATTACTTATCAAATTCTTGGTGACAGGTAAGTTATGATGATGGAGAGATCGAGGCCCTGTGCTTATTTAAAGAGAATTGGGAGGTGGGAGACGTTGCCAAATACAAAAGGGTAAGCTAGCCTACTTACAGATCTTGTTTTTCACCTATTCTAAGTTTGCTCTTCACCACTGAGGCTGATGTACTTGTATGATAATGCAGCGAATACGAACACTTGACCCTCCGTGTACTTCAAATGGTGAGCATCTTTGCTCTTGTGTTGCGTTATTGTCAATTGTGCAAGACCGTCTATGGGGCTGATATTTTGAGTGAATGTGAACTCAGGTGCAAATACAAAAGCTGTCGATTCCGTCTCTGGTTCCGCTGCTAGTTAACATGACCTTGGTAAGGCCGAATGATCTTGGAGAACGAGAGGTGCAGGTGATTCATTGCTCTGTTTCGATACGTATATAAGTTTTATGTTGTGACTTGAGCCATCCAGCCTAGCCCTTTTCTTATTGACGACCTCACCTTTCAGACTACGTGTTGTTTACACTTTTTGAGAACCTCTAGAGAACCCTACGATGAGCATGCGAGTACAAAGGTGCTCCTAGTTTTGGGATTTGAGGGCATTGCATACACAATTTCTAGATTAGTTTTGAAATAGCAACATGATTGATATTGGACAGGAGTTACTTCTGAGCGTTTGTGAGTTGCATAGAGAAATGATCGCTACCAACATGCTTTGAAATCAATCGAATTGTTGACTCAAACTTGAGTACATTTTCGTAAGCTTCTATGTGCAAAGTGAACTATCTAGTCTTCAGTAATTCCTTGTAATATCCCGAGAATGAATATGTGCACTTTGGATGAGACTTTCGAAAGCAGTCGCTGATTACATCTTAGTCAGCCGTGCAGAAAGAGCATTTATGTTTGGACATTGAGAGCTGTGATCTCTAAATCTACATATTTGATCCAATCGGAAGCAGTCTGCTTGCAGGAAATAATTTTTCTGATCTCATATTTGATTGCATTGTCTTGCATTTATTTTCTGCGTTTCACTTCACTTAAGCAACATTTAATAAAAGTGACAAAACAATGTTGCAAACTGTAATACTATGACTGTTTAACAATTAACAACACAATTGCACAGACATTGCTTCACTTGAACAATATTTGAAAATACAATGTTGGACTTAACATTACAAATTGCAAAAACATTGCTTCTCTTGAAGAATACTTTAAAATACAATGTTGCAAATGGCACGCTGATTCACTTTAGCCACATTTGACAATATGATGTTGCTAACTCAAGTACCAGGAAGTTGGTTGCTTTACTTGAACAATACTTGGTTGCTTCACTTGGACAATATTTGACGATGCAATTGCAAGGACATTTTTTTATTCTAACAACATTTGAGAATATACAGTTCTAAACTTGAGCAACACTTGGCAATATGATGTTGCAAACCAACATTTGACAATACAACTGCAAAGACATTGCTTCACTTGAACAACATTTGAGAATACAACGTTCTAAACCCCAAATTACATGTACCACAACTCATTTGATAATACAATGGCAAAAACAACATTTGAGAATTCAATGTTGCAAACATGCAAGTAACAAGTACCGCAACATTGGTTCACTTAAGCAACATTTGATTGCAAACCGACCCCCCCCTCCTCCTTACCAATAATTTTGTAAAAATTAATGCCGTGTAAACATTATAACATATTTCTGCCTAGGATTTTAAACCTTGATATCAACTATTAAAAAAATAATTTTAAACCTCTTAAATCATTGGCTTTCATTTACCTTCACATCTATTGCTTCTCCTTCACAATTTCAATCCATAGAGAAGGCCCACCTTAAATACTCAACTAGAATAACAAAACAAACTATACCGACATGTACGAACCAGTAAAAGCATTCCTATCGGGAACGTCAGAAAATGTCGCAATCAGGACGAGAACGTATGTTCTCATCTCGGGAACGACTCAACGGCATTCTCGCGAAATTCAAATTCAATGAAGTCAGTGCTCTCTGAGGGGGCCGTTGAGACTTCCTTTCACTCGCCGCGATCCTCGCACGGACTCCTCTCGCATAACTCACGCACCTCCATTCTTTCGCAGAATTTCTCACCTCCGATCACCGCCTTTCCAATCACTTCCCATCGATCCATGTCTCGATCGCTGAGGTGCTCTATCGACAAAGTTCTCCGATCCACACCTCAAACTCCTCGAGGTCCGTCTCGGTCCATCGATCGCATGCAATGACCAAGGTTACAAGTCTTTCTTGCAGTAAAATCACAGTAATTTGAAATTTGTCGATGAACCTTGGGGCTCCATGTTTTGACATTCTGGTGTGCGGTGTCTTGCAATGTGAGTGCACCAATCGATGTTGTTGGAAACGTCAGCGATGAGATGATTCCTTGATTTACGCTTTTGTCAGGAGGCTCCATGTGTTGGTGCGGTCTCTTGCAATGTGAGAGTAACATTTTCTGTTTTTTGAATTCGACGGGAGCGAGTGTCTACTGTATCATGGTGATGTGAATATCGGGAAGACTGGACAATGTTGTGACGCGGAGTGTTGATGATGCAGGTGCTCTTGTGATGTAAATGACTTGTGAGGAAGCTCGTGAGTCTAAGTTTAGAGTTCCGCTCGAAGCTCCATGAGCGGCAGCAATCCACCGGATCCTCCTGTACGCGAGTTTCGGATTCGTTGGCCTTTTTACAGTGAGAACGGGTTGAAGTGGCTGTTGTCCAGCGAGGAAATGGAGTCACAGGATGAGGAAAATCGGCGATCATCGTTCGCTTTCAAGAACGACAAGCAGGTTGACGAAGGTTACACCCTAGGTCCGCGGTCGTTAGTTTTCCAGGAGAGTGCTGTCAAAGATCAGGTTGACACGGAGGCTGATGTGCTCCCGGTTGAGTGTAGCCAGAGTGATGGACTTAGTGAGGAAGCCCCGATCGTGTTCGACGTTAACGAGAGCGCAGTGGAAGCTGACTGCAGCTCAGACGACCAGATCACTGCGGAGTACTTTACCCCGTCCAAAGGGACCGTGGATCATTCTGGGGTAGACGTTAGTGAGGAGGAAGACGAGAGCGATGAGGAGGAGGTCATGAACAGCGCAGTGAAGAGGATGAGCTTCGCTTTGGAAGATGGGAAGAAGCTGCCTAAATTCTCACCAGGTGAGTGACTGTGGCTTCGTTCAGATGCTGGACAAGATATCCTTGTTGACAGGAATACTTATGAAGTTTCATCACATGCAGATGATGTGATTCTGGCTATAAATTGTGGGGGCTCGATGATAGAGAACGAGTCACATGGAATCAGCTTCAAGAGAGATGAGTACTTTACTGGTGGGGATGTTCTGAGAACGGACGAAGAAGTAACGGGCGTGCACGATGCAAGCCTGTATCAGACGTCTCGGTACGGAAACGTCTCCTACGTTTTCAAGGACCTGCCGCTTGGAAACCTTGTGGTGGATTTGCACTTCGCGGAGATCATCTTTACCTACGGCCCGCCCGGAATGCGTGTGTTTGATGTGACTGTCCAAGAAGAGAAGGTATGTAACGCACATGTTTAAAAAGATGTTCCAATCATAGTCTTTGCATTGAGGACTGTGTTCTGACGAGCTTAATCTGTGTACAGGTGATCAAGGAGTTGGACGTGTACGAAGAAGTGGGCTCGAACAATGCACTTATTCTGAGTGTGAGTACTTCGACATCGGATGGAAGTCTGACGGTGGCATTTGAGGAGGTTATCGGCAGTCCTTCCATAAGCGCCATCTGCATTCGATCTGCACCGATAAATAGTACGTGAGAAACGAAGTGCTGTTCGTGTCGGGTTACTTTTACATGAAAATGAGCGTTCGTTTTGGCAGAGGTGAGTGGCTAACAAGAGATCGTGGGTTTAACAGGTTGTCCGAGAGGTAGTCGAAAAGCAGGTTCGGCTAAGCGAAAGATTGAAGGCGTTTCTTGCAGCACCCCAGATGCGGAACCTCTTGCTTACGAGCAGGAGTTGCTGAAAAAGGATAATGAGCTGCGGCAGATTTCCGAACACAAGGCTCGCCGCCAACAGGTTCGCTTGCAGGCCAATTTCGACATTGCATCGAACGAACTGTTGTGTCTGAAGTATTAATTTTTCTTGCATGATTTTCTTATTTAGGCGAAGAAGAAGATGAGTAAATCTGAGTACGCAGCAAGACTAGAGGAGTTGAAAAACGAATGCCACGAGGCGTGGATCTCGTTGCAAGACTCGAACCGCATGAACGAGATGTTGCAAAATGACCTTTGCGCGAAGTCGCTGTGCGTTGAGTCTCTGGGTATGATCCACAGCTCCATTTTGGCGTCTCTTCAAGCTTGTCATTGAGAAGTGCCCGATTGATGACTGAACATTCCTTTCGAGCTCACATGATTCCGAATTGTGTGCAACAGCTACGGCGGTGGAAGCTCAAATGAGCGAAATGAATGGCATCAAAGAGCGCTCTCGGGCCGAGAAGCAGAAGTGGGTTTCGACAATGTCAGCAGCGTACAAAGAACTCACAGTGCGTCTCATGTACCTGTCGTCGTTTCTTCTGTGAAAGTGCAATTGCACTCCTCCTTCTAACGGTTGGTGTCACTTGGTTAATGTAAAGATTTTGAAGGAGGAACAGCGGTTGCTGTCGAGTAGGACAAAGGAGTGGGTATCTTCGTTTCCTGACCCAACAGTTATGACAAGATCAGTGCGCACATTGTGTAAGCCCATTCATAAGTTACTACAGGATCCTTCAATTGAGGATACAAATTGAGGTTCTGCACTTGAATTACCTGGACGTTCCTTATAATATGCTGATTTGACGGCAATTCTGGTTTGTGCAGTGAACGAGCATCAAGACTTGCGGAGAAAGTACGCTGACGAGTGCTTCGAACGGAAGCTACTTTACAACAAAGTATTGGAACTGAAAGGTATGGTTTGAAGCTTGGAAAACGTACCTTGAGTTTCGAACGTCCTCGAAACGGAGTCTGATCTTTGTACCTTGGCGTGTGCAGGGAACATTCGTGTGTTTTGTCGGTGCAGGCCGCTGAGTCAGACGGAGGTTGCTGCGAACGCGGTCTCTGTGGCCGAATTTGAAGCCGCTGGCAATGGGGATATTGTGGTGCGCAACGGGACAGCCGGCAAGAAGCTGTTCAAGTTTGACAGAGTGTTCTCCCCTCAAGACGACCAAAGTAAGCCGTTCTTGGATTTAATGTGAGCTCCCTCTCTGGTTGATTGCTTGCGAAATATGGTTACTAATACACATTCTTGCGCAGCCGACGTGTTTGCAGACACAGCACCGGTGGTGGTCTCAGTCCTCGACGGATACAATGTATGCATCTTTGCATATGGGCAGACTGGAACGGGGAAGACGTTCACGATGGAAGGCACAGTTGCGAATCGGGGTGTAAACTACCGGACGCTGGAAGAGCTTTTCAATGTGGCGGCACAACGGAAAGGCGAAGTGAATTACGACGTTTCTGTGAGCGTGATGGAAATATACAATGAGCAGATTCGAGACCTCCTAGCGAGTCCTGCCGCGCAAGACCAGCCAACTAAGAGGTGCGTTTACCTCAAGTTCCAAAATTTTGACATGCTGCACGCGCACAAGATAAGAATGTGTTGGCTAAACTTTGTCCATCAATTGCAGGTTAGAGATCAAGCAAGCTGCAGAAGGAGGACACTACGTCCCGGGGCTGGTTGAGGCCCAAGTAAGCAGCATGGAAGAAGTGTGGGATGTTCTCCAGGCAGGTAGCAGCTCCCGCACTGTGGGCTCTACCCGTGCCAACGACCTCAGCAGCCGATCTCACTGGTACGTTCACCCGAGCATTTTATTTCGGTCAGGTGTTTTTTTATCGCTTTTCTTGGTCAAAAATGGTTGCGTTCGCTCTGTAGCTAATTGGGACTTCGCATGTTGAGCAGCATGCTGTGCGTGATGGTGAGAGGTGAGAACATAATAACAGGAGAGATCACGAAGAGCAAGCTGTGGTTGGTGGATCTGGCTGGAAGCGAGAGGGTTGCGAAAAGCGATGCTCAAGGGGATCGCTTGAAGGAAGCTCAGAACATCAACAAGTCGCTGTCAGCATTGGGCGATGTGATCCAAGCCTTGACCATGAAGAGCAGCCATATACCTTTCAGGTAACTGCAATTTCTTGTCGTGGCTAATTGCAGAAGAAGGATGTGCTTTCGATGGTTGTGGAGGCATTGATTTTCGAAGCGTTTTCTTTTTACTAAACTCGCCTTGATCTGTCCATCGTGTTTCTCAGGAACTCAAAACTTACCCACTTGCTGCAAGACTCATTAGGTATGGCAACGATCTTCTTATTCACTGTAATATGTACACCTAAACGGATGCGTTAGAAAGAGAGCTTGAGAAGGGTTCTGTGTACGACTCGAAGGTAGTGACTCCTTTTATTACTCTGTGCAGGTGGAGATTCGAAAACACTGATGTTTGTCCAAATAAGCCCCAACGAAGCGGATGTGAGTGAAACGTTGTGCTCATTGAATTTCGCAAGTCGCGTACGAGGGGTGGAGTTAGGCCCGGCCAGGAAGCAGTTGGACTCTGGCGAGTTGTTCAAATACAAGCAATTGGTACATCCCACTGCCAATTGAAGCAGTTAATTACTTGAATCAATCTTGTCCCTTCTCGCCCTCGCTGAGCTCCTATTTTCTGAAAGCGTCATCGGGTTGTGCAGGCGGAGAAGACAAAGCAGGAATCTAGATCCAAAGACGAGTCGGTGAAAAAACTGGAGGAGAAACTTCAAGCAGCAGAGGCGAAATTGAAGGCCAAGGAGCAGACCTGTCAAGCTCTCTCCGAAAAGGTGGGTGACGCCGTTACCACTCCTGAAGCATATCCTCGGATTTGGAATCACTTATGGGAAGAGGTGCGATAAAGCACCAGTTTCAAAATCTCGTCGTTTCATAGTGGGATCCAAAGTGTGGACGCTTCACTGTGAATGACACTGGAATTCTATGGATCCTGATGGTGCAGGTTAAGGAAGCCGGAGAGGTGGATGTCCAACTTCTAAACGAGCGACGAGCTCGGCAAGCGGCGGAAGCTATGTACCGTGAGCAGAAGGCAAACATGGAGAAGATGGCATTGGAGTCAAAGCAGTCTTTGGATAGACTTGCAGAGAAATCAGCAGCGGAGTTGAGGCAAGTGAAAGAAACGCTGACAGCTGAATTGAGACAAGCAAAAGAAGCTCTTGCAGTGGAGACGAAGCAAGCGAAGGAAGCCTTTGAGTTGCGCCATGCCAAAGAGGCAACACTTGCAGCGGAACTGAAGCAGGCCAAGGATGCGCTTCAATCTGCATTAGCCGCGCATGCGAAGGAGGTCGCTCGGCTGCTTCAACAACTGCAGCAAGCTAACGAACTTCGCAAGGCACCTGTCCATGAGCCAATGCATACTCCAGTACCAGTACGTACCACCAACTTTTGTTATTCTCTTACGCTGGCTGCCTTGATGACGTTGTGAACTCATTCGCTGTTTGACGCTTATCCAGAGCATTCCTCCGAAGTTTGAGACCGTTCTCCGACGACCTGCGCTCGTGGAGGCCGGATCAACCCCGGTGGCAGTGGACAGAACGCCGACAGTGGAGTACGTGGTGAAGCCTCCAGACGCAAGCGAGGTGATAAGGAACAGTTGCACTGGGGAGGTTTTCGGTAACGAAAACGCATGTCCACAGGTGCAACCGTTAGAGGGAGTGGTCGAGGCTCAGACCAAAGCCAAGGGTATATTAAAGCAATCCTCAGCGACAAAGTACGTGTCACCAAGCAACGGAGCGGTGCGCATTCCGGGGCGACTCAGAAAGACAGGATTCACGGTGAAGCCCGCAGTGCAGGTGAACTCACTTGTGCGTCGCTCACAGGATTCCGGAGTCAGCAGTTGCAACTCACAGCGAGCATCGCTTACAGAGGAGGAGATCCAAAGACTGTGCGGAGGTCTGGACATAATCGCTGCCAGCAACACGTCCACATTCGACTCCAGCTTGCAGACTCTTGCCCACGTGCTGGACTCCAATCCCTTACCCAAATCCGCCATTCGCGCTCCGGCTTCAGTGCCAAAGTCGGTGCACTTCAGGAGCCCACTCTTGCTCCCTCCTCGAGAGACTGTGGACAGCAGTTCACCTGCTGATGTGCACGCTGTTAGGCCCGCAGTGAAAGCAGCAAGAAGAACTGCCGTGGTATCCAGCAGGCCGCAGCTGGGTAAGTCTCCTGTCACTGGCGCTCACCGTGTAGTGGCCCCGGTGAAGCTCCAGGCCGTTTCTGCTCTGAGAGAGAAGAGATGGAACTGAGATGGCTCTTGCAACTGGTGATGCACAGCCTGTGCATCTAGCACTAGCACCAGTTTGATTGTACATTATGTGATCGATTCGTGTAGGTTTTGATTTATTGTCGTCATTCTAATTTGAGGCAGCAGATTCATTCCAATTTGAGGCAGGAGATTCATTCCAATGATTCTTTTAAACCAGAATAGGTTGCCCACTGTATCATTCAGAAACTAACTCGTTCACAGCGTTCGCAAATACTGTCGTGAAATGTTCTCTGATCACTTGGGTGACAAGTGTGTCTAGATATCAATGTTTGCTACATCAAGGATACAAGGGCTAATATTCGTAGTGAAATATCATGTCCGCTGCAAATACTTGCAGTAGGACACCATTGGGAATCTGGTAACAAGGTTATTCAACTTTAAAACACATCCAAGTAAAAAGATGGCAGACTTCATCTCAAGATCACTTTTGTATTGAACATTTTATGTGATTGAAACATTTGGTTCAAATAAATGGCTTGTATTGGCAAACATATTTGATTTTCTTATTAAAAGTGTTGCCTTCACAAAAATGTATATCATAAGTTCATACCATTGTAAATAATGAGCAATTTTAATAAATGGAGTCCCGTATTGAGATTGAATGTAATACTTTTCATTGTACAGTACAGTACATGAGATGAATATGATGACTGTGGCAATCTGAAGTTTTGGGCCTTCATTTAAAAAGATGAATCTCGAATACCGGCAAATACCGGCATCGTGGATAGACCTCTTGAATGAACAAGAATGCCCTTTCAAATGTAGCAAACAATTCACAATCTTTGTAAAAATTGTATTTGCCTAGAATTTTGGTTGAAAGTAATGCATAAGTCGTTGTGCCTCTTGAATCATTTCGTTTCAAGGTTTTAAGATTGTGGTCTTGAACCATTGCCCTCAATAATTTAAGAGTGTCGGCTTGAACGATTGCCCCCAATGATTGAAGAAGGGTCGACTTGAACCATTGCCCTCAATGACCTAAGAGGGTCGGTTAAACCATTGGCTTCAATGTTTCAAGCCAATCGGCTTAGCTCATGCACGTAATGTTTCAAATGAGTTGGCTTCAATCATCGTGCTTTAATGTTTCAAAACGACTTGCTTGAATTGTTGAAGTGTATTGTTTCAAAACGGTTGGTTTGAATCGTTGAAACCCAATGTTTCAAAACGGCCAGGTGAGAATATTGCTCTCCAATATTTTCAAGCCGGTTTCAAGATGGCGGGTTTAAAACATTGCCCTTAATGTTTCAAGACGGCCTCCTCAAATCATTGTGCTTCAATGTTACACGGCGGCTGACTTACATTGCCCTCCATGTTTCAAACGACCTTGGCTAAAATAAGCATTGTGCTTCAATGTTTGAAGACGGCCGGCTTGATCTAATGCACAACAATCTTAAAAAACAACCGGCTTAAATCAATGCTAAACAATGTTTCAAGACGGCTGGCTTGAACCATTGCACTTCAATGTTACAGTACGGCCGACTTAAACTACTAACATCCAACGTCTTAAGACGCCCAACTTAGAACATTGTTTTTCAATGTTTCAAGGTTGGCTTGGATCATACTATTTCAATGCCTTAAACAATGGTTTGAATAATTAAAGTCTAATGTTTCAAAACGGTGAGCCTCCTCCATTGAAGTCCAATATTTCAAGACGCCCAACCTAGGTATTGTTCTTGAATTTTGGAAGTCTAGCTTACATCATTGTGCTTTAATGTTCGAAGATAGCCGGCTTGAGTCATTGCACTTAATGTTTCAAGACCGGCTGGAACCATTGTCCGCAATATTTTAAGACATGGAAATTGAATTTTGTCCTGAATGTTACAAATTAGTTGGCTTGAAGCACTCAAATACAAGACATCAATCTTAGATTATTGTTCCTCAATGTTTCAAGACGATCGGCTTCAACCACTGAGATGCAATGTCTTATAAATACCGACTTAACCATTGGGCTGCAATGTTTCAAAACAACTAGCTTGAACCTTTGAAATGCAATGTTATAAGAAGCTCAACTTAGTAGATTATTTTAGAATGTTCGAAGGTCAGCTTCAATCGTTGTGCTTTTAAGTCTTAAATAATCGCTTGAATTGTTGATGCTTTAAAACGGTCGGCTTGCAGCTGAAGTACAATATTCACGACGCTCTACTTAGAATATTGTTTTTCAATGTTTAATGGCCGGCTTAAATTATTGAGTTTTATTGTCTTAAGACAAACTTGCTTCAATCATTGCTTTGCAATAATATCAAAACAACCCGCTTGAATCATTGTGCTCCAATGTTTCAAGACGGCCGGCTTGAATCATTGCCCGCAATGTTTCAAGTGGGCTAGCTTTAATCATTAGGCTTTGATGTTTCAAAACGGCCGGACTATTGAATTGCAATGTTTCAAAACAGTGGACTTAAATCATTGAAGTGCAATGTTTCAAAATGGCCGGCTTAAACCATTAAACTGCAATGTTCAAGACATCCAACGTTGAATATTGTACTTGAATGTTTCAAGACGATCGCATGGATTCAACGTATTTTAATGTTTCAAAACCATCAGCTTAAGTCAGAGCCCTCAAGTTTCAAGATGGTTGACTTTGACACTGCCCTTTAATGTTTTAAAATGTTGTGCGTAATACACTTTGTTTTGATGTTTTAAGACCACCAACTCGAAGTTGAGCATTTGAGTCTTTCAAAAAAGTTGGTGTAAAGCATTGTCCTTCAATGTTTCACAATCGCTCCCTTGAAGTAGCGTCGTTCATTGTTTTAAGACGACTGACTATAAACATTACTCTTCAATATTTTGAGATGGCTTACTTTGAGCAAGTGCCCTTTAATGCTTCGAGATAGCAAACTTAAACCGAATGCTATTCACTCTTTTCAGACGGCGAGCGTAGAGCATTTCCCTTCAATGCTTAACCCCTGAACGTCCCTAGTGTCGAAAAACGACATTTTGGATGAAGGGCAAAAACTTTGAAGAGCCATACCTTCTTCAACCAAACTCCGTTTTTGACTAAATCACTTGGGTTAGGTTAAAAATCAAGTCTAGTTTATGTGGTAAAAATTTCAGGCTCATCAAATAAAGTATGAATAAATGGCTTGGATTTTAGTGAAGGCAGCTTTTGTTTTTGGGTTTTCAAACATTTGGCATGTTTTACCATTGCAAGCCAATTATGTGAAATCGAAAATAGTTTTTCATAAAAAAAAATTCATAGGTTTGATATTTAGATGCATTCCAACAACTTTGTAGTTGGAAGTTTTTTGATCTAGATAACTTTGGTATTGGCTTTGCGATGATGTTTCTACAATGAAAAAAGTGGAAAAATGGATGATTTTTGAAGAGCTAGATCTCCTTCATCCACCGTTAGATTTTGACTTTATTTTTGGGATGGATTCCAATTATTGTCTAGTTTTACTGGTAGAAACCTTGACCCAATCTAGGATATATTGAAGAAAAGGCATGGATTTGAGTGCGAGGGGTCAAGTTTTGGACTATTTTTTCTTTGTAAAATTTTCAGAAGTTTTCAGGACGACAAGGCTACTATTTGAGCCAAGATTTTTTTTTGATGAATTTTTTTGGTACAAGAGTGTCTTTGAGATGAAGATGAACAACTTTCTAGTTGCTGATTTTTTTATTGCAAATTTCATGTTGGTAGTATTTTCATTTCAAAGTGGAAATGATGGTATTTTGTAGCCTGTTTTGTGCACTAATATGTTACGATCTCACAAGGAGAATATGGGAAACTAGGTTGTTTACATGCAATTGGATTGTGGTTGTAAAGTGAACAACTGGTGTGAGAGGCTTGAGCAATGTGCTTTGATGCACTTTGGCCGTCAAATTACATGTTTATTCTTACAATCGTATGAAATTCAACAAGGATGTTGGGACTCATATAAAAACTTGGTTGGACAAATATAGCCTCCTAGGGTGATGCTCCTGATAGGGTTCGCCCAACAATTCCAAACTTGAAGCATTATTTTACAAATCCTCATCATAATTCAAGTGTTACTGTATTCATTGGAAGCAAATTTGAGGAAATCTTTTAAAGTTTATTCTACCACTTTTCATTTGACTCTTGAGAATTTGATAACTTATTGTAAACTCTTTTGAGAAATTTAAAAATTTTGTGCTAAAAGAATAATGGTGATCTAACGGACAAAATTAAGACGCCTAGGATGAGACATTAATTGCAAAGGATTATATCAGTTACATACTTTAATTGAAATTAGCACAAAAAACTAGTATCTCAAAAATCAATAAAATGTCTTATTTAGCACAAAATTTGTGTTGTCATAAGCCGGCCATCTTTAACCCCTCTACGTCCTTAGGGTATTTTTAGCCAAAAACTCATATTCAAAAAAAGTGATATAGATGAAAATAAAGATGTGACCCTTACTTTTGAGATTGTATGTTGTAAGCACTTGCTAGACAAGCTGACTTCAATGCATCCAAGCATTCAAGCAAGATACCATACCTACAACGTCATTAACTATGACATCCACGACGGGTTTCCAAATCCCCATGTAAGTCACCACTATGCCTTCACCACTCACACATAAAACGGCCTCATCATCTCCACAACTTGCTTCATCCTCTCTTCCACTCCTTCATTGCTTTCCACTTTGCTTTTGCAATCTCGAGCCTTTCTTTCCTTCCTTCCTTCTCACATTTCTCACTTCCTAATCTGTCGGCCCTTTGATTAAGTCTCAGCTGACTGGTGCTGTATGTACCGCGCATACGATGCATGATCGTACCACTGTTGTTGCTCTCTACGCATGCTAACTCAAGAACTTCGAGTGGTGCAAGTTTGACAAGGAACTCTATCATAATGCTTGAACTTGGCTGTGGCAGGTGAATGTGCATCGCCTTTTCTCCATGTCGGATGATTGCCGCAGTCTGCCCCGGCCCACACCTCCAGTGTGCGCACAATTCTTTAATAAGCAATGCCACCGGTATCAGCCGGAACAAGATGATACCATCAACGGCATCCAACGGGTTTTTCTTTCTGGGGTCCGCTCTTGAGGAGGGAAACACCATGACCCTGGATAGCAAGCGCCCCAGCGAGCAGTTTTGACATCGTCTGCAGCCATGACCATGCCTCGGCCAACGCACTGGACTCAGCGAGCACTTGGGGCGTGGCTCTCGATTTCAACATGGCCACCGCCGCCTGCCTGTGCGGCTTCGAAGCCCTGCCCGAAGAAGAGGGCGTGTGCCGCTTCCGCCGACGCCATGGCCGCCTTCGTGTCCAGCGAGCTAGATGATCATGTGAAGGTGCTGTCCACCAGCAACCCCTCGACCGTGTTACGATGTTACGAAAGGGAGCGTGGCGGAGCGCAAGACCATCGTGGTGTGGAATGTGGTCGACTTCCCGTTGGCGGTGTTCCTCTGTCACTGAGTGACGGGCACCAAGCGGCTCTCAAGCTCGCGGCATCTCGCTCGAGCGAGCCTGATCAAGGCAGTGGCGTGTGTCACATCGACACATTCCTGTAGCCAAGGACTCGACCGGCGTTGAGTTCAACGCCGCCTCGTGGGACAAAGCGTGCCGTTGGCTCGTAGAATCGGACCTGGTGTTCGTGCCCGTGACCAGAGGAACAGAGTGAGCTTGCGGTGAGCTCGACTCTGGAGCGAGGGTGAGAATAACAAGCATCATCGCATGAAATGAACACATTGAATTGTGTTCAATTGATTGATCCGTCCCAATTATACAATGGTAAAAAAAAAATCATTGGAATGATTCGAATGACGCTCGATGGGAGCCTACCTGGTGCCTACATACCTGCTTCTCATTTCACATAATATACAGCAAAAAATGGTGGCGGATGCACAGGTTGTGCACCGTATCACTTAATTCCATCTCTTCTCTTTCGAAACTGGGTTGACAGCCAGCAGCTTGACAGGAGCCACCACTCTAGCAGGAGGAGCCTTGGCAAGCTGCTGCTGGGTTCTGCTGGGCAACGATGAAGTTCTCCTTGCTGCTACTTTGGCCACTGCTTTGTTCACCTCTGCTACTTTGGCCACTATGTTCACCTCAGCCTCTCTCAGAGGCGAGATGTGATCCAGATCGTCACGAGGAGGAAGCAGCAGCGGACTCCTGAAGTGCACTGACTTGGGCTGTGCTCCAAGGACTGCTTTGCAGCCGTTGGTGGGCGTGGTTTCCAGCACCTGAGCAAGAGTCTGCAAGCTGGAATCGAAGGTGGACGTGTTGCTGGTGGCTATCATGTCCAAACCTCCGCATAGTCTTTGAATCTCCTCTTCTGTAAGCGAAGCTCGCATCGAGTTGCAACTGCTGGTACTGAGTTCCTGAGAGCGACGCACCAGTGAGTTCACCTGCACTGCGGGTTTCATGGTGAATCCCGTCTTTCTGGGTCGCCCCGAAGCGCGCAATGCTCCGTCTTTGGGTGATACGTACTTCGTGCCTGAGGATTGCTTCAAGATCCCCTTCGCTTTTGATTGCGCCTCTGCCAATCCCTCAGAGGGTGCCGCATTGGGTGCCGCATTCTCGTTGCCGAAAACCTCCCCGGTGCAGCTGTTTCTCATCACCTCGCTTGCATCAGGCGGCTTCACCACGTACTCCACTGTCGGCGTACTGTTCACTGTCGCCGAGGTCGAACCAGCCTCCACCAGCGCAGGTCGTCGGAGCACGGTTGCGAAGGTTGGGGGAATGTTTTGTGCAACAGGGAGTGATTCGGGGACTGCTGCCTTGATAGGTTCGAGCAATCTGGAAAGCTCCTTTGCATGCGCGGCTGATGCAGATCGAAGGGCTTCCTTTGCCTGCTTTAGTTCTACTGCAAGTGCCTCTTTGGCATGCCTTAACTCAACCGCTTCCTTTGCTTTCTTGGTTTCTAGTGCCAGTGCTTCTTTGACTTGTCTCAATTCGGCCGCCAGCGCGTCCTTCTGGAGCCTCAACTCAGCTGCTGTTCTCTCTGCTAGTTTCTCCAATGACAGCTTCGAATCTGCTGACATCTTCTCCATCATTGTCTTCTGCTCGCGGTACATGGCTTCCGCTGCCTGCCGAGCTCGTCGCTCGTTCAGAAGCTGAACATCAATCTCACCCACTTCCTTGATCTGCAACCAAACTTCAATTTATACTCCGACCTCGTTCACAAGGAAAACGTTCAAAAGACACGACAATAACACAAGGACTCTCAGTCACTGGGAAGGACTCCAACGTTGGGGTTTGAAAATAGTGGGAGCATACCTTTTCCGACTGGGCTTGACAAGTCTGCTCCTTGGATTTTAGCTTCGCCTCTGCAGCTTGAAGTTTTTCCTCTAGTCTCCTCACGGACTCGTCCTTGGCTCTGGCTTCTTGCTTTGACTTCTCCGCCTGCACCACGAAACAAACGATGTCAGTCCGAATTACAGAAACACAGTAAGTGGAAGGACAAACAAGAATTCTAAAATCCTGTTAACCAGAAACTGTTACTTCAATTGGCAGGGCGCATTACCAGCTGCTTGTATTTAAACAACTCGCTCGAGTCCAAGTGCTTTCTGGCCGGACCCAACTCCACTCCCCGCACACGACTTGCAAAGTTTAGTGAGCACAGCGTCTCACTCACATCTGTCTCGTTGGGACTGATTTGAACAAACATCAACGTTTTCGAATCTCCTCCTGCACCAGACCAAAACATCCCATGGTCAATATACACTCGCTTCCAGTCGTATGGACAGCCTTTCCAGCTGGTCCCTGATCATTCAAAGGACAACTATTGGCGGATAAGTCACACTAGGTAGGTAGAAGGTTGCAGTACCTAGAGAGTCTTGCAACAAGTGAGTAAGTTTTGAGTTCCTGCAAAACAGAAAGGACGGAGTAAGGCTTGCTTAGTACTCAATAAGCCAACCTCCGGAGACCAGTGCTTTAACATAAACATGATAACACAGCTGATACATCATGCAAGTGTGGAGGTCCATATCAACGGTGCTCAATATACTGCTAACCACGAAAAGAAATCGCCGTTACCTGAAAGGTACGTGGCTGCTCTTCATGGTCAGAGCTTGAATCACGTCTCCTAACGCTGAGAGCGACTTGTTGATGTTCTGAGCTTCCTTGAGACGATCCCCTTGAGCATCACTCTTCGCCACCCTCTCGCTTCCAGCCAGATCTACCAACCACAGCTTGCTCTTGGTAACTTCTCCAGTTATTACGTTCTTCCCTCTCACCATCACGCACAGCATGCTGTTCCACATGTTAAGTCCAGATCAGAAACACGACAAACGCAGATCTTGTCGACGGATGATTATAATACACAAATACCCTATGCTGAACGTTGACCATGATTACAAACCGTAAAATTTTACTTACCAGTGGGATCGGCTGCTGTGGTCATTGGCACGAGTTGAACCCACTGTGCGGGAGCTACTTCCTGCCTGGAGAACATCCCATACTTCTTCCATGCAGCTCACTTGAGCCTCCACCAACCCGGGGACATGGTGCCCTCCTTCAACATTTTGCTTGATCTCTAGCCTGCAGTTATTAGACAGAGATTAGCCTCAAATCCTAAGCCTGCAGGGCCACATAATCTATAATCGAGCAACTTCCTTATGGTAACTTCATGAAAGGACGATGAGGAAACGCACTTCTTCGTTGGCTGGTCTTGGGCGGCAGGAGTCGCTAGGAGGTCCCTAATCTGCTCATTATAAACCTCCATCACACTCACGGAAACATCGTAGTTCACTTCGCCTTTCCGTTGTGCTGCCACATTGAAAAGCTCTTCCAGCGTCCGGTAGTTTACCCCCCGATTCGCAACTGTGCCTTCCATAGTGAACGTCTTCCCCGTCCCAGTCTGCCCATATGCAAAGATGCAGACATTGTAGCCGTCGAGGACTGAGACCACCACTGGTGCTGTATCTGCAAACACATCGCCTGAGCAGGATTGTGTGTTAGTCGTCATGCACCATTCACAGGCAAATCCTTCTCAGTTAAAAGACGAGCACACACTCAATCGTGAAGTTAACGATCCCAGACTAAGTTCTTACTTTGGTCGTCCTGAGGGGAGAACACTCTGTCAAACTTGAACAGCTTCTTGCCGGCTGTCCCGTTGCGCACCACAATATCCCCATTGCCAGCTGCTTCAAATTCGGTCACAGAGGCTGCATTCGAGGACACCTCCGTCTGACTCAACGGCCTGCACCGACAAAACACACGAATGTTCCCTGCATACGCCAACACACGAAGGATTGGTTCGGTCCAGAGCAATTGCTAGCACCATTACTGGGGTTAAGTATACCAAACAGAGATTGTGATATCAACCTAGAGGTGAGGTCATACCTTTCAGTTCCAGCACTTTGTTGTAGAGTTGCTTCCGCTCGTAGCACTCATCCGCATACTTCCTCCGCAAGTCTTGATGCTCGTTCACTGCAAAAATCAAACCGCATTTCCGTTCAGAATTGAGGAGTCACATACCAATGTCGAGAAACCTGAAGGAGTTACCAGACATTTTTCACGACTGCGAGGCTTCTGCCAATGCGAGTGTAGAGATTTAATGTATAAGCACTAGTAGGAGACATACACAGTGAGCGCACAGATGCTGTCATTACTGTAGGGTCGGGAAAGGAAGCGACCCATTCCTTCGCCCTACTTGATAGCAACCGCTGCTCCTCCTTCAAAGCCTTCACAAATACCGGGGTACCACGCTCAGACCAGTCACAAAAGTACAGTGCCAACCCACAAAACTAAGCATCCTCATACACTCACCGTAATTTCTCTGTATGCTGCAGACATTGTTGAGAGCCACCTCTGCTTCTCAGCGTGAGACCGTTCTTTGATGGCATTCATTTCGCTGAGTTGGTTCTCCACCGCAGTAGCTGTTCACAAGTATGTATTGAATGTGAGACTTCAGAATTGCCAATCAAATTGGGATGATTCGCAATGCAGGCTGATAGGACTAAACACTTTTAAAGAGCCAAGTGAAGTGAAGTACCTAAGGAATCTACACACAGTGATTTTGCGCACAAGTCATCTCGCAACATTTCATTCATGCGGTTCGAGTCCTGGAGAGTTATCCACGCTTCGTGGCACTCGTTCTTCAGCTCCGCCAGCCTTGCTTCGTACTCCGATTTGCGGGTCTTCTTCTTTGCCTGCATGATGAACTCATTCAGGCCCCGAAATAGAATGAAGGCTCGCTTCAACTGAAGTCTATCAATTAGGCTATTAGTGAGGAGGTCAGCGTACATACCAGTTGGCGGCGTGCCTTATGTTCGGTAATCTGCTGGAGCTCCTTGTCCTTTTTACGTAGCTCCTCCTCATAACCAAGAGGTACCGCATCTGGAGTGGTGCTGGACTCGACTTCAATCTGTGGCTTGGCCGCACCTGGTTTCCGACCGCCACGAGTGCAGCCCGTCGGTCCAGATCGGATGCATATGGCGCTGATGATAGGACTTCCGATCACTCCCTCCAACGCCACTGACAGATTTCCATCTGATGTCGAAGTACACACACTCAAAATCAGAGCGTTGTTCGATCCCACTTCCTCGTACACGTCCAACTCCGTAATCACCTGAAAACACATTATAGACGTCAGGACACAGCCATTTAAGTTCCTCAATGCAAACATAATGACGAGTGCGTTACGTACCTTCTCTTCTT
Organism: Bryum argenteum; assembly: GCA_037043015.1. NCBI lineage: Eukaryota > Viridiplantae > Streptophyta > Bryopsida > Bryales > Bryaceae > Bryum > Bryum argenteum. The sequence continues at coordinate 10,809,469 of CM073330.1, forward strand.
GGACGGTCACATCAAACACACGCATTCCTGGAGGGCCGTTGGTAAAGATGATCTCCGCAAAGTGCAAGTCCACCAAGTAATTTCCGCTCGGGAGCTCCCTAAAAACATAAGAAACATCCCCGTACCGAGACGTCTGATACAGGCTTGCATTGTGCACTCCAACTACTTCTTCGTCCGTTCTTAAAACGTCTCCACCAGTGAAGTACTCATCTCTCTTGAAGCTGATTCCATGCGACTCGTGCTCTACCATCGAACCTCCGCAATTTATTGCCAGAATCACGTCATCTGCAACAGGTCATCATCCCATCATAAGTACATCTCTTACTCGGAAACTGAATTTTTATGCTAAGTTTCCTACTCAGGGACCAGTGAAATAACAAGGAAAAGCCTTCAGTCCCACTGCAAGTTACTGACACACAGCCCACCATCCACACCTGGTGAAAATTTTGGCAGTGTCTTTCCGTCTTCCAGCGCAAAGCTCATTCTCTTCACAGCGCTATTCAATACAGGCTCTTCTTCTTCCTCCTCTTCCTCCACTTTCTCTCCACTGTGATCTACCCCGAAATGATTCTGCGACAATTCCTCCTGATCCTCACACTCTTTCAAAGGAGTGAAGTACTCTACATTATTAGTTTCTTCGGAGTTGCACTCCACTTCCTCGTCTGCCCTCTTCTCTTCGTTGAACACGATCGGGGCTTCCTCCTGCATCGGATCCAGTCCATTACAGAAAGGATTCATGTGGAACGGATTCTCATTTTGAACCGTATTCTCATCCGGAAAAACTAAAGAACGCGGACCGAGGGAGTACCCAAAATCACTGTACTGATCTTCCCGTTTTTTGTCGTACATGAAAGCGAATGATGATCGCACATCCACATCCGTACACTCTTCCACCTGAGGACAAGCCACCGGGCTCTCACTGGGCAATGGCCCAGGACATTCATTCTCAACCTTGGAAGCTTCCATATCCTCATTGAAATCCGCGTGAGCACCTGGTCTCTTCGGTGACAGAAGCCACTTCAACTCCCCCTCGCTGAAGAACGGCCATCGCTGTCGAAGCTCCCGAATGGGAGGATCAGGCTGATGATTGTTCCCATTCATAGTACCTGGGGCAGGAGTCGGCGACAAGCACAATCGAGGGGGCGGCACTCGAGACATCGCAAATCCTCACCTGCTATTTCACTCCCTTTCCATCCGATTCTCTAAACCCTAAACCCTCCTTACCCTCAAGGAATGCACATACCTCAAATTGGCAAACCTCAAAATCATGAACGTACACTCAAATTTACTCTCCAACCCGATCGGAGGGCTTTCAAACAAGTACTGCGAGACCTTTAGCTGCAGGGCACCTCAGAGGGCAAGAGAGGGCTCGATCGGAGTCGGTAGAGGAGAAGGAATGAATGAATGCGGACACTTCCAAAGCATGACACGGGGAGTACAAGCTAGCAAAAGGAGCAGACAAAGGCGGGTGGTCATCGGCTCATCGCCATAGCCCAACGGTCTTTGCCTTGAAGAGAATTTGAATTTCTGGGGGGGGGAGGGAGCCGTTATTGGAGAGGGGGACCGTTCCCTTCATGTTCCCCTACGTTCTCTTCCTGTTTTTAGGTTGTTTTATTACAATGTACAGTTAGAGTGGCATTAATGGAGTGGGTAGCTTCTGTAATTAGTTACCGCTATCTCAGCTTGGCTTTCATTATTGTGCCGCAGCTGAATTGGTGGGAGTCCCCCCCCTGGGGGCTGGGCACTTCATTCACTTTGTGGGAATCTCTCCTTTTTTCCATATTAGGAAAGAGAATCTCCCTCCTTAATATCACACTATCACATTCTTGTTCGAAAAATTTATTGAAATTGACTTTAAGCCAATAATGGCTCATTAGCCTTAGAGTCCCTTTACACTATGAACCAAGAGTCATGATCAAGAAAATTGAAATTAGTTTCATGGTCATGGCTCTTGGCCAAGAGCCATGACCATGGTAAATCAAAAATGGAATTTTGAGTGGCTTGGTCACCCTTGTAATGTAAAGTGGATTTGGAGCGGGACAAGTTTAAGCTCAATTTTCTAATATGAATCCTCATCATTCTCTTTCTTATCCTCCCCTTTTCCCTCCTTTTTTCTTTTAATAATTGAATTTTAGCCAATCAATGATTTTTGAGCCTCATGGTCTCCTTGATTGTAGTTGAGGCGAGGTATTTGCTTCACGTATTTGCTTCAACTCAATTATAATCAAGGAGACAAGTAAAACATTATCCACAATGCAAAAATTAGCATACTTTGGGACCTCAAAGTTGATGATCATTCTCCTTTTTTCAAGGTAGTGGAAAGGCAAATGAGACCAGTAGCACTTTACTCTCCAATCACAAATTTTAAAATGCCATGGTCAATCTTTATGGTCCATAGTGTAAAGCGACCATTATTGATTCAAAGGTACATAATAGTTTTGCATTTTGGTTTTTCATGTACTTGGGAATATTATGGTAAGTCGCTCAGAAATAGCTCAAAATTCATATCTATAAGCTCATAGGGGAGTTGTCAAAAGAATCAATTAGGATGATGTGCAAAGATTGGAATCATTACTTTTTGATTGATATTGAAGTACTTATGAATTATGGAAGCGGAACCCATAAGTGTACTTGAAACCACTCAACCTTAAAATGTGCACTATAATTATAATGAAATTTAAAACTGGAAGCTATAATGTACCTCGTCGCTTAAATAGGTCCAGTGAATGGTTTTGTGGCTTTTGAGCTACATACTATGGAAAGTGCCATTTTTTGGTCCCATTTCAAAAATACTTGTACGAACTGATAACAAATTGTAGGGGAGTGGAAAAATAATGTTCCCACTTGGTATGGTCTTCCACTTACTTTACCTCGTGGGCAAGATATACTTATATTGTCAACTTCACTATGAGTTGTATGTGGTAAAATTTGCAAAGCCAAATTCCAAATCTTGAGTCTTTAAAGACAATCCTCGGGTCACAAGCGGGAACTAGAGTAGTTTAAATTGTTGATATGCATGACAAAGATCAAGCTTGATCATCTGAACAAGGTAGAAAAGTGGTTATATACTTCTATATTCTTGATTGTTTTTTTCAAAGGTGGTGTTTGGATTTTAAAAAATTATGTGTGCAAAAGTTTCCAAAGTATTTAACACAATTTTGTTTCATTCCTAAATAGGGCAAATTACAATCATCAATATTTGATTATTTAAGTCCTTAGTGATTTTTAAAATTTTCAAAAATCTAAGTTGAAAATTATACTAATTCTACAAGGAGATTCTTGAAACATTTTAGAAACAATCTTCACAATGCCCAAAAAAATTAAGAGACATACTTTGGATGTTATGATTTCTCAAATGGTAAACATTCTACAGTCACTTTATGAAAGTATTATTGATTTTAGGGACAAGTTTTATGACGTTAAATTGAATGTCATATTTGTTTACATGTTAGAATGAGCTCAAATTTCTACAATAACGATCTAATAACCTAATAATCTAATGGTGTATTAAATAGATACAACTCCTTAAGAACAACATTTTCAACTTTTTCAGTATAGAACCATAATCGCAAATTCAATAGTAAAAGTCTTTCAATATCATTATTTTCAAGTAGAAGGTTAATAAAAATTATGTAAAATTTAATCACAACAAACCAATTATGTAAAGAATTATTGGATGTTAAAACATGGATGCTTGCAATGTTAAAAGATACCTTATATTTCAAATATTACACGTACATTAACCCCTAAAAGCCCAAGGGTTTTGAAGAGAAACTTACATATGTTACAAAATACGAACTCCGTAACTCTTGTAATATTTTGCTCAAAAACAATATGAAGATCCCATTGCTAAAAATAGATTAACATGGGTTAAATTCCTAAAATAAGACACTATCAATTTCACAATGAATTAGAGAGAGTAATACTTTAAAATTCAATAAAAATAGAGTTCATATTGTTAAAATTTGGAAATTGTTCTAATTGGCTTATATCACATATTATATTATATTGTAGAGAAAGGCTACTAATAAACTAAAAGTAACACCATTTGTTTTCCAAACTAGCAAGCTATCCTACACTAAAGAAGCCTTGCTCTGATTGTGTTTAAAAGTTGATTGTGAGAAATTTAGGACTCCAAACGAGGTTTTGTAAATCGAATATGGTTCTTAACCCTTAAGCGGGCCGAATGTCGAAAAACGACATTTTGGATGACACCAACTTTGGAGAGCCATAACTTCTTCATCCGGACTCCGTTTTGGACGAAATCACTTGGGTTGGGTCCCAAATCAAGTCTAGTTCATGTCATAAAAATCTCAGACCCATACAATGAAGTATGAATTAATGGCATGCATTTCAGTGACAGCAGCCTAGTTTTAGACATTTTTTCCTTTGTAAAATTTAGGGCAGTTTTCACCATTGCAGGGCCATAATTTGCACAAAGAAATTTTTCTCATGGTTTTTTTTTGTTCAAGGATGCTACTGAGATGAAGGTGAACAACATTCTAATTGGTGACTTTTTCATTGCAATAAGTCTAATGGTAGCATTTTCACTTTAAAGTGAAAATGATGAAATTATGTGATCATTTTTGAGTATTAATACATTATGATCTCGCAATCTATGAAGCCTCATGACTCAAAATTTGACCCACATGATGTTCAATATGTCTACGACAAGATTGTACGGTTGAGATTTGGATAACACACTTTTACCTCCACCTATGACAATGCTTTTAAGGATGTGTTCATTTTACTACAAATGAGTCAAACCATTTAGGGGTTAAGATCTCAACCGTACAAACTTGTAATAGACTTATCGAAGATCATGTGGACCAAAATTTGAGTCATGAGGCCTTATAGATCGGGAGATCATAACATATTAATATCAAAAACAAACTGCAAAATTTCATCATTTTCACTTTGAGGTGGAAATGCTACCAATATACCTATTGCAATGAAAAAATCACCAACTAAAAAGATGTTCACCTTCATCTTAATAAGTCCTTTACCCAACAAAAATTCATCAAAAAAATTTCTTGGCTCAAATAAAAGCCATGCAATGGTAAAAACTACCAAACATTTTACAAAGGAAAAATAGTCCAAAACTAGACCCTTTGCATTCAATTTCATGCCTTATCTTCAAAACATCTTCGATCTTGTCAAGGTTTCTATCACTTAGACTAGACTCTAATTGGAGGCCATCCCAAAAAATTAAGTTGAAATCCAACGGTGGATGAGGGAGATATAGCTCCTCAAATATCATCCATTTTCTCACTTTTTCTGTTGACAAAACATCATTGCAAATCCAATAGCAAAATCATTTGGATCAAAAAACTTCTCACTACAAAGTTGTTAAGAATCACCTTAAGATCATGACCATGAAAAAAAAATCATGGAAAACCATTTTTAATTTCACAGAATTGGCTTGCAATGGTAATGTATGCCCCATGCTTGGAAACCCAAAAACATGAGTTGTCTTTACTAAAGTGCAATCCATTAATTCATACTTTATTTTATGGGCTTGCAAATTTTACAACACAAATAGACTTGATTTGGAACCTAATCCAAGTGATTTCATCCAAAATGGACCTTGGATGAAGAAGATATGGCTCTTCAAAGTTTTTGATGTACATCCAAAATGTCGTTTTTTGACATCGTGGGCGTTAAACCCTTAAACGTCCAAGGTGACCCGAGGGGTCCTTTTCCAACAGAATCTTCTTTGTAGCTCTCAAACACAATAACTTTTCAGTTATATTTTGATGTCAAACTGGTCACCTTCTTGTGATGCATTCAAAAAGTGAAATTTTAGAATTCAAATCACAATTTGTATGAGTGACTTTGTGCTTTGAAAGGATTGCGGTAGGTAGGTTGGGGTTGTACAATACTTGTAGGAGGTTGCAAGCTCATCATCGATTGGATCATTCATGATGCCCAAGTTCAAAAAGTGCACTATTCATGATGCCCGAGTTCAAAAGATGCTGTGATCCAATACTGGGCTGCCCATATCCGTATAGCCTGACGTTTAAGGGTTAAGGGTTAACTCACCAAACTTGTAGGGAAAAAATAATGAGTTTCTATATATATATATATATATATATATATATATTTATTTTTTTTTTTAAATTATTATTTTTGGATGAAGGGCAGAAACTTCAAACAAAACTTTTTTGAAAATGAGTTTTTAGCTAAAAATACCCCCAACAACGTATAGGAGTGGACTACATGCCATAAACTTGTAGCACATCCGATGAATTCCAAGTTTTATTACAAAAACCAAACTTAATTAAGAATCCTACCCAATAGACTCTCGTCAACGAAATACTTACACCACTACAAAAGTGCTTTGACATCTTACACTTGATAGAACACCAAAGGTCTAAAAATATTTCATAGTTATTTTCTATTAATACTCTGAAGAATGAGAAGAAAAAACAAAAGTTTAAGAAAACCAACATTAATAGAGCATCAATTTCACCTCTATTACTTTTGCCAAATGCCATGACCGGAGATCTTTTATTAGCAACACTTTTCTGAGTTGGTACAAAAGGGATATTTCATTTTTAAAGAAAATACATCTTCCCTAGTCAACTCATCAAAGTGTCAGCCAATAAAATAAAATAAAACTGGAGGTACTTTGTCAATGCATTTGCTAACTTCCAACCAAAAGAATGAACTTCGTTAAACCCTAAACCCTAATTACCTTCTCGTCTTTACATCCCGAACACCTCCCCTGTTTCTCAGACGTCTCTCAAATCAACCATTTGCTAGGAAGATTGTTCAAATCCGTGCCTCTGGAGAGAGCGAAGCAGTGATGTATTGAGTGATCCACCGGGAGTGAGTCGTAATTGCCGGTCTCCACCTCCCGCCTTCGCTTCCGACAAGGTAATTCACCTCCGATCCCAGCCATCGTTCGCGATAATTTGTAGAGAGTTGTTTCAATTGCGACACGTTGGTAAGTAAGGGTTTCTGGGTGGGAGACATTTTAGTGTATATTGTTCTTGTTAGTGAATTTTAACTACTGAACTCATCATTTATTGTAGGAACTTCAATAATGAGTTTCTCCGAATTTTTATACATCTCAGCTTGGTGTGGTAGGCAATCATGTCTCCGAACCTGTCATTGAGATATTAGTCCTTAAAATTCAGTTACCTTCAAAGTCACGAAACGGTGCATGATCGTATTTTGACCCGATTTGACGTAATAGGAACCGCCTGCTTCACTCGAATATTGGCCCATAAAATTGATGAGCCTCTGAGAGCTTGTCGATTGAAAGGGCTAAGCTATTCAATTTTAGGGTTTCTAAAAATTCGTGTATCTCTGCAGTCTTCATGAGTCGGAGGATTAGGGTTTGGTGAGGAGCAATGGCACAGGCCTTTGGAGGTAACAGAGGTTTGCAACCTATTCCACCTGAGAAGGGCGTGTTTCCTCTCGACCATCTACAAGAATGCAAACAGGTACAACCCTCTTTTATGATTTGATCTCTGAGCAAAAATCAGGGTTCGATTTGATGCAAATAGATCTATGTCTTGAATTTACGATTCAAAGTACCATCATGAATGTGTTGATTCGCTTCAGAATCGGCAACAATGTGTGTTGCTTTTGAATTGGTGCATGCTAATCTGTGATTAAGATTAATGGGAGCATGTTTGAAATTTCGAAACTCATTCTCGACTTTCTTCGATTTCCGAGGAGAAATTCGGGTTCGATCTGATGCAAAACATATCGCTGTTTTGAGTTCCGTAGAATTTACGATTCAGGTCTTAGAGTACGTGTTGATTCTCTTCAGAATTGACAATGATGTGTGTTGCTTTTGAGTTGGTTCATGCTAATCTTTGATCTTTGATCTGATGAGAGCGTGTCTGAAACTTCGATGTGCAGGCAATGAGAGAGTATATGCAATGCTTGAAAGAGAGCAAGTACTCGTCTGAAAGGTGCCGTCAGCTCTCGAAGGCATACCTTGAGTGCCGAATGGAGAGGTAACAAATCTCTTGCTTTCTTTCTCAAATCGTGAAAGTCAATTGAAGCTAGATGAGATGATGGTACACTTCTTGTTTCATAGGAATTTGATGGTGAAGCAAGACTTGAACGAGTTGGGGTTCAAAGAACAAAGCGAGGACACCACTCCTCCAGCTGAAGCCGTGACGGCCCCAATCTCGTCGTGAACAAATTTTCTGAATTTTTCAGCATTCTCGACATCTGCTCCCTTGATCTGGTGAGTCTGTTTAATCGTGTTCAAAGGTTCAAGCTACAAGAATCAATTACAGTACCTGTTCAGAGAGCTATTCAGTAGTATCTGGATGACTGGAGAGGTTCTTTATTGAGTATCTTACTCGTTAATGTCTGCAGGAGATGGACGAGCGAGGAGAAGATTTTAAACGATTTTGCTAGAATTGAGATGAGCTAGTAGTCAGATATTATAAAAATCCCGTGTATTCCAAATACGCATCGCTTATCTTTCACTCTTTGTGTGTTTGTATGTTTGAAAATTGAACTTCGTTTATGATGGCATGTGTATGTCCTCGAACTCAATAGTCTTGGGGGTCAGAACATCATAAGAGAAGCTCTTCGAAGTAGTTTGACATTATGTATGTGAAAACTCCTGTAAGAATGGAGGCCAGAGTTCAACTTCCAGAAATCTTGCTGCAAAATCAAGATCTGTTAAATCTTGTCTACACCTTAACAAGTGGTTCAGGTGATAAATGATTGAGCAAATCATTGCTCACATGTAACTAGACTACAGACATAAGTGTTGCTTATGAAAGTAGTTTGAAATGGGATTTTGAGGGCAAATGATGAATCCAAGTTCTGCTCCTGCAAACTTTCAGCTAATAGATAGGGCTCATAAAAAGGAGAGGAGTCATATCTTACATCCCTCTCGCACAGAAGCTCCAAATGTACTGAGCTAATACATGCATTCTAATAAACGGAACAAGACGTCAGTTGAGCGTAATGGTTCAAAGAACTCATATAAATAACCAGCAGGACTGTGTTTCTGAACATGTTATTTCATGGTTTCTTCCTTTCAAAAAATCTCACAACGAAAGAAAGATGCGTACAGGAAGGAGGTCGATAAATGAACTTACTGAACCAATATCAGAAGCCTTAAACGATAATTTCCTATATTAACATTACAAGCAGTATGAACCGCAAAGAAGCACTTCACAAAGATATACATGGTTTGACGGCTAACCACAGCCACACTCCAGGAATGCTAACAAGCCCAGAATCTCTCGATACGGTCACGAAGCATCAATGGTGGAAGAGAGGTGCCCCACCAGTCAAAAAAACTCTTCCTGCAGAAGAATTCGCACAAGTTACAGGATGTGACTTAAGAATGAAAAAATCTACGGTACAATAATAATCCTCAATACACACCTTTCCGTTCCTGCGGACTCCATTAAGAGTCCTCACTGCTTGTAAAACGCACTAAAGAATCCTCCATGGTGAGGCGGCTGAGGTGGGGCGCCAGGATGAGGAGCTTGAGGAGTCTGGGGCGCAGCAGGGGGAGCGGGCGGTCCATTGTAATAAGGGCCCTGCCAGCCTGGGTATGGAGGTTGCGAGAAATTCTGTGAGTGGGATGGTGCTTGGGCAGGAGGTTGCGCATAATAAGGCGGAGGTGGCATTCCGGCTTGTTGTTGGCCTGCATAGTAAGGTGGCCGTGCTGGCGCTTGGGCACCGTAGCTTGGCGCTGAGCCAGAATTGTAGTAAGAAGAATCTTGTGAAGATGCTGCTGGGGCCCCTGCTCCTACTGAGGGATACGTACGAGAGGGTCTGTTATCATTCGTGAATGACAGACCTGCAATTTGCCTTTGCAGGTCATCCATCATTTCACGACATTGAATACTCCGGGTCATTACATAGTCGCTACACTGCTGCTTCAAGTTCGTGATTGCATCCTGTACAGAGAAAGACACCATGTCATGAAAAGAGCTCCGAGGATAGGGCATTCTAATTTAAGAATAGGAACAGAGATATTAATTGTATGTGATTAGATTCAAGCAAGGCTACAGTAGAGGCGGATTTACCTGTAAGGTGACATAAAATTTCAAGCCCTCGTTGATATTTTCGCGAATTTCTCTGTACTTTGCAACGGCTGCTCGAACTTGGTTGAAAGCTTTCTCCTTTTGATTATTGAAATCTTTCAAGTTAAATGTGGCAGCGAAGGCATCGTTGTGCATTTTGATCTGATGAAATAAACGCTCCTGATTCTCAATATTCCGAGCAACTTCCTGCGAGACTTGATCATATTTACCCATCTCCTTCTTGAACAGATCTTCATAAGACCCTGACGTCGTCATCAACTTTGGAAGAATGTTATCTTTTCGCTTCATGTCTTTGAGCATGTCTTCTAACCCAGCTCTCTGCAATGCACATTGCTCGAGCTCTGCCAATCTTTGTCGCAACGCTCCTACAATCTGATCCTCATTCCCATCCAGAGATAGCATTGGTCGTCCTAATGAAGGCAGGGCGGACTCGATTGGCTTCGCATCGAGAATGCTCATGAGAGGCATGTTGTCACGAATTGTACGCTCAATTCGGGCGTCACTGTCTCCTGCCTGTAACATAAACAGATGATGATATCAGATTACAGTATCGATTTTCATAGAAACAGCATGGCTGGAGTATGTTGGTGTATGACCCTAGAACTATCTCAGCACAAAAACCTTGAGTTGTCAACGCCGAAAAGATTACCTGTTTGAGGTTGCCGGCAAATCCATTAGCACGATCATGCAGTGTCTTCGTAAGTGTACTTGACTGCGGTCGCGTCCACCTGGTTCCAAATTGTGCCCTAATCTGAGCATCCTCTCTTGACTCTTTCTCCAAGAGCTCCTCAGTTTGCACCAGCAACTCCTCATTCACGCGGCGCAAGTCTCGCAGCTGCCGCATCTCGGTTTCAAGCCCAGCAGGGCCACCATCTAACTGCACTGCCTCTACATCATCCCTCAGATCATCCGAAAGCGGAGCAGTTCCTTCCAATGCACGTAAAGAATCTGGCAAATCCATCTCTTTAAGCCTCACTCGCATGATCTCGCTCTCCTGTTGCAGTTTCTCTGCTTGCGTCCTGATAGTGTCATCCACCATCTCCGTATATTTCGACAGCGCCTTGGCACTCGAATCCGGCACAAGCCCGGCAAACATCTTCTCCTTACTCGCATCCAAAACATCCGCCACGTTAGTCGATTTCGCAAGTGCCGCGCCCGTCAAGGGCGGAAGACTATCAGGAGAAGGCACACGCATGAGGTACACTCTATCATTCTCTTTGTTCGCCCGCTCAAGGTTCCGATTTATGTTCATTGCCAATTTCGCCACCACATCCTGTAGAGGACCTACAGCCGCGCCTTTCGACTGCTTTTGCGCCTCTGTAAGAAGACTACTACCTGCCTTCAATCGCGCAATCTCTTCAGGAATATTCTCTTTCTCATGCAAATCTAGCGCTGCTCGATAACACGCTTCCGCATTGAATTGCGCAGCCTTCAGCTGCACATGTGCTGTCCACGTTCTGTCCATGTGTTGATTCAACGGCGGGAGAACAAGAGCAGCATAAGCCTCCTCATAGAAAGAACCGACCTGTTTGGCTACTTTCGAGCAGAGCGAGGGTTTGTTATCCGCTACAACCTTTTCGAAGAAACACTCTTGAGCTTGCGCCAGCATGAGGCGTTCAAGCATCCCCGCACACTCAACGGAAATATCAGTCGTGGAGTTATTACCCGTTCCTGCGGCTTTCATGGAAATATTATCCCTAAGAAACGCAAATACACCAGCAGCAGCTTGAAACGCGCCGCACGCCTGTTTCAACCCTGTCGGTGTCGTTCGGTCCGCCGACAAGGCGATCTGCGACTGCACAGCACCGAGGTTGAAAGCAATTGCGGCTTTCTCGAAGTGAATGTTCTGCTGCGATCCTTTCCTACCTTGCCGAAAGGCGTCGTACCACGTGAAATGAAGCGTGTTCACGTGTTCTCGCTCACTGGAGATCGGGAACCGAGACTCCATCACGGACAGGGCACGGAAGTAACGTTGCAACAAGTCGCGTCGCTGCTCCAAAGCGTCCGTCGACCGCTCGACCTCACTCCGCATCTTGTTTACGTCCTCGATGTCTTCTTCCATGTCTTGCGCTTCCCGCTCTGAATAGTGCTGGACGATGTAATTCCGCAACGGCTTCTGCATATCTACCGCTACGGTACGCTTGGCGTGGATCGCCAGCATCACGTTGATCTGCCCCTGCTGGGCCGCCATAGCGCCCCAAACCCCTAACCCTGCTCCTAATCCTTGAAATTCCTGTCAAATTGGGCGATTGTTGAACCAAATTGACCACATAGAAAAGCTTTAATCACTAAATCGCGAACTCGATTGTGCGTTGATCGTTCCCCCCGTAAAATCGATGCACAGTTCGCGTCCCGGACCTCCTGAGTTCCCGAGTTGTCGATGAGAGAAGAGAAGGACGACTTGGCACCCCAAAGACCGCGCAAGAAGGCTGTGTGCTACGATACCAACCTACCCGGACCCCCTGTTACTCGTTCTCTCACCGACCCACTGAAGCCGGTTCTCAGCTCCAAGGCGGGTATCGACCCATTGCTGGAGTGACGAGCACTTCTGTCTGATTCATACACACCCCAAGACCGCTCACGGTGGAAAATGTGCCGGGAGAGGCCCCTTCTCTAGTACGAAGCAATAAACTCTACTGGAGTTTTTGAAGATATATAGGCTTTTATCTAGGTCAATCAAAATGTGAATTAGTTATGGGACGTTTTAAAATAAATATCAATTTTCAAATAGCTATAAAAGCAACAAACAAAGCTCACAATGTTCACAAATCTATTTATATTTCTTTGTAACAACCATCTCCAATGTGATGAGTTGGAAATGAGTTGTGAAATGATCTAGTTGGAGAAACTAAACAGAATGACTACATATGAAAAAAGAATGAATGTTGTTATTGTAACCCTAGTTTTCAATCCTTTATGCTAAGAGCAAAAGATTATTGGAAACACTCAATCTGACTCAATCTGTCTGTGAGACTTTTCAAAAAGTAAAAGGAGCATATCTTATTTCAATCTACTTTTCAGAAAGTAAAAGGAGCATATCTTATTTCAATCTTATCGCGCCCATCTTGTTTGTACCAAATGTTGCTATGATTTGTTGTTAGATGAATGACTACTACATTATTTTTTTCAAGGACATGTAAAAGTCATGATTCTATTTCTTGTATCAAAACAAGTTGGTCGCAAGTACCCCTCTTCTATGTTGCGAGTGGAGTTATCATATGTGAATGATGTACTATTTACCCCTTTTCTCATGTTTTATATATATATATATATATATATATATATATATATATATATATATATATATATATATATATATATATATATATATATATTCACGTTCCATAAACAGATCACAATTCTCAAAAAGGCTTCTTGAACAAAACTGTAATTTCCATAGTCTTTTTCCATTTGGTTATGAATTTTAGACACAATATATGGTATCTACATGATTTTGACCAATTTTAAAATCAGAAACTTATGATATCTTGAAATACCTTATCTAATTCATAAATTTTTATTCTCAGAGGAAATGCTATCTGTACACAAAAACTTCTGATTAGTTGGAGAATAAGTTCTCGTTAATCCAATCTTGAATTTCAAATAAGGATTGACACTAAAATGTTGCATTGGCCAGCAAGCCGGCCATAGATGTAAAAACCACCAAAAAAATCCAAAAAATCACCAACTTCCCCCACTTCAAAAACTCACAACTTATTCATACAATGTCCAAAAACTGCATAGTAAATTATATTGCATGCCTTCATCATCACCAATCATCACCCAACATTCTATTTAGAAAATTGAATGACAGAAAGATTCCATAATTTGATTCGAATATGAGCAAAAACACACATTCCATGCCTTCCTATACCGTTGCATGAGCAGGATAAGGCAGCATTCCACGTGCACTGTCGTCCTGTATGATGAGAGTACTGTGCGCTTTTTCTCTTTACAATTGCTCACTCTCTCTCGTCGTCGATGTTTTTCCAGTTCGATTGCAAAGCGAATCCACCGTCACCGCCATAGCCAGCTCCATTGTAGCAGCAGCTAGCCATGGCTGCAATAGCGCCGGGCATTGCCCACCAGCTCGGCCTAGCCTCCTCTTACAACGTCACTCGCTCGCTCCCTCTCCGACGCTTCCCGCATTCTTCCACCCGCATTGTCCCATCCTTCCGCCATGTCTCCGTCCCGAGGTTACAAATCTCCGCCTCCTCGTCCACGCCTAGTGCAGGCTCGGGCTCATTCGAATCGCCGAGGGAGAGCAAGGATGAGGAGGTTCCTAAGCGACGGGCGCCGTTGCAAGCAATCGCCGGAGTTGCGGCACTAGTAGGAGTAGGTACTCTCGCCGGAGTCGCGCTAACATTGTCCCAGGGCGGTCCGGCGGCGCTCATGGCAGCTATTGCGAAATCTGGCTTTAGTGCAGCGTTTGCGTTGATTTTCGTCTCGGAAATTGGAGATAAGACATTTTTTATTGCGGCGTTGCTCGCGATGCGACATTCTAGGGCTTTGGTACTGCTCGGGGCGACGGGCGCGCTTTCGTTGATGACGTTGATATCGGTCATAATCGGGCGAATATTTCAAACTGTGCCGGCGCAGTTGCAGACGACGTTGCCAATTGGCGAGTACGCGGCCGTTGCGCTTCTGATTTGGTTCGGATTGCGCTCGATCAAGGCGGCCTGGGACACTCCAGACACAGTGGACACGGATGAAGGCGAGTTAGCGGAAGCGCAAGAGTTTCTAGAGAAGTCGGAGACGAAGAAAGTGGCGACGCCATTGGAGATTGTGAGTGAGGCCTTTAGTCTTGTCTTCGTGGCGGAGTGGGGCGATCGGTCGATGCTGGCGACTGTGGCCCTTGGCGCTGCCCAAAGTCCCTGGGGTGTGGCTTCTGGTGCCATTGCGGGCCATTTTATTGCTACTGCCCTTGCTGTTCTTGGTGGCGCCTTCCTTGCTCAGTACATCTCTGAGAAAGTGATTGGATACACTGGAGGTATCCTTTTTCTTGTGTTCGCTGCTGCCACGCTCATCGGTGTCTTCTAGGTACAAGGAAAAGGTTCCCTCCAGTGTATTTAATTGCTCGTTTAGAACATCCTTCCTCTCTGCCTAGTGTCACGTAAGTGACCTTTCTGTGAATTTGTATTTTAAAACTTTGCTCTCATCCTCGATTGAGCTCAGCATTGCAATTCATACTTGCTCTTTGTACTAGTACGCCTTTTGAACCTGGACAGCTCCAGATTGCGAGATCATATTTGAGTAATAGAACTACGACGATTCCTATCCATACTATGCTGCACTAAAGTACTCTTACGGCAATATCCATTTTTGCAGATCGATGTAGGTAAGGTCCGACGGTATCAGCTATTGTGAAAGTGGATTTTGACAATAATCATTGCACTAGAATTTGCTTGAAGCTACTGTACTGTAGTGTAGGCGGTGTGAAGCTTGAGATTTGATTACCTTCAACGTGCTCTTTGTACCAGATTGCTTTCCGAAACTAGACAGCCTTAGATCTTCAATTTGAATTGTACGAATCTGTCGATTCCCAGGCCGCGGGATTTTGAGTAGCCATTGCACTACAAGCTACTGTACAGTACATTAGGCAGTGTGAAGCTTGATACGCTATAACTTGGGTAGGAGGTTGTTCGAGAGTGACGACTACAAGCAATCTCTACCCAATGGCGCTAGTTTTGAGATTTAGGTGTTTTAAGAAATATTTTTATTTCACAGGAAAATCTAGCTAGAACGCCGAGAACAGCAACACACCACTGCAACCTTGTAGCCAACAGAATTATCATTTCATGATCGATATTAATGGAGATTCTTCTGAGGCTGCTGCAGCTCATGCGGCTAATCCTATTTCGAAATTTTGAGCTTCACGTTCTTCGTATCGCCCAGCAACCTCTTGGATGCCTCATCAACCTCGCCTGGAGTTTGTCGACTGGATGTAAGGAATGTTAATCTTTGAAATCAGACCAGCAAAGACCCCGTGCAAAAGCTAGCATAGACCCCGCGCAAGCAATCAGTTAATATACTCTCAACCGGCTGTCTACGGGCGGTCAACAAAACGCCTGCCCTATACAACATTGCACTCCTCCTTTCATGATGCCTAATTGTATGAGTACGCCATGACCCACTTGAAATTTCATTCAATATATATGTTTTTATTTCTCTTCCACCCACGCATCCTCATCGTCAATCACAAATAAATACAACTACCACAGAAGAGTTCAAACACCAGATAAGAAGGACAAGTTTTAGTTCTATTCATAACAAAACAAATCCTTGACACCCTACACTAAGAAGGAGCTATAAAAACTCAAAACTATTCACACATGGAAATGTTTGTATGCATGACATTTTAAGTGAACTTTTGGGAAAGGGACCACTTCGCAGCCCGTTCCGCCAGCATCAGTATAGGATTTTCCATCGTATCTACTTTACAGTTCGCAGAAGCTCGTTTACAAGATCGTTCCAAATGGCTTTCTCCAGTTGCTCGCAAATGCTATCGACATGGTGACGAAGCGACATCCAGTTAGAGCTCATCTTCAAGTCCTGTGCAACAACGTTCTCTTCGCCATTGAATCGCCGCTTCGAAATCTCACTCCACACATCTTCCACAAATCGTCTCCCAGTCGGTGCCGGTGGGATGATCGGCAAGCCATAGCATTGTTGCACCGGAGGAGTCGCCTGCTCCAGCTTCGCAATCAGAATCTCGTTCACGGCGTCGAAGAGAATGCGCCAGTGTAATGCGCCTGTGAAGTCTAGTCTTTCCAACACCCGGTGACTGATCGGTTGCGTTGATGAATGCCACCGCGTAATGTTTCGCCCTCCGTGTATGTGGAAGCCTGAGGCCACTAGCACGTTGCGCACGAACGCAAAATCCGATGCCGGATTCGAACGGTGCTGATGTCGCCTTTCTGCGATGTTGAGAAACCTATGTTAAGAGTGATTTTAGAGAGAAGATTTCGAAGCAAGGTTACTGAAGCTGTGTACAAACCTTGAAGATCGTTCGTGATGTCAGTGGTTGCATCCTCGTTGTTGCGAACAAAAGCATAATCTGATGCAGGACCCAAACGGTGCTGTTGCTTTCGAGATTGGTGTAGCCTTTCTGCAATCTCAAGAGATTCTGTTAGAGAGTGATTCTTGATTCAAGATTGATGTCGCCTTTCTGCCTTGTTTAGAGACTTTTTAAGATGCCTGTGATATGAAGTTGACACAACGGCAAGGAGACTGAAGGTTTGTGCAGACCTTGAAGGTCGGTTGCGATGTCCTTGTACTTTACGGGGGAGTTAGGGAGTTTCTTGTCGATAGTTGCTTCCTGGTTGTCGAGAACATTCCGAACGAACGCAAAGTCTGGTGCAGGATTCGAGCGGTACTGCTGCCTTCGAGGTTGGTAACGCCTTTCTGAAATTTTGAGAACTGTTTGTGTGAGATTGATTTAAGATTGATGTCGCCTTTCTGTCATGTTGTTAGATTTTGTCAAGAGTGCGATTTGAAGTTGGTACAACGGGCAAGGAAAATGAAGGTCCGTGCAAACCTTGAAGGTCGTTCGCGATGTCCTTGAGTTTGACGGGAGAGTCGGGGACTCTCTTGTCAATAGTTGCATCCAGATTGTCGAGAACGTTGCGAACAAACGCAAGCTTTTCTGCAGGATTCGAAGGGAGATGTCGCCTTTCTGCAATGTTGACAGAGCCGTTAAAGTGCGAATTCGAGGGAAGATTGACGCATGACATGAGGAGATTGAAGTTGTGAACAAACCTTGAACATCGGTCGCAATGTCCTTGAAATTGTCAGGGAGTTTGTTGGCGGTTGTTACTTTCCGGTTGTCGAGAACATTGCGAACGAACGCAAAGTCTGGTGCAGGATTGAAATGGTGCTGTTGCCTTCGAGATTGGTGTCGCCTTTCTGCAACTTTACGAGATTCTGTTAGAGTGTGATCTTGATTCGCAATTCATGTTGCCTCCCTGCCATTTATTCAAGAGTGTAATATCAAATTAGCGCAACGGGCAAGGTGAATGAAGGTGTGTGCAAACCTTGAAGGTCGTTCGCGGTGGCCTTGGACTTGACCGGAGAGTCAGGGACTTTCTTGTCTACAGTTGCATCCAGATTGTCGAGAGCGTTGCGAACGAACGCGAGATTTGCTGTAGGATTCGAACGGTGCTGTTGTTGATGTCGTCTTTCTGCAATAATGGGAAATTTGTTGAAGTGTGATATCGAGGGAGGATTGTCGCATGAAACAAGGAGACTGAAGCTGTCAACTAACCTTGAAGATCGAAGTCTTTGAACTTGTCAGAGACTTTCTTGTCGGCAGTTGCTTCCTGGTTGTCGAGAACATTGCGAATGAACGCAAAGTCTGGCACAGGATTCGAATGGTGTTGTTGTGCTCGAGATTGATGTCCATTTTCTGCAATGTTTGAAGATTTGTTAGAGTACGATTTCGGAAGGAGATTGACGTGACGCGAAGGAGACTGGAGCAGTGGACAGACCTTGAAGGTCGTTCGTGATGTCCTTGAACTTGACGAGAGAGTCAGGGAGTTTCTTGTCAATGGTTGCATCGAGAATGCTCCGCCGGGCCTTAATATTTGAATTCTGTCCATTTTTGCGCGGCGATGGTGACGGATTTGGCAACTTCGGGGACCTTCCGTTCTTCCTGGCGACGGAGACAAGTTCTTGTTTCCTCTCGTCATCACTTCTTGCAGGACTCGCCACCTTCGGCGTTGTGTGAGCATTCTTCGCGACTCTAGTCAAAGTCTCAGATCGACAGCGAGGAAGATTTGGATCGCTGACAGAACGACGAAACCTCGGGCTTGCATTTTCTGAAACGGGCTTGCGAACAGGCTTCTTCTTCGTCTTCGTTACTTTGGCGTGATCGGTATCGCTGTCGCTCGTAGCGTCCATGAAGTCCGGTCTCATCATAGAAACTCGCTTCCCTGTCGAGATGCTCGTCGTGAGTGTGAATATGCTCGTCTTCTTGGGAGTCTGAGCCTCCTCTTTGCGTTGCAATCTCTCCTTGAGCTCCCCGATGATATCTCGAGCGCCACTCTTGCGAGCGTCCACTTTAGGAGATGCGGGGAGCATGTACCGTGACGTCGTGGAAATCGGACTTCTCCGCTTCGCGTTCTCGACAACTTTCGGGGTCTCATCTGGAGGCGGGAAGAGGCGAGCAAGAGCGCGAGGGCTTTCTCCTTCCCGTCGCCTCTCCGTCGTTGTTGCCTGTTTCTCCACTGGTGTATTGAAGCCCTTTTGCTCGGGGAGGAACTGAAAGATGAAGTCCTTATTGCGTTGCAGAAACTCCATGGATTCCAGAAAGTCCTTAGGCTCAGCAATGATCCCCTGCGACAATGCCTGCCTCGCTTTGTCAAGCGTGGCCCGCACTTTTCGTTTCTTCTCCTCCAATTGCCTTTTCATGTCGTTCTCTTCGAACTCTTTCTTGAATTTCTGAAGCTCCAATTCTTGCGGATGGTCTCGAGCTCGTCGAGTCACTCTTGGTGAAGACTTTCGATCGTCGACTGGCATTGTATCCAATCCCATCAGCCGCGCTACCACATTTGGAGCCTGCCTTTTCCCGTCACTCCCCTCTCTCTTCTTCCACCTCGCTGCGCTGCATAACTCGTATCCAAGCTGCAACCACAACCAACTCAGCCCCTCAATCACCGACATCACGAAGGTAAATTTACAATCTTCAACAGCTCTATTTTTCATTCCTTCATGAATCCTCTAACCTGATTCAATAATCGCACAAAGTGATCGCTCTAGAATGCAATGTACAAGATTGCCGACTAATGCAACAAGCAGTCGCACTCTGCCACTTACAGGAATGTCCTCAGGTTTGCGAGAGTTGACGTCCTTCGCTGTCTCAGTACTGCTCGTCTCGTCCAGACTATTCCTCGGTGCGTCAAGACCTGCGTGAATCAGTTTGAAATCTCAATTTGATGAGCTTCAAACCTCCGATGAGAACAACCTCCAGAAATCTACGTACTCTTCATCGGATGCACGCTAGCAGCAGTCCAACCTAATTTCGAGCACCAGAACTCAAACTTACAGCACTCAAATATAGCAACATTGACAGACTCCGCTCGGTAAAACAGTGGAAAAGTGGACCCGGAGGTGATCAAGTGAAATTGGCAATCATTTAGTGCACATCGATCATCAAGAATGGAACGACCGAATAAAGTTAGCTCGCAGCTCTCCAGCTCAACATTGACAGACACTGCTCACTGCAACACTCGGGACAAATTCAAACTAATTCGAGCCGATTACATGTTCGAGAATCAAGCCCGATAGCAGTGATCACCAGGAAGCATATCGCTCAAGAAGAATGCAGCGACGGCTAAAGTAAGCTACCAGCACTCCAGTCCAAATTCGAGCATTCACAGACTTCGATCACAAAGTTCAAACTACGCCACACTGTAAAAGTGGAGTTCAGATTCAAGTGCAATGGGTGCGATCACTTGGAAGCACATTGCTCGATGGATTACCTCCGGCTACAGCGTCGTCGAAGTCGAGAGCTTGAAACGGAGTCGCCATCGAGCGTGGATGGAGCGCATGATTCGACAGAAACTCCTCCCCATAGAATCAAAGGCAAGCACTTGACCTCGCAATTGATGCAGCTGAAATTTTCAATTTCAAATAAACAAACACTTTTTATTTGAATGTGGCCGGGTGGGTGCCAGAGACCAAATCGTCCGTGGAGATTGCTGGGCGAGTGCCGAAGCAACTCACCATCAGTTTGATCAGAAAATAGTAGGCGCGGTTTGCTTCGAAGTGCGTGCAGGCTCAACGTTCGTGAGGCAATCTGGGTTTTTTTTGCTCTGCATCGAAGTACGAGCCCAACGTTCAATTTTGGTGCGCCACCTCGCGCGCTTTGGGTTCTGCTTTGAAGCCTGGGGCCTTTTCTACTGTGTAGCTGCACACAACTGACAGTTTTGGATTTGGATTAGGGCCCCCAAGAGTGACTTTAACTCGAAGACTTTGGGTAAGCGTACTTTGAGGCTTCTGATTCATGGATTCGTGAGTTTTAGGGCAGAAGCAAAAAACTACGGCAGGGTGACAGTCTTTAATGCCTTCAGGAGGGGGCGAACTATTTAGTGTTTGTCGACTTCTTCCCCTTGTACTTGAGTATTGGATTGCTGAGGGAGTCTCCTATCGTACAACAATCATGAATTCTCGTGTTTGCTAGGGGGGAAGTGAAAGGTAGGCTTTGTAGATTGGTGTTCATTTGGTGAGAGTACTGAAAATTGATAAGCTTTTAAAAATCAATGAGTGCCATGGAGTATGGTCTAGGGTTGTCTTAATGGCTTTAATGTATCAAGGGTAATTATTTTTTTATTTGAGTGGTTAAGGGCACAATCACGTCTCTAAATTCAAAAGTTCAAAAATCTCTCTACACTATAATTGGATATATTTTTGTGAATATCCATTTCTCCACGAGCCAAAAAGATAACGAGCCCTACCTTCCTTGGTCACTTCTTAGGGCGCTCCCTCCTCGCTTCGCATAACGCGTTGCACGTTGCCTGTTGTTGATCGCTTCCTTGAGAGTCAGCAGCTTTTGTTGCAACACCTTTCTCGAACCTAAGTTGTAATATAATAAACATCAAGAACCATATACATCAATTAACGAAGGTCTTTGCATGTCAAATGTTCCCTCAAACTTGACATTGATGAAAGCAGTCTTGGTCCAATGAAGTGCTTTAAGGCGAGGGGGAGTTCTTCTATCAACGTTCTTTAGTACAAAACAACACATCTTCCGCTACAGCGGCTTTAGGCTCTCAAGGAAAGCATAAATAGAGAAGTATAACCCTATGTATGGAGGGATGAAGTGGCAGATTTCATAAGGGGTCGTGGGAAAGCGAGCCGTTTGTGCATGCAAAAGGTAGAGCCTACCGGCTTTGAATATTTTTATGCATGATGAGTTAGTTTTTCCTCTTACGATTTGAGCATATGTGAGAAGAACTTCACAATATTGTCCATTAAATCACAGTGTCTTGAAAAACAATAGAGGAGCTACTAATTGCAGCTTCAAAAGATTTTCTAGCTAATCTAATTATTGGAGATATATGTTGTTGTTTGAAATGTTAGTGTTCAGCCAGACAAAGGTTGATTTGTATAGATCTTCATACAATTGAGAACATCATAGTTGAGAAGAAGAATTTGACTTAGAATTAGCATAATCATTTTGTTTGTTCATATCGTGTTGCATGATCATGCTTTGCACAAATAAACATTATTGTTTTGATTGTATTGTTTAGATTCTTGAATGTTGGGTATTGGTTTTGTCTGATATTAGGCTTCATATTAGGCACATCGTATGAGAGTTTCCAATGTGGCCATGACCAACGACTCAATGTAGATCAAACTAATCATAATCTTTATTGCGTAGTGAAATGCAAGGAGTTTCCTAGCAAATGTGCGAGAGTAATGAAGTCAGTTTTTGTAGTTGTTTTAGAGCCTTTTGAGTTAGAAGGGTAGACATAGTAATAATATCAACATAGCACAAAAAAATGGTGTAGAGAGTTAAATATGAATTGTGCCTATGTTGTTCACCTCGGGAATAGGTTTTAAGGCTCGATAGTTATGTTGTTGTTATAAGATCAAATTGAGACAGCGTGAGAAGCAACAAAAGTTTTGAGCATTTTAGCATTGATGCATCTATAGCTCTACGCTTCGTTAGTGTTGAGTTTTGTCAAGCATTTGAATCTTTATGGAAATCATGTGTGCATTTATGTGTATTTTCAAATTGTTGCAATATATACCAGTATGCACCAAGCACAAGTGATTATGATTGTGTCAGTGTGCTTGCTTACATTCTTATTGTCAAGGTTTCTATGGCTAAAAGTACACTCCAATCCGAATCCATCTCAAATCAATTGGTGGATGAAGAAGATATAGCTCCTCAAAAATCATCCATTTTATTTTATTTTTCATGGTAAAAACATCATTGCAGATCCAATACCAAAATTATTTGGACCAAAATCTTCCAACTAGAAAGTTGTCAGCCTTCATCTTAAAATCATTATTTCAAAAAATCCATAAAAACATTTTTTCCCTTTGCTAAAATTGCCTTATAATGGCAAAACATGCCCCACCTTTGAAAAACCCAAAGACAAGAGTTGCCTTGACTAAAAAGCATGCCATTTATTCATTGTATAGGTATGCAACTTTTACCACACAAAGTAGGTTTGATTTGAAACCCAACCCAATTGATTTCCTCCAAATCGAACTCACGAAGAAAAAATTATGGCTCTTCAAAGTTTCTGCCTTTCATCCAAAATGTGGTTTTTCAACATTTCGCACGTTCAAAGGTTAAATGCACGACAGTAGATCAAATCTCAAAAATGTTACTGAAACGGAGACGAAGGAAGGGACAGCTTCTCTGTGTGGCCTACTTTCTCCATCAAGTATATTTCTTTGCAATCTCACTTGTGTATTTCATCATCCTGGCTATTTAATACGACAGCCAGTGCAGATGCATATGAAATGCACGAGTACCCCCCATGGTTTGTTGTTGTGTGAAGCCACACTAACAACATGACTCGTTCGAAAGCTGCACAAACACAACACACTAAAAGAGTGCTTAAGAGGTCAAAGAGCACACCTCTATCGCGTGATCTGAACAATAAAAGTTGCTTCATCCGATGAAAATCACAAGAAATGCATTTGAATCATTACCTGGAAGAGCTTCTCCAATTCAAGCGATCTCACCATATCAGTACACAGTCCTGCAAGGAACATCATTTTTCTCCAAACTAACAACACATAAAAATTATTCGTTTAAGAATGCACGTTAGATTCCACGAGTGTGAGATTCTCATGTTTCTCGCACTTCGCACGATTCATACTTTGGTTCTGTAGAATCCTCTGAATAAGACATTCAAAATGATGCTCTGACAGTGAGATCACGCAGAAATGCTGAAAGTTAGCCAAGGGCATAGGTTTCTCACTAAATCCACCAACATCCAGAAATTAAAAATTGATAACTCATAGTACATACAAGTACTTATGAACTTCAAGCTGTCCACACATCGAGGCTCCCATGGTTTTGTGAGCAGAACAGGAAAAACCACCCGAGATTCTCTGGAATCGTACAAGTACTGAAATCCTCCGATGTTAATCTTCGATTAACATCATAATCATTTCACAAAAAAACTAAAAGATCCAGAGATTGTACAAGTTCAAATTTCTTGACGGAGTCCAGTTAAATATGACATACTCCCGAAACCCTAACAAACTGCAAGAGCTTGGTATGAAGCGATCCAGAAACGAAAAAGAAGCAACACTCTGCCATTGAGAGTGTGAAACCCGTGAACAAGCGAGTCGGATGCCATAACAATCTCGGCCAGGTGTGAAAGTCAACAGCCACTTCGCATGAAAATAACAAAAAGGACTCATAAATCAGGCATGTTGCTTACTAAAAGCCTTGTCGTGCGCTTGCTGCTCCAAAAGAACGTGAATTCTTTCGTTCGCACAGCCGCTGCTCAATAAACACGGAGTAAACACAAGTGTTCTGAAGCAATTTTAAGAGCGACTAATGTACACATACCAGACCTTCCGCGCCAGCTTCTGCTGCATATCCTTTGATACATCAGGATCAATGCAACTTCGGTAGATATTCAAGGAACAGCAAATGATCAGTTGCTTTTTCTTTTTCTAGCTTCGAAATGACAAAGTGATCAACTTCGGTGAGTATGCAGATCGCCTTGTACAGTACCCGGCAAGAGAGATATGGACTCAAGAGATATGGACACAGGCATTTTCGAACCAGAACCCTGTGAAAACTCCAATATTTGAAATGTTGTTACTCATTCAATTAAATTACTTTAACCTTTGCTACTTGGAAACAACACCTATATGTAGCTGCTCCTAGAGCCCCATGCAATTTTATGAGAAACATAATTTTTGACATCCACCTGAAGTTCACCTTGTTTTTGGCATTCTGCAAGTTGTCCATATCTCTCTTGCCAGGTACTGTACATAGAAGCAAAGATAGAGACAATTCTTGGAATGATATCTTTATGTTTTGCAGAAAAAAGAGTTGATTCGAACTTTCAAATTTCACACCGATGAATTTCGCAATATATTCTTTTGCAAGGTTCCTGCTCAATGGATACTTAACCCTTCAAATTCAAAGTCAGAGCGTGCCGCTGTGGCCAATATATTGTGTTTTTTTTTGCATATTTGCATAGTTTCTTCACTTGAATCATCCACCTTCTCTAGCTCTTCTTTTTCTCCCGTTTCTATGAACAATATCTCTTCTTCTTCTAGATTGGCCTTGTGCTGCTCCCCCGTTTCCCTCAATGCTCATTCTAGAGCATGAAACATATCTACTTGCTCATATGTTAGCTTTACTTGTAGCTCCTTCTTACATTTTTTAGCCCAATCAATAGAAAACTCATCATTCTCTAAAATGCATAAATTGTAAAGACATAAACAACCATAACTATATCGGGAAAATTCCGGAGTGGTATGTCAACCCGTTTCAACAATGTATGTCATCTTCCTTTCAAAATGCCAAATACTCATTCTACAACCATACGAGTGCTTCATGGTATAAGATTCAAGTGAGCCTTTCTTCTAGACACTCCTCTTCTTTCTCCTTTGAAGGGTGAGTAAAACCAAGGTCTCATAGGATATGGAGCATCGCCACTAAATTTGTAAGGTAAAAATGCACTTTTGTTCATAGTCTTCTTTCTAAGTTCAGATTTACTAAATAATGTTCATTCTTGAATCCGTCCGGCCCATCCAAAATTATAATCCTAGAACTTGCAATTTACATCTACAACTCCTTGTAGTAAACATGAAAAGTTCCCTTTCCTACAATAAATGCTACGGGATCACTACGGGATCATGAGAAGGTGATAAAATTGGGATGTGGCTACCATCTATCACTCCTACAATAAACGGAATGTTATGAAGTGCTTCAAAACCCTTTGCTACTTGATTCATTCAATCAAGAGTTGGTTCTTAAAAGCTCAATGGTCTCAAATCAAGAGTTGGCTATCATTCAATAAATTCTAATTGCTTCACAACACTCTCTAACAATGATAGAAGTTGTAGTCAATCCAACCCCAAATAAAGCACCAATCATTTGCAATGAATTACTACTTACTAATCAAGCAATTGCAATCCTACGCTCCACACTAATACTTTCTCTAAAATGTGTATCCTTCTTCTTTAAAACAGGCCCTAAAATAGTACATAAATGTTGAAATGTAGATGTACTTACCCTCATGCGTTTCTGAAACTCTAATCCAAAAAACCACCATATCTTTGATAATTCACCCTCCATCCTTGTATAATAAAAACTGCCATCATCATCATTTGGACATTTTGTTAAAAAACTGCAAGTTTTTTTCAATGTCAAAATGCCTGTGACAACATACTTCATGACCATGAAAATTGAAAGCGACACAAGACTGCGTTCCCTTCTAGAATCCCTGATTAGAGACTCTAAGTGAAAATTTTGAGAAATTTGATGAATTGATTAAGAAAAAAGTAGATTGAAGCCAAACAAATGGTGTGACTTTGGACTTTGGGCTTTGCCTTTGGAGGCTTCACACTATGCTCGACCAAAGGCTCCAATTAGAATATATTATTGGCTAAATTCACTATATTTCTTTGGACTCTCTACAAAATTTGGATTCCCAATCCCACGGCCTCTCAACTTGAAAGACCATAGTGTGAATCAAACCTTAATGATAGGAACCTTGACCAATTAAAGATGAATTGAAGACAAGGCATGAATTTGAGCGCAGGTGGTCTAATTTTGAACTATTTTCCCTTAGTAAGATGTTCAACATTTTTTACCATTGTAGGGCTACTATTTGGGCAAATATATTTTTTGATAATTTTGTTTGGTACAATAAAGTCTTTGAGATGAATATAAACAACTTTCTAGTTAGAAATGTATTGATTGCAAATTTCATGCTAAAGGTATCTTCACCTCAAAGTGAAAATGGCAGTTTTTTGCAGCTTGATTGTGACACTAAAACATTACGATCTTGCAATCTATGAGGGCCTATGAGTTAAGTTTTAGTCCACATGACCTACAACAAGTCTATATTGTTAAGATCTGAATAGCTTATCTTTAATTTCATCTATGTCACTTTTTTCAGAAATGAGTTTTTCTCCTGAAAATACCCCATGAACGTTTACGGGTTAAATAATAGAAACCCATCACCTCCTCACACAAAACGAAAAAAATGGACTATCATGAATGGTAGGACCAAGATCATCCCTACTTTTGTACACGACCATGACCACCATAAAGAAGAAAAGGAATTCACTTCCACCCTGTCAGGAAGTGCTCTAGTATTATAATCAATTCACATGGCTCTTTGCAAATAAATACACATATAGACAGGAATCATCATAAAATATAAATTCTTTCTTACACTGATGCAAAATGACAGAGCAGCTAAAACCTTGCAGCTAAAAATAAAAAACACACTTGTCATAATATTCCTAATCACCTCATTAAAAAGATCATCAGAAACCGTATTGATACAGTAGGAAATACAATTATACAATACAGAAGCGATGAATTATTCGGAGAAAGAGATAGCGAGGCAGCTATGGCACCTACATACTTAGGCTCCTGCCCCCCGCCGAAGAGCCCTTTTGGTTGTACACTGCCCGATTGCTGCTCTCCGCCCCGTCCAGATTGTTGCTGCAATAGCCTTTCTTCTCGATCAAACAGGTTTACTGCCGTTCTTTTCGTACAATTTTTACGTTTTCTGCGAACCTCTCTGTTTCTGACAACGCTCGCAAGATTGAAAGAGTGCTTAGAGCGGGCGATTAGAGGTTAAGTATCACAGAGCGCGATTTTCAGAGATCGTGTTGTTGCATTGGCTTGAGTGAGCAGAACGGGAATGCAAGTAGTGTAAGTTTAGTTTCGAGGTTTGCTGAAGCTGCTCTTCTGTTCAGATTTATGCGGTAATTCTTCTATTATGTACTAAGAAGGTGTACTTTTTTTCTTCAAATAATCTTTAGCGTTTCCTGCAAACCTCTACTCTGACAATGTTCAATATAAGCCTTGTTAGATAGAGTGCGCTGGTTCTCGATTTGTACTTCATCACGGTTCTTTATTTTGGAGATCGTGTTGTTGCATTGGCTCGAGTGAGCAGAACGGGAATGCAAGTAGTGCAGGATTTAGCTTCGAGGTTATGACGACGTAGAGGCGATTTGCGAAGCTGCTCTCTCGAGGTTAATTCTCCTATTCAGCTTTCCTAGGAAGGTTTGCTCTTTTTTCCGTGTATTCTGTACGCGCTTACGTGCGTTTTGTGCAAAACTCTGCTCTGACGATGTTGTCATTGCTTGAATGAGTGTTAGACAGAGCGCGCTGGTTCTCGATTTGTACTCCACGTTACTTTTTTCCTTTGAAATCGTGTTGTTGCATCTGCGTTAGTGAGCAGAGCGGGAATGCAAGGATAAGCCTTGAGGCTAGAACAACTTCAGAGGCTGAAGTTGTTCTTTCGTACTTCGGCTATCAGATTGCTGCTGTAATTCGTCTATTTTAGCTTTCTTCTAGCTTAGTTAAGAAGGTTGCCATCATACTGTTTGCATGCTTACTTGAGTATTCTTTAAACTTCTGTTCTGAAAATGCTGTTGTTGTTGCATATGGCCTGAATGAGTGTTAGCAGTCGATAGAGGTCATGTACGAGTGGTTCTCGATTTGTTCTCCATCACGGTTTTCTTTGAGTATTCTCTAGAAGTGGAGATCGTGTTGTTGCACCGGCTTGAGTGAGCGTTACTAGCAGTGTGAGAATGCAAGTTTTGGAGAATGAGTTTCGAGGTTAGAGATGAAGCTGTCGTGCTTATCGCCTCTCTTTATTGAGCTTGAGTCTTTCGGAGTCTCGATGTTCAGGCGATGCAGAGATCGCATTGATGTAGATGGACCATTCGATTTGAGTTGGAAGGCGAGCAGTGTTTGAGGTTAGGACAATTTAAGAATGGAAAAGTTGTCTTGCTTTAGATTTGTTCTTCCATTTGGTTGTTGGAGGGATTAGTATTTGACGTGCTCACTGTCTTAGTAGCTTGCTCTGGCAATGCAGAGATCCTATCGTTGTAGATAATGTATCTGCTGTCACATTCTGCTCGAGTTATTGTTAGATTGAGAGAATTTTAGCCTGGTTTGGATAAGCCTGTGATGAGGATGACTCTGCTAATCTGCAGGTTAGGGGTCATAGAGCAGAGCATTTCGCTGCAATGTTCACAGATCAGATGCTCTGTAATACTGGTGGGAATGTCTAAGTTTGCGCTTCGCGATTTTCCTTTTTTTTACAGTTGGAATTTGGCCGTGGAATAAGCTCTAGGCGTGGAGCTGAGCTGGTGCTGCAATGGTTGTTATAATGGAAGATTGCTACAGGTGGATTGATGGCTTCTCTCTGGATGTTGTTGTGACAATCATTTGTTCTTAGGGTCGATCTTGTGGTCGGCCTTCAGAACGAAGCTCAAGGAAGTAAGGTAGGTCCGTCAGCCACATTCTTCTAGTCTATTCTTTTGGCGCAATATAATCGACTATGATGATTTGTCACCCTGCTGAATGCTTGTCTTTTAAAATATAGTCTTTACCCTCCTTCATTCTGGCACGCAGCCAGAGACAAGGACGGAATGTTGCATAATTTTGAGCTGTTGGAGGCAATCTACCTCCTTGTCATAGATTGTTGCCTTGACCGTTAGGTGATCGTTGTCACTATCAGAGTTCTAGAGAATACGATGGTTCATTTGTGAGAAGCTAACGAGTACATTCCTTCACACATTTGTACAGCCGATTTTTATATATTTATTTTATTTCTGTATTGAATGATATCATCCAAGTCTAGCAACCACTACGGTTATATTTCATATTTGGTATTTAAAGGTCTTCAATCTCACAAGTCCCTCAGGCCCTCCCTACTTCCACATGTTCACTGATTGTCAATGAAGTGGAAGTGATTTGAGCACCTTATTAACGCCGCCGAAGTTTCGCAGAATCGTTTTCGTGTTGTTGGTAGTAAAATATTCTTACTATTACCCCTCGCTTTCCGTTGAGCAGGTATTCGAAACGAGAAGTTCGTACATTATGCTCCAAGTCGCTACATTTATGGCGAGTCCTAGTCTGCAAGTGATATCTACTTATCTCTACCCTTTCCAAGTAGTGCAAGATATTCAGTGCACCAGAGCAACTGAGGTTATGATGACCGAAGTAGAGGATTTTTCAATATCGGTGAGCAGTAGCTACGGTTCTAGATTGAAGAGGAAGAGTGGATTATAGAAATTATAATTTTTACGATGCTCGGATGAGTGTCTACGAGCATTAATATTCGGTATCATGAGGAAGAAGACAACATGGGCAGCCACTGTGGTAAGAAAACAGCTGCAAACCTGCTGCCAGCATGAGACGCTCTCGCTCGAGACTGGCGAAGGGGATGACGACTTCTCTGACATCTTGGAAGTGCCCTCGGATGTTTACGTCGCCACTCCTGTCAAGGAGAGAGCTATTCCCTGTTTGCTCCGACGGAAATCCTTCAACGTGTCTCATGTCAGGAACCTTCTTACCACCCCCGAGTCCCAATCTCCTCATAGAAAATCGGTAGAATCTGCTCTACCCCTCTGTGTAGGTTCTAAGTTCAAGCCAAGGAGGCTGCAATATGTCAAGGGTACGCCAACTCTTGTGGCTCCTGTCGTGGCCATACCAATGCCACTTCCAGTGCCTCCGCGGCTGGGTGAAGCTCCCAAGGCTAAGATGCACCATAAATCCGGGCCACTGCCCATGATGATATGGAACGCTGCAATCGAGGGCTCAGACACGGAAATGAACACATCTTCTCCTGTTAAGGTGAAGAAGTACTTCTCAGGACCACTAATCCCGAGCCTAAGAAGATTACCTTCGAGTGAGTCGCCATCATCTACTGCTGCTGCCGCTGTCGCCAAGATGCAGGTGAATGGCAAGAAACCGATGCTCATGGGAGGAGGCCCATCTCCCACAAATCGATTCACGAAGCCCAAGCAAACCTTGCAGTCTCTGTTTCCAACCATTGCAACCAGCAAGCCTGATCCGGAAGGGAAGCTGAAGAAGGGTGCACAATTGGCGAAGATTACTCCCGTGCTCGAAAAGAAGGGTTCTCGTTCATTCCGTCCTTCAAGAGGAGATAGCAACCCTACCGCTCCTAGTTCAGTGGAGGTAAAGTCCAGGAGTGCCAAAGCGATGACAAGGTTGGCAAATGCCATCGGTGTTGGATCTCCAAGTATCAGAGATAATGGTGGAGGGCTTCGGAAGAGCAGGAGCTCCAGCGTGGAGGAGAGAGTCTCTGCAGCTGTAAGAATCCAGGCTGCCATTCGTGGCTACAGGGCTCGCAAAGCATATGCTATCGAGTTGGCCCGAGCCAACAATGTAAGCGGGGAATTGACCGATGAGGAGGTTGAGGAAGCACCATCCGTCAGCACGCGGATGTCGAGAACCAACCCTAGAATTCGAAACAGTGCCCTGAATGTGAGGGTGGGGATGGAACAAGTGAGCAAGAGCTGGAATGGCAGCCTTCGCACGGCACAGGATTGTCAAGCGATTCTGAAGAGCAAGCAAGAGGCGGCTTTGAAGCGTGAGCGAGCGCTGGAGTATGCCATGTCGAGGCAAAACTGGAAAACAGGGTCGAAGTCGCAGAAAGCTGGTCCTGCGTTGGTATTGGACGATACGTTTCCAGACAAGCCCAGCTGGGTGTGGAACTGGCTGGAACGTGCTGCACGAATGGGAGCTCACAACTCCGTGAACAGGATATATGACAGTGGTTTCGACAACAATGAGCCTGTCAGTGAGAGTATCTCCGTGAAGAGCACGGTTGGGGTCACCGCAACCAACATGGAGGCTGGGAGTAGCGACGCGGACTTGGTCGTTCCCTTGACATACCCATGGCCTCTCTCGCTTAGGCAACAACACGCTGCAGGGCTGTTGAAGAAGACGACGGCACCAGCTCGAGTTACACGACCTTCGCCGCATGTAACTTCAGAAGTTACACAACTCGGAGAGTCACCGCTCAAGAGAACGGGGTCCGTTCAGCGTGGCAAGCCAGATCAAGGCCATTCTTCCCCTGCAGACAGTTGTGTCACCAGCCAGATGAGCGAGGAGAGATTGTCTCCGAGCAATCCAAGGAAATTGGACTTCACTGAAGACGTTGCTCCGGTGAAGCAGTTGAACGATGGAGGAGAGAGTGTGGGTAGCTGTCCGGGGCCCTTACCCAGCTTGTACCGCTTGTACTCCCCATTTACAGGTCCAAAAACCAAATCACAGAGTGGTTTGCAGCCTAAGATGTCCAAGTCGAACTCCCTGAAAGTCAAGGCAAATCCGCAAGGATATAGTTCTGCGCAGAAGCTTGCTCCCACCGCAATCTCAGAGAGTGATTCAGATGGTACAACGGCTGCATCTGTGCGGAGACCCTTCTGGCGACCGTAGAGATACTCCACTGACTTATAGATGATCATGGCCCAGTTTGCAGGCGATTGATACCAACCTACGGAACTGCGAATTCTTAAGGTTAGCCTGCAACTGCCGAGTATGCTGTAAGCACTGGAGACAGCATACACTTGGTTTTGTTCTTCGAGTGATCCTGTGTACTTTTTACACAGATTGTTGACTGTTCTCCAATCTGTGATCCCACAACATTGTCAAGACGGAGCTTCTCAGATCCAGCCAACCTTGTTTCCACGGAAGAGTGCAAGGTTTGACATCCGTGAGATATGGTGATGCTCTGTCGACCATCTATTGCTTCGTTTCCTGTACATTGACTTCTGCTTACACAGATATGGTTCTACTCCATTTTCTTTACATTGACCTCATGTAAAATGGTTCTTGTCAGGTCCATGTACGTACGGGAGCTTTCACGTTATCCATACTACGGAAGGGCAAACTACAGTTGTTTCGAGGTAGCCAGGCGATCATGTAAGTTAATTTATATACTGTACAACGGGCAGGAGCATGCCGTCAGACTCTAGAATTAAATTAATGCATTTGTTTCCTCGTCGAGAGAGCATGATGTCAGACTGTTCCCCATTGAATGAACCCCTATCGATACCAGTGCCTGCATGGATTGTCAAACGCAGGAGCACGTCTGGCGGTGTGCAGTACAACTTGTGGTGACGAATCTGCATTTAATTCCGCCTCAATGTTCAGGCTTTACTTTTTTTTGGTTGCAATAATCAATGTATCGATCAACAGACTTCAGTGCGCAGACTAGCTGGTTGGTTTCCTATCTTTGGGCAGGTGAACCTCAAAGTATCACGACCACTGATTGGCCTCAATTTATGATTTTCTCTTTAACCTCAAAGGACGAAGAATGTTTTACGTGAGGATAAACCTTAAACCTGTCCCTTTTGACAGCGAAGCAGATATTGCAGAATTCCGTTCGTTCACTCCGAATCTTCATGTAAGATCTTGTACCTCCATGTTTACAAGGTTATTTATTACCAATAATGCGATTGTAGTGGTAAAATATTTGGATATAAGTCAAACTTGTTGCTTTTCTGCTGTGAGTGGTGAAATGGGATTGCCGGTACAGTGGTGAAGGTGCATGTGATAAAATTTTGTTAAGGTTGCTGAAGCGGAGATATTATTATTTAGTAAGAAACGATTTACAGGGGGGCCGTCAAGAAAACTGGTTCTTGACACGACGAGCGATGTTGCTCTTGCTATCACGTGTATCACGTTTAGTCAGGTGTTCAATAATGGCTCAATTTTCAGCACGCGAAATCACCTGTGCAGGCAATAGATCAAGTGGAATTATTATTTTGGACCCTCCTATAATGAGTTATGAATCTTTGAAGTTGGAAATATAGGTGTTCCTGAAATAGTGCCCTACAGGGACTTTAAAATGTTTGCATTGAGTACATTGCACTATTGCAAGAGGAAGCTATCATGTATCTCTGAGTGAAGATTACTGGGGCATCATAATAGGACCTGCTGCACTTTAGTCCACTCTACTATACTATTGTCTTATCAATATTCAATGTGTAATGTTGGTACTAAACATTTGAAAGTATCTTCCAACTGCACAAACCCATTAACCTAAATGCACCTAAATCAAGATACATCTAACATCTAAGGAAGTGTGCTCCGAATAGGACACGGCAGGAACCATTCAGTAGCACCATCCAAACAGGAAGCTTTCATCGTCAATCTTTGATGTACTCATGTTGTACATTTTAGACCTAATATTTTTTTAGTACCCCTAATGTCTCCACTTCCAAAATTCATAACTAGTTCAAGACAAATTCAAAAATTTCTACATACTTTGCCGCCTCCTGTTCGAGTGTTTATTGAGCACACTACCATGATGCACATAAATCCCAAAAGTCACATGAACTCCATTCTTTTCAGCACCAAATGCACATACCGGTATGACCCCCAAACAAATCATCACACAAAGCGCCATGCTATAATGCCCGGAGTTTTTGCGTGTAGAGGAGAGGCAAACTTATGATGACTGTCAAACTCATGATCAAAATTCAATTAATTCCTGAAAAGCTGATCATGTTTTTCTCTCAGACGACGGAGTCGAGTACTCATTGCTAATAATAAAAGAAATGAACCACACACACACTCACTTCATAAACAAGGACTCTTTAAAAAGGTTTGAGATCAATTACTGACATTGAGAAATCGTATTGAGAAGCGAGGTTCTCACGAGCTAAGTAAACCTTTGCATCACGGACTGGTGAAGCTTCTGCCACAAGTCCAGTGCAGTGCAGATGGGACCCCCCTTGGCCCCAACCTCTTTCTCTATCACTGTTGTCTCTGCCCCCTCCGTAATACTCGAGCTTCTTACTGGGTGGACAAGACCCCCCACCCACCCTTCCTTTGGAAAAGACTCCTGCAACCACACCAATGGATTTTAATGCGCACTCTAAACAGATACATGGTGGAGTAGACCTAATTGGAAGTTTTTCACCTGTGCAAAGGTTAAGAAAGTAGGATAAACATTAGACTCTAACATCATCCATCTCTCTAGATTATGCATCGCTTCACATGGGGAGTCGAGCCGTACATAAGGCCGAAGGAGGGCAAAAAACTTCTCAACCTGATTGGTGGTTCAAAAAATGTACCAATCATGTTGAGAGGATTTTGCACTACTTCAACTCCATGTACAGCTTGACTCCTCATGAAAAGCTTCCCTAGAGAGGTGCGAAGAGGGAAAAAAAAAAGATGAAACTTAGAGTTTACATGCTTCAGTATTATGAAGCCTCTAGAAGTGATCATGCTAGCTGCCAAATCGCATTATCTTGACAAGCCAATCTCGTTGCATGGGTCACTAGCGATTAGAATCAAAGACATACTCTAATGACGCTGTGCATTTGGCTTCGCTGTCCCATGAAGGACATTATAATGTAACGCATTTTCTCCCTCCAAGCAACAACTAGATATGATATCCTGTTCAACGTTGGTATAATAAGTTAATCGAAGAACAGCAACTTCATAATAGATCTTACTTGAACGCCAGTCGAGTTGTGTGTGGCAAGAGCTTCAGGGATGATGCTCCAATTCGGCTCGTCTCTTGGCTCGTGTTGCATTACGAGGCGACCTCGGAAGGTAGTCACTCCTAACTCAGCTTGTCTCCCCTCATCCAACCTTCAGTACTCAAGTCGAATCCGTAAGTACACTGCACATAATCTCTACTCACACAAACTATTTATAAAGTGCCAGTTCAAGAACTCCCAATTCCGTGTGAGGAATCAAGGGCATCACTCATCCTCTTCCTTGATTCTAAGAGCCAATTTGGTGAAAGGAGTGAAGGGCATCGAGGTAATACTTGTGGAGGTCTTCAGAAGGTTGGGGAGTCTTTGGTTTAGGAGGCTCGAGTTTGTCGTGACGGGTGACTCTGGGTCGATGAAGAGGCTCCCCGGTGAAGCGGCGGTCGATCGGAGCTCCTGGTGCTGCGATTCGCATGTTGGCGTAGGCCGGGTCACAAGTCTCCCGGGCGAACGTGAAGCACCGCTCTTGGGCTGTGATTATGCATCCTCGCATCTCCCTCGCCTCGCATTCCTCCCTTTTCGATGGATCCTCGTCTCCTGCACCAGCTCACCATCTCAACTCAGAAAACACTAACACCCTCTTCACTCCCTGCAGCATCGATCTCATCATAGAAACGACATGAATATACTTGACATTATCAGCTTTCAAAACCCTAATGTGAAGTACGAAATTCAAAAGCCAAGACCCCTACATTCTCTTAAATTTCTTCCTCCATGCTTCGAAAACCCTGCAAGGTGCAATTAGATTACAAACTCTATGTAGCTCAGACTGTGTTGCCATGCTTAGGGTTAATTTCATACGCTCTGGTTTTCAAGGAATCAACTCTGCAAGGATACGATTTTGTTGAAGGTGGATCCTCAAGACTAGTATATGTTTTCGATTATCAGGTGTGGAGATGTGAGCATGAGCATGAAAAGGAGAGTGGTGGAATGGTGACCTGAATGGGGCAAGAAGGGGAGAGCAAGCTTCCACCATGGCCGGCCACTGCAAGCATTGGCAGCACTGATGGAGCAACCAAGCTTAGCGCCTGCTTGACACTGCGTCTCGATCTTCTCTCTGCACGTCCGCCACGCTCGTCGCCACGACTCCTCGTTCCGGAATGCAAGCACGTAGGGCCCCTTGGAAAGGTCGTCTCCTTGCCCTGCTGGTACTGGCACTCGTGCCAACGGCCGAACTGGATCGAATGCCACCACTGTTTCGAATGGGGAGAGGTTTACTTGTGTGTTTGTGTCCTTGCTTGCCACCCCCTCCAGATTGATATTCATCTTCCAAACTCACCTGCTCCTCATCAACCAAATTGAGATATCAATCAACAGCTTATCCTAACGAGTAGACTCCGAATTGAACTACCACTGATGCTTGTAACCCCTATCCCCCTACTGGACATCGAAGGGTGAGCAATCCAGATTGTCTACTTCACAACTGACTCACCTAAGTCAGAAGTGTAATCAGTCACCATTCAAGTGTGGCTAATTCTAACGAGAATTCATTGATTACAACGGCAGCGGGGATTCCAAATAGAATCACTACGATGCTCAAAACCTTTTCCAATCCGAATTGTTTACTTGAAAATTACCTCTACTAAGTAAAATCGCTCATCACACTTCGGCACTAATGCCCTAAACTGGTGAAAATCCAGAGCAAGAGAAGCTAAATTCAGATGGCCACTTCGTAAAGAATGAGAGAAGCGAGAGATTATTGTAATGAGCTTGAATACTACTTCGTCAGTCAGAATTGAGATCGATCATGGTGGAATTGACGAGCTCGCTGAATCCCACTTCAGCGCTAAACCCCTGAATTGATGAAAATCCAGCTCATGAAAAAGCTACAATTACGTCGCCACTTCGAAAAGAATGAGAGAAGCAAGAGATTGTTGTGATTCCAGGAGTTCAAGCTGCAGCATATTCTAGCAAGAATTCAATGAGAACGAGGGCAGAATTGGAATACCACTGCTCAGAGGCTTGTCACCCCTCTGCTCTGCACCATAATCTTGTGCAAGGATTTGCATACCGAATAGTCCACTGTGGTGAAATCAATCCATGACAGCTGATTCGCACTTTGACACTGAACCCTAAATTGGTGCGCAAGAGATTATCTGACCCTTAAGCCGAAATCGAACACATTTGCTTGAGAAAGATATGCTGCTTTTGCAAAAACATGAACCTTTGACTCAGGGTCGTTTTACACTATGGACCATGAAGATTGACCCCCGTCTCTATATCACCACCCTGTCTTAAATGCGCTCTCCTGTCAGCGCGAGCCTCGCTTGGCTGGTCCCACAAGCACCCGGATTTCTTTTCCTTTCGAGCCCCGCATTCCTTTATGGCCGCTTTCGGGCTGAATCCTTTCCTGCCCCTTCAATTCTTTTGTGTCGCTTTCGGGCTGAACCCCTTCCTGCCCCACGAAATACAAACATTCCAAACCTCACACTCCAGAAGAAAGTGACGGAAACCCTAACTCAATCTCTCAATCCAGC
Source organism: Bryum argenteum (assembly GCA_037043015.1). Taxonomy (NCBI): domain Eukaryota; kingdom Viridiplantae; phylum Streptophyta; class Bryopsida; order Bryales; family Bryaceae; genus Bryum; species Bryum argenteum. The sequence continues at coordinate 10,847,480 of CM073330.1, forward strand.
ATGCTAGAATTCTTCAAGTCTCGGTAGTACTCGGTAGTACGTAATCACAAGGTACTTCCTCTTTTGTTCCGATCGTGCATTGCCTTTTCATTGTAGTAATGGCTCTTGTGTGCTTGTTTTCCTCTCATTTTTGAAAGAATTTCGACATGCACATGCTTAAGTAGACTGAGGCTTGCTTGATGACGAATCATGTTTGGATTTTCTATTTGCCAGAATTGAAGAGTTGCTTCAGATTCGGCACAAACGACTTGAAATTTCTGTTCACATACGCCTTGACTCCAGGGAATCCCATCACAAGGTCTTTCTCGCCGGCGATGAACAATGCAGGGGTCTTGACTCCCACATTCGTCCACGGCGCTGTCAACTCCCAGCTCTTCTCCATGGCTCGGTAGAGGTTCAGTGCCCCTGTCCACCCGGATTTCTCGTATGTTTGTGCGTAGAATCAAAGATCTGCGTCGCTATCCAGGATGGTAGCTTTTTTGGTGTTGGAGCCTGTAGATGTTGTAGAGTTGATTTTTTTTTAAACTTGTGTTTTTGTGTGCAGAATGACATCTGGATAGCGTCGAAAAGCCAAGTTAGACATCCTAACGTATTTGCCGAATATCTTTTGTCACCGATCGATGTGCTTGTGATGTCTTCCATGCACATTGCATTTGGGGTTTCCAGATGGGGATTTCCTCGCTAAGTAGTTACGAATTGTGAATTGAATCCAACATGGATTCCGTGGTTGTACCCAATGACCAAGAAGTTGTGGAATTCGACACGTCTTGGATCGGTTTATACGAACAACAATTCATCTTGCGGAATAGTATCCCACTTCAACTCATTCAAACCAGTGCGAAAATGTCCTAATGGTCCTTTCACGCACAAAGATGTGAAGTGGGATTTTAGTGAGGTTAAAGGCGGCGCGCGGTGTAGCCTACATCCCGTGGGCCGAGGTACAAGGATTTCATCTTGGGCGAGTCGTTGAAGCGGTCGGATGTGCAAACAAAATTCAACACGCGCCATACACAAACGATACAAAGGGTCCTACCCACGAATTGACACTCCACTTCTTTCCATCAAAGTGCAAATCTTTCACAATTCGTTTCCAAATGGTTTTATGCCTACAGAGCTACATTTGTTAATAGTCTCACCCATCTATTTTCTTCTTCTTTTGTTTCCAAGCAGATTGGAGTGCGAATTTGGGCCTCAGGACAAGTCTGAAAAAGTTTTAGATGTTACTGAAGAGATGATGACGCAACCTCAGAATTACACCAAGAAAGGGAAAAACGTCCCAAATGGGCATGGTCGGAGCAAACCAAGACTTTCAGCAGCTATGAAGGGGGGGTCCCGGAAACGAGGCTGCAAGTGTGCGATTTATGTGAAGCAGTTGTATTACCTTCGAGATGTTGCACAGATTGTCTTTCACCATCCGCGTCACACAAATGCCGAAGGATTAGTTGTTCACGGTATTGTAAAGGAAGGCAAGAGGTCTTATTTCACATCCCAATTGTCTCCTGAAACTAGGGCATTCATTGAGGAGAATCTTCGTATTGGCGTTCCAATCTCCAAGATTAAGAGCATGCACATAGAACTTGTGTTGACATTGAAGGCTCAAGGCATACCCGCGTCTCGAGATCATTTCATGAAAGACTCGGACTTCCGCAACGTAGCCGTGAAGGTGAATCAAGCCGTTTACCAAAAGCACGAGAATGATGCAGAATCCGTTCGCATGTGGGTTCAAGCGAATCAAAATATAGTATTCTATTACCAGAATCAACTCCAATTCGGTCTCTGGATGTTTAAATGGAGAGAACATGCCATTTGTTATTGGTATACAAACAGACTTCATGTTCCGAATGATGTTGGAGCATGGTCATAGGAGTGCCATTTCGATTGATGCTACATTCGGAACAAATGAAAAGAAGGTATTGTATCCCATTGCACTTTTATAATTCATTTCTAAATCCTATACTTACAGGATATTGAGCGACATATAAGTATTATGTTATGGATTGTAAGATGTATTTCTTCGGCATCTACTCTTTGTTGTTCTTGGGAAACTAATGTGTTCATATTTGATGGTTTGCGCTTTCCCCTTTACACTATGATGATCTTCGACAAATGGCGAAATGGATGTCCCGAGCTTACGTAGTGACCTCTCGTAGTAAGCAATTGGACCTAGCTCCTTGGATGTTAGCGTTGAAGACTAAAATGATTGCAAGCCTTCCTGAGTGGCGTCCAAATGCCTTTATTGTTGATGATGCCCAAGCCGAGATCAACGCACTCCAGTACGATTTTCTATCTTCTCTATGTGGTCTTTGGGCTTAGCAATTACATGCACAATGTATTCATAATCTCATTCACAGGCTTTTTGAAATGCAGGGAGATATGGCCGAATTGTCCTGTGTTCCTTTGCTTATGGCATGTGCGAAGGGCATGGCAGAAGAACGCATGCTCAAAGATCAAAGAGATTAGTACGCGTGCATGGGCACTTCGAGAGTTGGGAGACCTCATGTATCTCTCGGAATCCCCAATGAGCAATCTTACATTGTTAGAATGGGTGAGACAGAGATTCACCACGATCAGAACCAAAGTCACAGGTGCCGAGTGCATTTTGGGATTATGTGACAAAGACATGGATGAAGAAACTTGATATGTGGGTGATAGGCAATCGAAACATTCCACATGCAGGCCAAGACACTAACGCAGCTATTGAGTCCTACTACAGTAATATGAAGGCCGTCCTCAAAGCGTCTCGTGGAAGGCTTGTCGGAAGACGGGTAGACTGGCTCATTCACGAGTTAACGAATGATGTCATAAACCGATACGAGTTTAACCAATACATGAAGGAGAATGGCTTCGAAGGCAATCGGAAGAAAGAAAGGATAGTCATCAACTCTCTTCTACAAGCACGCAAGATTCCTGACCATTGTGTGACACTTCCATCTAAGGTTGGAGAACCTGCCTATGTGACATCCAACAAGCGCCCCCATCTCCATTACGCTGTCTATAATCCCGAGACAGAATGGGGGTGTTGTGAATGCCCTCACTCAATGAAGGGCAATCTATGCAAACATCATCTCAAAGTCTTGAGGATGCTACGCCCGGACCTTGCAGAAGGTCGCATCGTCAAGGTGTGCGGGACTGTATATGGGACATCTCGCGGCGGTATCTCACAACTTGTGCAGTTTCCAGAACTCCCTGGAATAGAGCCCAAGTCAACATGCGAGAGCGACTTAGATAGAGTCCCAAGTACTTTTCTGCCCAATACTGAGACAGAAGAAGAAGCTCCACCATCACCTGAGGCTTTGGACGATAACAAGCGCCTTACTGAGAGCATTGACCGTCTTACAGCTTCCATCTACGATAGGGCATCGAAGCACCAACTCATCAAGAGGCACTTGGAGGTAGAACTCCGTGCTATGGATGCAAGACAAGCTGCTTTGGAACAACAAATTGCATGGGAGTATTGCATCCATTGCGCATGAGGCGACACCCTTTGTCGAGAACGATGTAACAGTAGTAATAGTCTTCGTCGCCACCGAGACTTCCTTAGTAGTTGCTTTAGGTCGTCTAGGAATACAAGACAGAGGTTGTAGTTGTGTTGTGTTGTTGTTTTTTCCAATTTCATGATTGAGTATTATTTTGACTATCTTTCTTTTATTCAAATGTTGCAAGTTTCTTGCAATTTTCTGTTGTTGGATGGGAGGAAACTTGAATGTCAAATTTTAATTAAGCAACATCGAGTATCTCAGGAGAGTTTACTGATGATTTAGTGGGGCATTGAGGGTCTTCCTTTTGAAATTTCAAAGTTTAATAGTATGAAGCAATCGATTGAAGAGTCACATCAAAACTCTTACAAAATTAAAGCGGACTACCGAGACTACGAATTGCTTATCTCAAATTTGTGAGAGAGTAGAATTTGTTTGGATCTGAAGTTGGAAGTTGTGAGTACGTATAATTGTTGTCGATAGCTACATTACGTACTACCGAGACTTGAAGAAGATTGCTCACTTTCTCTTTGAATACTATTGCTTGCTGGATTGAGAGATTGAGTTAGATTTCCGTCTCTGTCTCTTGGAGAGTGAGGTTTGGAGAGTGAGGTTTGGAGTGTTTGTATTTCGTGGGGCAGGATGATGAAGGATGTTGAGACCTATCAATGCCTCTCGTAAGAAAGTAGAAACCAGAGCCTCGTCAAAACCGTTCGCGAAAGATGCTTTCATAATGTCCAGGCATGATCCACCAGCCATGAATGGCATCACGATCCACACACTCGAACTCACAGCGAAGGAGCAATACGCCGTCAATACGTTAGGATGTCTAACTTGGCTTTTCGACGCTGTCCAGATGTCATTCTGCACACAAAAACACAAGTTTAAAAAAAAATCAACTCTACAACATCTACAGGCTCCAACACCAAAAAAGCTACCATCCTGGATAGCGACGCAGATCTTTGATTCTACGCACAAACATACGAGAAATCCGGGTGGACAGGGGCACTGAACCTCTACCGAGCCATGGAGAAGAGCTGGGAGTTGATAGCGCCGTGGACGAATGTGGGAGTCAAGACCCCTGCATTGTTCATCGCCGGCGAGAAAGACCTTGTGATGGGATTCCCTGGAGTCAAGGCGTATGTGAACAGAAATTTCAAGTCGTTTGTGCCGAATCTGAAGCAACTCTTCAATTCTGGCAAATAGAAAATCCAAACATGATTCGTCATCAAGCAAGCCTCGCCTACTTAAGCATGTGCATGTCGAAATTCTTTCAAAAATGAGAGGAAAACAAACACACAAGAGCCATTACTACAATGAAAAGGCAATGCACGATCGGAACAAAAGAGGAAGTACCTTGTGATTACGTACTACCGAGTACTACCGAGACTTGAAGAATTCTAGCATCTTTGGATTGAGAGATTGAGTTAGGGTTTCCGTCACTTTCTTCCTGAGTGTGAGGTTTGGAATGTTTGTATTTCGTGGGGCGGGAAGGGGTTCACCAAAGCGACACAAAAGAATTGAAGGGGCGGGAAAAGGATTCACCAAAAGCGGCCATAAAGGAATGCGGGGCTCGAAAGGAAAAGAAATCCGGGTGCTTGTGGGACCAGCCAAGCGAGGCTCGCGCTGACAGGAGAGCGCATTTAAGACAGGGTGGTGATATAGAGACGGGGAAGATTGACCATGACCTTCTAAAATTTGTGATTGGAGAGTAAAGTGCTCTTGGTCCCATTTGGCTTTAGACTACCTTGAAAAAAAGGAGAATGACCACTAACTTTGGGGTCCCCAAAGTATGCTTAATTTTGCATTGTGGATTATGTTTTCATGGTCTTCTTGATTATAGTTGAGTCGAAACAAATGCCTCGACTCAACTACAATCAAGGAGACCATGAGGCTCAAAAATCATTGATTGGCTAGTGTTCAATTATTAAGAAAGAAAAGAGGAAAAAGGGGAGTAGAAGAGAGAGAATAATGAGGATTCACGTTAGAGAATTGAACTGAAACTTCTCCCGGTCCAATTCCACTTTACACTACAAGAGTGATCAAGCCACTCAAAAACCCAATTTTTATTTATCTTGTTCATGGCTCTTGGCCAAGAGCCATGATCATGAAAATGATTTTAATTTTCTTTGTCATGGCTCTTGGTCCATAATGTAAAGGGACCCTAAGATCTGTATATCTATAGATAGATTGTTTAATTTGTTATCAACATCATCCTACAGTTGGAATCCTGAAAATCAAATTCAAAAAAAAATTGTCCATGGATTTCAAATATTACTTTCTAGAGGTGCATTGTAGAGCTTCTCGTTTATGGGCCGAAGTGAAATTGCGTCATCACGTAATGGAGATTTTTTGGCAAATTGATCGAAGGTAAACTTCTGAAGAAAGGCATGAGTTTTGGTTTGACAAGTTTGTGATGGAGTTAACAGTGTGAGTATTAATTGTACAATTGGATATCAAGTGGAAGATAAGTACAAGTAGAATCATCATTCTTGGACTCTCCTACAATTTGTTATAAATTTTTGAACTTGGAATTACATGTGCTCCAAAACAACACCCTAAAATCTTCAGTGGTGGTATATGGGGTCCCTCTCACAACTTGGTAAAGTGTGTGTGCCAAGCTTAGAATTGTAAATAGGAACCTCACCTTCATGCAATCTAGTCTACTTTTCCATGAGGGGGCGAAGGGGAGGGTTTAAACAATGGCCGTGGCGAGCGCGACAAACTGAAAATCTCAAGTTTCTGCAGCTGAAGAAGATTGTAAGAAGCCATCGAGCATCAACATTCATCGGAGAGATTGAAGAATGCGGACGATTACAGAGTTGCATTGAGAGTAATCTGTGGTTGCTTTAGCTATGGAGCAAGGTGGCGGAGGGGAGGGGATTGACAATGGCGGCGGGCATGGCGAGGGGGATGGAGACATGGAGGAGTTCGGGCAATTGCAGCAGCAGCTCCACAGCGCCAAGATGCGCCTCCACGAGCGACTTCAGGTGGCCACGATCGCCACGGCGGAGCGGGCGGCGCAAAAGTACGGGATGGAGGTTTCGAGCCGCGTGATGAGTGCGTTGACGGACTTGACATTCAAGTCAGCCGAGCGATTGGCGATCGACGCGGAGCTCTTCGCGCAGCACGCCGGACGGAAGTCGGTCGTGGTGGACGACGTTCTTCTTGTTGCTCGCAGGAACGAGGATGTTCTTGCCTCGCTTCGGTTAGTCGCTCAAGGTTTCCCCAAGTCTAAAGAGAAAGGTCCTGAGAAGAAACGAAAGAAGGCTGTTGCTGACGCCACCGATACTTAATTGAAGCTACTCCAAAGTTTCATATGCTTTTCCAAGTCTTCGCGCTTTCATCTTCAACTTCATCAATCGACTCCTCCTGGTGTGCAGACAGGGATACTTTGATGCTCACGCTCGATGCCTTTCTCACACTCCCAAACCTGCGATTTCGACCACGATCAAGATAAGTTGCAGTTTTTCAGGATTGTGTATGTTTCAGTGCACAACATCATTCCAAGATCTTCAAGTGGATGTGGAAGATGACCTAGGGTTGAATCGTATGTGCACAACTTGATCGAGCGGGAAGCCTTTTTTTGAAACTGAGCTTAGTTGCGGTTCAAAGTAAGGTCAGCTTCGGAGGTTTCAAAACATCCTCAGTGCGTGATGTTGAGCACAGGGAAGGTGGACAGCAAATCAAGAAGGTTACTCATAGTCGGCATTGATCTTCGACTTGGAAATACGAATCTTCAGGCTCACTTGCGATTTGGATCACGATCGACATATGCTTTTCCAGGATTGTGTGTGTTTTTCGAGCATGCGGAGATGCAGAATCTTAGCAGACGTCCGTGAACTTTAAGTGGATTTGGAGGAAGTGCAGAAATTGTTGTCTCAAGAGACCAAGCGAGGAGGTTGATACTGAAACCGACTTTGTAGGGCTTAGTTACGTCAGCTTCGGAGCTCTCAATCCTCCGAGGATTTTCCTCTGTTATTGATATTGGAAAAACAGGATAGCTGTACAAAAATGGAAGGAAGGTTTTTGCAATGTTGCCATTGATCTTCGACATGGAATCACAAATTGGTGCTGGCTCCAAGCATTGTGTGCCATTTCCAAGCGAGTCAGATCATTTTGGTGGGAGCATGCATGAACTGTATGGATTGACAGTCTCTTTCTGACAAGGTATAGGTACTCCTTTAGGCTGTTTCCCCCTTAGTGGCAATGATCTGAGCTGAGCACTTCCAAGCGCAACCTGCTCCTTATCATCTGACCTTGCGCATGTCAACTATTGCTTCATAAGCCTTTTTATATCTGACCTCCTAGTTCACAGCTTAGATGTCCTCATTACTTAGATGGGTTGCTCTTTCGACCATCGCAGTTCAGTCCTTCGCGATAGAATAGTGGCAACCTCCTTGTTGTTGAACGTAAGCATTGTACACTTCTGTGCTTCACCATACCTCGTGACCGATTAAAATCAGAAGTGCAAGTGTAGCAACATGCTTAAGTCATCAGCAGGAGGATCTCGTTGTTGTGATATATGAACCATATTGTTTAACAGTCTTATATTGAAGAGATATAGCTAATCTGAATTAACAATTTTTCTGCACAGGCGATGATATACGCAAAGCATCCAAGAGTGGCGACCTGCTACCAACTGTCTGTTTATCTGAAGACATGTGTGCTTCATGAGCCCCTCGAAGCGTTTTGAATATTCTGGAATGGTACTGAACAATCTGCCAGCATTGTTATTGTTATCTTGTACCACTGTCCAATAATCGCAACACTTATGGTCAAACGCAACAAAAATATCGACTGAAAGAAAAAAAACTTTCCTGTGTCCAGGATCAACAGAAGAGGAATACTCTTGGTACACCTGAAGATTGGAGCATACAGATCTGCCAGCATTGTTATTGTTATCTTGTACCACTGTCCAATAATCGCAACACTTATGGTCAAACGCAACAAAAATATCGACTGAAAGAAAAAAAACTTTCCTGTGTCCAGGATCAACAGAAGAGGAATACTCTTGGTACACCTGAAGATTGGAGCATACAGACATTCTCAGCTGGAACTGATGAAAAGGTATGCGAAATGAAAGGTTTGAAAGAATGTCATCTTCAAATAACATATGCGTAAACGAATTTCCCCTTCATTTTTGAGCCAGGTCATTTCTTACAAATAAGTCATATTTTCGCGTTACACAGGCAGGCAGACCTGCACTATGCAACATTGTGCGTTTCATCTATTTCTTCGATTCATATGATGGCTATGGTTTATGCCAGATATGCTCCCTTCTTTGAGCAAATTGTAAGATAAGGACCCAGCTCATTTGGTCATGTAAGGTCTTCTATTCCATTCTGTCCTCTTCAGGAAGCATCGCCCTGTACATCCAACTCCAAACCTCGATGGCAACCAAACCGCTGAACATCCTCCTTCACTTTCAGTCTCTGACGACAAGATCTTCCAGGAGTCTGCACAGACTCAAAAGAGGTGTGTCCATGTGAGAGCCCTCTTTCTCACGTTACAGTTTGCGTCTCGAATCTGAGGATTGAAATCTGATAGTATTCATTTTCATGCTATGATGTGTCTGAAGAATTACTTGATTATTACAGCTTAAAGAGAATAGCTGGAGCCATCAAAATCTCACAACCAGGTACTGATTACTGCACTCTGTGAAAAACAAACAAACTCCAATCATGCACCATGTTTAGAGTCATCTAACTTCAGTGCTTCATGAATAAGATTAGGCTTCAACGCACCATGTGTCGAGTTTTTCATTTCAGTAGCATTTGTTGCACTATAGTAAGGTGCTCAATTTTCAGCACAGGAAATTATAGTTATGTTACCAGTGGAAGCATGGGGAAAATTAGCTAAAAGATAGAGTAAGTGGAATCATTACTTTCAGGCTCTTTTACAATGAGTTATGAATTTTTGAAGTTGGATACGTACGTGTTTCTAAAATGGTGCCCTAAAGTGATACCTTACAATGTAAGCATTGTGTATATGGTACTATTGTATGAGGAAACTATTATGTACTTGCAAGTAAAGATTTATTAGAGCTCCATTACAGGACGTGCTCCATGGTAGAGCACTTTACTGTATGTGCACCATGTCTAAGGCACCACAAGCCTTGACTTGATGGTTTGGGCTCATGACCCCCAATGAGGAGGTCGTGGGTTCTATTCCCCGCTGTAGTTCACCTAACTATGGTGGGGGTTCTTGAACATCGTCCAACGTAGCTCAAAGCCCATGTCGAGTATCTCTCACGCAGCAGTGGTTCACCAATTAGCACACTCCCCAAGAGGAGTCAGTAGTCCCACGCAGCAGTGGTTCACCAATTAGCACACTCCCCAAGTCGAACGAAGTCCCGAAGTCCCGCCATTGGTGTGATGACCTCCATTCATACATCCAAGGATAGGTCAAACGAACACTCTATTCACACATGCCTCTAAATAGGTTGGAGTTTCTCTTCTTCTGCACCATGTCCCTCAATGCACCATGTCTAGAAGCCGGCATCTGGCAAACTTTGAACCACTGCAACTAGACTATGATTGACACACACCTGCAATGACAAAAAACATTGATTTTGATAGACCCTGTTCTACCACGTCAGTACCAAAATAGGAGTATCACAAAAGGTAAAAACTATCTTGTCCTCCATCTCCTTCATACAAGTGGCTAAGCTTTCTGCAAAAACAATGTTATCATACTGCACTGGGAACTTTTGCTACGACAACCTCGTATAAAGAGATAACGGAAGTCCATAGTCAACAGTGTAAAGAGAAGTGCAGAGTCAAACAGTGTAAAGGATCATGGGAATGTCAGAACAGAAACAGAATTTGTGCGGTTGATTCAGCCACGCCATCGTACAAAACTCGATCGCAACTGAATAATTATTACGAATATTCCATTGTGAACGTGTCGATCTGTGTTCAATGCACATCACTGAATCTTCATATGGATTTCAGCCACTGATGGATCGTTATCAAAGAAGACTCATCAGTAATGACCTTTGTTGTCACGACAAGAATGCTCATTCAAGAATGTTGCCTGTCACATCAAGAAGCTTGGAAATGATTTGTGAGGTGCAGAAAGGAACTCTACAAAAGAGTTCTTGATAAATGTCACACGTCATCATAGTGTTATAACAGTAATGTTCCAAAACATAACAGTGAATGTGAGATCATGCACACTTTCTTGCAAGTGAAAAAATTAATTGATGCAATTGGTGGTTTGAAGAAAATATGAGCATTGATTGTAGAAGCTTGCTCAAGGTGATAACTAATATTAGTGTATTGGGTAACTTTTGGTAAAGAACGTTGGTTTTCACATAACACTAATCAACAACTCTTGTGTACTAGAAAAGTGACTTGAGTATTGTAGTTTCTTCTTAATCTTCTGCATGGAGTAATTTACTTCAACTTTATGCCAAAGTTTTGAAAAGTATCTTCACTGTTGAGCCAAAATTTGAAATTCAATCACTATTTGGTGTACGGTGACCTCCATGCACCCCGTCCTGAAATCATTAAGCAATTATTCTTTTAGATGGAAAAAATCCAACTGAATTTAACCGTCTTATGAAATTTGACCGTCATATTGATTTATCATCAATAAAGTAGGGTAAAAAATTACATAGGCATGTTCCTAACTCACTTAGGAACAAGAATTTGAAGAGTCTTAGTTCAAATTTACTCTTAAAATTGGTTTTTTGGGCTCACAAAAAATTTCCAACCCATTTTGCAACAATGGAAAGAAACTTTTTTTCAACTTTGAATGTTATGATCTCACAATTGGTAAGGAATTTGAATCTAAGTTTTGGTACACACATACATGGACAAGTTAGGTATAAGATCTTACGGTTACATACTTGAGATTTCGACAAAAGTTGAAAATTTTCATCTTGCATTGATAGAGGGTGGTTTTGAGGAGTTGTGACAGTTTTGAGGGCTTCCAACTTTAGGACGTCAAATTTGATAAGACGGTTTTGATCGGAGTGGTGGAATGATGCCTTAGAAACCTCCTTTCCAAGTACAAAAAACAAATATTGAAAAAAAAGTAAAATCTCAATTTTTGGTGAATTTTTGAAGTTCCTGTGATCTTATTTGTTTTGGGCAGATTTTGAGAATAAACGAGCATATACCACAGTTTGGGCAGTTTTGGGCACATTTCAAATAGTGTTTTCAAACTTTGACTGTAAATATCTCATGAAGTATGAGGAATTTAGCACCATGAAATGACTTGTCGTAAAGCTATGAAAAATCACTTCAACTTGCAAAAGGTTACAATTTCGGACGAGCTAAGGTAGGAGTCGTAAAAACCGTCCAGCCCCAACAACCGCACAATAGGTTTATGGGTAGGGTCTGTAAAACCGTCCGTTCATGGTAAACTGACAGGTTTTGGGAACCATCCACTGTTTTTAGCTCCCACCATGCATGCTGAACGGTTTTAGACAACTCCTATGTCAGTTCCCGAACCTATTTTAATTCATTTTGGGACATTCAATCCACACTTTTCGGAATACAACCTTGCAAACAAGCCAGCACTCTATGTTCGGGTAGTGGGACTCCTAAGACTCGAGATTCAAAAATCCATAGGAAATTATAGGATTACTCAAAAAATGTCATTTTTTTTGGGAGATGGATTTGCACTCGCTTTGTAGACTATGGAAAAATAATTAAAATTTTACACCACTATTCCAAATATGCAAAGCTGAAATTCAGACGGTTTTCACCACTCCTACCTTAAATATAGTAAGCACGGAATTGACCAGACCCCCAAACGACTCGATTTGGGCTCTTTTCGACTTTAGGGGTTAAGATATATTCACTTACAGTTACTAGTTATGTAAAATTGGCGTTTCCATGTTAGATAAACCAACCCCATCATTCCTTGACTATTATGCCGAAATTCTAAGAATTTCCCTTATTGGTCTATCGAAATTCAAGACATAAAATATTCAATATTCTGCATACCACATGAATACACCTCAATTGAATGCATTTTTGGATGTAAAAAACCACATGTTGTGTACTTGTTAATAAAGTGCCTCATTTTCTCAAGCCACTTTCCTACTACACAAGAGTTGTTAATTAGTGTTATAAGACTAAATGTAAGAGCATGCACACTTTCTTGCAAGTGAAAGAATTTGTTGGAAGTAGCACAATTGGTGTCTTGAAGAAAGACAAGGGACATTGATTGCAATGACAATCGAAAATGAACACTAATCTTTAAAGCGTTGAGAAATAGTGTTATTTACCCAAAATTAAAGTGACCTCCAAGTAACACTAATTAATCTTGGGTAGTGAAACAAGAATGTCATGCAAACTAAATAAGATTGACCTTTTTATTACCCGCTCCAATAATGTTTCTGGAAGCCTCTAACAAAAACATCACCTTCGACCGAAAAATAAAAATCATCTGTCAGCAGTGGGGTTCGAACCCACGCCCCCTTACGAAGACCAGAACTTGAGTCTGGCGCCTTAGACCACTCGGCCATGCTGACTGATCAGACAATGTGAAACCGGAAGATGACCTCAACCTCCCAAAAGAGGTACAGATACCCATCACACTCCTTTGTTGCAGACCCAAAATCCTAAACCCTAAGATTCTTTTTGAACGAAGAAAACGTAGAAATCTGCTCTAATAATAATTCACAATTGTTTACCCTCTTCTCGATCAGAAATCTGATGAGTTGTACTCAAAAAAAGAGAGGAAACTTGCACAATGCAGTGTACACTAGAAAACTGGCCTTCGATCGATCTGTATACTCGATTGCTAACACTGGGATACTGTGGTTAACAGGCTTCAAATCCAAGAGTGGCTATCTATCCCATGAGAATGGAGTAGCGAGGTTCGAAGCATCATAGAGATTCCCATCGAATATGTCATCACGGCTTCGAGAAGCCTGTAAGATGTCCCTATTCTTTTTTTCATCATCTGCTCCACACTGATAAACCCTAGCCTCACAGGTTGAGATGTTGTAATGATAGCGGACTGGTCTTTCATGGGCATTACGACTTTGATTATTCTACTCCACAGAAAGTGAAATATTTGAAATGTGGGAGTGACTGTCTAATCCACGACAATGGAGTGGTGAAGCATCATAGAGATTCCCATCGAATATGTCATCACGGCTCCGGAGAGCTTGTAAGATGTCCCTATTCTTTTTTTCGTCATCTGCTTCGCTTTGGAAACCCTAGCTGTTGTATTTTCTGTGACTCGATCTTCAAGGAAGAGACGGGTATTAAGGATTTAGTCTTCCTACTCTTCAGAAAACTGAAAAGTAGCTGCCTACGGAGTGGCGAAATTTGAAGCATCATTGTGTATGTATCATCACGCCTCCGAAGAGGCTGTAGGAAACTCATTTTGTCAATCATCATCTGCTTCGATAGTCTGGAAACCCTGAGGCAACAGTTGAATCAGAACGTAGCAGGACAATGGATAAATTACTGAAAAACCTACGAGGTTTCCCCTACTTTATCCATTGTCCTGCTTCGTTCTGAAAACACTGATCTAACGAACAATCGACTCGAAGACAAAATTGAAAAGCATCATAGAGATTCCCATCGAATACGTCATCACCTCCCGGAAGAGTGTCTTATGATGTCCCTATTCTTTTTTTCGTCATTTGCTTCTGATCAAACATGGACTGTTAAAGACCTATCGTCACCACAACTCCACAGAGAGTGCGCTGTGGCACGGATCCTTAAGCACAGCCTATACTCAGAACCAGGTACAGAGGGTGACATTCCTGACGTGACAACTCTAACAGTGCGACGCGAAGGTGGCGGAAAGCGATTACATATATGGAGAAGTTGCAATTAGGGTTAGGGTTGGGAAAGGAGGGAGACGAAGTTCCCTCGTGTTCACATGCACGTTCCCGTTGTTCCCAATCGTTGAAGGATGTGCCCTTGAGAGGACAATGAAAGTGTATGTACAGTATTTCTCTCGATTGATTAATATGTTAATTTGAAACAATTTTTTTATTCCAGAATTTAATACCATATTAAATTGACATCATCCATAATTTGAAAATTCTAATATTTATTACCAAAAGTCATTAGGTAAGAACTTTAGAATAAGAAAACAAGTTCATATATTCTCAAAATGTGCCCGAAATCAATCAAATTGCAAAAACTTGAGAAAACTCACCATAAAGAGAAATTGTTTATGCAAGCTTTGTTCTTGCACACGTAAAAGGGTTATCAATCAATATTCATATTTTCCAACTCTATGAAATATTACATGCCATTTTATTTATGAAGCACTATTTCTCCAAATTTAAAAAACTTTGACCTCACAAATGGTACAATATTTGAATTTAAGATTTGGTGTACATGTACAAGTTAGGTAACAAATCTTACACTTACATACTTCAAATCAGTCAAAGATTATAAATTTACACCCAACATCAAAGAAGGGCAATATACATTAATCTCTAACTGTAAACAATACTTACCTACTTGGTTCTTGATGTATTTCTCAAACATTCAATACATTTTTTAATTTCTAAGAAGACAAAAACCAAAATTGAAGATTACGACAATTTTGAGGCATTCACCTTTAAGGGTGAAAAAAGTATTGACACCAAAGCGTTACAACACTATATTTGTTTCAAAGTGTAATACTAAATTGTAATGGTGACCACCACCCCCCCCCCCCACCTTTTAGTAGTCTCAATAAATATAGTCAACTCAAAGTACAAATGGCCCAAACCTCAAAATGAAATTTTCTGTGCATGGCCAACCTCAAAATAAAATTTCCATGCATGGGCTAACTTGTTCATAACTTCAAAGTAACCTTCCCTATCAACCCCTGTACACTTTCCCTATCAAACAAGCAAAGGTCCCAAACTATACAAATCACTCTCAAGTCTTAATCCATCTAAAGAAAAAGTAAAGGGGAGGCACTAAGTCAAAAGCTTACACAACTTTCAACCCGGCTCAATCAATTCCCATGCAAAAAATCTCACCTAGCAGTGAAATATGTACCGTGCTTCAAAACCCATCACCCAATTTATTTTATTTTATGAGTATAGTGTATTTATGGCATAATAAGAGTCTCATATTTGAGACCACCTTTCTTGATGCTTTGCGAATACATCATAATAATTGGACAAGGGCATGATATGGGTACCACTAAGACGCGTCTCATTATGCGTGACCTATGAGTAATTCATTATTTAACCCCATGTATACAACTGTAACCATGTCACCTATAATACAATGTGGTTCGAATAATTTTTCAATATTGTTTCTTAACCAAAAAAGTAATCTTGAAAATTACACTATTTTTGGAGGGGGTACCCATATCATGCCTTTACCCAATTTTTCCTGTCTTATGTAAAGGAGAATTCCTCACAATAGTGCTTTAGTGAAGTTAACTCCTAAAAATTCAAAAAAATCCAAAAAGTTAACTAAAAAAAAATCCAAAATGATTTTTGGGTTTCTCGTAGGAATATCAAAATTAACCAACTTTGATCATTATAATCTTCCAACTGAAACAGAATCAAGAGTTTGAATTTGATGAGCAAGTAAATAAACAACTTTATTCTTAGATTCTACGATTGGATCTTTTGGGTAATTCTCAAATTGAGTTTTTCTCTGCATGAAGTAGATGAAGATGATTTAGGCATCAAGGATTTCTAGGAGTTAACAACGTAGGCAATAATTTTTATGCGTGGGCAAAGTAAGTGGAAGAATAGTCTAAGTGGATTCATTATTTTTGAATCCTTCTACAATTTGCTATGAATTTTTGAAGGTAGATTTATAGGTGTTGCCTCATTTCACACCCTGTATTGTTTAGGATGAGTACATGGTACTCTTGAATTCTCAAACTATTATATACCTCCAAGTAAAGAAACCTCACACTCCATCATTGATACCGCTCCATTTAAGAACACTCTCCCTCATTGGGATAACTCAAAAGAAAGTTTCACATCAAGAAAAAATTTACAAATTCAAAAACTTTGAAAACAATTACAAGCCCAAGACTTTTGGGACAATTCACGTCCTTGACGGAAGGTAGATAGATAAGCATGAGTGCAAGTAAGTTGCAAACCAGGCGGATAACGACGCTGTGTCATAATAACCAAGCGGGTAGCTCACGTTACCCACCTAACGTGCTAATCAATTCCAAGTCAGTTCACTCATTAGCCACATTATTTTATTACCCACATTATTTTATTGTCTTTTTACCTATGGCTATAGCTAGCCTATCAATGTTTTTTTTTATCAGTGAATAAAAGAATATTCTTGAATTTTTGTATTCTTGTCAAGTGATTGGAAGGATAAATAAATTTTTAAAAGTTTTTATTACATCACGTGGTTGTCACTTTGCTTGGGCGGTCTCTTGCCTATAGCGTGTTCAATCCCAAACCATGTCTTATGACTTTGGATCATATTTTCTTGGTAAGAAGTAATGATGAAGATTTCATGTTTTCTTAACATTTGATTTTATTTTTTATTTTTTATTTTTTTATTTTTTTTATTTTTTAACTTTTGAAATATTGAGGAGACCATTGTTGTCTTATTAGATACAATTTTCTATTCATTTGTTGGACACAATTTAGATGAGAATGATGTACATTTGATTCAGTGATGAACTCTTACATGTACTTCTCATCTGAATTGTGTTCGACAAATGGATTGGAACTTTGTCTGATAAGACAGCCTACGAGGAGATTATACCAAATTTTAGGAGCGATTGTATTCTAGGACCGAGGATTATTTTTTATTTTGTGCATGTAACATTTAAATAGAAATAAGGAACTAAAAGTATGCGACATGTTTTTAATTCTCGAAAACCATTTAGTGTTGTTTTCCCTTTTGGGTCCCTATTTTATTCGATTGGTCGGATTTCAAAAGCACAAGAGAAGGCATCGAGAAGGGGATGATGATGACATAGAAGGAAGTGTGGTATTTCCACCTAGCTGAATGACTCATTCTACCACAAATCTCATCAAGCTGAATGACTCATTCTACCACAACTTTCACCAAGCTAGATGACTCATTCTACCACAAGTCTCACTAAGATTGGTACAATTATTCATTCTTGAAGAAAATGCTCACTGAAAAATACCACACTTTTCCACTTGTGGAAGAAAGGCTCTCCTAACAAAATAACACTAAATGCAATATCTTGTCATCCTTACTACAACCATAACTCTACTGTATGGTTGGCAATGCTCTAATTTGATTCAATGGACCTAAGAGCCTCCCCTCATACTTGAAAGCCACTTTAATATTCATGCTTTTCATGCTGAGCCCATGTATCTTGAATGAAAGCGGCTTTAATTTGAGAGCGCCCTAAGATTCGTCAATATATCCAAAAGATGCTTGTAAAATCACACACTGTTCACTTGCTCAACCAGAGCACGGGTGCCTCACCTGAAAAACTGTTGATTGCTACGTTGACAGTGTATGCATCCAGACAACACAGAAAGCGTGCAGAAAGTCGCAGATTATGCACCGGCAAAAATTAGCGCATGCACAATTTGCATGTTCTTTGTCCCCTTTCTTCCACTTAAACGAAATTACAGCACATGCTTCGATTGCAAGTCCACTAGTACCCGGACCCAATTGCTCAGGTTCCCGACTGGGCCCATTCTCTCGTCGTTACAGTAGCTTAGAAGTATTCGCTCTGTCTTGAAGTCCTGTTTTTGAACCAATCGATGTGCCGCACTCTCAAGCATTAGAGTCGTCGCTCGCCCACGTTGCTATAATTAGTTTGGGTATCTCTCTCTGCTAGCTTTTAACGAGGTCCACGCTATCAAGAATGCGCACCCAATTGTTGTTGGTGCCGTAGATTCGTAAACACGTTTCGAACACCGTTCCTGTTTGATCGAGTCTTTCGGTGACGCTGTATAAATTAAAGTAGGCGTACTCACTGAAGATTGAGAACAGCAAGTTCGATTAGGAATGTTTCCATGTCCTCAAGCGGTGACTGTTCTGATAGCGAACTGTCCAGGACTGCAGGAATTCGATCGATCGTTGCATTCTTATTAGAGTCAGACCATGTCAATTGATTCGCTGTAACTTGTTGATTCCAGTGTGTCTAGATCAAAGCTCTGTAGCAAGATCAGGCTCCTGTGTCGAGATACAGCAAGTGGTTCGGAGGTTCGTTTGTTTCTGTAAGTTAGGGTGCTTTGATTCAGTGCAACTAATCGATTTTAGTGTCAGTGTCTGGATCAAAGCTCTGTATCGATATACATCAAGTGTCTGGTTCGGAGCTCGGTATCGACATACCGCAATAGCAAGTGTCTGGTTCAGAGGTCTGCATCGATACACCGCAATAGCAAGTATCTAATCCGGAGGTCCGTATCGACAAGTGTCTAGATTGGAGGTCGGTTAAGTTTCGGGAAGTTAGAATGGGGAGTTTGAGGTGTTTAGCGGTGGTCGCGGTGGTGATGGCGGTGCTAGTAGACTCTGCAGTGGGTCGACGAGACTTGAATCTAAAACTGAAATCTGAAACCTGCGAACCACCGGCGTTGTTCGTGTTCGGCGCTTCGTACATGGACATCGGTGAGAATTTCGCCGCCATGCCGTTCCGGACGGCGGCGGATTTCGAGCCTTACGGTATGGATTACTTCGGCAAGCCCACTGGACGGCACAGCAACGGCCGCCTCATCATCGACCACATCTGTGAGTACACTCCAAATGTAACTCACACGCACATTCGAGCAGATCAGTCCTTCACATTCTTCGAGTCAGTCAGTCAGTCAGTCAGTCTGTGGCTTCATCCTCACGGACCTCTCGTTGTGAGGACTCTAATGCACCAAGTCAACCAACACTGTTCCCGAACAGCCAAATTGTGAGGCTTTGCTTAACTTACATCGGAGAACTCGTCAGACTCTAATAGTCTCTTTCTTGTCAGAAAAGCTCATACATATATACACCAAGAATGCCTTGGTTTCTTGTTTTCCTAGGTCCCATTTTGTTCTTAGTAGTTTCTTCTTTACTAAGATCGGTACATGACAAGGTTGTTTAAGGTGTTGTTGGGAGTGGATTCAAGATGAATACATTGTGGCAATCTATAACTCATTAAAACTCAACAGAGTAAAAGAGTGTGATATTTCCATGAGGCTCTCTATCAAGAATGTCTCATCCTCATCAAAAATAAAAAGTCAGTCAAATTAAAATATAATATAGGTATAATTTGAGAACCACAACCATACCAATCATGTGATTGCAAATTTCAATACTTTTTGTTAGTGTCCACCCACTTTGTGTGATTCATTGTAAGCTTTTGGTTTGCAATGGCCTCCCTTGAGGACAAAGATAGTTAATGGAAACTTTCTCATGAGTACCTTTCATTACGAGATCATGAGTTCATTCCTTTTAAAAAGTACGAGGGGGAAATACTTGGACAAGTGACATGAGTGCATTTCATTTAAGAAAAGTAAAAAGTGAATGTTTCAACACTTGTTATGCATGTAAATGATCTCTTTTTAGGATTCTCTTTTAGGATTAGTAAAAGTGAGTTCTTCAACACTTGTTATGCATGTACAAATCTCTTTTTAGGATTCTCTTTTAGGATTAACTTTTGATCTCTTTTTTATTTTTATGTTTTTGGAAGCTAATGAAATAAAGTGGGTATTATTGTGCAGCACAAGGATTAGGGTACGACTTTTTGAGTCCCTACCTGGGGACCGTGGGTGCAAACTTCCGACATGGAGTTGTTTTTGCATCGTCGGGATCGAAAGCATGCAATTCGACCATCAAGGGCGATGGCTCGCATAGTAGTGGCCTCTTCTCGCTCGCTGTTCAGATTGACCAATTTCGCGTCTTCCGGAGCAAGGCCCTTTCCATGTACCACTCGAAACAAAGTGAGTTTTCTTTTTCTTTCTTTCTTTTTTCCTCTAGTCAACTTCAAGGTCAATGTTTGGTCAATTTTTGGTTGGGGACCATGCATGATAGTGCTGAATGCATGTAAAAATCTTGCCCGCGTGTTTTTTTTAATATCATGTCGGTTCGATCACAAAAGGCAATGAAAGTTGATATTTTGAAACCGGTTTTGAAAAGCGATGAAAGTTGACATGGTGGGATTGTTATTATTGTCAGGGGACGCGCGTAGGCTTCTACCATCCGCGGAAGCTTTTTCAAGTGGAGTGTACATCATTGAGACGGGCAACAATGACTACGATGGTCTAAAAATGGAACTATATGTAAACATGACTTTGTCGGTTTTGACCGAAATCGAGCAAGCCATCCGGGTATGTACAAAGCTGAAAAATGTAATGTAGTAAGAGTGATAAAGCATTTATTATTATGTTATTTATTTATTTTTTTGTTTTTTGTATTAAGAATGTTTTTATTTTGAGCAAAAATTGTGCAAGTTCTAAATGATTTGTGGGGGTATTTTACTTAGATTCTCTACAATGAGGGAGCTCGGACTTTTGTGATAACCGATGCTTTTCCCGCACCATGCTATCCTTCGCACTTGTGGAAGGAGGATCCCACGACCCTCGATGAAAATGGTTGTGTAGGCGACGCCCTAAAAGCCTTTCAAGGGTACAATTTGGCATTGGCAACGTTCATCAACACTCTAAATGCCAAGTTGGAAGGAGCTAATTTGATACTATTTAGCCTCCACGATATCATCATGGATGGCATCATAAATCCATCCAAATACGGTGAATCTCTCATCTTTAGATTTTTAGTGATGAAAGATTTGTTTTGTTCTATATCCTTTACCAAAGTCCACATCACAATAGTTGTTCTAACCACGAAAACATAAAAGAATTGCTGAAAGTCCAAAGTCTCTTTCTTGTCAAAAAATATAATGAATTCGATTGTAGATCACATTTTGCGAAATATGGATGTAGATACGACTTAATATTCCAAATCTAGTAACCAAGGTAGATTCTAGAGTCCTAGAGTGCATTGTACTCAATCCAAGACTTTGATTTTCAACTAATTTAATAAGAGAACAAATTCATCTAAAGATCAATTCGTCTAAAGGATTACACTCCTCATCAAAAGCCATCCTTTACTTCTCATATTTGGTCTCACAAAACCATCTCTTGGATGAGAATCATAAAAAGAGTATTTCTTGCAATAGTACAATTGTGGCACAACTCTTGCAATGTACCCACAACTTCGAACTCTTGTTTTGAACACATTTTTGACTAGATTTTTTCTTTGGTCTTTTTATTTACGAAACAATTTGTGGTACGATCCTCACGGATGGATTATACGGATGCCAGGACTCAAGTACACTCACAAGGCATGTTGCGGCTACGGAGGCGGAGATTACAACTGGGATTTAAACACGAAGATCTTTTGTGGCGCACCCGGTACCGTCGATGGAAAGCTAACCACCGCCACCGTGTGTTCGAATCGGTCGGAATATTTGATGTGGGATGGAACCCACCCGACCGAGGAGTTCGCTTTCTACATTGCCGACGCTTTTTTGAATGGCAAGTTCATGACCCCTAGTTACCAAATCAAACACATTTGTAGGGGGACCGAGCATTAAAATCATTTGATTCCCTTGCTAGAAAAGTAGAGATTCATTGTTGATAGTAAATTCATTAGATATTTTATAGCATTTGGTGGTTTTCATCATGGGGCACTATGTACTTCGGAATACATGACCCTTGTATTTTATTTATGAAAGACATTTGTTTTTTTCCCATATCTGCTCATGGCATCCTTTTGTGAATGCGTGCTTGTTATGTAGGCAATGTAAACTATTGTCTTATGTAGGCAATGTAATAATTGTACTTGTTGCTTGCTTACTAGGTGTTGCTAGCATTTGCATGATCTCATAAAAAGGGTATTTAAAAAAATTAAAAAAATTAAAAATTAAAAATAAATAAAAAATAAAAAATCACACATGAAGTGGACTTGGCAAAAGGTGAAGTAGGATGACAAGAGATTGTTGTAATTTACCCCTACAAGCATTTCTTGGGAGGAGTAAAAGGTTGCTCCGTTGTTTTTGAAATCCAAAAATGATGCCCTTGGAACTCCATTGCTTCAATTTTCAACACAAAATCATCAAAAATATTCCAAAAGGAAATCCCCAAGGTTTGCGAAAACGATTCCTCCATAGACACTTGGAAAAACTACCCTAGATAGGTAGATTAATGTTAGGTTTTTATAAGATTTGAAAATGCCATACGTATTTCTTTTTAATAATTATATATTTTTTTTAAATAAATAAATAAATCAAGAGCATTGATTTCAGTACAGTGGAAGGATCCCCATCTTGGCCGATAGAGAGGGTAAAAAGATGCCCAACAATTAAAACATACTACATATTTTATGCAAATTAGTGTGAATTTAACACTAATCTACCTATTTAGTGTAGTATAGTAGTGGTCTAAAATGGAGCATGTCTCACAAGGAAGCTCTAGTAATCCTCACTTGGATGTACATAATAGCTTCCCCCATACAATAGTATCATATACTCACTGCAAACATGATAGGGTATCACTCTTTAGGGCACCATTTTAGAAACACCTATGCACTAGTAGAAAATAGTGTCCGAAATTTGTGTGTAATTACATGTCCGGAATCACGTAGAACCGCTTGTTTATTTCTATAACTTTTTGTCATCAGTAAATTATTACAGATCGCAATTTTCATCAAATTTTTAGTGATTCAATTCTAGTGCAAGGTGGTCTATTACAATAATTAAAAATTTATGAAATTTTGATAGTTGTGTTGATTAATTTAAGAAGACAAAGTTGTAGGAAACAATAAGTGGTTCTATGTAATTACAGACAATTTTTGGACACCATTTTGTATTAGTGATGTTTCCAACTTCAAAAATTCATAACTCACTGTAGAAGAATCTAAAAATGACAATTCCACTTGCTCTATCTTTCTACAAATTTTTTGGACGCACAAAAATTACTTCCACTTGGTCACATCCAAATAGATTTCCCGCGCTGAAAATTGAGCCATTATTGAGCCACCAATACTACAGCAATCCAAGTCCCTGGGACACCACCACCATAATAAATGAGAAGTTCTTCATCATTGTACGTTTTCCACATCTTCATGTGTACGTTTTGAGTGTCGTGTGAAGTACAAAACATGCTAAAAAAGGGAGTGCGAACATTTCAATGACACATGTTATTTCGCGCACTAAAATGACATAAAACAACATGAAAAAGTAGCATTGACAACATAGTAAAATGCAACATATAACAAAACATATAAAAAAGTGGGGGGGGGGGGCGACCACTTCAATGACACATGTTATATTGCGCACTAAAATGAGCATGGAAAAGTAGTACACTAAATTTGATAATTAGTGTTAGATTATTATAAGATTTGAAAATGCTATAAGTTTTTACTTTTGTTTAAAAAAATTTACCAAGTGCATTGATTTTGATACATTAGTGTATCTAACACTAATTTATCAAATTTAGTGTAGCATTGACAATTGTAGTAAAATTTGCAATCTTACTGCAGAAAGTCAAGTGTGAGGAGACCGAGGAAACATGAAGCTGCTCCTTTTTGACCAGAAATGAAAGTACAGTTGTGGTACTACCTAATGATTCCAAACATCATTCTTAGTTCTTACAAAGTTGCCTTCTTATGATTGTTTTTGTCTAAATTCTCCACTTTAGTCTTTTATGTTGGAAGCAAAAAGACTATGAGTGTCCGTAACAATTATTAGAAAATAAAAGTATTAGACCTTCCTATAATTAGGAGAAAGGATGGTGCTTGCGACTAACATGGTTGATCGGTGCTTTGCGACTAACCTCGTTGATCCGTGGTTGATCGCACCCATCTTGTTAATATCTTAATATGATGAAAGTAGTGTCCATATCATTCTAGAAGTCATGGCAAGGTAACCTAGAAGAAGAAGAGAAACTCCAACCTATTTAGAGGCCGACGTGAATAGAGTGTTACGTTGGACCTATCCTTGGATGTTTGTTCGGAGGTCATCACACCAATGGCACAACTACTAACTCCTCTCAGGGTGAACATTATGCTAATCCGTAGCTAGCCACTAGTGCCTTAGAGATACCTGACATGCTCTCCCCCAAAAAGCTTTGAGGTACCCATACAACTAGGTCCAAGTACCCTCACCATAGTTGGGTGGACTATGGTGGTGAGCACCACGCCGGCATGGGGAATAGAACCCGAGACCTCCTGAGCAAGGTAACTCACCTTTATTGAGGTTGATTATGATTTTCTTAACTAAAACCTCCAATCGCATTAGAAGAATGTGGCACGTGGTAGAAGATGTTGGTTGTGTTTGTAATTTGGAGAGCATAGAGAATAAGGTTGGTAGAGTGAAGCCCGCGAGATTTTCTTAAGTTTCTCACTTTTGATGTTTTCTTGCTTCCTACATTATAAGGAACCTCGCTATACAAAATTAGCCTCTAGAATTTCAGTGTCTAAACCATAAATCCTTTTTCTAGAAAATTAGTTTCTTTGGATTCTTTATGTTCACAACATAATTGAAAAGAAAAACTTAAAATTTGATAGGTGAATAGAATTCCATAATTCCACTTTAGTTTATAAGGAAGTATAGGGTTGATTAAATGCATACTACAAAAGAGAAAACCTCAAACGATCCAATTTTAATTTTATTTCTCGTCACTTTTTCATAGCTAAAAGGATTCTTGTGTCCAAAGCTTCTAGAAACTCATAAAGAAGACAATCAAGTTTATAAATAGTGTATGGAAAAATTAATATGTCAACGTAAACGTACAACATAATGAATATTCCAACATGTACCTGAGAGTATACTCTTCTTAAAATCATTGGTTCTTTCAAAGATACGACATTGATCAAGTTTCATGTATTGATCCTTCCCTATATCATAGCTTTTTTAAACCAGAAGTCTTGCAAATTCATTGGCTTTCTGATTAGCTTGTACATGATTCCAAGACAAGGTGACTTCATACAATTATCCTGAATGAATCTTCCAAAAATGATACCCCTTTCTAAAATCAAATAAAAAATAAAAAATAATGTAAGGAAGGAAGTTTACCGTTTAAAGTTTCTACGTAGAATTTTCACTTGTAAGAATTGAATACACGTAAAAAAAATAGAAGCCTCGAGGCTAGTGCTCATGTTCCCGGAGGGTCGAACCTACACTTTATTTACGTCATTCTTAAAATAGGTTTGGAGTTCTTCTTCTTCTAAAGGACATGGAGTGAGATTGCCTAGTTACGTACCTTAATTGCCAATCCATTTAGAACATCAACCCACACTACCAAATTCAACTGGTCGAATGTGGACATCAACCCACACTATTGAATCTAACTGGTCGGCAAAGCGGCTTGACCTCATGTCCGTTGACGATTTCATGTCCTTGATCCGGGTATTTATCCGGGTATAACCAGGGTATTGATCCGGGTTCAACCATGGTATTAGTCACCAGCACAAGGATCGAATGCCGAGAGCTGACAGAAATAGTCACAGAGGGGCTCACTGCCTTTGACTGGGGAGAGAGAGAAAGAGCGGGGCTCACCACCTTTGCAATTTGCTTGCGATGCGGTTTTCCGCCGTAGTTGACGTTTCACTGCGACCTATATCTTCTCATATTTTTAGTTCATGGATTCGAAAGAGGTCAAAGATTTCTTTACCTTTCTTTTCTGAATCGAAAAAGACCGAAAGTTTGTATCCTTCTCTGTTTCCGCATCGGAAGAGAGAGTTTCATTCTGCATGTAAATACAAGGACATTGCGAGTGATTACAGTGACGCAAGGAAAATGACGGCCGACAGCGATCAACAGAACGCGGTGCCGTTGCATCGGTCGCAATTTCCCGATGGATTTCACTTCGGCGCTGCCACGGCTGCGTATCAGGTCAGCGGTTGTTGCCATTTTTCATTTTCGATTGCGACGATCCGATGTTGCTCGCTTGATTTTTGAATTCGTTTAGATTAGAGTGTGTAATGAGCTCTGTTTTTGAGTGTGGCCTCAGGTGGAAGGTGCTCACAATGAAGGCGGGCGAGAGCCGAGTATCTGGGATACTTTCTGTAGGATTCCAGGTTTGTAGATTATTTTGTTGCTGATAACGTTCCTGGATTGATCTGTTGTTCAAGTCTCTTGATAATGGAAGCGCGGCTTTACCTTTTTTATACTTTTTTGAGTTAATTCAATGCGTCATATTTGACCCGTTCACGATATTAAGACAAGTAGAATCGCGAACGAGAATCTTCAAAGACTAAGCGTGGTCTGTGCATGTTTATTCTTCTTTCACATTAATCAATCGTGGAAACTATTGTTCACTCTCTTCTAGAAGCATAATTTTCTACTTCAGAATGCTTTGTATTTTCAGCACCTTCTTGGATTGGGCAGATACACTAAGTACGCAAGTATTGATGTGTCTTGGATCATGCGTGATATTTGATATGCACAGGAAAGATCGCGGATGGAAGCAATGGCGACGTTTCAGCCAATCAATATCACAAGTACTTGGAAGACATCGATATGATGAAGAAGATGAATCTGGATGCATACCGATTCTCTATCTCTTGGACTCGCGTAATGAAATACAGTATGCCTCACATCTGCTTAAGAATATTCTATTTGAGTTGGTGGATTCTAGAGATGCTGTGTTTTTGTTCCTCTTTTGTAAATCTTGTCGAAGGAAGGACATCATAATGAAGTGTGTTAATCGGATGGTGCAGGTGGATCAAAGCCTGAGATCAACAAGGAAGGAATAGCTTACTACAACAACCTTATCGATGGCCTTCTGAAGAAAGGTGCTTGGAACGTCAGTAGGCTGTGTGATATATATTTTCAGCGTTGGATGTACTGTAAAAGACATTGGTAGCTCATCGTCTTGCAGAATTTGAGCGGTGGACGGTGCACTTGGTCGTGCAGGAATCACACCATACGTGACGCTGTATCATTGGGACCTCCCACAGGTTTTCCAGGACGAGTATGGTGGATGGCTTGACAGGAGGATCGTGTATGTATGAGACTCATTCTCTTTCCCCTGCAGGCTTGCACCACTTGCATTGATTTGGTCTTAGACTCATAGAGTGTACTTGGCTTTTCGATTTGTGGCAGAAAGGATTTTGAGGAGTATGCAGAAGTGTGCTTCAGTTCCTTCGGCGACCGTGTCAAACGATGGTTGACGTTCAATGAGCCCCAGCAGTCTAGCGTCTTAGGATTTGGCGTGGGAATCCATGCGCCTGGGCGGTGCTCGGATCGGAAAATAAGTGCTGAAGGCAACTCCTTCACTGAGCCTTACGTCGTTGTTCACCATCAACTGCTTGCCCACGCTGCTGCATATGATCTCTACAAGAGAAAGTTCAAGGTATGGCAGATGCCAACTGTCTGCCTGTAGGCGTATATAAGAAAATTAACATCAAGTAGTGGTGCTCTGGCCGAGGTATTTTCAAATTAACGAGGAAACTAAGGTTGGAGTTGACTTCCAAAATTGGTTGGTCTTGGCAGGCTTCACAAGGTGGCGCAATTGGCATGGCACTGGACTCTCAATGGGGTGAGCCCATGACAAGCTCGAAAGCCGATGCAGAAGCAGCAGACACGCATGTTCAATTTCAGATAGGCTGGTAAGCACTTTACGAGCTTATTTAGAAATCATCGTGCAGATGTAGATTGCTGATTGACCTTGTACAGCTCAAAGTACCTTTCTGTTCTTATGTCGCTAGCTTCTCCTAATTGCATTTCTACAGGTTGTTGGATCCAATATACTTTGGAGACTATCCGGCGGTCATGCGTAAAAATGTTGGTGATCGGCTCCCCACATTCACTCCTGACGAGATTGCATTGCTTAGTGGATCCATAGACTTCGTGGGTGTCAATCACTACACATCCAGATTCGTAACGACGGGTTTCAACTCCCACTACTTCGATCACCAGGTCGAGCTGTCAGGTCGCATGCCCTCCCTACATCTCTCAGCTTGAGCATTAAGATAGTTTTTCCAAAGCTGTAATTTCAGAACAATCAAGAAGAATCTCATGTGTCGTGCTGCCTCCTGTTAACACTGAGGCACCAAGCAAAATGGTTGGTCATCATGCTTTTCTTGCCACCTTCCATTTTCTGACGGCCGTACATGTGATTGTGACAGTGGAACGTAATGGTTCAGAAATTGGACCACAAGTAAGTTCCTCATCTAAGCAATCATGCCACTGGAATGAGGTTGCAGCTTCTGTCTTTGTTAATTACGGACTGAACAGGTCGTGCTAATGACGGTCGTGATTTGCTGTGCAGGCTGCTTCTTTCTGGCTGTACATAGTACCGTGGGGTCTTGGAAAGCTGTTGACCTGGATAACAAAACGTTATAATCGTCCACAGATGTTTATTACTGAGAACGGTGAGCTCTGAACTGATTGTAAGAGATGTTGTCCTGAAGTACGTGAAATCTTTCATAACTACTTGTTATTGCTCTTACTACAGTCTTCTTTTAATTTAGATACTCTCTCCGATTGCTCCATGTGGTTACGAGTGTCTTATCAATCTTGGCATTCTATCAGGAATGGATGACGAAGACAATACTATGAAGCCGCGGCCTTTGCAAGAAATGCTGCACGATACAACTCGCGTTGCTTACTATGAAGGTTACTTGGGCTCTGTCCTCCAAGCTATAAGGTGCTTTGCTGGACTCACTCAAACTAGGACGATGTAGATCACCGAGTCATCTCAAAACTGAATTTCAATTTATTCCATTGTTCCTTTCAGGGATGGTGCAGATGTGCGGGGTTACTTCGCATGGTCACTGCTGGACAACTTCGAGTGGAATATCGGCTACGCAAGTCGTTTCGGACTGGTGTATGTAGACTACAAAAATGAGCAGAAGCGATATCTCAAGGCGTCTGCCTTGTGGTATGCACAGTTTCTTGAACGAGATGTCAAAGTAGACACATGATTCATGAAGAAAAAGGACTCCAAACCTTACTTGAGGCTGTGAGGTCGGAGTGAACGGAGTGAACGGAGTGAATGGCGTGAATGGAGTGAATCGATCTATCCTTGGATGTATACCCGGAGGTCATAACATCAATGGTGGGACTACTACCTACTTAGAGTGGACATTATGTTAGTTCTTACTTCCTACCTAGCCACTAGATTCAAACATGATTCCCGTCATCCCGTACGTAAGTTCTTCCCGATTTCAACTATAGTAGTGCGCAGGATTTAACACATTCTAAATATTTGTTCCTACATATTTATTCCAATTAGATTTGGCAAGTCCCAATTTGGCTGCCAATTTGAATAATTTATACCTCAAATAATAGTGTCATCACCTTGGATGGCCATTGGAGATATTATAGCTCTAGTTTTCCTCTCAATATGAGGGAGTAGAATATTATATGAGAGTATTTAGGCCATGGCTATTTGTGGGTATCAAAATAGTGTAATTTTCTCACACAATGTACTTTCAAACATGTGGATGTAGGCCCAATCACATTGCCAACTGTCTATATTCAATGAAGAAACCAATCATGAGAATACATGGCATGTGCACACCACTGAAGTAACCAACCATGGAAATATATGGCATGTGCTCAACCCTAACGTAGTCATCTACTTTTCAAAAAGCCAACCATCCTCATCAGGAACTCCAAATTTCTACAAACATATGTCACAATGCAGGGATGTATGTGACATGATTTACAACATCTCCTACTTTGTGAGCATCCTAGATGACAACTCCCTTTCTTGCAGCTAGATGTTGCAATGATTGTAACACTTTCACTACTCAGACATGAAGATAATAATCTTTTGTTGCTATGATTGTAATACTTTCACTATTCAGACATAAAGATAATAATCTTTTGTACAATAGTAGTATACACCACCGCCTGCAACCCTCAAATAACTAAGTCTAAATCCTAACATCATTCTACACTACTCTACCTCATTACTTTCTCTTTGTCTCATTGTTTTTGGTGCCTACACATTTCTTTGATCGAAAATGAAGGTGTCATATACTCACCCTTTACTAATGCTTTGGCTATATGGAAGTTGAATGCATCTGTAGTATGCATTGCATCCCACATCATGTATTCTGATCGATTCTCACATACAGTATATTTCTGCCACTCCCCATCCACAATCTCTTCGTGTCCACAATTTACTATGCCATTCCAATTGTACTCTCCACCACCATAGCCACAACATGCTCTGCGAACAGCCTTCAATCCTGTAAAAAGAGAGAAAAATTAAACAAACTCAATATAATATAGACTCTTCTAAAACTTGGATAAGTGACAAAAGCTACACATATGTTATATGGTCAATTAAATTTGCAACCACAAGATGTAAAACTTCACATTGGAAGCACCACAAGGAACAACCCGAGTTGTAGAATTGGTTTCTTCATAGAACTACCTTTACATTGCAGACTATAGATGACTTGAGACTAGGTGTTTTTCTAATTCCATGATTGAAAAACTACCTACTTAACCTCTATGTGTAATATGTTTAAGAATATGAATACAATTGTCATCACACAAATGACAAATGGGAGAGATGTTTGGCAAACATCACCTGAACAATTCACAAAGTTATACTTTTCCATATTGCAAAGATATGTTTCAAAAAGAATGGACTCACCATATTTGGATGGATTTCGGATGCTGTCCATCATCATCTCATGAATGTGGAAATAAACAATTTTTGCCCCAACTAGCTCAACCTCCAAAGCTCCAAGTAATTTTCCCAACTCGGTGTTATGATACTTATTGTTAATTGCTACTTGAGCTAAACAACCATCTTCATTTAATTCCCCTTTTGTAGTTTTCCCAAGTTTGATAGGATAACATTCGACGGGAAAAGCTTCCCACACCAAAAATGTTCTTGCTCCTTCATTGTAAAGTTCCTAGCAAAAATCAAACACCAAACAATGTAAGATATCTCACATGAGTCACCTTCATTTTTTTCACATAAATCAAGCTTGTCTTAGCTTCATAAACACTCAAAATCAAAGATCATGAACCAACTTGTGAACTCTACAACTTGAGGAATAATGCACCCTACTCTACACCTTTAAATTGAGGAATGTGTGTCACTTCTTAAGGGGCTATAGCTAAGGTCAAATATTGTAAAGTCTTGAGTTTAGTTGATAATTTTAACTTACTTTGTGTATAAATAATCCTAGTATCAAACATAAAATCAAGGAAAATCACTTCACTTCATCATGATTCTTTTCCTTCACCTGAATAAATACTTCTCCAATAACTACTTCCTCAACTTGTATGCAAATCTTGGTTTTTAGGATAATTGGTCTTATACATATTAGTCCTAATAATGATACCACAACTTGCACCATCATTCAAAAAATCACACTAAGTTCCACATCAAAGACACCCACTTTTCCTCTCATCATTTGATAGAACACAAAATTATTCTTGACTTTATTGTACCTTGTTAGTGTATTCTCATTAGTTATGAGTTTTTTACCAAAAGATTTGTGTCATGATTTACAATAGCTATTACTTAATGCAAGACACGTACTCGAATTGCATGATGAATGCTCCTTAACACCAATTCACTCATGGCTTCAAATGTGTGAGGCGTGGTCTTTGCAAAGTCATTGTTGCCAGTCTCAAGAATGTACACACCATTTGAAAATCCCCGTGGTGATGGTAGAAGCTCATGCACATCTGTAAACACACAAACATACATTGAATGGTTCAAATATTAAAAAAAAAAAAAAAAAAAAAAAAAAAAAAAGTAATAAACATAGAGATGGTCAAATTTGTAATATAGAGACTCCTATATAGAAATAAGAGACTAAACATCGACCACATACCATACAAGTAACAAAAATAATTCGAGCAAATAGAAGGAAGAAAAGAAAGAGGAGGGGGCTTACTCTTTCTTTTCTTGTTTTGGTACATAGAAAGAGTTTGGTGACGGAAGACGCGGAATTGGTCAACTTGGACGGAGAGTGAGAAGAGGCCATTATTACTCGAGCCATCTCCCGTAATGGATGAATTGCATGCTTTGGATCCCGATGAGGCAAAATTCACTCCATGTCGAAAATCCGCACCCACCGTCTTCAAGTACGGATCTATGTGACCATAGCCCATTAACTCTGCTGCCACACACAAACACATCCCATTAGCTTCCTATACATCTCCTTTCAAGATTGCATTCAGAACCAATGACGGAAGAATATGAACCAAAAACATGACACAAGATCTAGGAAGGTATTAGATCTCAATCATATGTGGGTATTTCAAATTGAGCACAGTGTAAGATTCACGATAAACATTGTTCAACACTATCTAAAGGAACTAACCCCGATTCCGTTAAAATGGCACTATGCCATGTGCCATTTTGTCACACTAGATATTACATTTGTGCTCATATAAAATGGTATATTCTGTAGTATCACAAATTTTTTTGTAACATCACTTGTTTATATACATTGTCACTCATTTTCCCAAATATCACCTTAAATTTCTGTTATATCACATGGTTTTTGAACTACAGTTTAGAAAGTTGAGGTGTGCCATTTTACCAGAATAATGCCATTTTAACGGAATTGGGGTTAACTTCATATCATGGTTACCAGAGTACAAATATAATAATTCTTATACTTTTATATTCCAAACCTGTACTTAAAATCATACATGTACTCAGAAATACAGACAATCAAAGTATTTCAAAAACATTCAAAGATCGAAGATCATATTTACATGGAAGATTCTTGAGTCAATTACAGAATATTCCTTGTACTCTCCGTATCAACACATAGTTGCATAGGTCAACATGCTGGACATTGTCCTTTCAAAAGAAAGGACAATTTCAAAAGAAGCACCAAAAAGTAAAAAAAAAATCAAAACAATGACCACAGGAAGTACCACGGTCGATTCTCGCATTCAAGAAGTGCTTTGTACTCTCAGTTCCAACGAAGAAAACAAAAAGTACTTAATTTCCCAGCAATGAAAGCTTCTTTCATTTGAGCAAAATTGAAAAAACAACGAACCCAACAGAAAACATAAAAAATAACGGAAAAAACTATGAGATTCTTTCAGATTTTATTCTCCATACAAACTTCAGAGACATTGCTTCCATTGGAGGTGTTTTTTTTAACCAATTAATGTATTGAAAGCAATACACTTGAACCAGGTGATTGTTTCTATGTTCGAATTCCCTGCACTTTAATCGCTTGGACCATTGGTATATACTAAAAGAAATCTTAATATTCTATAAGAAAATGAGTGAAGATTAAAGAGATTAAATGTATACTTCCTGTTTCAAAAACAAGAAAAGAGAAAAAGAGAGACAGTGATCTGCAGAGTGCGACTACAGTTTAGTCTCAATCGAAAACTCCATTCAATATCAAAAGTGACTATTGTACGTGCATGGTCATTTCGGCAGAAATAAAGTCTGATCATGGGAGGTGCCCAAAAATCCAGAATTTTTTGAAAATAGAAAAAAAACATATACGATTGTACTACTTGTAAGAAAACCAGAATACGTTTGTTTGATTCAAAAGCTAAGAATTTAGTTAATAGATCGACACGTGCGAAGTGCCGTAATGGCCTTGAATGCGGGTACGGCAATCCTAGTACATTCAAAAGCGCTTCTTTTGGACGGTTCTTTAGACTCAAAGGTGAGGATTTTCCACAAGAAATGTCAAAAGCCGTTCATACTATTCCTGTTGCGAAGGACGAAAAGGAAATGCATGACGATTGAATCAGTGGAACTCATTTCGAAATGGAAGTCTGCCACTGTAAGAAGCTAATACTTCACTCCATCTGAACCCACTTTACTAAGAAATGAGTGTTTTATTACCAAGAATGGAATTTAGTCTGCCGTACATTGGACGTTCTTGCATTCATGAAAAAAGTGTGGAATTTTCACCAAGCTTACCAAGAATGTCTCATTTCACTGGGAATTTCTGGTGGAATGAGTCATGCAGCTTGGTAGAAATACTACACTTCTCCACCAGTTAATAATTTCCTTGCTCGTTCAATCATTGAAATCTCCACAGGAAATGTGAAGATCAGTGTATCAACGATTCAGGAAGACAGATCAGTAATTGGAAGTAATCATGACTACCACTTCATTCACTCTGACTCCAAGATTTGAAGATTCAAAATGTTCGGTGACAAGAAAGTACGAGGCGAGGGTGATTTCTTACAGACGTGATCGACGATGAGGCGACCGTTGGACATGCGACCAGAGGGGCCGGCGGGGAAATCCATCCCGTAAGGCAGATACTCCGAGACCGATCGGAACGGCATGGCGGCCGAATTCTCGCCCACATCCATGTACGAAGCTCCGAAGATGAAGAGCGGCGGTGATTCACACCCGCCATCGTTGATCAATTCTCTGGCTCCCACACTCGCCGCCATTAGCAACACCACCACCATCACCAGCGCAATAAAGTCCATCTTGCACCACCTGCAGACACCATCTCGCAGTTTTAGAAACAACGAAACAAGAACTCCATCCCTGCAGTTTCAACACTTGCATGAATTCAGTGTCTCAAGATCCAGTGTTTGTTCAACCTACTTTGATGTAGAACTACTAACAGTCATCACCACACAATTCCTGCACAAAGAAAGAGCTCGAGGCCTCTTTCAAAACTAGCTTGAACCGAGTGTCACAAGAGAAGGAAGAACTCTAGGTCTGTTTTAAGACTAGCATGCACAGTGTGTCTCAAGATGACACACTTATAGAACTACTAACACCACCGAAACCACAGTAGCGATTACGCAACAGCAGTAGATGTTGCAACGTTGAATGTTGTAGTGAAATATTCAATGTATTGGCCACTACTACAACTAGCGCACTCTCAGGGTGCACACTATTGCAGCTCCTCCACACAATCACAGTCTCTAAGTAGGACGCAATCACACTCAAGTACGACACAGACAGTCTCGATTAGGACACAATCACTCTCAAGTAGCAGGACACAATCACAGTCTCAAGTAACACTCTTTGCGTGATTGAAAACTAGAGCAGAATCAATGGAGTGTTCGCTCAACCTATTGCGATCCTGTACTGCAGTAACAACAGCATTCACTGCAGTACCACTGTCGAAGCAAGCACTACAGCTCCGAGCACACCTCGGATGTATCAAATCGACGTCGGCAGCTCTAGAACGAGTAGTAACTTGCTGTGCTATATGAAGGTGTGTGTCGTGAGCTCACACGGACGTCACGTTTATATTGCTGCCTGCAGAAAGCAAACACAAAAGCAAGCGCACTGTGTAGCGCAGTCCCCAACGAACGTGTGTTCGGCAGAGTCAAGCTACGTTACTGTTCTGTACATACTCACGTTTTCACCGGCAATGAATCTTCCAGGCATCACCTCTCTCAATTTTCAAACACAGAATCAATTGGTCATTGTTTCAGATTGAAGAATGTTTGAACCAAGATGTTTGGTCACCTTGTTAATCGATCACAGATCTGGTCGATGAGGATCGGCAAGCCTGCAGAGATGTGGGCACTGTTGCAGGTCCATGCCAGGGAGCGAAAAGCAGTGGTGATCCTTCGTCCAGGGCATCCAATGACAACCCCAACCTACTTACCACCACAATCCTTTCAAAGCACAAAATCACTCAAACCAATCGTGATTTAAATTGTAAAATTTCACTTTTTGAATGCATCATGAGAAGGTGATTCAGTTTGACATCAAAATGTAAGTGAACAGTTGAGTATAGTGAGAGCTACAAAGTAGATTCTGTTCGAAAAGCCCCTCAGGTTTTTTGGGCGTTTAAGGATTAACCCTTAAAGGCGCCTGTCAGCCCCTCGGGTTGTTTTCCAACAGAATCTTGCTTGTAGCTCTTTTGATCCTCAATTTTTCACTTATTTTTTTATATCATTCTGGTCACCTTTTTGTGATGCATCTACAAAGTGAAATCCTACAATTCAATTCGCAATTTGTATGAGTGATTTGTGCTTTGAAAGGATTGTGGTAAGTAGGTTGGGATTGCACAAAACCTTGTAGGAGGTTGCAAACTCATCATTTATTGGTTCATTCATGTTGCCCAAGTCCAAAAGATGCCGAGATCCGATTTCGGGCTGCCCATTGAGGAGTTTAAGGGTTAATGGTGTAAATTTCAGCGTTAGTCATGCAAGAAATTTATGCAAGGAATTTGTGTCGCAAATCTGTGGTGAAGGTAGCTATGCAAGCATTTTGTGTTGATTAGTATAGGAGAGGATTGGATGTACGGTACACGGGAATCAATATTAGTTCTTTGGACCTACGGGAATCAATATTAGTTCTTTGGACCTTTCTAAAATTTGTTATGACTATTTGAAGTTGGGTTTGTAGATGTTATTCAAGCACAATAGTCTTAAATGTTTGTGGTGAGTATATTGAAAATTTCCCTTTGAAGCTATTATGTACTTGAGGCAAAGTTCACCCCGATCAATTTGGTATTGTCATTGTGGTTTGTTTTAAGCACGCTACCTTTTTGCAATGACTTTTCTTGGATTTTGAACAACAATGAATGTTTATTGCACCAAAAAAAATTATTACAAGCAATGGCTTTTATAGTGGGTGTACTTTGATTTATTGGTACGATTGAGAAACATTAACTCTGATCTACAAAATTTAATTTATAGTAAACATGTTATCATACATAGTTTATAGAAGCAACTTGTAGCGTATAATATAGATGTATGGTTTGCAATGTAAGATTTGAAGTTTATTGTTATAACATATGGTGTATAATGCAAGCATGTGCATTAAACAACATACCATAGTAGACAATTTTATTTGTACAGCATGGAAACACAAAAGATATACACTACCGACCAACTTTATTGATAGTGTCACGTGTCCCTCTTGCTCGACCCATTGGTAATAATTTTTGGAAAATTTAAGGCCAATATGCACTTAGCAAGTGTGGAAGTTGTGCAATAGTTGTCAGAAAGTGTAATTAAGTGGTAGTTTGCATTAACCTTTCAACGCCCTTTGCGCTTGGGTCGGGTAGCCCAAAGAATCAAATGAGAATAATTCAAGGATATCTGCACGTTGGAGAGTATATCTGCAGCCATGCAACCTCTCCAACCAATTGGTAACATTAATTTCGATGCAACATTGTAACTTGGGCAGAAATGAGTTGAAGTGATGGCTCTCCAATCCTCTGGTTAAGCGAGAACCAGCTCTAATTGCAATTTACAATAAGCACAATCAGTAGCAATAGATGCACTATCCGCTACTGAGCAATTTGATACTACTCTCACACATAAAATGGTTTAGAGATGATGGAGAAAATGGAACCCAAATTTTGAGAAGAGGCCCGAGGGGCACTATTGGGCGCATAAGTGTTATGAAGAGTGCAAGCAACATTTTTTTTATTTTAAATTTTTTTTTGAATTTTTTTTAAAATTATTTATTTATTTATTATTATGTAATAATTCGGTAGAAGTTAGAGGTGGTAACAAAGGTAGTTATGGTTGAAGTGTTGTCAAAAATTCCTAGACCTGTTTATCAAGTGCAATAAATGCACAATGTACAATAAACACTACCAAGCACTACATTCAAACAACCCACAAACTACCACTTCCAAATTTTCACTTGGTGATGTGAGCCCTATTTTGGTGTTTAGAGTTTGAAATGATTGAAAAACCTCTATGGAGCAAACACATAACATGACATAAGGTAAAGGTATCCCATCACTTCCCGAACTGTGGTTTTCTTGGACCTGGAATGGTAGCAACAGGATTGGTTTCCTTGCCACAGACTTAACCCTTAACCCCTAAACGTCCCTAGTGTCGAAAAACGACATTTTGGATGAAGGGCAAAAACTTTGAAGAGCCATAACTTCTTCATCCAAACTCCGTTTTTGACAAAATCACTTGTGTTAGGTCACAAATCAAGTCTAGTTTATGTGGTAGAAATTGCAAACTCACAAAATAAAGTATGAATAAATGGCATGGATTTTCGTGAAGGCAGCTTATGTTTTTGGGTTTTCAAACATTTGGCATGTTTTACCATTGTAAGCCAATTATATGAAATCTGAAATAGTTTTTTATGAATTTTTTTTCATAGGTTTGATATTTAGATGCATCCCAACAACTTTGTAGTTGGAAGTTTTTTGATCTAGATAACTTTGGTATTGGCTTTGCAATGATGTTTCTACGATGAAAAAAGTGAAAAAATGGATGATTTTTGAAGAGCTAGATCTCCTTCATCCACCGTTAGATTTTGACTTTATTTTTTGGAATGGATTCCAATTATAGTCTATTTTTTAGTGGTAGAAACCTTGACCCAATCGAGGATATATTGAAGAAAAGGCAAGGATTTGAGTGCGAGGGGTCTAGTTTTTGACTATTTTTCCTTTGTAAAATTTTTGGCAGTTTTCACGACTACAAGGCTACTATTTGAGCCAAGATTTTTTTTTGATGAATTTTTATGGTACAAGAGTGTCTTTGAGATGAAAATGAACAACTTTCTAGTTGCTGATTTTTTTATTGCAAATTTCATGTTGGTAGTATTTTCACTTCAAAGTGGAAATGATGGTATTTTGTAGCCAGTTCTGCGCACTAATATGTTATGATCTCGCAATCTATGAGGTCCCATGAGTCAAGTTTTGGTCCACATGCTCTACTACAAGTCTATTACAAGTTTGTATGGTTGAGATCTGAATAGCTTATCTTTATTTTCATCTATATGACTTTTTTTGAAAATGAGTTTTTGGCTAAAATAACCCCAAGGACGTTTAGGGGTTAAACGCCCAAGAGAGCCCGAGGGGCTCGTTTCTAACAGAATCTTCCATGTAGCTCCCTCTGTAATGGACTTTTCACTTATATTTTGATGTCAAACTGGTCACCTTCTTGTGATGTATTCAAAAAGTGAAATTTTACAATTTAGATCACAATTTGTATGAGTGATTTTGTGCTTTGAAAGGATTGTGGTAGGCAGGTTGGGGTGGTACATAACCATGTAGGAGGTTGCAAGCTCATCATTGATTGGTTCACTCATGATGCCTAAGTTCAAAAAGTGCACTATTCATGATGCCCAAGTCCAAAAGATGTTGTGATTCAATTTTGGGCTGCCCATTTCAGACCCCATGGGCGTTTAAGGGTTATAAGGTGGATAATGTTTGAGAGCAGGTTTCAAGATTCCTTTCATGATAAAATAATTGCCACATGATGAGTACATTCTTGGAAGCAAGTTTACATACAACACCAAGATGGGGGAGACAACTATACATCCACATAAGAAAACCAGAAAATGCCTTCACTAAAATGCATGTCACCGATTTATACTTCATTGTATGAGTTCAAAATTTTACTATACAAACTTAACTTGATTTGGGACCCCATCCATGTGATTTCGTCAAAAACAGAGCTCGAATGAAAAAGATATGGATCTGTGAAGATTTTGTCCTTCATCCAAGATGTAGTTTAACCCTTAAACGCCCAAGCAAGCCCGAGGGGCTTGATTCCAACATAATCTTCCATGTAGCTCTCACTATGCTCATCTTTTCACTTATATTTTGATGTCAAACTGGTCACCTCCTTATGATGCATCCAAAAAGTGAAATTTTACAATTCAGATCACAATTTGTATGAGTGATTTTGTGCTTTGAAAGGATTGTGGTAGGTAGGTTGGGGTTGTACATAACCTTGTAGGAGGTTGCAAGCTCATCATTGATTGGTCCATTCATGATGCCCAAGTTCAAAATGTGCACTATTCATGATGCCCAAGTCCAAAAGATGTTGTGATCCAATTTTGGGCTGCCCGTTTTAGACCCCATGGGCGTTTAAGGGTTAAGCACATTGGCAACTATTAGGGGTAAGCCATGACTATATTTGGATATCAAAGTAGTGTGATTTCAGTAGAATGGTGTGTTTTTTAAAATGTGGATGTCGGTTGAATCACATTGTAATCTTCATACATCTAGTGAAGAAACCATGGGAATATATGGGATGTGCACAACAATAAGGTAGTCGTCTTTCAAATAAGCACCTAGTTTACTATAATCTCAAGTGGTAAGAAATGATGATATTGTACAAAAAATACAATCTCTTCACATTTTATTCACACAAAGCCAAAGTCCACATTTTGGGTTAGCTTATTCAATTTTCTACAATCATATGTCACTATAAAGGGACCTATGTCACATGATTCACAACATCTCCTACTTTGAGGGCATCATAGATGACAGCCCCCTTTCTTACAGCTAGATGTTAAAATGATTGTAATACTTTCACTGCTCGGATATAAAGATAAGAATATTTTGTACAATAGTAATATACACCACCGCTTGGAACCCTCTCAAAACTAACTCTAAATCCTAACAATATTGTATAGTACTCTGCCTCACTACTTTCTCTTCTTCTCATTGTTTTTGGTGCCCACACATTTCTTTGATGGAAAGTGGAGGTGTCATATACTCACCCTTTACTAATGCTTGGGCGATATGGAAGTTAAATGCATCCGTAGTATGCATTGCATCCCACATCATGTATTCCGATCGATTCTCACATACAGTAGAATTTTGCCACTCTCCATCCACAATCCCTGCGCGTCCACATTTTACTACTTCATTCCAATTGTACTCTCCACCACCATAGCCACAACATGATTTGCGGATAGTCTTTATTCCTGTAAAAAGAGAGGAAAATTGAACAATATCAATAGAAAATAGATTCTCCTAAAGCTTGGATAAGAGATAAGAGCTTCATATGTTGTATGGTCCATTGAATTTGTGATAAAAAGATAAATAAACTTCAAATTGGACGCACGACAAGATTTCGAAACAACCTAAGTTCTAGAATTGGTATTCCCATAGATGCATTCAGACTAGGTGTTTCCCTGATTCCATGATTAAAAATCTAATTAGTTAAACTTAGATGCGATAATTTTAAGACTATCAGTACAATTGTCATCACACAAATGACTATTGAAAGATATGTATGGCTAACATCACGAGAATACTCCACAAAGTTACACTTTTCCAGATTGTAAAGATATGTTTTAAAAAGAATGGACTCACCATATTTGGATGGATTTCGAATGCCATCCATGATCATCTCACGAACATGGAATAGAACAATATTTGCCCCAACTAGCTCAACCTCCAAAGCACGAAGTAATTCTCCCAAATGAGTGTTATGATAATTATTGTCAATTGCTCTTTGAGCAATACAACCATCTTCATTTAGTTCCTCTTTTGTAGTCTTCCCAAGTTCAGTAGGATAACATTCTGTGGGAAGAGATTCCAACACCAAAAATGTCCTTGCTCCTTCATTATAAAGTTCCTGGCAAAAATAAATACCAAACAACATAAGATACCTCACATAATTCAATATTACACAAGTTACAAACATAAAATCATGGAGAATCAATTCACTTCATCATGATTCTTTTCCTTCACCTAAATACGAGTTCCTCCAATAACAACATCCTCTACTTACATGCAAATCTTGGTTCATGATATAGTTGGCCTTATACATATTAGTCTTAACAATGTCACTACAACTTGCAACATCATTCAAAAATCACTCTAAGTTCCACATCAAAGAGCCCCACTTTTGCTCTCATCACTTCAAAAAACTAAAGTTATTCTTGACTTCACTATACCTTGTTGCTACTTTCAAGCACTTTCTCAACAAATATGACTTTTTTTACCAAAACAATGTGTATCATACTTTACAATAATTATTACTTAATCCACGATACATACCCGAATTGCGTAAGCAATGTTGCTTAGCACCAATTGACTCATGGCTGCAAATGTGTCATGAGTAGTATTAGTTAAATCATTGTTGCCTGTCTCAAGGATGTACACTCCATTTGGAAATCCCCGTGGTGATGGTAGAAGCTCATGCACATCTGTAAACACACAAACATACATTCAATGGTTCAAAAATATTGAAAAGAAAAACTATATAGTAAACATGTAGATAGTCAAATTTGTAATATCGTGACCGATAGAAATGAGAGATCCAACATTCACCATACAAGTAACAGAATAAACATTTTTAAGTATGAAAGAGAAGAAAAGAAATAGAATAGGACTTACTTTTTTTCTTCTTTTGATACATAGAAAGAGTTTGGCGCCGGAAGACACGAAATTGGTCAACTTGGATGGAAAGTGAGAAGAGGCCCATATTATCAGAGCCATCTCCCTTAATGGATGAATTGCATGCTTTGGATCCTGATGAGGCAAAGTTCACTCCATGTCGAAAATCCGCACCCACTGTCTTCAAGTACGGATCTATATGACCGTAGCCTAATAACTCTGCTGCCATACACAAACACATCCCATTAGCTTTCTATACATCTCCTTTCAAACAAAATATTCTTAAACTTGGTCACCCAATATTGAGGTTTCAGAACCAATGACAGAAGAATATCAACCAAAAACATGACATAAAATCTAGGAGTACTAGATCTAAAACATCTATGAGAATCTCAAATTCACCACACTACAAGATTCACAATATCTATGTTCAACACTCTCAACAGGAACTTCATATCATGGTTACCAGAGTACAAGTATACATAGATTCTCATACTTTCATATTCCAAACCTCAAACTATACATACTTGTACTCAGAAAT
This sequence comes from Bryum argenteum, assembly GCA_037043015.1. Taxonomy (NCBI): domain Eukaryota; kingdom Viridiplantae; phylum Streptophyta; class Bryopsida; order Bryales; family Bryaceae; genus Bryum; species Bryum argenteum. Next base: position 10,890,373 of record CM073330.1, read on the forward strand.
ACAGACAATCAAAGGATTTCAGAAACATTCAAAGATCGAAGATCATATTTACATAGAACCATATTTCCTTGTACACTCCGTAACAATGCTTGAAATGTGCTTCCAACACGAATTAAAAATGACTTGAGCTTGTTATTTTACATGATAAGGTACTGATTTGCAACAAGTTGACGTAGTTGCATAGGTCAACATACTAGACACTGTCTTTTCAAAAGAAAGGACAATCTCAAAAGAAGAACCAAATGGTAAAAAATTAGAACAGTGACAACAGGAAGTACCACGTTCGAAAAGTGATGTGTACTCTCAGTTTCAAGAAGAAAACAAAATGTACTTTTTTATCCTAGCAATGGAATCTACTTTCATTTGAGTAAAATTGAAAAACAACAGAAAACATAAAAGGTACTGGAAAAAAGTATGTGATTCTTTCACTCAATACCATACTTGCAGAAAATAATCCTATTTTTAGGTGTCGAAAAATCTAGAATTTTCTAAAGAATACGAGACATATTTGCACAGAAAGAAAACTGGAATCGCAACAAAAATAGGTAAATCAAATTTAGAAACACAGAATTAGTTAATTTGCCATTGCCAAAAATGGCCATGCAGGAACGGTAATACAACCAGATTTGATTCTCCATCCAGGAGGTGACTGTTTTCTATGTTTGAGTTTCCTGCGATTTGTTCCCTTCTCTTGGTATTATTATTGTATGAGAAATCTTAATATTGTATAAGAAAATTAGTGAAGAAGAAAGCGATTATGTTTCAAAAACAAGAAAAGGGAAAGAAAAAGAGAGTGAACTGCACAAGCAGTAGAGAGCGACTCTTCAATCTCATTTGAAAATAATAATGAAAGTGACTGCTATTGAAAGTGACTGCTCCTCCATTCAAAATCAATACTTTTCCCTGCTTTTTAGACTCGAAGTGAGGATTTTTCAAAAAGACGAAAAAGGAAATGATTGATCAACTCGATTCAACCACTCACAAGTGCAACTCTTTAGTCTCATTTCAAGAGAAAATCTGCCACTGTAAGAAGCTAATGCTACACTCCATCTGAACCCATTTTACTATCAAACTGTGAAGAAATGAATGGAAGTATCTCTTAAATCAACATTGGAAGTAACCATGTCTACACTTCATTCACTCTCCAAAATTTGAAAAATCCAAAATGTTCGGTAACAAGAACGAGGCGAGGGGTGATTCCTTACAGACGTGATCGATGATGAGGCGACCGTTGGACATGCGACCAGAGGGGCCGGCGGGGAAATCTATGCCATAAGGCAGATTCTCCGAGAACGATCGGAACGGCATGGCGGCCGAATTCTCGCCCACGTCCATGTACGAAGCTCCGAAGATGAAGAGCGGCGGAGCTTCACACCCGCCATCGCTGTTCAAATCTCTGGCTCCCACACTCGCCGCCATTACCACCACCACCATCACCAGCGGAGTAAAATCCATCTTGCACCACCTGCACACACTATCTCTCAATTTAGAAACACAGAAACAAGAACTCCATGCCTGCAGGCAGTTTCAGCACTTGCATGAATAGAGTGACTAAAGTTCCACTAATTCTAGGTCTTTTTATAGATTAGCGTGCATTGAGTGTCTCAAAATCAGCCATCACACACCTTTCTTGGCAGAGGAAAAGCTCGAAGCCTCCTTAGATTGATTTGAGTGTCACAGGAGACGGAAGAACCTAGGGGGTAGAATGTAGAAGCCGGCGACCTCCTGCCATTGCCTGAGCAATCATCGGGTGACCCTGCAGCGTCCGATGGATGAATGCGACCACCTTGGATGAGGATGAAAAATCCCTGGATGGCGGGGAACGAAGCAATGAACGGGGAGTACCGGCATTTCATTACAATTGGACTTGAGAATTTTCGAATGGAGTTTCAAGGTTTAGGGTTTTTGCCGGTTAAAATTCTTGAAAAACACCCCAATATCATAGGGTTATCACATGAGTACCACCCACGTATAAAACATGTATCAATTAGAATTAGTAGTTGACTATGATTGTTCCAATTCCCCCTTGTCTGGTGGCCATCGAGATGTTAGCATTACGAACGGACACTTCATTCACATCGGCCCCTTAGAAAGGGACTGGAGTTTCGGTCTATCTAGATGATCATGTAAAATGAAGGATATCAACCGGATGACCTCTGAAAACTTTTCGGGTTGTGGTACGGAGACTGGAGGTATTGACACCATTGGAGCAAGATTAACTGGAGTGAACAGCGGAGTTGAGTACCGTATCAAAAGCTATAGTAGAACAATCAATAATGGGGCATTTCCAATAATGAGGCTCTAGTAATTTGGACGTTGAGGTATATATAATAGTTTAACTATGCAACAATATCATACTGACTTGATGCAAACATCAAAGGGTATCACTTTAGAGCACCAGTTTAGGAACACCTATATTTCCAACTTCAGAAAATTATTATGTCTCATTGTAAAAGAGTCCAAGAAATGATGATTCAACTTCCTTTAGCTTTCTACTAATTTTCTCCATGCACAAAAATTGCTTGCACTGGTAACATCCCTATGGATTTTTTGTGTTGGAGATTGCCCCATTAATGGCCACCTTACTATAGGTATCGATTGCTCCAATTAGAATCACATTAGAGGGTTAAATGGGTTTTTGTAGTTTCTAGTAGTCTAGATATAGGGCTTTAAACCATACATTTGGTAGAAAATTTATTGGGTGCACCTTGTATTGCAAACTGTATGTGCTAAAATTGGAACGGCATGTTGCTATTTGGATCATGAAATTATAAAAAGTGATTGATCGTTTTGTGAAAATAGACTAAATATCGCAAGCGTTCCATATTATAACCACATCAAGACTCGCTAATAATAATACTACCGAGTACAACAAAGTTGACAATCATTTCTTCTAAAGTATTAATCTTTGTGTTATTTGATTTAGGGCAAAAGTAAAAAAAGTACTAGATCCAATACATGCTCTACACCTCCAAAAACTCATTCTCCTTCTACTCGCCTACTACGATTATATTTTCATTTACAAAATTTACTTTCAACTACCTCCACTGTTTTTTTACACCTTCAATTCATTCCACATTTGTGTATTAATTATTAACACATAATTATCTCCACAAAAATTATACCAATTTTTAGTGATATGATTATCATCAATGTTATCATGTATTGAGCTACCATTTAACTAGGCTGGGTAACCCAACAATACATTAAAGTAAGTGCTTGCTTAAGCCCTAAAGGTCCATAAAACTGTGCATATGGCAAGAAAATGAGCAAAGAGTAAGTTTGCGTTACCGAAGCAAAAATCATTGAACTCAAGGGTCTTGGTAAGACAAAGTTCCTCTATCATGAAAAGACTTAAGAACAACTTGATTGAATAAGATGTTTGTCTCTCATATTTCTCAAATGACTCTTAAGATCTCATGCTTTCTTCAAGTAGGTCTCTAAAGAACCTCCTTCAAACATCTCCAATGTCAAAAGCGTAACATCAATGTCAAGATTTGAGATTGATTTCCGGAAACAAATTGTGCCTCCTATTTGTTCCAAGCCTATTTGTTCCAAGCCTATTTGTTCCAACCCTTGCTAGGATAAGAGTAATCTACAATAAGGCTAATCAAGTCATTAGCCACCGAGGTAAGAATAAGACGACAAACAATTATAGCCTTGCATGTTTCTCGTTGCAGTGCTTGTCTTTAACCCTTAAAAGCCCACGGGGTCTGAAATGGGCAGCCCAAAATTGAATCACAGCATCTTTTGGACTTGGGCATCATGAATAGTGCACTTTTTGAACTTGGGCATCATAAGTGAACCAATCAATGATGAGCTTGCAACCTCCTACTAGGTTATGTACAACCCCAACTTACCTACCACAATCCTTTCAAACTACAAAATCACTCATACAGATTGTGATTTAAACTATAAAATTTCACTTCTTGAATACATCACAAGAAGGTGACCAGTTTGACATCAAAATATAAATGAAAAGTTCATTACAGTGAGAGCTAGAGAGAAGATTCTGTTGGAAAAGAGCCCCTCGGGCTCTCTTGGGCGTTTAAGGGTTAATGGTCACATGGAACGCAATAGGAGTCTGTTTTGTTTCTATTATGAACCAGAGACGCTCTACTTTTATTACGAATACTACAGACTGAGTCTTCAGGCTCCACACATAACAGTTTTCGAAGCCTTGCAACTTTTCTCCTTTGTGATTGAGTATTCTGCCATTTTGTATGCTCTCTCTATCTACAACGGCAGACTCTTTCGATGGCTCACTCACTCTCTGGCACAAGTGGCAGCTTGATTCGTTGTCTAAAGGTATGGCAACTTGGTTCGCTGTTATAAAGTTGTGTGAGGATATATGAAGGTCACGTTATTCCTGCTTGCGGAAAACAGACAGAAAGCATTAACACGAAAGCAAGCACAACCCTCGTCGAGCATGTGTTCGGTAGAGTCAATCAATTCAAGTTACTATATTGTATTCTTTTTCGTCAGCGGGAGTGCCTTGTGAACCTTCCATCACCTCTGACTCGATCGCAGTTGATAGACTCATTATCGATCAATCGGTAACTGTTTCAAAGTAAAGAATATTCGAATGAAAATGTTTTATCACCTTGTAATTGTCTGATCACAGGTCTTTCGTCGATGATCGGCAAGCAAGAGATCGATCTGAGCACTGTTGCGGATCCAGGGAGCGAAATCCAGTTGTGATCCTTCGTCCAGGGCATGGACTCATGGAGACTGACTTAAGCAATCAGGGCTATCAATGCACCTACCGACTTTAGTTACATTCTTTAATAGTATTGTGGTTTTGGACTTTAGGTGACTTCGGTAACCTGCTCAATAATGGTGGTAGTTTTGTGGGAAAGTCAGTCATGCGAGAAACTCGTGTGGCAAAATTTTGTGACCTTTCTTGAGTGCTAATATGTTAACCCTTAAGCATGCCCCTCGGGCTTGCTTTCACTGTATTTTCAGAGGGGTTGGGCGTTTAAGGGTTAAGTTGTATCCGACTGGTGTATGTAGAGTACAAAAATGAGCAGATATCTCAAGGCATTTGTCTTGCTTTGCGGTATGCAAAATTTCTTCAATAAGATGCCAAGGCCAAGTAGGTAAGCCAACACGTGATGATTCACATCGTTCAATACATAATTTCTTCCCAATTCCACTATCCTGTATATTTGTCCATGTCAATCATTGCTTATAAATTCGTCCGTTAGATGATTGATTTCCTTAAACTGAAGTAAAATGGTGTATTTCCAAAAATAAGGAAATAGGTTGAACAAGTTTTATACATCCAATGAAGAAACCATGAGAGTATATGTTTTGGACAAAATACTAAGGTAAGGTAGTCATCCATCATATACTATCCCCATATTTTATCATCTCAAGGATTTAAGATGATGATATTGTACACTACAATAAGTTTTAAAAAACCTCACATTTTGGTAACAAGAAACCAAATGTCCACATATGAAGCTTCGTCAATTTTCTACATACATATGTCACTATGAAAGGATCTATGTGACATGTTTCACAACATCTCCTACTTTGAGAGTATCCTAGATGACAACGCCCTAAGTTATTACAACTGGGTGTTGATCACTATTGGAATCTCAAAAAAACAACCTTTCGGATAGTAGTGGTATAGTTACACTACTGCTGGCAACTCTCACAAAACTAACTCTAAACCCTAACATCATCGTACACTACTCTACCTCATTACTTTCTCCTCTTCTCATTGTTTTTGCTGCCGGGACACATTTCTTTGATGGAAAACGAAGGTGTCATATACTCACCTTTCACTATTGCTTGGGCAATATGGAAGTTGAATGCATCTGTAGTATGCATTGCATCCCACATCATGTATTCTGATCGATTCTCACATACGGTATATTTCTGCCACTCTCCATCCACAATCTCTTCATGTCCACATTTTACTATACCATTCCAATTGTACTCTCCACCACCATAGCCACAACATGCCCTCCGAACAGTCTTCAGTCCTATACAAGAAGAGAACAATTAAACAATGTTAGTAGAATATAGATTCTTCTTAAACTTAAATAAGTGACAAATGCTACACATTTGTTGTATGGTCCATTGACTCTACAATCACAAAATGTCTAAAATTCAAATTGGAAGAACCAGAATTTTTTTGGGACTACCCAAATTTCAAAATTGATTTCCCCATAGATGAATTTAGACTCAAGTGGTGTTTACCTAATTCTATGATGGAAATCTAATTAGCTACCCCTATATGTAATATTTTGAAGACTATTAGTACAATTATCATCACAAAAATGACAATTGAAAGAGATGCAAAGATGATTGTGTTTCAGAAAGAATGGACTCACCATATTTGGATGGATTTCGGATGCCATCCATAATCATCTCATGAACATGAAATAGAACAATATTTGCCTCCACTAGCTCCTCCTCCAAAGCACCAAGTAATTCTCCCAAATGGGTGTTATGATGAATATTGTCATTTGCCAATACAGACAAACAACCATCTTCGTTTAATTGCTCTTTTCTAGCTCTCCAAAGTGCGGTAGGATAACATTCTATGGGAATAGCTTCCATCACCAAAAATGTCCTTGCTCCTTCATTGTAAAGTTCCTAGCAAAACAAATATATGAAACAATAAGATATCTCACATGATTCACCTCCGTTTCTTTTACTCAACTCAAGTTCTTCTTAGCTTCACAAATACTCAAAAATCAAAGTCCATGTACCAATTTGTGAACCCATTAACCGCTTACTAAACCCTAAATTGAGGAATTGTTATTGACTTTACAATACATTGTTGATACTTTTAGTAAGTGCATACTCAACAAATATGAGTTATACCTAAAGATGTGTCACACTTTACAATGATTATTACTTAATGCACAATACGTACCCGAATTGCATGGTCAATGTTGCTTAACACCAATAGACTCATGGCCGCATATGTGTTGTGCGTGGTCTTGGCAAAGTCATTGTTGCCCGCCTCAATGATGTACACTCCATTTGAAAATCCCCGTGGTGATGGTAGAAGCCCATGCACATCTTCAACCACACAAACATGCATTGAATGGTTCAAAATCATCAAAAGGAAAAAATGGTTAACAAACATAATTATAGAATATGGCGACTCTTAGATAGGAATGAGAGATTGAACACTGACCACAAACCGTACAAGTAACAAAAAAAAAAAAAAAGTTTTAAGGAATACATAGAAGCCTAGAAGGGGACTTACTTTTTTTCTTCTTTTGGTACATAGAAAGAGTTTGACGACGGAAAACACGAAATTGGTCAACTTGGATGGAGAGTGAGAAGAGGCCCATATTATCGGAGCCATCTCCCGTAATGGATGAATTGCATGCTCTCGAGCCCGATGACGCAAAGTTCACTCCATGTCGAAAATCCGCACCCACTGTCTTCAAGTACGGGTCGATGTGACCGTAACCCAATAACTCTACTACCACACACAAACACATTCCATTAGCTTCCTATACATCTCCTTTCAAACAAAATAGTCCTTAAACTAGACATAAAATCTAAGAAGATACTAGATTTAGAACATCTATGAATCTCTCAAATCTAGGGCAGTAGAAGATTCACAATATCTTTATTCAACACTAAGGAACTTCGGATCATGGTTACTAGAGTACAAAAAATATTCTTAGACCTTAAACCAACAGAAAACTTTAAGGGTATAGAAAAAACCTATACTATTGATCAATAGTACAACCAGATTTATTCTCCATGATCCAAAATTTCACTGGAGATACAACTGTTTGTATGTTCAAGTTTCCTGCAATTTTATTTGCTTCTGTTGATATACTCTGTAATCTTGAAATCTTAATATATTGTGTAAGAAAATTAGTGACGAATGAAGTGATTATATGATACTCTTCCTGTTTCAAAAACAAGAAGACAGAAAGAGAGTGATCTGAACCAGGTAGCTGTACAGTAGTCTCATTTTGAAATGAAAATCTGCCACTGTAAGAAGTTGATACTACACTCTATCTGAACCCATTTTACTAAGAAATGAGTGTTTTATTACCAAGAATGGAATTTAATCTGCCTTACATTGGACGTTTCTGCATTCATGAAAAAGTGTGGAATTTTCACCAAGCTTGCCAAGAATGTCTCATTTCACCAAGCTTGGTGGGAATTTCTGGTGCAATGAGTCATGCAGGTTGGTAGAGACACCACACTTCTCCACCAGTTCCAAATTCCCTTGCACTCCATACTCATTTTATATGTGAAATGAGTGTATCAACACTTCAGGAAGACAGAATCAGTCACTGAAAGTAACCATGACTACACTTTATTCACTGTTCAAGATTTGAAGATTCAAAATGTTCGGTGACAAGAACGATGCGAGGGTGAGTCCTTACAGACGTGATCGATGATGAGGCGGCCGTTGGACATGCGACCAGAGGGGCCGTCGGGGAAATCCATGCCGTAAGGCAGATACTCCGAGTACGATCGGAACGGCATGGCGGCCGAATTCTCGCCCACATCCATGTACGAAGCTCCGAAGATGAAGAGCGGCGGTGATTCACACTCGCCTTCGTTCTTCAGTTCTCTGGCTCCCACACTCGCCGCCATTAGCACCACCACCATCATCACCATCGCGATGAAGTCCATCTTGCACCACCTGCACACACCATCTCGCAGTTCAGAAACAAGGAAACGAGAACTCCATGCCTGCAGGCAGTTTCAACACTTGCATGAATAAGTTCCATGAGAAGGTTCCAGGAGTTCTAGGTCTTTTTATAGATTAGCGTGCATCGAGTGTCTCAAGATCATTCACCGTGTTTGTTCAACAGTCACCACCACACAATTTCTTTGCAGAGACGTACAGAGCTCGAAGCCTCGTACAGAACTAGCTTGAATTGAGTGTTACAAGAGAAGGAAGAACTCTGTTCAGAGACTAGCATGCATAGATTGTCTCAAGATGAACGTGAAAAGAATGATGATGCCCAAGATTACGTACACTTGTAGACTACCAACACTCAGCACAGAAACCGAGCACTTTTGCAAAATCAGTAGCGATTAGGACATCATCAGTAGATCTTGCAACGTTGTATTTTGAAATGAATAAAGTGTTCGCTCAATCTGGACGTGCCCACTACTACATCTGACGCACTCTCAGTGTAGATCCTACACAGTCTCAAGTAGGACGTACTCCGTCGGTGATAAACTGAAAATTAGAGCAGTTTCAATGGAGTATTCGTTCAGCCTACTGCGACCATGCAGTAACAGCAGCAGACCTCCCACTGTCGGATCGAGCAGCGATCGTACATCGGATATTGACCTCGACGGCATGCAGCCAGGAATTGATTGGCCAGGCACGAGCGGCAACTTGGGTCGCTGTATATAAAGGTGTTCAAGAACATCACGTAATTCTTGTGTACGGAACAACAAACAAAAAGCATCTGAAAGCGGCAGCCCCATGGAGCGTGAGACAGTTCGGTAGAATCGATTCTGTACATACTCACTTTTTCAACAGCGGTTCATCACGAGTCACTTGTGAATCTCTCACTGAGCCCCCCATTTCAGGAAACAACATCTGTGGATTGTAAAAAGAGAAACTTGAAAAACTGTTCGATCACGTACAGGTCTGACAGAGCACGCTTGCGGATGCAGGGAGCGACATGTAGACGGTGCCGTGGTGCTCCTGTGAAATAACTGACAATTAAAAGTAACCATTAACTCCACTTTGGTGAAAGGAGTGGTGATTCTTCGGCCAGGGGCATGGAGATTGACTTAGCATTCAGAGCTATAAAGGCTTAGTCTACCGACCTACATTCTACAGCAATGTAGTTCAGACCTTTTTGGCGTGGCCGATTTGTAGAGAGGTTAGCCAATCATGAGAGGAGTTTGTTTGTGTGGCAAATTTGTACTGAAGTTAGTGATTTGTGTATTGAGGGAAAGTAAGTAGAAGATTGTACGTATTTGGAGAATCACGGTTGTCATATTGTACAAGTTACTATTCGTACACATTGGACAAGTTCTATTTAACACCCTTAGATTGACCTCATCGTAAGGCCAAGATACAAAGTCGTCCAAAGTGTTCAATGTGATGATTGAATAGTAAATTGTTCAATGTGACAACCATGATTGAGGTCATCATATTTGGAAGACTTATAAATATGTTATGAATTTTTTTATGATGGACTTGTAGGTGTGTACGCAAGCTCATTAAGTCCTGTTTGCACTTGGCAACAGTTGTGCATGTGTGGTACGAGTAGAGGGAATGAGCAGACGTGAAGTGGCAAACACTAGTGTAAGCATGGAAGTTTTGCAGGAATTGTCAAATTATAGTGTTAATGAAGTTTTTGTTAACCCCTAAAGGTCGAGGAAAGCGAAAACTGCTTTTTGTTGTTTTGGGCAGCTTAGATGAAGGTTCATATCTCAATATTTTGGGCTGCAATTTGGAGGAGATGTGGACAAACATACAATCTTTAAGTGGCAAAATTTGCAAAGTCAAATTCACAATTGAGAAATTTTTACACCACATTTTAGTTTCGAATCCAACTTAGGGCAGGACGGGCTGGTTGCTTCGCCAATGAATGAAGAGGGCGTCAGAAGGGGCAGCATCTTGGGCATAGCAGCAGATTTTGACATGGGCAGTGGGTTTAGAATGGGCTTAGCAAAACCCAGGATGGGCTTAACAAATCCCAGGATGGGCTTAGCAAAACCCACTGAAAAGAGTACAACAATTTTTTTGTTATAACTGATGAATAATTTGTAAAAAATTGAGGAACAACAAAGGTGTGTATGGTTGGAGGGTTGTTAAAAAAATTCAAAGCCCAAGTATCTTCTCTTAAACGCTCAAAATGTGAAATTCCATGTGGAATTCGAAGTCCTACAAGATTGAAATTTGAGTAGTTAAGAATGGAAACAACCTCAAAAGAAAAAAAGAAGGTGACTTAAAATCCCCAAAATTTAACCTGCAGTTGCTTTTTGTAGATACATGATAGTACAAGTGCCTCACCACGTGATACAAAAAATGCCACTAGTTACCAAAGAAGCTAAAGGATAAGTGTTACTAATATGAAAATACACCATTGTAACGTTAACCATATTGTTCAATATTCTCTTTCCACATAAGAATTGCCTTCTGTGCCTCGCCTGATATTGGCACCCACATGTTCCGTTTTGGTTACATCTCCCTCTGAATGGCTCAGGTAACCTCAATGGCATTACCACCCATCCCAGAAAAGGGAGGGTGGATCATCCTCACAATAAGTTGAGTTGAGTTGGTTTGCAAGCCGGGTGCCCCACCCATGACTTGTATACATGGTGATAAAACAAGGAAAAAACAAAAGCAAGATGAATCTCATTGGCACCTTAGAAATCGGAGAGGAATATGGAGTTTGTCCTTTTTTTGTCCTTTGTCCTTTAGGGGCTTCTTTTTTGTTTTAGGGTTGGAGCTCCGCCCCTCAAAATGTTCCCAATTTGCAGGCCAACCTCAACTTCTAACCCCAAAACAAGTTGAGTTCATCCGTTTTGCAAGATGGGTGGGGCACTTTTGAGGGCCGCCACTCACAATATAAGTTGAGTTCATCCGTTTTTCAGGATGGGTGGGAATGCTCTTACAACGTTAAAGCGGCATTATCCCACTAAAATGGCGAGTTTTGGGTAACATTGGTTTATGTCATTTTTTGACATGAAAGGGCAAATATTTCTTAATAAAAAACAATAAAGAAAGTGTGATACTATGGAATTAATGGTGATATTACAGAAATATGTTGATATTATGGAGGATGTGTGTGATATTAATAAGCGTGCCATTTTGCAAACATGTAAAATGGCATGTTTTAGAACAAGGCCAAAATCGCTCATCAAGGTTATGGCAAAATGGCACAAAGAATACCGCCATTTTAACAAAATTCACCTTCTGTTCTTTGGGTTACATCTCCCTGTGAATGGCCTTCGTACGCACATCCTCTGGATTATTTTTCTAATTTATTCACCCCGAAAAGGGATTAAAATTGTCCTGTAAGAAGTAATAAATTCTTCATAGCTTCGAACATGTTTAAGGTATACTACTCAATATAAACGGTACAAATTTTAGATCAAAAAAGTCTATGATGGTGCGAAAAATGCGAATAGTTTTTGTGCAGTTGGAAAGTAAGTAAAAGCCCAAAATCAAGTGGAATCATCAATTCTAGACTTTCCTAAAATCAGTTATAAATTTTTGAAGTTGAACTTACAGGCTTCCTAAAATGGTGCCCTAAAATGACAACAGACAATATCAAAACCCTAACTTCGTGTCACTCTTGTGCTCATTGTGAACACACAAGGAAATGAGTGTCTCACCGAATAATTCTACACTCACTTTCCAAGCATGGTTAGTTGAGACCAAGAATATTCTCATGTATGTGAAAGATTCCTGATACATCAACCATGTGTGATTAACCGGGTCATGTTTGCCCACCGACCCACATGCGCACATGTTTCATGCCCACGGACTTTTTGAAAAAACTCCAAATCGCAAATGAAGCAAACCGAATCCGGAGGGTCTATGGGCATGCAACATGTGTACCCGTCGATAATTGCCTGGACTTGTTGTGGCCGGAAGTGGATTCAGTCACAGTTGGATTTTATTCGTCCATGTTCATGAATGCTCATTTTCATGATAAAATATTTGCCACTTGATGAGTGCAGTCATGGAAACAAGTTTTGCATGGCATGACCACACTAATGTTGTGGGGAGGGATGGAGTAGAATCAACACATACAGTGGTCAGAGAGGACGCTTTCTCTTCCGATATGACCTATACTAAATTATATTTAGTGTTGGCAACATTAAATGCGAACAACAACACTATCTGTCAACAAGGGTGAATTTATGGTAAGGTGTCCTATAATGACGCAATTTTCAGCGCAGAAAATCTACAGGAATGTTGCAAGTGCAAGCAATTTTTGTGCATGGGGAAAATTAGTAGAAAACTAGAGCAAGTGGAATCATCATTTTTCGACTCTTCTACAATAAGTAATGAATTTTTAAAGATGGAAATATAGGTGTTCCTAAAATGGTGCCCTTAAAGTGACGCCCTATAATCTTTGCAGTGTGTACATGGTACTGTTGTATGGAGAAGCTATTATGTACGTGACAGTGAAGATCACTAGGGCTCCATTTTCGGCACTGCGCCATGTTTGGCTGCTCTACCATATGGCATCTCTGAATGCCAACTATAACACCAATTGTCGACAATAGTAAATTCACGAGAATATTAGTGGTTGACATTTAGTGTTGGATTTCAAGCTGAAGTAACCCTGAGCTTGGAATCCTCAATTGAATGCTCCAACTCATTCAGTTTTTTGATCTTGGTAACAAATTGAGATCCTCATAGATAACACTTTCAACATCGGACCCTATTTCCTGGAGAAGAACGTTTTCCTACTTCCTCAATCTTCCACTTGTGTATGTACAAAGCAAAGGATGCCTACTTGCATATTGCCCTTCTTATCGCTTCAAACAAAACAAAAAAGAGAAGCTTACCGTTAATGTGGAGTTCCGGAGTGAGTATTGATATGGTTTAACCTCGAAGAGTGAGTGGCCTCAAGATTTCCTTCTTTCGATGTAAGGAGCAATTTTTTTCATATTGACATATTTTGTAAGGATGTAAATGTAAAATCTAGTACCTAGCTTATTCTTGTATGTGAATGTCAAATCTTAAATTTGGATTCCTCACCAATTGTGAGATCATAATGTTCAAAGTTGGGAAAAAAATAAAAATAAAAATAAAAATAAAAATAAAAATAAAAATAAAAATAAAAATAAAAATAAAAATAAAAATAAAAATAAAAATAAAAATAAAAATAAAAATAAAAATAAAAATAAAAATAAAAATAAAAATAAATTATTGTAGTATAAGAAAGTAATGTTATGGAGGCCAAAAGAATTATTTTTGAAAGTGAGCATAACACAAGGCTCTTTAGACAATTTCTTGTGCCTAGGTGAGAAAGGAATATGTCTATGTAATTTTTACCCTTGTAGGACTCATAAAAAAGATAAATAAATGACTGATTTTTCACTATAGGTATGCTAGAAATTAAATTCAAAGGTCTATTTTCAACAATAGAAAGGGCATGTAAAAAAGTATAAGATTGAAAATCCAAATGGTAAAAGCATGCCTTACTGCTTATTCCACATGTACCCAAAACAAAAAAAATTAAAAAAGAGTAAACTCTCAAAATTATGATGAACTTTTTAAGATACTGCGATTATTGATTTTGGGCAAATTTTGAGGATATACGAGCATATACCCCACTACTAGGAAAATTTCAGCATGCCCTAATAGTGTTTCATAAAAAAAAGTAATGTGGTTTGAATAATTGGTTTGCAATGGCAAAACATGCCCTATGTACCAAAACTCTAAGACGAAAGCTACTTGCACTAAACTATATGTCATAAATTCATGCCATTTAGATGAATATGCTATCATTACCACTATAATGAGATCTAAATTGAAATTCAACCAAGCAAGGCTAAAAACAAAGTTCAAATAAAGAACTCAACACATACCTTTACAAGCAAAGTTGAGATAAAGAATTTATGGCTCTTTAAAGTACTAGCCCTTCGTCCAGAATGTCCAATTTTGACATTAGGGATGTTTTGGGTTTAATAATATAATGTATAATATTGGAATGTATATAATTTTGAGCATTTTCTCTATATACAATTCTCGCCTTAAATATCAATAATCAAGTTGGTGAAGATCTTTCCACATCAATTGGTGATCTTTTGTAACTTCAAAGCTACTTCATTATCAACTAGAGATCCATTCGATATTCAAGAAACCCCACGTTCTAAGCATGTTGTTCGATTGAGGTCTTTGAGACCTTTGTCGTCTTGACACATCTGCATGGTCCACATTTTCTTGGTCTCGTAGTGAATGTGATTCGCCATTTACATTATGCTCTCTTTCAATAGACTCATCAATCATGGTAGTGCGGCATATCGGGCATGTAGCAGCTTGTCCATTAGAGAGTTGGTGTTGTACCCACCTATCCAAGCAAGCACTACAAAAAAAATGCGTGCAATTTGTTGCTCTTGTAGGTACATGCCTCTCACACATACAAATGCTACAAGTAGAATCGTTCTCATCAACACATATGGCCTTGACATGGTTCTCCATTAAAACGTTATGAAATAGTAATAGAAATCCAAACTACCTCAAACAATTATAATTTTTAAAAAGCATAAATCAAAAAGCAAATCCTCCGTAAGGCAGTGAAGCAGTAGAAGTATCACAACTATAATATTATTGTAAGACAATGCTTGGTTAAATAGTATCTCAAAGTTTGAGTCTTGGTAGTAGATGAATGGTTTAAGTCTTGGAAGTAGATGAATGGTTTAAGTCTCGGAAGTAGATAAACGGCATTCGGATGATGCATAACATTATGAGTATTTGAGAGCCTCCCAAGGCTTCACAAGTTACTTGGAAGGTTTTCAAAACCTTCACAAGTTTTTGAAACCGATCTCAAGGCTCTAAGTTACGAACAAAGCCTTAAAGCACTTGTAAGGTTTGAAACTCTTCACAAGCTTAGATAGTTACAAATTACTCAAATTTTTGCGTGCTTTTCAAAGTTCTTGTTAAACTTATTCATCACGCTTTATCTTAATTTATTATCATTACATAAATAAAAGATCAATAATATTGTTCCATTGATAGTGGTTATGGAAGGTGGAAAATCTTCTAGTGGATGGCGTTTTTATTGCAATGGGTTTGTTACAGCTATTTCACTCCAAATTAATTGATAAGATTGTGTGATCTTTGTTGAGTACTGATACGATATACTCTTCCAAGCTATAAAGCCTTGTGACTCAAATTTTGATTCACATTACTTATAACAAGTTTGTTACAAAATAAATAAAAAAGAACACCAAACTCTTGTAGGTCTTGCGTGAATAAAATGCCCGTTCAACCTACCCTTGATGATATGCCCACGGGACATAACAATAGTTTGATACAATATTCTACGATTGAGATCTAGATAGGTCACTTTCATTTTCATTTATGACATTTTTGAAAAAATTTGTGTTCCTAGGCTCTACACCCCCTTCGCCATTCAAGGGGTTAAGGATGAAGCTTCCAACCACGGGTGACAAGCAAGTACATTTGATCATGTCTGACGACTACATCACGTATGCACTCGCGACACATTTTCTTAGAAATAAGCACTTCATATGGAAACCTTGGTGTACAACTCAAGCGTAAGTTCCCAACTATATTTTAGAGTAACAAATTAAAGATGATGTTTAGATACACCATAGAAGCAGTTTACTCCAAAAGTTACCACTTTCAGGCCATGCAAATTATACTTAAATATATTATATTTTGCGTTTTTGTTAATTACTATTTGTGTTACATACTAATTGGAATGTATGAAATTAGAAAATTATGGCAATCGGTATCAAAACATCAACCATTATGCTATCTTATAGACATTACATCTTATAAACATACAACTTCGAAGGTTGGAAAGATTGGTGAACGAGAGATTGTCACACATAATCATGTGTAGTTTTGTAGAGTTAAACATCAATGACTGATGAAATTCCATTAAGCATTCACTAACACCACTTTATAAGATAAAAATAACTTATTAATTTTGTAAAAGCCAAGGGCACCATTGAGGTTGGAAAAATTGGCCACGCCCACCAAGAGCCATTGTGCTCTTAGACTAGCTACAAGTACTTATCAAAAAACCTCATTTCACCTCCAATACCGTAACACCATAGCTGGTTCGTTCTCTGCCGAACAAATAATTATTTATTTTGAAAAAATAAGGTTCGTTTCTCGCAAATCGAATTTTTAAAAATTCGTCTCTATATTTTTAGAGAAAGAAAAATTCGGGGTAGAGAAGGGGGTTTATTTGTGGATGGAGCTTCATAATGACAAGACTAAGCAAGACTTGTAATCAGTAGATTTGGCAGTTACATCAGTGGGGCCAGCGCATAGTTTTGTCATTTGCCCATTTTTGGAGGGCAGCAGAATAAGTCCACAATCCTCCAGAATCATTATACTCTATTTTCTCAATTTTCAGTTTATATTGAGATTGTTTTTCCTGAAATTCGTTCTTGAAGGCATGGAATTTCCGATTTTTTTTTTTTTTTTTTTATTATTTTTGGAATTATTTAAGAACGAACAAGCTATGGTGTTACGGTATCTACTAGAATTTTTTAAGATACAATGCTCAAAAATATGGCATGTACCAAAAACCATTCACTAGCACGATCCAAGCCGGAGGTACATCATAGCCTCAACTTCAATTTTTAATGTAATTAAAGTGTATATCTTAGATTGAATTTTTTTTGGTACCCCTACGGCTTCCACTTCGAGAATTCATAACTAATTTAAGATGTATCCAGAATCAATAATTCCAATTGGTTCAAATTCCAACAGATTCTGTACACATACTAGATTTGATTCCCTTGAATGCCCCCAAAATTGAGCAAATATTGAGCACACTACCTTCTCAGCTTTTATTTTCTAAAGAGTTGAAAGTCATACATTCAAAATTTGCACATTCTCTTCGCAAATCTCAAGACCTATCCAAGTTCTCACTCACCTTAGAGATTCCAACTACAACTATAAACCCACCAAATCCAAAATAGTATAGTAGAGTGGTCTAAAATGGTATAGGTCCCACAACGGAGCTATAGTAATCTTCACCCATAGGTACATGATAGCTTCTCCATACAACGATACCATGTACAAACTACAAACATTATATGGTATCACTTTAGAGCACCATTCTAGGAACACTTGTACTTTCATCTCCAAAAACTCACTCTAAAAGAGTCCGGATATGATGATTCCACTTGCTCTAGCTTTGTACTTATTTTCCCCCTGCACAAAAATTGCTTGCACTAGTAACATCCCTGTAGTGCTGAAAATTGCGCCACATTATTGGCCACCTTAACCACTCAACCTCCACAAAAGTTTCATTGAATGCTTTAATGGAAACATTCACTTCACTCAACCAGTAAAGTTCGACTCCAAATAACGTACAAGTGGGGTTGAACCTTTAAAGGCTACGAAAATTCCACTTTAAAAAGTTCAAAGACATAGTTTTTGACCTGGGAAACTAAGTGACGTGCAGAAAAGTTGACAGCGTATCACCAGAATGTATGGAAATAAAGCTACACCTCTGAGAATCATGGCAACGATGAGAGAGCTTCACGTCAGAAAGCCTCTTCAAAAGGTGCAAAATTCTGTATTTGATCTTAAAGCAAAGGATAAAAAATCCGTTACAAACAATATAAATAAAAGCTCAGAGGTAATTCAGTCCGAGCACTTCCATTAAGTATCGTGCTGAGAAGCTAGCTAGTCTAAGAAGCTCATATAAAGAGAGCTCCATTCACGATATTAGCCTCTTTGGATATTTTATGCAATTAGCCTATTTTTAAGGCAGCATATCTGAGCACACAGCAGAGTGTGAAGAATTCTCTTCACAAACAATACATGAACAAGCTCAGAGGAAATTGAGAGCACTTTGATAGAGCATCGTGCTGGGCAATTGAAGCTCGTACAGAAAAGAGCTACATTTTATGTAAGGACTCTAGATTCTACTAGAGTATTTCCACTGTAAGTACAGCGGTACAAACACAAACGAAAGCCAGCAGCAGCGGCCTTCGTTTGAGAAGTTACCTGCTGCTTGATTGTGAATAACAGATCAAGTGTTAATCAACTGCCACTGCTGCAACGCGTGCTTGCCCCTTAAGGTTTCGGTAAAGGTAACGACCACTGAGCATGTCGATCGTCACCGAAAAGAAGGAGCTTACCTGCAAAAATCAGTATCATGGAAAACGTGGTGTTAAAAGTATCAATGCTTTTAAGGACATTGTATATCTTTAATTCAAGAGTCAAAAGGCTACCATTCAAACATGTGGCGAAGGACTAAATAATATAAAAGCCTCTGGTTATCTTCGTCAAAAGGATAGTATCAGCAACAAACATGAGGACATTATCACAAAGATACTGATTATCTTCGTTTTGTGCGTCGAAAAGATAGCATCAACAACATGTATAAACGACACTGGTTATCGCCGTCGGTGCGTCGAAAAGAGTACAATCAGCAACAAACATGAGGACACTATTATAAAGCATAATGATCATCTTAGTTTTGAGCGTCGAAAAGCAAACGAACACGACGACAATATTAAGAAGCACATGAAGCACATTGATTCTCGTCGTCTTGCGCATCGAAGAAGATACATCAGCAACAAACGCAATTAATATCATAAAGTAGACTGACTCTCCATACACGCTGATTCTCCATCAGCGTGTATGACTTGGTCTTGCGCTTAATATGTTCGGTCACGAACTCAAAGCAGAAGTACTCGAACTATATTGCTACTCTAGAAATCAGAACAATGCGGAAACCCTAGGACACTGTACCTTAGTAAGAAAGGCGGTCTGCTCGATCGCCTTAATTTTCTCCGGCTCATCGTCAATGCTGCCGTCTAGAATAATACTGGATTCGCCTTGAGCGCGCACTGTCTTGATCGCAAAGTAGCCGGCAAGCATGGCGGACAGGAAGAGCAGAATTACACGAAGAGGACACATCCTTCCTTACCGCAATAATTTTCAAGCCCTATCACACATTGAATTGCTCCACAATCTGAACGATTTTCGCGACCGGAGAGTTGCAAGGGCGTTTTAGAATGGCTCTCTGATGCTGTTGCTGACTATTGTGTAATGGCGTGCGGCTTTCGCCATAGCCAGAGCTGCTTCGCAAGGGAAGCAGCTACTGCAGCATGGCTTGGAAGTCAACAGCAACGCCCTTGCTTGCATAATTAGTACAAAAGTACACTAACGTAACTTAGTAGTACATAAATGGAGTATCATGGTATCATGGTATTCCTAAAGGGTAAAGAAGAAGAACGCCAGACTCCTATGGGTTGGCGTGAATATAGTGTCCGTTTGACCTACCTTTGATGATATGCATACAGGTCATAATAACAGTGGTATAGGACATTCATTAGTGCAGTTTGAGGATGGTTTCTGAAAGATGGTATTAAAATTTCTAATTGCAGGATCTTGTAATATATTGTCTATAAAATTTTATCAAAAAGTGCTAAATATTTTATGGTACACATAGTGAAAATGTGAGAATATTATTGAATTGGGCATTCTTCATAGAATGTCAGAAATGCAATCTCTCTGGAGAGTGCCTTACAAATAGAATGCTACTTTCACTTCCCCAAATTCTTAGAGTCTTGGAGGTTTACGAACCTCTTGGTGAACCCTGGAGTAGGTGGAGGTATTCAAAATCTTATGACTGCTTTACAATTTTGAATAAGAAAACAAGGCAATGGGCACCTCAAGCAAAAAACGGGATGTACTAGCTATTCAGTTTCATGGCAATGCACAAATCTTAGTGGTTTAAATATCTACTTGATAATTGTCCCCTATTTGTGTTTGAAGAGTTATAGATAGAAATGAATCCAAATGAAGTTAAATGAATTGCCTGACTCTTAATTCTCAACCAACCCCTAAAGCCAAATGAGGACATAATCCACATGTTTCGTCTTCAATCCACCTTTGAATTTCTAGAGTTAACTTGTATGAAGTCGTAACCTTTTGCATGTTGTAGAGTTATTCCATAGCTTTGCAAAAAGTCCTTTAGTGCCTCAACATTCCTCTTACTTTATGAGATATTTACACTCATCGTTTGAAATCACTATTTAAAAATTGCCCAAGACTACACACTCAGAGATATATGCTCATTTATTCTCAAAATTTGCTCAAAATCAATAAAATTGAATAAACTTCAAAATTCACCAAAATTTGAGATTATATATATATATTTTTTTTTTTTTTTTATTTTTTTTTTAATTTTTTTTTTTGGAAATAATTTTTTAAGGCATGATTTCATTATATGAATTTTTGGTCCAATGATTCCTCACATGCCATATTTATTGTCAAAGATTGGCCTTTCTGATTGAATTTCAGCATACCTCCACGTGAATAATCAAGAATTTCTTTGGGTTACTCTTTCTATAACAAGGGAGAAAACTTTTTCTCCAACTTTGAACATTACCATCTCACAATTGGTAAGGAATTTGAATGTTAGATTTAATTTGGAAACACACATACAAGTTAGATACTAGATCGTACGGTCACACACCTACACACCTAAAAATGCCTCAAAAAATTTTACCTTACATCAGATGTTGGTTATTTTTGGCAAATTTGAGACTTTAGGGGTTAAATGTTCTAATTTTGAAAAAAAATGCTATTTTGCATATTTGAAAATTTCTGCATTGTTTCGAAAAGTGATTGCTTGGGCATTTGAGGGTAATATTAATGCACAAAGTTGTAGAATATTCCGATTGAAATGTTTCGCATAGTTAGGTTCGATGTATCAAACACAATCTCGTTTAGCACATCAAATATTAGTTAAATGTATTATGCACTATGATATTTAAACATTGGCTACAGACTCCATGAATGTTACTATTTTGCATTTGGAAGAACATTTAAGGAACTTGAATTCGTTGATCCAGTAGAAAGAGACCGAAGACATCTTTCTTTTCTATCCTTGAGCAGTGGTCAATTCAAGAGTGAATTATTCTCCTGCAAAACTTGATGGTTACAATCTGTGGCCAAAGGGCACAGAATCAGGAGACGTTTATCCACACTAATCCACAAAAGACCTTCCTGCCACAGTACTTTGACAGTGATCTTTGTTGTGTGAGTATGGCAAGAAACAACTTAAACAGCATAACTGCTACAAGTTACCTTTAAAATCATTCTGGTCCAAACAGAAAAGACTCTAAGACGATAACTGGCAACATATATACAACAAATATGTTCAATTCAATACAGAAATTAACAATAGTGATTCTATTACTGATTTTCGTGTGAGACAGTGCAGCTTCATCAACATAAATCCTACATTCCTTTTCACGCAAGATTACATACAGTACGATGAAATGCGAAGCGATCTACAACAGATGACACCGAATGCAAATCTTGATCCCTACTGTTACCGGCTCAATAAGTACTCAGTTCTCAGAAGACTTGGTGTCAGTAGGGATGGTAACCGGTTGCCCTTCACCTAAACAGAGCAAACATCGTCACTCATTAGATGTATTC
The DNA here is from genome assembly GCA_037043015.1 of Bryum argenteum. Classification (NCBI taxonomy): domain Eukaryota; kingdom Viridiplantae; phylum Streptophyta; class Bryopsida; order Bryales; family Bryaceae; genus Bryum; species Bryum argenteum. The sequence continues at coordinate 10,912,481 of CM073330.1, forward strand.
CGATTATATGAAACGCACGTATTAGAGATGTGCTACCATTCGAGAGAAACTTGAGATTGCAGATATAATCAAAGCAAGTGTTGCTTCAAGATTAACGATGATAGAAGAGAACTCACTGATAGGTTCAGGTATGTTATCATTCTTCTCCCCTAATTTTGCCGCACCAGAGCCGACTTGGAAAAGTGCTCCGGGTGGCCGAGAAAGAGGCTCCTCTATGCTGTGAACCTGAAATTTTGTGGCAGGATTCACAATGAGACCCCGGCACTGTAGGATTACCAATCAGGCTGTATGGTTAATTAACTCAGCGGCGAAGTAATGAGCAACACGCGAAAGGCGACATACCAAGTGGTTAGCCTTGGGCATTATATCTACTGGCGCAGGAGTATCAGTGCCAGTCGGACCAATTCCAGTGCTGATATCCGTCTGGTCTACCACAGACTTTGGCAAAACTTCTGCCGGAGAACTTCCTTCATTATCCATCTTCCTAAGTACAAAGTTTGTCCCTACTTAATCTGCACATAGGCCACCATTCTGCATCGTATGAAGTAACGCTCCAAGAAACACATCCTACTTGATCTGGAAAGTGGCCATTCCAATCAATCCTTTTCAACGAAGTACCGCCAATCATGTAACCTCCATGAGGATGAATATTCAACTGATATTCAACTGTACTCAAGTTATAGATACGAAATAGGAAACTCTACGGGAAAACTCTACATTGCTCAATCCTTCTAACAAACATATCTGCATTAGGACATCCAAAGTAGTCAATACAGACTACGCGACGCCGTTAATCTTCTCACTTCCATTGTTCCTACTCATTTTTCCCAAAACAGCACTTCTTTTCAATCATTTTCGCTGAACGTAAGCGTACTCCAGAAATCCAAATCATAATCACGAAATAGAAACTTCTACAAAAAAACAGAAACCGAATCTCTTTCGATATGCAGATCATTTCGTGTGCTACTTCTTCATGCTCTTGGAAAAAGAAAACGGATAAGCCATTTCCCGCTCACAACTTTCTTAATTCGACATGGATTTCGTCTCCGGGAGGTGGAAAATGTGCGCGAGAGAAGAGAAAATGGCTCTAAGATTAAAAAAATTCGAGCACTGACCTGAGCTTGGAGGTGATCGAATTCGGGAAAGCGCCGTTGCCAGGCCAAGAAATCTTTCGTCGTGGGATGGCGAGCTCGCGGCGTCCTGGGGAGGTTTTGCTGTGAAGAAGTCGAATAAGTGGCGGGGAATGACGTGGCAGCACGAAGGTACACGTGTCGGAAGTTGAGCTGGTGACGTGTCACTGTACTCTGAGGGGTTACAGTCCCCGCTCATGAAGTCGTGTTTGTGGGCGCCAAGATGACAAATATGTGCGGAAGGGATACAGTGCGGAACACCATATGAGATTAGTAAGTGACTATTTTAATGTTGTATTATGAGTTTAATCACTAAAACCAAAGTCTCAAAGTGTTACTTCAACCCCTAATGTCGAAAAGAGCCCGAGCCCGAATCGCGTCATTTTGGGTCTTATTTACTATATCTAGCTCGTATGAAATTGAAACCTTTTGTAAATTGAAGAGTTTTTCCATACCTTTCCAAAAAGTCAATTTATGCTTCAAAATTCCTCATACTATAGGAGATATTTACAGTCGAAGTTTGAAAACACTATTTGAAATGTGCCCAATATTGCCCAAACTGCAGTATATGCTTGTTTATTTTCAAAATCTGCCCATTATAATAAATAAGATCGCAAGAACGTCAAAAATTCACCAAAAATAGAAATTTTACTTTTTTTCCAATTTTTGTTTTTTGTACTTGGAAATAAGGTTTTAAGGCATTATTTCACCGTTTGGATCTTTCATACAACAATTATTTACATGCCATTTTTAGTACCAAAGAGAGGCCTTTGAAGTAGAATTTCAGCATACCTCCATGTGAAAGTTTAAGCATTTCATTAAGTTTTATAGGTCGCATGAGGGTAAAACTTACATAGGCATGTTCCCAACTCACTTAGGAACAAGAATTTGAAGAGCCTCACTTCAAAGTTACTCTTAAAATTGTTTTTTTGGGCTCACAAAAAACTTCCAACCCATTTTGCAATAAGGGAGAAAAACTTTTTTTCAACTTTGAATGTTATGATCTCACAATTGGTAAGGAATTTGAATCTAAGTTTTGGTACACACATACATGGACAAGTTAGGTGTAAGATCTTACGGTTACATACTTGAGATTCCCTTAGACGTTAGAAATTTTCATCTTGCATTAGAGAGGGTGGTTTTGAGGAGTTTTGACAAGTTTGGGGGCTTTCGACTTTAGGGGTTAAGATCTCCAATGTTGAGCAAACATAGAACATATAATAGAGAAATCTGCAAAGTAGTCCCCAACTTGGACCCCAGTTGGTCCCCAATCCGTTGTTTCGTGCCTTGTTTTCAATTATCCGCTAAGTACAACGGACTGGGGATCAAATGCACCAAACTTGGGATCAGATGTAAACTAGGGACCTTCACACACAAATGAACAACAATCCTGCTCCTTCGGTCTTCCGTGCATCACGTTGCAAACTGGGCACCAAGTTGAACTAAGGATCAAACTCAGAAAATCATCAAAATCATGCATTTTTGAGTTTAGTCCCCAATTCGATCTTAGAGTAAAACTTTGGTGCCCAGTTCAACGTTTAGTCCCCAGTCCAATCGAAAGTGGGTGTTTTGGTCCTGGTCCGTCGCACTTTGCGGATTTCTCTAATTTGTCCCCCAAACCTACAATAGCGAATCTACAGCTTTGAATTACAAATCTACGGGATCGTTTGCGTACAAAGATGCCATTGGTGGTAGTGAGAGTGTTAGCAATGAACCTAAACGAATATCTGAACGACATTCCTTGTGACAGTTTTGCTACCACCATTTGTGTGAACAGACCATGGAAGCATCAAAACTTTGAATCACAAGTACAAAAACAATTGAAGCTCATTGTACTCTGATAACCAAACCCAAGGGCCTGTATTAAGAGTAAAACACAATCAACATATAAAAAGGCTTGTTAACTGCAAGCACATTACTGTACACAGGTGCTAATGTAAACACTAATCCTCGTCACTGTCGTTTTGAAATACAGATGCTACTTTGGAGACGACTTTAGTCTTCTTTGTAGCAAGCCCCAAAGACATCTGTGAACAACATCCACATAATCATGAAATCAGGTAACCACAAAAGATAGCCTCTTACTGCTTTTTTGGCATCTTGGAAAAAATAACACAAATGTCAGAAATTGAACATATCTGTTTACCTTGGAAGCGATGGGCTTGGAGCCGAATCCAAATTTCATCGCTGGTCGAGCAATTTCCACTGCCCCGCTGCTGCCAGCAGTCTTGACTTCCTTCTGAAGACGTTGTGCCTCAGCTCTGGCAAAACCAGGAATAAACAAAATACCGCAACTTCATGATGTATTCACTCAATAAGCCCATGTTGGTCTAGAATGCTACACACACGGCACCTACTCACCTAATTACACATAGTAGGTAGAAACTATAACAGTGTCTCAAACATTTGTGTGCGTATTACAGAAGCCGAATGATTTTACCAACAACAAAATCGGGCACTTCGTAAACATAGTCTGTGTTGAATCAGCTCGTGTACGTATATTGATTAGAGGAGCTTGATCAAATATAGTGCTAATCAAATGTTTCTAGTCGACAAACTTCCGGATTTCTTACGGAGCCCCTTTCTGGGAGGGGGTGGACAAGACCATACGTATGAAGATGCAAACTTGTAAGAGAATAATCAAGAAGGGGGAATGATGCGACTCAGTTTACATCATTGAGATATGAGGCACTCACTGTTGAGCAACTTTGGCAAGTGCTTTCTCCTCGCGAGCTTGCTCCCGCTTCTGACGCTCATCTCTACTTCGACCCCCTTGGGATTCACGCATCTCCTTGAAACGCTGTAATCCACGACAGAATCCTTCAGTTGGCTTCCACGCTGTGAAACTTCAAATACCGGGAGGACCAACATGCAGTGATGCAGTGTAATGCTAGCCACAATATACTAAAAATCCTGGCCGCAGTACCTTCTTGTGGTTGTGGTCATAGGAGCTGAGGTGCGTTTCGAACTCGGTAGCCAGCTTGTACTGTTTGTTGCAGAGCTCGCAGTAGAAGACGCGGTGGATCTCTTTGACTTCGTTTTGGATTTTGGTCTCGCGCTCAGCAAAAACCTGTGACGGACGCAACGAGCCGGGAACGGCCACCCGGGTAATACAGCGCACCACACATTGCCATTGCCTTCTTCCCTCTCAACGAAATCAGTAGTACTCTCTTGCAGCCTATAGCTGCCTGCTCCTTTATCAATGAGATGAACGAACCCCCTTCCACCCATCAGCCTCTCCTCTTCTAACCCGACAACTATAACCACGAGCCATGGTCTAACTTGTATAATGACGTATAATTACCAGTTATTAAACTTCCACGTAAATACAGGGCTCGTGTGATAGCAAGGAGTTAAAACAAACCTCTCGTTTCTTAGTCTGTTCGTCTGTTTCTTCGACTTCCACCTCAAGCCTCTTCCGAGTGATGTTTTCTTCTGCTGTGTAGAAGTCGTCTTGCTCTTGCTTTCCTACTCCCAGCTTTGCGTCTCGTCCACCTGCTTTGATAGGCTCCACGATGCCTACAAATCACAGATACAAAACAATCAAGGATCATGTATATGGAAAACCCAGAAGTGCTTGCTCTGGAGCTTGTCCACACCTTGCTCGTTTTTGCCGAGGCCTTTCCCTTTCCAGCCCATCTTCTGCAGCAGGCGAAACCCAACATTGGACGAGGACAGAGAAGTTTCGACTGAAGCCTGCTCAAGATGATCCGTGATCAAATTCTCCGTAGGCCTGTGAGTGATTGGCAACCTGAAATCTTCGCCCAAATCATCAGCTAAAGAGTCCTCATACGCCTGCAAACCAATCAACACCACGATTTCAAGCCTATTCAGCTGCAAATCCCTGACTCTTCAACAACAATCCCTGAATTCACCTTTAGAATCACACGAAACCCTAAAATCAATCAAATACGATCATATGCTAGGATTTCATAGCCTTCTCATAGAAAAATTAAGTTACAAAATTTGAGATATCAGCTGACAAGTCCTCATATGCCTGTAGTGCAGTCCAGAAGCGATCAATTTGAAGTCCACAGCTGAACATCCCTCATTCTTCACCGGTAACAAAACTAATCTTCCTAGAAACTCGGAGTCTATTAACACGTAAAAATCTAAATCCAATGACGAAACGACCATATGCATTTCATAGCTTTCTTATGGGAAAAATAAACTCAGAAAATCTAAGCAATCAGCTAACGAATCCTCAGTATGCCTGGTAAGCAATCCAGAAGCAATCAATATGAAATCTATAAAGCTGCCAAACTAAATTCTTTAACAACAACAGGATTAATCCCTTTAATGCCTCGTAGCCTACCAACACGATCAAAACCAACAAATAATCAATAAAAAATCCTAAGATTTCCCAGCCGAGTTCAAGAAAAACAGAGAATAACAAAAACTGAACCCTAATTAGCTCAAAAGTTCAAAAATCGGCGATTAAAATAAATGCGTTCGAGTGCATAAGCTCTACAGACTTGTTCTGACCTGTTCTCGCTCGCGCAGCCGCTGCTCTTGCGCAAACACAGCGTATCCTCCAGCTTGCCGCCTTGTATAATCCATGATTTCTTTACTCCCTACGAAACTCACTTACATAAAGAACTATCGAGTTGCGAAATCACCACAATCCTCACTCAAACATCAAGGTAGATCCATCGCGCACCAAAACAGAGGGAAGGAGAAGCAATCTCTGGAAAATTTGCAAAACAGAGGTAAGATAAAGCGATCTCTCGAAAGTCTGAAAAATACTCACCAAATTTAGAGGAGATATGATCTACATGATCATGAAGGCAAGAGCGATAAAGCTTACTGCAGCGGCATCGCCTTCGAGATATGGCGATTGAAGCTCGTCTATAGCGAATGTAGCCCTAATGGAGGAAGATGCCTCCCTCTGTAATATCACACTCCTTTTTCTCCCTCTGTAATATCACACTCCTTTTGTTCACGTACCTTGGGAACAGACGTACTCAATTATGAGGCGCGAAAGTTCCATTCAAGTCATTTACATTTTATCGAACAATCAATGTAATGATTCGGCATAAAATTCATTAAATTCGGATTTGCATTAATTTGAAAAATTTGAAAATTGTCGCAAAAAGAGTAGATGTCAAAAAATAACTCATATGTTGAATTTAGACAAAGTTTGAGTAATTTATAGCCATTTGAAAATGTCGATGATTGGTTGTTTTGTCCGATTTTAGTGATCTACCCAACTTGTGGTACATTTAGCTCGACTCAAGCTCAACTGTCATTAAATTAATAATTTCAATATTCCGATTATAACGAAATACATGTTATTTGTTCTACTACAAAACCTCTGCTTGGAGAATCAAATGCGGTATCCTTAATGCAATGCACTGAAATCATTCATATGGCAGATAAATCCATGATCAATTGTCCGACATTAGAAGTGAAATAATTTGGAAAACTTTACAAAGTAATATACTTTACTATATCCTCTATGAATTTTACAAGGTTAATAATATAATTTTAGCATGACCAAGTTGATCTCAAAGTTAGAGTATAGGTGAATTGAAGTTAATTAAGTGTTTTGAGTAAGGGCTTTCCCAATCAATTAGCTAAAAAGGCAAGAGTGACTACATATACTTAAACAATGGTCATTTTTCTTTTTCAAAGGAATGGCTACTCGACCCACCACTTCCGGCGGCCTCCTTAAGAGAGGCTCTAGACATGCCAAAGGTAGCGACAAACTAGTAACCCTCTACACATTTAACTCCCACTCAAACCTATCTTTTACTTCAAATTAATTTAACTTTTAGGAAATTTCATCTAGTCTTTTGAGAAACCCTCGAAACTTTTGAGCTTTTGGACTTCAAGTACAATTGAATCTAGAATAATTATGGCATGGCAGAAGACAAAATATAATGAGGTCATTCATTGTGTCTGATGTGGAAGAGTTGAGATTCAAATCGGTGCTTCATTTAGCAACCCCTACTCCTTTCTTACACGTAGTCAGTCTGTTATCCACTTTGTTGAGAATGTCCTAAATTATTAAACTAGAGTTGATGAGAAGTAAGGTATCAATGCAATTGAGTTCTAGTGTCAAATTTTATGTGCAATAAATGAATAAGCATGTGAAGGTAAGTAGTTCAAACTGTACAAATTTTAGAGTAGCAATATGCCTCATAAAGTAGTCAAAAGATTTCTTCAGAAAATTATGCAAACCTTGCAGGAGATCGATTTGATTGGAATTACAATTAACAAACTTCTTCTAAGGGATTGTAAAATAAAGCAACTAGGTACCCATTTTACCTTTTGACATAATCTTAAGTATGTAACCGTAAGATCTTACAACTAACTTTTCCATGTATATGTGTACCAAAACTTAGTTTCAAATTTCTTACCAATTGTGAGATCCTAACATTCAAAGTTGACAAAAAAAATTATTTTCCCTTGTTGCAAAATAGGTTTGAGGTTTTCTGTGAGCCCAGAAAACCTATTTTAAGTGTAAATTTGAACTATGGCTCTTCAAATTCTTGTTCCTAAGTGAGTCAAGAACATGTCTATGCAATTTTCTATCCTCACACAACCTATAAAACCTAAAGAAATGCTTGAATCTTCACATGAAGGTATGCTGAAATTCAACTTCAAAGGCTCCTCTTTATCAATAAATATATGGCATGGAAAAAATAATTGGATGAAAAATCCAGACGGTGAGATCATGCCTTAAAACCTTATCTCCAAGTACAGAAAACAAAACTTAAAAAAAAAGTAAAATCTCAAATTTTGGTGATTTTTCGAAGTTTCTGCGATCATATATATTTTCGGCAGAATAAAGGATTAGTTTTGGGGCAGTTTTGGGGCAGTTTTGAGCAGATTTCAAATAGTGTTTTTCAAACTTTGACTGCAAATATATCTCCTAAAGTATGAGGAATTTTGAAGCATGTAATGAATTTTCGGAAAGATACTGAAAAAATCTACAACATGCTAAAGGTTCCAACTTCATTCGAGCTAAATATGACCAGACCTCATGGGCACCTTTCGACACTACTAGGGGTTAACTCACGTGATTGATCTCCCTTCAAAGTCCACCATGCAGTAATACTGCATATGCCCCTGACTAGATGCTCCAACGACAGAGCACCACTTGGTGATCACAGGATTTGTAGGAGAACGGTAGAAGATGGAAGATGCCCTTTTCGGTGAAAAGGATAAAGCAAGCCACTGCAGACCCCGAAATTCATGGGGCACGTTTCCCACCAGCTAGTTTCATAGCCGGTGCTGCAGAGTCCACTTTCGGCCTTGCTTCACTCAAAACTTGGCCATGGCAACATTGACCATTGCTACTAATGCCTTCAGCATACACAGACTGACTTGAATCGAAGTAGTCTTTCCTGAGCTAGTGTCGGAGATCGAAGATGGCGATTGACGATGCATCGAAGAGGAGGTTGCACGCTGTCTTCGTCGCGCATCCGGCGCAAGGCCACATGACTCCGGCCTTGCAGCTAGCCAAGAAGCTGGTTGCGCTCCATGGCTTCCGAGTCACCCTCGTCAACACCACCGACGTCCATAACAAGTTCATGAAGGTTCAATACCCCACTACTGCTCCTGCCGCTCCTCTTCAGTAAGCTAGCTCGATCACTTCGCTCCTTTCACCATCCTCAATTCGACAACTTCGCTGTAACCTGATCTTCAATTCTGTGTATCTGATCACGTATGCATTGATGCCTGATTTCAATGTCAGTCTGTTCCGTGTCTTGACATTTTTGCTGAATGTCTATATACGTCCTACAGTGTCGTAGTTTTCCCCTGGATTCGATTTAAGATCTGTGGAGTACGATTGTCTCTTCTTGATAGGGTCTAGAACAGAGACGATTTTTCTTGTTCGGTACTGGAACTGTTCTGTCTTTAACGAAGTGAGTGCTGTGCGTGCAGCGAAGGGATAGAGTTCATGGCGGTACCAGATGGGCTATCCGAGGATCACCCTCGCCAACGTGACATCTCCGATTTCCTCAGGACGACACTATTACTTGGACCAGCCTACAGAGAGCTTTTCGTCAACATCCTGAAGAAGGGTGCAATCAATGTCGTCATCCTAGACGTGGAACTCACCACACCGGTGCACCCAGTAGCCAAGAGCCTTGGAATCCCTGTAGCTTTTCTAGTGACCTCATCCGCCATATCCAAGCATTGTCGCTACGCCGTGGACACGTTCATATCAGCAGGAGTCCTGCCACTGCCAGCGTCTCCAACTCCATCTCTCAACGAGAAGACCGGGCAACTCTCACTCCCGCAGACAGACGCCGAAGCCAAACACCGCAACTCGATCGTCACTTGCCTCGAGGGCGCCTCACCGACTATGCGCGTCGAACACATCCCCACTTTCCTTCTCGTTCAAGACCTGGAGGTTTTTTATGTTCAGTACTCACGAGACCAGGTGAGGTACCTCCCAGACGCGCTTTGCATTCTCTGCAACACCTTCGCAGATTTAGAAGGCGAAGTTCTGACCGCCATGTCGAAGTCCCTGAACGAGAACATCCTCCCCATCGGCCCGCTCGTGATGAATACCTCGGTTGTAAACGGCGTCGAAGAAGTGAAAGTCGAAGGGGTCCGAAGCGGATTGCTACAAGAGGACCCAGCGACACTAACTTGGCTGGAAGAACAAAAACCGAAGTCGGTGCTCTACGTTGCGTTCGGAAGCGTAGCGATGGTGTCGATGCAGCAACTGACAGAGTTCGCAGCAGGTCTGGAAGCTAGCAAAGTGCCGTTTCTGTGGGTGATCCGGCCAGAGCTCATCGCCGAAGAGTCCGGTCCAACAGCAGAGTTTCAGACCATGTTCGATGGATTCATCTCCCGGACGAAAGGAAGCTCTCTCGTAATTCCGTGGGCGCCGCAGGCTGCAGTGTTGTCCCATCCTGCAGTCGGAGCGTTTCTGACTCACTGTGGTTGGAATTCCTGTCTCGAAAGCATCTCATGTGGAATGCCGATGCTTGGGTGGCCTCGACATGAGGATCAGACCACGAATCTGCACTACATCACGGATGTGTGGAAGATTGGACTGCAGCTTGAGCAGCATGGATCTCCGATCATCGTAAAGGATGAAATCGCCACGAAAGTGCAAAGGATCATGGGTGATAGTGTGGAAGTTGCGGATATTAGGATCCGGTGCAAGGGCTTTGCAATGGCGGCGAGGAAATCTGTTAGCAATGGCGGATCGTCGCATGAAGCTTTGGGAAAGTTTGTGGAAATGGTTAGCAAAGATGGCCGTAAAGATGGTCCATGAATGCAGTTGTACATTAGGGTAGTTTTAGAGTTACCTGATTTTCTTCATCTAGGATCATTCTGTGCATACTTGTACATAAGAGTTGTTGAACTTTTCATTCAAGTGTACACTTTGAGATTAAAAGTGTGTTATGAAAAGAACTTGTGTTTGGAATAAAAGGGAAGAGTATGATGGATAGATCAAATTATTGTTAAAGGATACACTGAATAATGTTGGTGTTTGGAATTCTCGTACTCTTCTGTACACTTCTAAACAAACTCCCTTCTTAGTGTAAATAATGGTAACCTAAAACAATATCCTCAAAACTGTAAAAGCAAGGTAGATTGAATCCCCATTCATTCATTTCGTGAGTTAAATATTCCATGTAATCTCTAACTCAGAGGGAGAAATTGAGTAACTAGGTAATACGAATCTCTGAAATGATATTCATCATTGAGCATCATTGCTTTACATTAGGCAATCCTCTTCTTATCGAGAATTGTAGAAGAAAAAGCTAATAAAGGCTCTCTTTGTCAAGCTCTACCCTCCCCACTGGAACCTTCATCTCTTCAATCCCCTCCTTGTGGGTGATTGCCTTATAATACTTTCACAAGTTCAATCATTGAACCACAAGTTTGAACTTTACCAAGCAATAACCTCCACAGAGAAAAACAAAACAACCCCAAAGCAAGCCATAGTACAAATATCCTCTCAACCTTTACAAGAATCATTGCCTTGTGATGTGAAATGCGACAATCTTTGTACGTGTCTGCTGGTATGAAAAGAGCGTAAATGCCGAGTAAAAGATTCTTTGAGAATCAAGCACCTGGAACTTTATCCGATAACGACCTCCTTCATTGGAGAATAGCAACAACTCCAGCATTCTCCAGTTAGTGAGATTGAGGGTCCACAACCTTCGGCACCACGAGCACGTCGAGCTTTGTTCTCATTTGGTTCCGAAAACATTCCAAATGAGCGCTCTACTGACAGTATATGCAATGAAGAATATGTGTCTTTTCCCTTTAGACTTCTCATGATCGAGGTGATCCAGGACATCACAGACTGCGTCTGCAAAGTTCCTCTTTCCTTCTGTTCGATTGATTTTAAAGAAGTTCACTTTCATTTGATGGTCTTTTATGATATCTAACTGGGTTGTTCGATCACATGACAAACTCCGGGGTTTGCTTTTAATGGCATCACTCTTTCGTTCCATGGTCTGTTCCGATTCCGTAATTTGCATGAGGTTGTCAAAGTAAGCATGCTTTATTATCAAAGCAGGTGGCTAAACGGAAATTTCAGTTGTCAAACCTTAAGTATGCAGAATAAAGCTTTTCATTTTTGAGATTTTTTTTGTTTTTTATTTTATTTCTAGAAATATGTTTATTATTTGAGTTCCACAGAGCCTTAGTCAAAAAAATTACCAATTCTACAAGGGCAACCTCCAAACTTTATAAGAACTTCAAAGTTTTTAGAAGTTTTAGTAAAAACTTTTGCACAAACTTTGGATGTTACGATCTTGCAAATGATAAACATCCAACAATTGAATTTTGAACCGTTGATGAATAATAAGCTATGCAAATAAGACCTTACTGTTGGAAGTCTAAATAGTTAGAAAATATGGTTCACACTCCCGAACATAGAGGTAGAATATCATAGTTTTGAGGTTTCAAGCTCCAAAGACCCAGAAGGAAATTAAGGGGTTAATACACATTGTACACAATCCATCAACTCTGTCTTGTATACCGTACGTGATAGACCAACTCAACACCTTCTCAGATAATTGTTACTTAATTCTACAATCTAAATTTTGTGCTAATTTATGTTTTCTTAAGTACCAATATTGATTTCTTTGAGAATAACAATTCTCGTATTCTTTGGCAATTTCTATCTAGTTTACTTCCGTCAAACTAGCCTATAACATATGAGTGTTTGCTTCGAATAGCCTTCAATGCAAATGCTCATGGTCACCTTGGCATGACGTCTTGCAGACTAACATCGTATCAATAGCATACATCCTTCTTTTTTTTGCAACATTCTTGAGCTAGTGCCTACTACACATTTTTTCTAATGGAACTATATAATTTGAAAGAATTCTTCAAAACCATGACAAAGTCTTACTTGAATCATTGATCTGTTGAGAAGAAATATCCTTGCGGCTCTAGAAAATGACGTTAGTAGGTCCACACAAGTATATAGTTAGAATACCCAATTTGGATCACTTGCCCAATATCAATAAAAAATAAATCTCAAGTACATTTTGATACAATAATCTAGAAAGGTATATATGTAAACAAAGTTGTTACATAAGTCTTTTCATATTCCATAAGTATAGAAGACTACAAATAAAAAACTATACTTCATTTAGGATTCCACTCAACAAATATTGTGAAAATAGACATCAATACTTTGTTTGTCCGTGTGTTAATGGCCCATCCATTGATCACCTTTTTCCGAAAATATTTGAATTTGAGATTCCTCACTCTTGATCAATTTCTAATTTTAACTTTCAGATTACCTTACAATCAATAGGATCAAAATAGATTCTAACTTTTATAACTTTCATAGTAATTATATGTTAACTTGAAACACTAATGCATAAAGACAAAATAATGTGAAATAATAAATTATGTGTTGCATTTTAATCCCATTGAGATTCAACGATAAGCTTTTAAAGTTAAAGTAACGATAAAGTAAAAAGTCGTCTCTCTCCCCTTATCCAGTAAAGCCACTGCACTCCCCCGAAGGAATCCTGCATTCCTCGCAAATTTGCGGTCATCAACCGCAAATTCATTAGCAAAATGGCGTCCATGGCAGCAACAGGGCGGGTTTCTCTTTCCGAACCATCAGTATATCACAATCAGCTCAAAATTTCCAAGTCAGAGCTTCAGAAACGAGCCACACTTCGTCGCAATCCATTTCTCGGAACCAGAATCATCGCTACAGCAAATTTCGAGAGACGATGTCTGACATTAGTAACAAGAGCAGAGAAGAGCGGAGGTGGAGGTGGGGGAGGAGACGAGCCAGCGGTGGCACCGGCAATCAAAGAAGAGAGCGAGGAGCCTCTGGAGAAGAGTAATGATCGACCTGCGTGGTTGCCTGATTGGGCCCGAATCTCCTCCGACGACGGGAAAACGATTCTTGCCGCTTTCGCCTTTTCTTTGCTGTTCCGATCGTTCATTGCTGAGCCGCGGTTTATTCCGTCTCTTTCTATGTATCCGACTTTCGAAGTCGGTGACCGTATCATCGCTGAAAAGGTTCGTGACCTAATAGCTAGGGTTTTTGCTAATTCTTGAATTGTTAACCTAATTTTTGAATGCTGATTTCAGTGCTGTTTGTGCAGGTGTCGTATTACTTCAGGAAGCCTGCTGTGGACGATATCATCATTTTCAAGGCGCCTGAGACTTTACAAGTGAGTTCAGACTTTGCATGGCAGAATGCTGTCGTATCTTTTGAAAGAAGAACGTAAACTGGTAGAAGAACCGTCTTCTGATAATAGAGCTGAATCACACGAATGTAAGAATGATCAAGACGCTGGAAATTTTACAAGCGAGGTTATAAGCCTTTAGATTATGGAATGAACTCACAGTAAGGGACAAGGCTGTCATTCATTCATAGAAGAGGAATTGTCATTCACTAAAGAATATAGTAGTAGAATCGAAACAGGAATGTAAGAATGATCCTGGCATTTTCGAGGCGCCTGGAACTTTATAAGTGACTTCTGTACCTTTAGTAATTGCGATTCCATCTGAGATCATACTAAGGTTTAAGGCTGTCGTTTATTCAAAAGAAGAAGGTCAATTGGAAGACGAACTGTCATGTGATGAAGAATATCGCAGTAAAATTGAGTTACATGAATGTGAGAACGATCCCGGCATCTTGGAGGCTCCTGGACTTCACAAGTGAGGTTGTAAGCCTTTATAGTTTGCATTGAAATCACAGCGAGGTATAAGGATGTCATCTATTCGAAAGAAGAATTTGAATTGGAAGACGAACTCTCATGTAATGAAGAATTGAAGTGCATTACTGTAAGAATAATCCTGGTATCTCCAAGGGGTCCGAGAATTTGTAAGCCTTTTGATTATGCAATGAACTCACAGTAAGGGATAAGGCTGTCATTTATTCAAATGAAGAAAGTCAGTTGGAAGAAAATTTGTCCTGTAATGAAGAATGTACTAATGAAGAACGACATCCTTGAGAGTTTGTAAGCCTTTAGAGTTAGCAATCACATTCTGTTTTGTAAATGAAACCACATCAAGGTACAAGACCGTTATTCATTGTTATGTAATGAAGATCATAATATCAGAAATGAATTACTAGAACGATACTGAGATTGATGAAATGCATGATTGAATGATCCAGGGATATTTTCGGTACGTTCTTACGAGTTTCTTTGTTTCTTGCGCAGAAAAAAGGCTACAGTGCGAGCGAGGTCTTCATAAAGCGGATCGTTGCGAAGGAAGGGGACGTTGTTGAGGTGTGTGTGTCTGTTACTTGGTTATTCCTCAATGAAGATTTTGTTATGGATTGTTTCATATGATATTGTGGTTTTGTTCAGGTTCATAATGGCAAAGTGTTTGTGAACAAGCAACCGAAGGACGAAGAGTTTATTGCTGAGGCACCGATCTACGACATGAAAGCCACTGTAAGTGTCTTACACTCTTGAGTATTGATCATCTATCATTTTGTATTATGTGCTAATTGATGTGATGATTTGCCTTTTTGATGCAGTATGTTCCAGAGGGTACAGTTTTTGTCATGGGAGATAACCGCAATAACAGCTATGACTCACATATCTGGTAATTTGTCTCACTTATCACACTTGTGGTTCTATGTATCGATTAGATTATTACTCAGTAACGTCGTATACACTCACCTCTTGAATATGACGTGTTCTGAGAACCCTAATTTCTATAGTACACGTTAGAATGACTACCCTCTTGAAGGTTGAGTTGTCCTGGTTTGACTTGCAACTTGACTGAGAAAAGAAACTATCGTCATCATGGACAAATTGGCACTCTATTCACGTAGAGCATGTCCGTCGTTTTTTCTTTCTTCAGTCCCATAAATTGTTGAGTTGTTTCTCAGTGAAAAATATAAGTGAAAGATACTGTTTGTTTCTTCGGTGATATTGATTCGTGAGCCTTTTTTGCTTGAATGGCAGGGGACCACTTCCATTGAAGAATGTAATAGGCCGATCAGTAGTACGGTACTGGCCTCCACCGCGGTGGGGCAGCACAGTATTGGAACCAGACTCTCCCGGCGTTCGTTTGACGCCCGTCCTTCCTCTTCTTCAATCCCAAAGTGCATTCAGACCTTCATAGCCTTGAATAGTCACAGGTATTTATTTTTTTGCTCCCACCAATCGATTCTAGTGTGTATGATGTAGCTTAGGAAGGGATTACATGTAGCTGTATACATTGCTCTTGGGGTCAAACGCTCCCCACCCCCCTGCTCCTATTTTTCAGCAAATGCAGATTCCAAAATAATCAGTGTTGAATCATTACTCGTACTTTTCATACAAACCTTCATTGAGTGAAAACGTACAAGTAGGGGATTCTCACAAGGAGTCATCAAAAAGTTCTCGAGAGATCTCTTGTTGTGAAATCTTCGTATCTAACGCCCGCTCTTCTGCACCAAGGGAGTAAAAATAGGTAAAGGAATGAAGGTATCTCATGGAGATGAACAATTGATAGCACTGAGCAATGTCAACTCCAACCTTGAGAAACCAGTAATCAAGTTTTCCAGTTCACGGACGCAAAAGCCGTTCTTGGGATTCCTAAGCAATTTCGGATGACCATTCCTACAGCTCCTGTGATGCAATCACCAGTTTTTAGTTCCTGTGACTGTGGAGTAACTCTCAATGGAAAGAATGATCAATAAACTGCTGAGAAGGAATCATCCCATCTAGAACGGTAAAGACAGAATCTTCGGGGATTCAGTACATTTTCGTCAGTTTCAAGATTTCAAGGAATTTTACGATGCAGTCATTGAATTGAGAGAGTAACGTACTAGGATCTCCTGAGTGGTGCTTCAGCTCGTTAAAGATCTCTTCATCAAACCTTCGCTTCTGTTAGGAAAATCTCCTGCATGTGGAAAATGTAGTGCCTGATTACATCGGTAATTGATGTTCATTATAACAGAAGAATGCACTGTAACCACTCACATATCGAAACATATTCAAATATAATGCAGAGATATTGACTTACATGTAAATCTCACACTTTATGCAAATTGGCTTCTTCACACACCCGGTCGAGTTTTGGGCCAAATTTCCGTGCCTGTTACGATGAAGAGGTCATTTTATTATATATGAAAGAAAGACTAGGTCAAGTTATAACTATCTTTTTGTAGCATTAAGTAAAACTTTAGATGTGAGTTTGAGGTACATATTGCTTTACTTGGTGAATGCTTTTGTCCTTCAAATGTTCAAGAAAGTCATTTTCCTTTCTGTTACAATAGTTGAATTTTTAGTATGTGATTGATTTCATTATAGAATTC
Source organism: Bryum argenteum (assembly GCA_037043015.1). Classification (NCBI taxonomy): domain Eukaryota; kingdom Viridiplantae; phylum Streptophyta; class Bryopsida; order Bryales; family Bryaceae; genus Bryum; species Bryum argenteum. The sequence goes on from CM073330.1 coordinate 10,929,329, forward strand.
AGTATAATATGGTATATTTCAATTTAGTTAAGAGCAAGAATTGTTCAAAAAATTAATGTTCCAGCATGTCAAGTTAGAGTTTTTTTGTTCAACTTTTGCATTAATTGCAACAAAAGTTGGTGATGACATCTAGATGTCATCACCAACTTTTGTCATCACTAACTTTTAGACGTTGATAAAAATGTTAGAACTTATGAAGTGTCACCTTTATGAGCTCTTCTTGTTGTTGTATAACTTCCAATCGTTTCTTCCGTTCTTCCAACTCCAACTCAGAAGCTTTTGTAGAAACATCAACAGAAGCAATCACCTCATCTGGAAGAGATGATAAAGTAGCTTCTACCGCGGTCATAGCATCCGTTTTTCCAGCCACCAAAAAGGCTCTGTTGTAGAATTGAATAACAACAATTGTTTGCATCATTGAGATAGAAGCAACAAACACTCAAAATTACGAATCTAATTTATGAAATGCCATAAGAATACATAACATATTGTTACACATAGTAATTATTTACCTTGAAAGGATGAGTAGAGAAGAAGGAACTTTATGTGTAATGGATAGTTCTAGCCAATCTCGTAGCTGATCTTCACATGTAAAATATCAAATCAAGTTTTGTTACAAAAGAATAGGATAAACTAAGTGAAGAACTTGATTAATTGAGTTATATTTGAGGCAATGTTTTTTATCACCTGCTCACGCATTTGATCGATCGATTGTATACCCAACATCCCCCTTTCTCGACAAGCGGCTCGCAACTCATATTCACTTAGAGTATCAATTCCTTCTTTCTCTATTTCTATATCATCCTTTTTGATTCTGATGTACATGACATGGTACTTTCAGTAACATCAAAATGTATTACTACAAATTAAATTTAAGTTTTGAAATTGAGTATTGATACCTCTAATGACAAAGTTGAAGTAAATAGAACAAGTGAAGATAGAGAATTACGCTTTGAGTTTTTGACGTAGGTTGTATCTTAAATAAGCATCCGTGCCAAAAGGTTGAATATTCATGTATTTGCACATACTTACAAGTCGTGGCCTTTGCTCACAACAATAATGAATAGAGAATAGTTAGAATTCGTGTTTGTTGGTATCATTAAAATTACAAAATTATAATGTAGATCTTACCATTCAAATTATAAATGACTTACCTAGTTATGTTGTCAAGTGTTAGTTGATCATTGAATAGCTTCGCAAATGTGATTATGTCTTTGTTTTTTATATCTCCTCCAGTATGAACCTAAAGATGGTAAATAATCTACAAAATTAATGCATCTTATATGAATATAAAGACAATAGGCGTATTTTTAATATCTTTTTTTCATTGTAATTTAAATAATATTTTGAGTTGTTTGAGTTGATATGTTTAGGTCATGCTTACCTTATTCATGAAATTTTCTAAATCATTAGCGGTTCGACGAAGTTCCCCACTTGGAGATTTTTTGAGTTCTTTTGCCATATCTTGAACCGTTTCTTTCAAGAACTTTGCGTATTGTACTCGAGCAACTAGCTTTGTATTAACACTTTCCTATTTGGAAGAACAGAAATTTAATTTAGTCTTTGATCCTTGATACTTAAGAGTTCTTGGAGGGAACTGATTCATTGCAAGATTGTACGGTAATTGAAAGTTTCATAACATGCACAAGTTCTATGAAAAATTCATACTTGCTGTTTACTTTTGTCGGCAAATGTTGAAGGCAACATATTTGGAAATATCTTCAGTAAAAAGGGAAGTGTAAATTCCATAAATGGTACAACCAAAATGACCGCAAATGGAATAAGCCGAAAAATGTCACCCGTTGTGAGTTTTAGTTGTTGCCTCTCACGTCTTGTCAAGTTCTTTCCTTGAAGAACTTTATAGAATAATCTCGCGGAGATTTTTATGTCAACCCATAAAAGCTTTCCGCCGATATAATAATGTTGTGCTTCAAGCTTTATGATTTTTTTCCAACCATCAATTTTTATACCCCAATCTTTTCTGTTTTAATGTCAAGTATATGTTTTTAGTATATGTAATCAACAAAAAAGCAAGTACTTGTATTAAGATCAATTGTATATGTGGTGTACTATATAGAATACAAGTGTGATTCCATAAGCCATAGGGCAATTCGACAAAAGTAAAATTGAAATTGCCAAAAAATTAAAAAAGTTATTATTAGAAAAATATTGATTCTAGAAAACTAGAATCGGCACAAAAATAGAACTACTGAATCAAAGACATAAAAAAGCAAGGTGTCAAATTGGCCTGTGATATAGGGTAAAGTGAGAGGCGCGGGATAGATAATATACTTGCTCATGGATAAAATGCTTGCTATAGTAGGACCAATTTGAGTGACAAAGCCTATAACACCATGAGCAAATTTCCCAAATTTTATGGTCCAACTTTCATGCTTTCTTGCTTGCATTTCTTCATGAACCTTCTTCACTTGAGATTTTAAAACCTCAAGTTGTGCAATGGTTTGTAAATGATCATCATTTATGGCTTTTGCTCTTTTGGCTTTGGCATCCTCTTGCGCCTTCTTTGCAGCTTCATCATTATTGTTTGCAGAATTTACTTGGGCATCTTTTCCTTGGGCATCTTTTCCTTGGGCATCTTTTCCTTCAACACTAGAAGAAAAATTGTTGTGGTGGCTTTGATTTAGTAGGTTATGTATTTTGGTCTTAGAACCTCGATATTTGATACCATTGCTTGGTTGGAAACTTGATGAATGTTGGAAGATATTTTTGTTGTGCAAGTCTTCAGACTTATTCCAAGGTATATTTTTGAATGTATGAGGTTTTTGACGGTGTGGTAGACTTCTATTCTTACAGATTGTACACTTATTAAACAATGGCATGCAATTGTCATCACTAAACCATGAAGATGATAAAGGCTTAAAATCTAGAAACTTATACCATATTTCATGAAAACATGTTACAGATATACTTGTGTCATTTTCTTCATTGTCAATGTCTTGCAAAGGTGGGTGTGTAATATATTTATATTGCATTGATTTTGACACATTAGGTTCTTTAAAAATACACGTTTTGACATCTTGGTTCTTAGATTTTTTAGGTATTTTGTATTTATTGTTTTTACAAAGAACAATTCTTTTATTGGGTTCAAGAAATGTATGGTTCAAATAACTGTATACAATTGATGACCTAGAATGTACTTTGCTATGGTGTGCATCTATTGTATAAGTCAATTTATTGTTGTAGGCATTCCAAAGTTTTTCATTTTTTGATAAAAGTTGTCCAATAAATGATCTCTTCCAAATACCTAATTGACTTAACACCATTTTATCTGAAATCAAATCTATATTGTCCACATTTTAGATGGTCAAAACATTGTAATGTTTGATTTTTCTTAAATCGACATTCAATTTCTTTATGGACATGTTCATGCAGTAGGATTTCTTCTTCATCTCATAAATATAATAATAGAATCATACTCATTACTAAAGAAGTTTGATTCGTAGGTTTTTTACTCCAAAAATGCATGTTTTATATGGTCTTTGGAATAAAGCTCAAGTGATGGAGTTAACCCTATTTGTTATATTGATAGAAGAAAATAAATACTTAATGAAAGCCAATGAAGGCAATTGCACCCAAAATTTATGCATTTGATTCTAAATGCTTCTAATCTTCTATTATTCTACACTCGTGTTTTACTCATTCCAACCAAGTAACTTAAATTCCATGAGATAAAACAAAAATTCATGAATGTGTTTTGTCCTCAAATACAACATTTTGTGATAACCAATTTAAACAACACAAGTAGCAATCCCTTTATCCAAAAGTCTTCTTGAGAGTGTCAAATGTTTTGTTTTAGAGAACCTAATTTGACTTCATATTTTTGAAAGTCCATTTAGTCAAGGACTTTGGTTAATCACACAACAAGGTTCTACTATTTATTGCATGAATCTCAACTCATATGTGAGCTCTAAATTATCTTACTACTAATTTGGTCAATGATACTCTTTAAAAACAAGCATGGAAAAAACTACAATGTACAAACACAATCCAACTGTATATGGTTTGTCACAAAACAAGGTTATGGGATTTTTGAAGGATTCCATATAGTCATGAACTTGATGGTAGCTAATAAACATCTAGATAATGCCACAGATCTAGATTAGGGTAAATAATTCTTCCATGCGTGTCTCTTGTACAAAAGAATCTATTGTTTCTTGTTTCATATTACTCATTGTGATTCATTTAAATTGACTTGCACTCAAAATGTCATCCCTAATCTAACACCAAAATACTAGCAACGTGACTATTCATATTGAAATGTAGTTGCTATATTCATAATCCTTTGTAGTTTCATCTCTCCTCCCTTCATAATACCACCCCTCCTCCCTCTGTAATACCTCCATCATCTATCAATAGTACCATCCCTCCTGCCCTCGCCTGCCTCTGTAATATCACACTGTGATCTTGTTATTGCAAGATGATATGACAGTTGGACCTTGTCATAATGAACCACCAAAACAACCTTACCACCATGACCAAGATCAAATTCTATTATGTTTTTAGAAATGTATAAGTGTTTTGAACATTTTTTTTCATCTTAAGAGTTAAGATCTAAAAATAAAGACAAGGCTTCCAATCCCCTATGATTCCACCCTTCTCTATTTCTCAATTGCATCCAATAGCTAGTATGCCATCAAACCTCTCAAATATCTTCTACAATATACTATAGTGTAGAAATTTAACTCCCAAAGTTGAAAAAGAGCGGGAAACAAGTTGCTTTGGCTTTGGTTATGCTCTTAGTTACTATATATAGATTATACCAAGTCAATACATTTCATAAGTTGTAGCATTTTTCCACATTTATTCAATAAGGCCATTTGTGCTTCGAAATTCCTCAAAATTTCAAAGATGTTATCCTCAAAGTTTGAAATCACTATAAGAGCTTGCTGAAATCTGCGTCAAGTTGTAGTATATGCTCGTTTATTCTTAGAATCTATCCAAAATTAATTTGATGATTTTGATCACATATTCAGAGTAACTTCAAAATTTCACCAAAAAATGAAATCTTTTTAAAAGTCAATTTTAAATTTTTGGAACATGTAATAGACGTATCAAGGCATGATCTCACCTATTGGACTATCAATCCAATAATTATTTATGTGTCATTTTATTGTTAAATACTGACCTTTGTATTTGGATTTCAACATACCTCCATGTGAAAAAACAAGCATTTCTTAAGCCTTCGAAGGTACTTTGACGGTAAAAATATTCCTAACCTACCTAAGAACAAGAATATGAAGAGCCTCAAGTCAAATTTATATTAACGCCTAAATGGTTTGACTCATTTGTAAAAATAAAACACATTTTTAGAAAAAGTGTCATAAATGGAAACATAGGTAAGTTATTTGGATCTCAATCATACATTCTTGTAGTCGATAAATTGTACATTATGTGAGTCAAATTCTCAGTCATGAGGTCTCATAGATTGGAAGATCATAACGAATTAGTACTCAAAAAACATCACAAAATCTTAACATTTTCACTTTGAAGTGAAAATGCTACCAATATACTTTTTGCAATGAAAAGATCACCAACTACAAAGATGTTTATCTTCATCTCATTAATACTTTTACCAACAAAAATCCATGAGAAAAATGTCTTTGCACTGGTAATGACCTTACAATGCTGAAAAGTGCCAAAATCTTACAAAGGAAAAATAGCCCAAAACTCAACCCTTTGCACTTAAATCTATGCCTTATCTTCAATAAATTTTCAAAATTTCAAATTTACCAAGGTTTCTACCACTAAAACTAGACCCTAATTGGAATCGATCCCAAAAAATAAAGTCAAAACCCAATGGTCGATGAAGGAGATATAGTTCCTTGACAATCATCCATTTATTCACTTTCTTTTAAGATAAAAACATTGTTGCAAATCCAATACCACAAATATTTGAATAAAAAATCTTCCAACTAGAAAGTTGTTAGCCTTTACCATGATCATGATTATGTGAAAATATTTCATGAAATCATCTCTTGATATCCCAAAACTGCCTCATGGTTGAAAACCCAAAAACAAGAGTTACCTTCACTAAAATAAGTTCTATTTATTCATACTTTATTGTATGGATCTGCAAATTTTACCACAAAAACTAGACTTGATTTGGGACGCAACCCAAAACAAACTCTAGTTGAAGAAGTTATGGCTCTTCAAAGTTGCTGCAGTCATCCGAAATGTTGATTTTCGACATTCGGCCTCATTAAGAGTTAAATACTGGTTCTCTCGCTTACTAAACACTTCAAATGGTCCATTGTGCAATATGGGAAAAAATCTTTTTTCTAGACTTTCAATTTGATAATCTCACAATGATAGTCTCACAAAAGATTTGAGCTATTTGTACAAATATGCATCATTTAACTAAATATGGACTTTGGGCTTATTTATGGACTTTAAAACATGGGGAGATTACTCCATCCATGACCTCAAAATCTACATATTTGAAGAGTATCTTCATAGAACCTAGATTCTAGAAATCATTTTGCAACTATTGTTCTTAATTGTAGACCGTCGACTGTCCATATTTAGTTAAATATGTCATAAATAAGGTACTTGATTCTATGATTACATCCTTAAAATAAGTCAAAAACTTGCACATTGTGTCGAAAGAGGATAGTTTTGAGGCCTTTTGACTAGGAATTAACACATTGGTACTATTAAAAAACTAAAGTGGAAGAATGCATCCAAGCACCGAGCTAATATCATATAATTCAACATTCTAAAAATGATTGTGTCCTAAATTCTGGCATGGAGGGCATGCAGGAAGTCACACTATTATCCGGCACACTATTCTAGTAACATTGGATGGATTGAACGAATAGGCACTTGAATGAAGTTATTCCTATGAATAGACATGGTGTATAAGCGAAGCATATGGAGTACATACAATGACTGCCAAAACTGAATACATGCTCATTGTATTAAAAGTCAATAAACAATGTAAGAAAATTGGATGCATCAAAAATGAAACCATAAATTGTATAGGATTGCAATTAGTCATATTTCCATGGAATTGAGGCCTATTACACACAAGTATGCACGTACAAACAAAAATTAAGTTAACTTCAAACTAAAACTGAGTTTTGCTCACACAAGCTCAAATGAATCTAAAAATTTGTCCACCTACGTACCCTTCGGAGCTATAACAACTACAATTATGTGCTTGGGCATGCTCCTATACAAGTTTTGACACTCATTGAGAGTAATTGAAGCCCAACAATATCTCGACACGCTCCCACAATTCCAATTTTTTTTTTGGAGATCTCTCATACTGGTTTAGTCGTCGTTTTGAAGTTGGCCACAAGTTTTTGATTGGATTCAAGTCTCGCCATGGGGATTGCGCTGACGATTTCAAAACAACAACTTCTTGCAAATTTAGCCAACGGCGCACACTCTTGGATATATGTTTTGGGTCATTATCATCTAGAAAATCAAATTGGCAAGATCCAAATCGTATGCATCGAGTGTATGAATCAACTCTCGCTCAAAAATTTCTTTATACATATACTGGTCCATTTTCCCCTCAATCCTAGACATCATACTAGAGCCACTTGAAGTCATGCAACCCCACAATCATCCTCGCTTGGCTACCTCCAAACTTGACAGTTTGTTGTACCATTCATGCACTTCTGCTCTGTTCTTCACAAACCAATACCAAGTGCTACCATCAAAGCAAAATTGGATGATTTTTGTCCCATCAAGAAATACTACACTATTCCAATCATCATCAGTGGCAATGACGTCTAGAAAATTCTAATCGTTGCTTAATTTGAAGAAGTCTAAGTTTTGGTTTCTTTTGCTGCACTTTACATTTAAAACCTTCTTTCGTAACACTTTTCTCACAACACTATCGCTTATACCAACATGAAGCTCTTCCCTCAAGTAATCTCCAACTTTGTGTGCACTTTCTAAGCCACGCACAATCATTGTCTTGGCACAAGCTTTACGATCACCTGCACTCTACATTTTTGGCCTACCACCAAAGCTTTGATTGACATCACTCAATTCACTCAAATGTTCCGTATGAAATTTTGCAATCCAACTTCAGGATATCTGTAACTCTCTAGCAACATTTCTAATACTTTCACCCCTCTCAACTTCTCTGAAGTAGCTTCTTGTACTTGGTTTTACTATCAACACAAAGAGATTTCAATAAAACCACTTTGCTCAATTCGCATACATGATGTGGACTAAATGGGGAGACATTATAACTGTGAAGGCCAAGAACATGCCCACCCAAAAACCAGACGTTAAAAAAGACCAGTTGTACATGTTAAATTTGTAGCATTCATTGCTTATTCCAAGTGTGCACATAAGCAAGTTTAGAAGCTAATTTATTTTCATCTGGATCTTTCTCAAATCACCTTGCATTGCTGGACTTGTAATTTGGTAACCACATCATTTACATGCAGGAATACTTGAGCCAATTGATTTCATAGTAAATGCATTACAGCCATCATAATACATATAAATGACTAAAAGAAAACTATGGTTTCTATGGACTCAGTTTTCAGTTTTGGCGTCAATGTAAAGCTCCTCTCATCAACCCGAAAGTAAACTATGGTTTCTATAGACTTAGTAGAACAATTTTTTTTTAAAATTTTTTATTTTATTTTATTTTTTTTTTTTTTTTTCTTGAACAGTATATGCTTTACTGAAGTTAAACACATACAAGAGCCAGAGCCGAAGCCCGGCATAATTAAACCAAATTCTTTTAAAGATTTTCTAAGACTAATTAAACCACCAGGCTAGTTTAGCCACTAAACCTCCACAACCTCTTCCAAGTGGTGGAGGTTCTCCACCAACCGCAACTCCCGGGCGATTCGCTCCTCCGCCTTCGCAAGCTCCTTGCGCTCCGTCGACGTGCTCCCGGTCCTTCATACTCTCCGATCGATCAGCTCCCTCCAACTGGTCCTATCCTCCTGTCTCGGCGCAAGTTCTTGACTTGCAGCTGGAGCCCTGCCTGCTCCATGCCATCCTCCTCCACGCGACTGCATCTCCACACCTGATGCCTGCGCTGCTCTATACAACTACGCTCGATACCTTGTGGCCTGCATCCCAAATCCCCCTCAAACCAGAAATATGTTGTGAAAAGTAGTTTGGCGCTGTTTGATTTGACTACGTCCTGAATGCCCCCATAGATGGTCTCGTTGCTTTCTATTCCAGAGATGTTTCAACTCTTGTGGGGATTTTGTTCGTGGGCAGCCAATTCCAATCGAACTTGTCCAGAAACTTGTCGATGCGGGCGGGATGTGTGTGTATCAGGTGCATCGTTCGTTCCCAAGCTGTTCGAATAATGTCTAGCATAGATTCCCAAATTCGTACCTCTCTAAACTGATGCGAGGTCCATTTGGTGTGTGCAAATACATCAGCATTTCTATCCAACCACATCACCCATAATCCCATATTATTGAGCCTCTCAATACCATCCAGATGTTGTTACCTTTTCTGAGTTTGCGAGGGAGGGGGGACCCCAATAGGCATTGCTGCCAGACTAAAGGATCCCATTTGCCCTCTCGTGCTGGGACATGCATGACCGTGTTAAAGATTGTTTGCGCATAGTACCACAAATGCGTGGCTTTGGGGCAGTCTACAAATCGATGCTTAATTGACTCTGGGACCCGGAGCAGGCAGCTAGGACAATTCCGGACAATTCCTGTCTGTTTGTGGGCACATTTGGTGGCGCCATTCATTCACTGCAATGGCATGGTGATAGACTGACCATAAGAACTCTGCCTCCTTTTGTGGCTTGGCTGCATGCCAGACTTCACGCCAATCTGGCTTGTACGTGCTCGGGAGAATGGCTTTCCATTTCTTGGGGATGGAGCGGCTCAGTTCCTGGATGGTTCTCACGAGTGCTCTGCCCTCTTTAGTTGTGTAATTGAGCAAGCATTGACCCTTGTGTTTAGGGGGTCGTCTTGTCCTGGTCGTTGTCGATGTCCACTTGCTACGCCACCTCCATCTTGCCGGGTCAAAACTTAAATTCGCAATAATACCAGCATACCACAGTACAATGTTAGCATTTTTGGCGGAGCCAGTAGTCAGTGATACCACACGAACTCTCGCAAACCGGCCGGTGTATCTCCTTGCTATCCCTATGAGTGGTGTCGTTCTTTGAAGCATGCTTGTCACGCCTATTGTGAAGAACTCGGCCCTGCAAGGGATTTGAACCTCCTAGGGTTACATTTCCTACGAGGAAATGGGAAGCAGTCAACAATTTGATTGGCTTCGTGTGTGAACTCTAACCCTAGATGCTTCAATGTGATCCAGATTTGCGCAATGAGACCTACCGGCTTACATGGGTCGAAGTTGGGGACCCACGCATGAACCACTTATAGATGGCCTTCACAAATCAATGCCTTCAGGTTAACAGCTCTCGCAAGATCACTTTCTTTGTCAAATTTAATTAGGTGAAAATCGTTACCGATGACGTTATGTCTTACTATGTGGGCTTCTACCTCCCGCTCTAACAGGTCCAACCATTTGATGTGAGATAGCCTGGTGTCACTAGTATACTTGATACGGACTATAGCAAAGTAGAGCTTACAATGTTGTATTTTATTTTCAATGGATTTGACGTCAAGATCACTCACCTTTAGTACAATCGTCTCACGGATTGACGTACCTTGCTCGTTCTGATGAATTTGTTCACTAATTGGTTCACCTTTTGATGATGTGACCTTGGGGTCTGGTGTTTGATCTGCCACTGGTGGTCTTTCTCCCTCCGTTGCTGCCTTGCGATCAGGATCTCTTCGATCTAGATCTGACCGATCTGGATCTCGTCTGTCTGGGGCTTTCCTGGTCAAGTCCTGTTGATCTGCATATTCAGGCTCTCGGGTGTGTGTTCGGGTAGCAGGGAATGTGCTTCTTTCTCGTCCTGCTCCGTATCTGCTTGGACGCTCGCCCTTGTTCTCGAGCCTCCCATCTCTGTAATCAGATCTGTTGTGCTGTCGTCTCTCATCTTCCTGCCTTCTTACCACGTCACTGTAGCTTCTTGTTGCTCCTTGTTGTTTGAATGATCACTTCACCTTCCCTCTTAGATCTGAGGAACAACTTTGTTTCCTCTACTGTCAATTGTGTTTGTTTGATCGCTCATACGCCACAGATCCTCAGAGGGTCACTTCCATGATTAGATCGTCCCATGTGAGCTTAGATTGCTCAGGCTGGGAGAATTAGGGTTTCGCCCTTCCTCCCACTTCCGCAGCGTCCCATCGTCCTGATAAAAAAAATAATCAAATAGTGGTCAAATATAAACGAAGGGCATATTGGCGCATGACCTGCAGAAATAATAATAAGTATAATTATGTTGGCATGATGGGGGTATTGCAAAAATGTGCACATCATCAATAAACTATCTTTTTAATGCCCTTTTTAATGCCCTTTTCAGGGAAAACAATACCCTCTCTCTTTTCAGGGAACGTCCTGTTCCCGGGAGAACACCTCAGGGAACGTCCTGTTCCCGGGAGAACACCTCAGCCAAGTACTATTTGACTGCCCTTTTCGGGGAGAACAATACCCTATCTGCGGAACAAGCCGACTGATCCAGCGGTAGGAATATAACCAACACATTCCTGAACACCTTCCAAAGAGAAAGGGGAGATGTAGGACAAAGCTAGATGTGGGGTGCTTGTCTGCAGAAAGTTGCATCTGATTTGACGGAAGCCTATGATAGCGTGGCGTTGATTCTTCGCATCCGCACGCTTTGTGCTACAAACTACTGTAGTTAACATAAAAATAACATAACTTAGGGATTGTCGAATGGAAGCATTTGGCCAAGGCATCAACTCGACCGCGTCTCCCACGCACTGGCTTGACCCTTCCAAGCGGGACCTGGAGTTCCGGATCAGACGATATATAGGAAAACTTGGATTAGAAATGTAATCCCACCCGGGATATAACAAAACTAGGATTGGAAATCTAACCCCACCAAGGATTTGCAAGACTTGGATCAGAAAAGCGACCCCAACTTCTACGACCTCCAGAAAGTAGGACGATCTTGCTGACCGCGGAGTGGTCTGACACAACTGGATGCATGTACGTATCTTGAGCCAACCTGCCTTCCATAATGGAATCGATACCTTCTCATCCGGGCCGCCTTGGAATGCGTTTTCATCCGTATTCATCCCAACATTGCTCCCTGTCTCGTCGACACTACATAAGCAGCCCTGAGATTTGGAAATAACACCTCTGTATTACCCGAACGGTGACCATAGTTCCAACTAGAAAGTTTCGATCACTCACTTTACTTCAAGCAGTCCCCGCTCGCATTTTCCTGCTTCCCAACGACAGTCCACTTGGTATGTCTTTCTCTTTTCTTTTTGCCTGGTTGTATCGATCGATAGGAACTCTTCAACGCTTGATATTGGGTCATATGATTCCTCTTTGAAACTGACTTCTCAATTTCTCTTTGAAGTTGGGAGCTCCTCGCTCTGAATGATCTCTTTCAATTGCCGAAAGTTCGTGGTCATCCTTACACTGCTACAGACAGTCTACTGCTACCTGCTAAGCTCATTGCTCAGACTACTAATCACTTCATGGATTGTGCGGTGATCTTAAACATGTTGAGAAATGGTTTTCATTTGTTGTTCTGGTCAACTTCGATCAGCTCCCCGCGATCACTACTTCTTTGTGATTAATCGTCATGCTGAGACTTGTCCACTTCCTAGAGCTTTGTACCTCATGCTTCGATCGTGTCTTCAACGTTGCCCGTGTTTGCTGATATCGAAAACTTAGTACTGTTGTTCTTGAAATTTGATTGCAGTGTCCGTTTCTTGGTTGTGCTTGCGTCTTCTCTGTGGTAGCTTTGAATGCAGAAACTGTCTTGCTGCGATGGAGTCTTCAGAGCTGCCGACGATATTCATGTGAAACATGTCCGGCATAACTGTATGGAAGTGCTTTGGCTGAGGATTGTTTGGTTGTGTTGATTGTGGAAGGCGGAAAACACTGCTCAGTCGGTAGCAATGGCACAACCAAATTTTCCAGCAAACCAACTTAATCTGCTTGTGGCAGTTGCTGGTCATGGTGCACAAACGGTCGGTGCTCCAGCCCCTGTGGCCGGGGCAGCTCTGCTTGGGGCTCGTACACAGTTTGATGTGGAGGCGGGCCTTTTGGGACCTATGCCCACGAAAAGCAACGAAGGGTGCCATATCCATGCCACCATCACTTGACTTGGTGGGATCATAACTTTAGATTCTGAATGTATTTGAACAGGTGTTCAATTCAATTCAGTATGAGGGTTGCACATGATCGCTTCCAATCGTTAAGTACTCAAGAGAAGAAAAGGTGTTCAAGTTGGCTTGAATAATGTGTCTTGTTCAAGGTTGTTTTACATGACACACTTTCGGTAATGTTTGTCTAAATTGTCTTGTACGACATGTTTGTCGGATGTCCGAGTTCGACGGGAATGTCCGACCATACTAGATAATGCATAGTAAAAACATGAACATTTGCCTCTTCGATGTTGTTTATCTTCTCTAAGAGAAAATGTTTATTTGATGTCATGACGTTCGATACTGTCGCATAAGACAACCCTAGTCTTGTTTGACTTATCATGGTTTATAGTGTAGGACTACTTTTGTTGTGTTCACAAACACTTTGAGTGAAAGAGTAGCCAAGTAGTAGTTGGGTTGACCTTCATGTGAATGGATGATTATTTACATGTTAGTCCAAGGTTTGAAGAAACTTGTGTGATTGAAGTTTTAAATATTATGTAAATGTGAAATGTTTTGTATCTACTTGTTATATGGTGTTTTGTTATTTGAGTTTGAATCCTATTGCTTTAAGAATTGGAGATCCAATTCGCTTTAAGAATTGTTGCCCTTGTTCCAAATTTAAATGGTGGACACTTTGAGGAACTGCTCAATTGCTCATGGGATGACAATACTTGTAGCTAATTGATCATAAATTGCCATGAACCCCAATTCCGTTAAAATGACATTATTCCGGTAAAATGGCACACCTCAACTATTGAACTGTAGCTCAAAAACCATGTGATATAACAGAATTTTACGGTGATATTAGGAAAATTGAGTGACAATGTATATGAAGAAGTGATATTAAAAAAAAAATTGTGATATTACAGAATATACCATTTTATATGAGCACAAATGTAAGATCTAGTGTGACAAAATGGCACATGGCATAGTGCCATTTTAACGGAATTGGGGTTCATGTCATTGTTTGAATGCTTTTAAAAAATGATGTTCACACCCAAACAAAGATCAAACGAAGATCAGTGCATTGCACTTGATAGCCAATTCACCAAACTTTTGCTCTATATGATTTATCTTCAAATTGTTTGTAATCTAGGAGTGGCAACTCTTCAAAGTTCCAATTACCCACACATTGTCATAATATTCGAGAAACATAAAAAGTACAAAGTGAAAAGTGTGGATGTGAAAAATTCTTGACACATGTATGAAACTTTGTACTGTGGTAACTATGAATACTTGTGATAGAAACAAATAAACCACAGTCAAGTGTATATTCAATTTTCATAATTTCTGCTAAGAGATAAAAGGAATAGTAAGATTGCACCCACTACTAGAATTTGACCCCATTTGCTACATGTTTTATTTTATCTATTTTTTCCATAAAAGCCACATACGGGAAGTAACTGTTAAACTACATATCAACACTTTTATGCTACAACAAAGTTTCAAAAGCTACATTTCAACAAACATATGTTAAAACGTAGTTTAAGCTACTCCCCAAACGTGACTTTTATGAAAACACAAACGTAGCAAATGGGGTCATATTCTAATAGTGACCATCTTTGAATGCGCCATGCCAATCTTGTAGATTGAATCTTTGTATACGGCATGGAACAATCTAGTCCTAGCACATGTATCTTGAACAGTTAAAAATTTTTAATTCAATTTTTAAAAAAATGTTTGACCATTACTCCAATTAGTCCAGTAGTACAGAATTCAGTTTTCTTCACCCTTCACCATTATGATCTCACAATCATTTTTGAATGAGCATGTAATACTGATGCATCTATTCAGATACAAGATCTTCCGTTTGGAAGTATAAATAAAGTGAACTAGCTTTCTTACTTCAAGGGAACAATGTTGTATTAACATTTTTGGTATGGACACCAAATTTCTTTGCAAGGGTTAAACTTAAATTCAATACTCATACATAATTGCTATGATAAGTAGATAAAATATTACTCACGCCAGAAGAAATAGAGAAACACTTAACCAAACTTTAGAGGACATATAATTCGGGGTTGTCTTATGCGACATTGTCGAACGTCATACACAAACGACAGTCAGACATTTGCCCTTGGAGGAGGCGATATCGAAGAGGTAAATGTTCATGTTGAAAGAACATGTCGAACATGACATTCTAGAGAGACATTACCGAACGTGTGTCATGTAAGACAACTTGATATAATCAACATGTAACATATAATCAATCACATGAAGGTTAGTCGTTTATTACTTTGGTACTTTTTTACTTGGAGTGTTCATCCTAAGAGAGAAGTCCTAAAGTGTGAATATGATATCAAAGATAGGTCAAATAACACTAGTAGAAAATGACACTAAAAGTGACGTCCGGAATAACATGTCCGTAGTAATACAGTGTGCATGTTTTTGATTGACAATGTGCTTCTAATGACATCAAATAAATTATTATATATGTCACCTTTCCTATTAAACTATGTCATCATAGATATAATTAGGTCCAAAATGACATTTTTCTATGTCATTTCGGACAGAAAGTCTCTTGTGTCATACCGGTGTACCCTACACTTAAATCCAGTCAATATATTAGGACATAATTCCTACTAGTGAGGGTTGTTGCTACTAAAGTGTATGCCCTTTATTCATGCTTCATCGGATAGGTCTAAAATTCTTACCACACATACTATACTTGATTTGGGATCCACTCCAAGTAGTTACATCCAAAACAGACTTGGAATGAAGAAGTTATGATTTTTCAAAGTTTATGCATTTCATCCAATTTTTTTGGTTTGGCACGTTTAGAGGTTTAGGGTAAACATGTGCCTTACTCACCAATGAACAAAGGATACAAAGAGCCTTGAGTCAAATTTACTCTTAAAATTGGTCTTTTGGCTCACGTACTAAACATTCCAAACTCATCCTGTAATGATCTTATTTCTCAACTTTAAATATTATAATCTCACAAACGATATGGAAGATTTGGGATTCATGTACGGTACCCGACAAGAGAGATATGAACACATGCATTTTTGAACCTGAATGTGTGAAGACTCCATAATTTGAAATGCTCTTATTCATTCAATTAAATTAGTTTAATCTTTGCTACTTGGAAACAACACCTATATGTAATTGCTCCTAGAGCCACATGCAATTTTATGAGAAACATAATTTTTGGCATTCACCTGAAGTTCACCTTGTTTTTGGAATTCTGCAAGTTGTCCATATCTCTCTTGCCGGGTACTGTACATGATCAAGTAAGGTACTAAATTCTACAGTTACATCCCAAAACAAGCTAACATTGAGAATTTACACCTTGTATTGAAAGATGCCACTTTTTATTGTGATTGTGTTTCTCTCAATTGATTGATGCATTGATTGTTTAAAAAAGGAAAAAAAAAGGGCAACTTTGAGGCCTTTCGACTAGGAATTAAGAAATACGATACATTCTTTTTTTGGAAAATGCATCTAGCCACTGAGTTCATCTTCTATACAATTCAACATCCTAAATTCTGGCATGGACGGCATGCATGAAGTTACATTAGATCAGACACACAAAGGCACCATAAGCCTTGGCTTGGTGGTTAGGGTTCATGGACCTCAATGAGGAGGTCTTGAGTTCTATTCCCCATGTCGTCGTGGTGCTCACCACTATAGTCCACCCAAATATTGTGGGGGTCCTTGGACCTTGATGTATGGGTACCTCAAAGCCTTTTAGGAGGATACTATGTCATTCAAGTGTTTTCAAGACGCTAGAAACTAGCGTAGTTATAGTGTCCACCCTCGAGAGGGGAGAGTAGTATTCTTCCAGCTTCCCCTTGTCTGGTGGCCATCGGGATATTAGCATTACAAACGGACACTTCATTTACGCCGGCCCCTTAGAAAGAGACCGGAGTTTCTATCTATCTATATCAGACACACAGTTCTAAGAACTTTGGATGGATTGAACAAAAGCGCATTTGGAAGGTTCATTTTTATGGATCCACATGGAGTATGGAGTACATCAATTTAACTCCTAATGTCAAAAACTCAAAATCAACCCTCACATGGTCGATTTGACTCTATTTAAGCTCTAAGATTCTAAATATAGATCATATGACGTTGAAACTTTTTGCAAATTGTGAAGTTTTTCCACACCTGTCCAAAAAGTCATTTCAAGCTTCAAAATTCCTCATCCTTGAGGAGATATTCATGGTCAAAGTTTTAAAATCTGCCCAAACTGTGGTGTATGCTCATTTATTCCCTAAATCTGCCTAAAATCAATTAGATTGCAAGTAACTTCGAAAATTCACTATAAATTGAGATTTTACTTTTTTAAAGTTTTATTGCTTGAACATGTAGAAGAGGTACGAAGGCATGATCTCACCATTTGGATTTCCAATCCAAGAATTTTTACATGCTTATTTTAAAATCAAAGACCAACCTTTATATTTGCAATTTAACTTACCTCCATGTGAATAATCAAGCATTTCTATACAGTTTGATCGGTTTCGACACTCTTTGTAGGAGGTTTCATTATATCTGATAAAGATTTTGTGTTCTTCATCATATGAGGGTGTGGATATTTTTCATGGAAATTTACAATTTCAAGTAAATTATAGTAATCCGGTTTATTCGCATTCAAAATAAAAGTTATCTAAGTGTTATCTAAGTGTTTTTGCACGGCATCTATCGTTCATTCTCAAGATGTAGATTTGAGAGAACCTTCTCGACAATTAGAATGGGACAGAGGGAGTATGTAACTTTCAGGTAGTCTTTGCAATAGTTGTGATTTTTAAGTAATATGTTGCTAAAATAGGAATTCTTAATGACGATCAACTTGTTATCAAAATGAGTGGGTTGAGCAATGATTTATGATGTAAAAATAAACATAGAATTAACGATATCTAAAAGATGACTTAAATTCTTGAAAGATTCTTCACATTGTGTCCAATTTTCGCTTTAGCAATAGGTTAGTATAATGAAGGGGAAAAACTCTCATGCTTAAATAAAAGTCTTGGGTGAAGATGGACTCAATGGAATTTGAACCAATTATTTCATTAGAGTGCTAGGATTACTATTGTCATCTTCAATGCTTTTAACAATTTGTAAAGGAATTATTAGAATCTTGTTCTATATTAGGCCCAATTGAATTTTTTTGACAAAGACTACCATATCCGCATGGCCAATTCACCACTCTAGTGCAAAATGGTTTTTGAAATTTTTGTTTTTGAATTCAAAAAACCTCAATTGGTGTTATTGTCTCAATGGTTATAGTCAAATTTTTAATCCTTGTTGATCTTCTCGTCCACTCATATTTCTCAATGTGAGTTTGTGTGATAGTCTAGTGGTGATACTATATGAGTATATACTTTAGACCTCACATTTATGAGGGGTAGAATAGTTTTAATTTACTTACTACGTGTAAGTCACATGTTAGGTGCAACATGATAATAAGATTCATAGGTGTGACATCATTGAAAGGATAAAAATATTTTACATTCACACTTTTTGAAGATGACCTACATGAATTAGTAGTTCTCCAACCAATCAGGTAAAGCAAAAGAGATGTGTGGTTTTGTACAATACATATGCAAAAGTTGAAATTGGAGTTGATTATGTAGATAGAAGTTTTAAGCTTAACCCCTAAAGGTTCTTGAAAACCCAAATGGTTATTTGTTGTGTTAGGCAATCTAGATGGAGGAATACAAATTATTATTTTTGCCAAAAAAATTTACTAGATATTCCCTGTAGGTCTATGCAACAAAGTTTTTGAATGAGAATTTTCAAACTAAGAAAGATTTCAAATCAATTATTTTTTAGATCAGATTTTAGTTATCACATAGGACAGTAGAATAATTATCTTTAGTATTCTTTTTAACCCCTACGCGTCTCTAGTGTCGGGAAACAACATTTTGGATGCAAAGAAGAAACTTCGAAGAGCCATAACTTCTTTATTTAGGCTTTGTTTAGAACAAAGGGTGAGTTACAAATCAAGTCTAGTTTGTGTGTTAGAAGTTGTAGACCCAAATAATAAAGTATGAATAAATGGCATGCATTTTAGAAGAGACAACTTTTATTTCTGGGTTATCAAACATTTGGCATTGTTTTACCGTTGCAAGACAATTATGTGAGATCAAAAGTAGTTTTTTGTAAAGTTTCTTACATAAGTGTGATCTTTAGATGCATGCCAACAACTCTCTAGTTAGAAATTTTTTGATCGGAATAAATTTGGTATTGAATTTGCATTGATGTTTCACCTTTTAACCCCTAAACGTCCCTAGTGTCAAAAAACGACATTTTGGATGAAGGGCAAAAACTTTGAAGAGCCCTAACTTCTTCATCCAGACTCCGTTTTTGACGAAATCACTTGGATTAGGTCACAAATCAAGTCTAGTTTATGTGGTAAAAATTGCAGACTCATACAATAAGTATGAATAAATGGCATGGATTTTAGTGCAGGCAGCTTTTGTTTTTGGGTTTTCAAACATTTGGCAGGTTTTTACCATTGCAAGCCAATTATGTGAAATCTAAAATAGTTTTTCATGAAATTTTTTTCATGGGTTTGATATTTAGATGCATCCCATCAACTTTGTAGTTGGAAGATTTTTGATCTAGATAACTTTGGTATTGGCTTTGCACTGATGTTTCTACGATAAAAATAGTGAAAAAATGGATGATTTTTGAAGAGCTAGATCTCCTTCATCCACCGTTAGATTTTGACTTTATTTTTTGGGATGGATTCCAATTATAGTCTATTCTTAGTGGTAGAAACCTTGACCCAATCGAGGATATATTGAAGAAAAGGCATGGATTTGAGTGCGAGGGGTCTAGTTTTGGACTGTTTTTCCTTTGTAAAATTTTTTGCAGTTTTCACGACTACAAGGCTACTCTTTGAGCCAAGATTTTTTTTGATGAATTTTTTTGGTACAAGAGTGTCTTTGAGATGAAGATGAACAACTTTCTAGTTGCTGATTTTTTAATGCAAATTTCATGTTGGTAGTATTTTCACTTCAAAGTGGAAATGATGGTATTTTGTAGCCTGTTTTGCGCACTAATATGTTACGATCTCGCAATCTATGAGGTCCCATGAGTCAAGTTTTGGTCCACATGATCTACTACAAGTCTATTACAAGTTTGTATGGTTGAGATCTGAATAGCTTATCTTTATTTTCATCTATATCACTTTTTTTGAAAATGAGTTTTTGGCTAAAAATACCCCAAGGGCGTTTAGGGGTTAAACACCGTTTCGCTGGTATTTGCCATGAGCCCATCCACCCTATGTCCAATGGTGAGTTCAAAAAGTTTAATTACCACGAGCTAAGAGGACCAACTCACCAGTTTTAAGTATGAAAAATATGAACCTTGGTAACATTCATGACACTTACAAGAGTTGATGTGCTTCCTGGCGTTTGGATTATCTAAGACACAGAAAGGAATGTTGTTAGTCACATTCAAAAGATAAGATCATCTAAAAGATTCATCTCAAATCAACAATATATATAGAAATGATAGGAAGTTGCTCTCTAACTCGAGGCTGCTTCGAAATCTCACGATTTATAAGCTTCTGTACCTCCTCTCCTCTTGTATGACAATCTAGTTCTAGAAAAGAGGGGGAGGTTTGTAACATTACATTCGTTCTTATTGTGTAAACGTTGTTCAAGCAACCTTTTGGAACTTGCTTGAGCAACAATCTCAAGAAAAATAAGCAACGTTTTCAACTGGATTATAATTTATAAATAATGTTCCCAATTTTCTTGAAAATATTGCTCAAGCAAGTTCCAAAACCTTGCTAAACCTTACTAGGAAGTACGAACGTTCGAGACGAAAACGTGCAAACCCCTCAAATTGTAGTAGTGGTCATAGTGCTCAATACGTTGGACAATAGAACCATGCGTGTAAAGTAGAAATGCACATGATTGACAACATTTTGTTCAAACATTATACGGAATCCAAAAGTGGTCTTAGTATCCACGTCCAAATCTCTTTGAGTACGATTTAAAGGTCTTCAAGATTTCTCTCGTCTTTCAAGGTTTCTCAGCATTGGTATCAATTGATAACTTACATTTGGGAAGACAATGTGGTCTCGCGCTGCAATCTCCAAATCCTCCTCCAGCTTGTGCTTGCTGCAGACACACTCATCACTCAACTCAGATCATTAATACTCATGCAATAGGACCGGCTCTGCAATTCCTTGCAAAAACATATGATCCCCCACAATCATATCTCCTTTAATCCATATTTTGTGTCTGGTCTTGGTCCAAACAACATAAACGTAGAATGTTCCACCCTAATATCACAATATAAAATATTATACATTTGTATTAGGGGTGAGGTATGTGCCTCACTCAAAATATATCTTCTAATTGTCATGGATTATGCTTCGCCGTAAGGCTATAATTGTCGTTAATTATTGACAACCAATAATTATTCCACTCAAGGAGTTGATGTCTGTTGAACAATTTTGGACCAAGTGAATTGGATATTTCTTGTATGAGGATTTAGGCTTTTGAAAATCCAAATAAGGTTTGTAGGAAGATGGTAGTAGCTTATAGGTCTTCAATTAAGTAAAAAGTATTTAGGATGCGTGAAGAAGATTAAGTAGCATATAGAAAATAGTGATTGAAGTGATTCTTAACCATAGCCTACGTCTCAAATATTTTCCTTCATGTGTTTATACCAAGTGAGGCATTCTTAAGGTAGTTGTATTTCATTAAAATATAATTTGTGATAATTTGTTCATGTGCTCTTTTACACATTGAAATGCTCCCAACATGAGTCCTATATATGAATACCGAAAACCCAACAAATGAAGTTCCCAATATCTAAACCTAGTAGTAATAGATGGATGTGGATTTCCACTTATTGTGATGTAAGCTTCCAATGTGGCGACGCTCTAGCCGCTACATTGTTATTTTGAGAAACATTTGGGTGATCAATTATTGCTTATGAAACTTTTTTTAAGTGGATGAAAAGTGTTGGACGGATGGAGGAAGGATGGTACAAATCGTACGTTGTCCAAAACACCTCTCTACTTATTTGTGTCTTTGTGTTGCGGCATTACTAATCTTTTTCGTTCGCTCTCCATATTTATTGCTTCCCTTTCTCACCATTCTCTCTGACTTCGTGCACATTGCTACTTTGCAATTGTAGCAATGGACCTCCATATTCATCATGTTATTCCTCGTTATAGGGAAGCAAGGATAGCAACTATTGTGAGGGGGCATAGATGGACATGGCGACTACTCCCTAGCACACCACTTGAGAACTTCAGCACTTTTATTGAGGTGAGAGTTCTTAATTTCAACAATGATACTTTTTTGTGTCAATGAGACTTGTTAAAGGCCATGACTCTCTTTATTATATTGTATCACAAATTAGGAAATTTCACAAGGACTTAATCATTATTCATGCTTCGAATGACCTTGCAGCAAAAAGCATGCGGCAATGGCCATATCCAAAGTGCTGAAGGAGCTTTTCTGCTCCTGCTCAACCGCGATGGAACAGTTGAAACCATAGATCGAGAGGGTCACCACCACCTCCGGGGTGACAAGCAGCTCGTTTTCATGGTGGCGAATTCCACCCAACAACTTGCATCACGAATCGTCAACCAAAAGAACATCAAGAAGAGGGATGTCATACAGCCTGTCGACATCGGATTCCTCACCCCAGGAGCTCATGACGGTGCTCGTCCCGGCCCAAGCAACATCAGCAAGAAGTCGGAATATGAGGTTCTCCCTTCCAAGCACCCGAAGTCGCCTTCAACAACGACGTCGCCTACGTACGCAGGCGAGGATAAGTCGTCCACAAACCCTTGGACCGGATCAGATCGAGACGCCCGCCATGATAGGGAAGGTGCTTTCGTGCTGCGAAAGCGTCAACACTATCGAAAAGACCTGCATCCTCTGGGAGTTGCAAACGTGAGCACCCATACGGTTGAGGATGTTGATGCTCATCGAATAGCCGGTGAACAGCTTCAAGCCGCACGCGAATGGCGAATGCGTCCATAGCTCCTCCCAGTCATGGTGGCAAGCTTACCAAGGATACCGATGCCCACGCTGATTTCGCGCTTCCTACATGGATTAGGAAGAGGCGAACTCCGTCCAGTGCGGTAAGTGGATGCTTTTTGCTTGTGCGTAGTACTACACTACTACATGTGATTATGCTTGATGTATGTTTTCTGCATTACTTTTGATTTGTTTTGTGTTGGGTGTTTGATTTTCCAGCTTCAAATAGAGCCATATGCACCACAACGTGTGCGGTTGTCGGATATGGCGGTACTCCGTTTCCTAGACCCACAGGCGCGCAAGTATTGTGCAAAAGCTTCTGTTCTCGTGCAGGGAGTCTACCCGATCGCCAGATTGGGAATGTAAATCAACAGCCGCTTGCAAATGTGGTGACGAATCAGTCTGGTGGCGAATGCAAACGTGGAGGAAAGGGAGGTGCCTGTGACCGACATCCAGGAGAACCAAGGGCTCAGTCAGTGGCTTTTAGTCGGCAAAACAGGGTTCGACACAATTTCTCTAACCCGGTAAGTATGCCCGGTAAGTAGGTCAGGTTACTTTCTTTTTTCTTCTCCATCTGAAACTATGTGCGTAACTGAATGTAATGTGATTGTTCTTGCTCACTTCTTCCTACATCACACCTAAGTTGTGTTAAGTTGTGTTGTTTTCACAATTCAGCTGCGACTGGGACCGGGTTGTGCACCGGATCGTGTAACGCTGGTAGATTTGGCGAAATTGTATGAGCTAAGTGCAACTGAGCCTCTCCGGACATCGGCCTCTCTGCTCTACAGGATGCATGCAGAATGCTTGGGCAAAGCGATGGCCCAGCAAGAAGGTAGAGTACATACACGATCTTACATTGATCTTATATGGTGAATGCCATGAACCATTTAGCTTATGTGGTGTTCACGTTTGGCATGCGGGCTAGGAGCTCGGTTTGGGACGCTTTACGACCACTTCCAGACTCTGGCGGTTTGGGACGCTTTACGACCACTGGAGCAGATTAAACCGATTGGAATATTGAAGTTTTTTACTTTTAATTGCATTATGAGGTTGAGTGATGTGCTTGATTTTGCAGGAGTCCGATAAACAAGAGAAGTCTGACTGCGAGGAGTATTCTGATTGAGAAATAGACATAACTCGAGCCTGAGTGGACCGGCTTGAGAATGTGACATCGCTCAAGCACGAGATGGTCTTGGTCTGAAACTGAGGAGCGATGATGACGAAGTGGTCGTAAAGCGTCCCAAACCGCCAGAGTCTGGAGGTTGTAGTTTGGGCTACACTGTAGGTTTGAAGTTGGAGGCTAGACAAGAGGTTGTAGTTTGGGCTAGACTGGAGGTTTGAAGTTGGAGGTTGTAGGTTGTTGCTCAAAGGCAGAGCACGAGTTCTCGTTGTTGTGAATTCGGTAACATCAATATTAATTAGAAGCAAGAATGAACACACAACTTGATGGTGGGTGCATAGTACTCAGGTAAGCATTTCTTATGCCAGGCTCGAGGGTAGCACCTGCAGTTAGCCCCTTTTTCTCGACTTGTTGCACTTTTCACAATGGGCATGTGAATGTGAAGCCATCAGCCTCCGTGTCTCACTACTTGAATTTGAGAGGATTTGCAACATTCTATTCTCAAACGATCAGCCTCCGTGTCTCACTACTTGAATTTGAGAGGGTTTGCAACATTCTATTCTCAAACGTTGCTGAAGTTTCGCAACGTTTTGGAACTTGCTTGAGCAACATTCTTAAGTAAAAAAAAAAAGGTTTTAGATCATCAAGATCACCAAGCAACGTTATTTATAATCGAGGTGAAAACGTTGCTTATTTTCTTGAGAACGGCGCTCAAGCAAGTTCCGAAGCATTGCTAGACTTGAGCAATGTTTACACAAAAGCGAGGTTAGTAACATTGCAAAGCCCCCTCTTTTCTAGTAGTGCGATCTTGAGCTTCATGTGAGTGTAGTAATTTGACCACACAAAGAGGGTGGAAGAAGTGCTTCCACTTCGTGGTATCGCATTTGAAGACCTGTGCCAATCACAAATTCACAATGTAAGTGAAACTTTGCTTTCCTAGATCATAGTAAGTAGCAATCTATACGATTTCAGTATGTCAAGCGTACATTTTGCAACGGAGACTACGGATCAGAGATCCCGAGCTTACCCACATGCAAAGCACTAGTGCTGAATAACTTCACAATTTGGGCAGAGCCAGTACTTAATCTGCAAGGAACACAACGTCGAGTCAAAATCGTTGTCAGTAAGACTATGCCCTGTTAAAGAAGATTCTCATATCAAAACACTCCTCGATCATGAGTATCAAGCGAAGATCCTCTCGTCAACACTATTCCGTGTGCAATTTCTTCCCTTCACATGTTCATGACCGTTGAATCCATAAAACTCTTGGACAAAAAAAAAAAAGAGAAATCATTGGCTTACCTCGGAAGCTGCTCGTGAAAGGTTAAGAGAATTGCAATTCCTATGCGACCCAGAAGCAGGTGTAGGGTGAAACGATCTCACAGAGTAAACACAGTATAGAATAATCACAATAAGAAAAGTTGTTTGTGTGAATACTCATGTGACTGTGCAAATAAGACCAGTGAATGGAAGTGTGCATTCTTTCAAAGTCTTTAACGTGAAAGGGAAAGCTCACATACCACAAGAGATCATCATTGCCATTTACACTATCGTCGCAAAATGCGCACACATCAGGCTCATCCACCTAATTCGCCGAAAACATTTCTCCGTGTATCACCTGTCGCATTCCCTTCTCCCGCATTCCCTTCTCCAGCATTCCCTTTTCCTGCATTTCCTTTTCCCGCATTCGCTTCTCTCAAATCCCCTTCATTCGCA
The DNA here is from genome assembly GCA_037043015.1 of Bryum argenteum. Taxonomy (NCBI): domain Eukaryota; kingdom Viridiplantae; phylum Streptophyta; class Bryopsida; order Bryales; family Bryaceae; genus Bryum; species Bryum argenteum. Next base: position 10,955,356 of record CM073330.1, read on the forward strand.
TTCCCTTTTCTTTCGAGCGCGACTAGCAAATTGCAGGAATTGAAATGAGTCATTTTAATGGTACATGTCATCCCGAGAGAACTCGTTATGAGGACTTGCTGATTACAGTTCGACCTTTTCACTATCTTTAAACATTTAGTTTTCAAAAAAGCCCCAATGAATACCTCTACACTATGTTATGAAGCATATGAGCTTGTTTATCGACCAATTCTCACTTAGCGATGTAGATGGTGAGTCCCAGAAACATCAACTGGTGTGTCCAATGCCTGAGTAACCGAGTCGCATGTCGGATGCAATCCCACTCGAAGCCGGAGTAGCCTCTCTTACAGCCTTTAGCTGGAAGCCCGTTTAGTTCGGGACGTGTGGAGTACACTCGCCCCTTTAAACTCTTCGTCTTCATTATCTTCAGGGCATCTCGGTTCACTTTCTACCAGTGGGATGACTGGAGCAGTCGGAGCCTCCGACCTGTAGACGTCGTTGACATCGCTTAACCGGGGTTCCTCGTCGTTGACATCGCTTAACCAGGGTTCCTCTGGTCGGATGAGTGGAGCAGTTGGATTCTGGTACACTTCGTTGACGTTGCCGGACTTCTCTGGAAGTGAAGCGATTCGAGTTCTGTTAACGTCGTTGGGACTGCTCAACAGGGGTGCTATTGAGGAATGAGAGAAGCACTTGGACTTCGGATGACTTCGTTGACACAGCTCAACCAGGGTCCTTCGGTGGCAGGACATTCTTTGTACCACCATGTTCCTGGAGCGTTTGTTCACTCGTTCAGGAGCAGGGAGATTTGGAGCAGGGAGATTTGGAGAGGGACCTCAAGAGCAATTTTACTGTAGATCACTTGCAGAGTTTCAAACTGCACGCACGTCATTAGTCTGTGAGACAAGGTGTGAAGTGTGAATCAACTGTGCATCTTAAATATTTTTTCAAGTGCTAAGTTATTAAGCGTTCAAAGAGAACTGAAATGAAAATGTTGGAAACCATTTGAATGTGGTACACCTGAACTCTATCACGTATCTCAAGGTCCCTTCGTTCTGTGTTAGGACGACTCAAACCTGGGAAGTATTTTGCCTGAATCTGTAACCAACATCAAAATTTTCAAATATCGGAATATATAACAACGATATCCGAGGAACCTCAATCAAATCAATTCCGTGAATGAGTCAATATTTCAGAAAGGCATGAAACAGATAATGTGAAACTCACAGATGTGAACGGTCACTTACACGAGATTGTTGCAGAGTATCGACTAACGACTTCTTCAAATCTTCTAGGGTCGGGTTTACCACGAAACCTCACTCAATCACAACGCATTCAAGATCTCATAACATCTGAGACGCATCTGTTATTCGCATGTGTTCACGGAACTTGAAGTGTGAAGAAAACATGAGAGGATATTGTTTCTAGCTTCCCTACTACAATTTGACGGGGTTTGCAACGTCTTCTTCTTGAATGTTCCTCAAGTTTAGCAACGTTTTGGGACTTAGTTGAGCAACGTTCTCAAGAAAATAAGCAATGTTATCGAATCATCAATCATGTGAATCATCAAGCAACGTTACTAATATTGTTACTTATATTTTCATAGAGAATGTTGCTTATTTTCTTCGAAATGGTGCTGAAGCACTTAATCCCAAAACGTTGCATCTAAGCTTAAGCAACTTTGGAGGAAAAACGTTGCAAACCGGCCTCTTTTCAAATAGAGCTTATCGATGGAACGAAGACTAACCTCATTCATCACGAATATATCACCACACATCAGCTTTGGATGCATGTGGTGTGCGCTTCGCGATAGCCATGAAATATACTGCCACCATGTTGGATACCATGGTTTCGGATTCCTTTTTTGTCTCTAATCAGTGGATTTTGAAACTCCATTTTTAAAACAAAGACAAAATTGTAATAAGCTTAATATTAAGCTTAAAATTAGGAATTGAGAAAACAATGTTAAGCATTTGTACCACTCATTATGTTTGGCCGGAACGGAGCATCAACGTGGGGGCTTTTCCTCAAGACCAACGTCGTATGTTCCAAGAGTCAACTCTGAACGCTTTCTTCCTGTATTTGGTTCCTATCATTTGATGATGTAGACACCATCAGGCGATGTGATTCCAAAGTTCTCCCGAACTTTCAACAATTTTTGTGTAGTAATTTAGGATACAACTAAATGAACTAATACTACATTGAGGGGTTTTACAATTTAAGGGGTTTGCAACGCTTTTTATCAAACGTTGCTGAGGTTTAACAACGTTATGAAACTTGTTTGAGCAACGTTATGAAAAAAGTAAGCAACGTGATCGGATCACCAAACATTGTTAATTTTGATTTAATTGGAAAAGTTGCTTATTTTCTTGAGAATGTTGTTCTAAGAAGTTCCACAACGTTGACTTTTTAACTTGAGCAACTTTACACAAATTTTCACAACGTTTATAACATTGCAAACCCCCCTTTTTTCTTTTCTCGAAGTGATCGATAAATACGGAGAATGCGAATAGAACCTTCCCAAACCCCTTTCTAGAACAACGAATATACTATAATTTATAGAGAATGCGAACAAAACCGTCATGTGTGAAGAGATAGCTCTCTCTGAAACTTTCAAAGCGGGCTCTGGCAGCACGGCAATGCTCCTCCACCGACCTTTCACGCAACAAGTACACGCTATCCGACCCGATCACTGCAGCAGCTCACTAAACCTGTCACACACCCACACACATAATCAGAAATTCTGCTTTTCAAAGCTCTGTACATACGATTCGGATGTATTTCATACCATTAAAGCATTATCGTTGTGCTGTCGGAAACCTTTTTCAGGCCAGACCACTACACCGATCTCATAGTCAATCACAACAATACACAGAACACCACTTTGAGGAGCAATTAATGATACAACAACAAATTTAACAACAAATTTGAGGAAAGGGATTAGAACCTTGTGAACAGATAGCTCTGTCTCGAACCCTCCAAGCGTACTCTGGAAGCGGCAACAGGGCAATGCTTTTGCACATACCCCACGCATCACGTACAGATTATCCCACCCGATCACAGCACCAGATCACCAGACCTGTCACAAACCCACACACACTCCTAGCATCTCCAATTCCAATGCACTACTTCGGCTCTTCCCCAGGCGCACACCACGCTCGAGTGCGAACCGAGAGCTACAAAAAAGCACTCCGTCGTAGAGCTGCTTGGGCCAGCGCAACCCTCACGCATCGTGATCATTGCCGACTACACAAGACCCCTAGATCCAGTTGCGCTCCTGCTCGCCGTCAATCACTCCGACTCTAAATGGGACATAAACACAAAATGGGGCTTCTGCCCTGGCGCCCACGCACAACACATCTGCCGCACTGATGATTCAGCCGAAGCAAGCATCGTCGTCTGAGGCCACGGGGGCAAACAAAGTCAGAACGGGGTCCTACAACAAATAATCCGTGTGACAGAAATTGCTAAGGGTAGAGGATGGTGGCTCACGATTCTACAGGCTTGCGTGTGTGAGGAGAGACGAGACTAAAAAGAGACCCACGACGATGCTGTAAGTTGGACATGTGAAAGCAAGAAAGGGCATATAGTGGGTTGGAGCTTCGGCCTCCCTCCATGCGTGGTCTGGTCTTGCACGCTCAATACACAGCTGTTGCGGCCCTCATTCGCTGGTGCTGGTTCTGTTGTGGGGCTGCAACCCCAATCCCTTCCACCCTTGCCCACAGGGCTCGTTGTCCCTGCCTTGCCTCACTCCCTTCCCTCACTTCCTTCCTCACGGTTCTACAATCTACACTCCCTCTTCTGCTGTTGTTGCTTGCGCGGGCCTCGCCCCCTTGCTCTGAAGCTACCAAGGCATGTTTGGATGGGGAGATTCTCGCCCACCAATTTCTTTAGACATATCGCCCCTCTCATTCATTGCAACTTATTTGAATCACCAAACCCGCACACGATTCGGATCCAATTCGATACCAAGCATGATCCTGGAATGCTGTCCGGAACCTTTTTCAGGCCGTACGGTTATACCGATCTCCTAGTCAATCACAATACCGTCCTCAGAAGATCTTACACCATCCTCCTGGATTCTAGCGGATCACAAATTCGTACCTCTTCACCCCTCCACCAACACAAACGCGATGCCAGCAACTCTGCAGAAGCAGAAGATTGCTTCGGCCTCCAAGAGGAGCACCTCGCGGCCACAATCTCTCACCACGGCCACGCACACAGCCCGTGATGTTTCGGACACCAGAATCGCTTCTTGCCGCCGCCCAAGAAGCGCTCCTGAATCGATGATGCTCCTGAATCCTAGCTAGCGGCAGATTCACTCTACGCACAGAACCGCAATTCTCCCAATCGAACTCCTCTACGAGCAAACCCTAGCGGTATCATATGGTATCAGAACAAACCCTCGCGGTATCATATGGTACCAGAACCTGAAGGAAGGGGTGTGGGTGTGGGATAGACCTTTTCAAGACGTTTCAGGAAAGCCTTCTTGCATAATCAGACTTTCTACAAACTAAAGTGTCTCGTCCTCGCCATCTCATTAGCACCAAAGTCAGAAATGGATACGATCATGTACATACTAATTCACATCTCCCTAAGTATATATTATGGCAAATAGTTTATTTGTTTATGACATTATGATATTGGGGACCGCACGTTGGAATTGGATCGTATGAAGTGTGGTTGGAAGCCGACATTTACGTAGAGGTGTACGGGGTACGCAACAATTGGATCGTGAATCAGGTCGACAGATTCCAAGGTATTGAATGTCAAAGTATCGGTCTATAAATATTGGAAATTATTTGTATGAGCATGGAAATGCCGCGTCGGCATACGAGTTGCCTATGGGGCAAAACAACCATTTAAGGTGGGCCTGATGGTGCCAAGTAGGCTTCTTGTACAACTCATTGTGCCAAGCTTAGAGTCAACATTTGGATCAAGGAATACAATGTTAAGCCGCTAAGTCTGGGAGCTAATTTTTACAAAGGAATAAATGTTAGTATCAAGTTTAGCCACAAACTATTGATGGCGTAAAGTCAACTTTCACCTTTTCCAATTAAAAGTAAAGTCAATCACATTCTCCACCGAAGAAAAGATAAAGTGCATTCCGCATTGCTACATGTTTGATGCATTAGTACAAGTAGAGACTTGCAACAAGCCGTTAAAGTAAAGTACTTATTTCTATACAGTCATTTGCACTTATATTTAACCATACAATACAATTTCTTATAGAAAGTGTCATTGTTGAAAATAGACCTAGTACCACTAAAATTAGACTCTTATTGGAATTCTTCCAAAAAATATAAAGTTCCTCAAAAATCAATCAAATTGACCAGTTTCTTATTTCGGGTTAGGGTCCCATTGTGCCAAACAATTGTAGCAAGTGGCTCCAATCGCTAAATGTACTTGCGTATTTGCTTCGATTGATCTTACCTTTACTAATTGAGTTAGTGTATACAACATCATCACATCAAAAAATATAGACAGTTCGCGGGGTGTGTGAGAGAAGTGAGCCCATGTGTGCCCGTGTTCAATCGGATTGCAAGAATTAATGAAATGTTGGTGTCAAGGCCTACCTCAACCACCTCATTTGTCCAGCAAAGTGCATTAGTACACTCTTGCAAGGCACCAAATGCATGTATGTTATATTATACGGTACATCATAATCCAAAAAGGTGCATAGGATTCAACTAGAAGGAATATCATAGGCTTTTCCATGAGTTACGTAAATATAGCTCTACATTCAACGTTTCTTCATGTTTGAGATAAAAGTTGCATCACTATTTGCTATTTCAATATCAAAGGAATTTTCCTCTTGTTAGTGGAGATTCAAAATTTCAAAATTTTCAAATTAATTTTCTTAGTAAATATAGCAATACTATTTTAATTTGGTGCTTGATTATCAAGAATACTCCTTTGTGATAATATATCAAAAAGTTATGATATTTCATGTCTTAATTTCTTGTCGCTTTTGTGCTCTTACTTTGGATGTTAAAGGTTACTCTTTAACTAAGGTGATACATTGGTTTATTCAAAAGTGTGGCACCTTAGCATTCTTTTACCTTTTCATGTGGCTCTAAATTTTAAGAAATTTTATTAAATATTTTCTTTACTGGGGACATCATATCTCTCTTGTTGACTTTTTGAAATTAGAATATGGTTAGCATTATTTCTTCATAGAGTACATTATGGAGAATCAAATCTTGAAGGATCATCATAGAAGTGGTAAGAAAAACTTCAAAGAGTTTACTTAAGATAGCTTCCCTTGAGCACAACAATACTTTGGTTACGTTTTGGCAACATGACAAATTTAACTACTTCTGGATTGAATTGGAAGCAGTCTAGAAGTAAGGCAACGGGGGATCCCCAATACTCATGTGAGTAAGATACAGTGTGAACACGAAAGTGTAAATTGGGGGATCCATGGAGAATATAAAGATACTCACATCCCCCAATGTAAAAATTCAATTGGTGTAATGATCATTCCACAAAATTTTAATATCCAAAATTTGCTTCAGTCCATAATTCGTGAATGAGTCCCGATTGAGTTAAATGGGGCATCAACCCAATAAAAAAGAAATATTGTGATATTTGAACGACCTTCAATTTTACTCATTAACCCCTAACTTTCCTTTAAACCCAAAACGGGTTTTAGCTGTTTTGGGCAGCGTAAGTGAAGTAGTAAAAATTGATATTTTTTGCTAATTTTTTTATCGGAGGTGGGCATTTTCATGATGAAGATGTTGTAAAAATCTTGGTGTATAATTTTCATTTTCACGACTTCTATGATATTATTTTGTTTTGGAGTCCAGAAGGGGCAGGACGGACGGGGCTCTAAGCCAATGGGGGTTGCTGTCAGAAATAGGGCAGTCGTGCAATTTGAGAGAAGAAATATGACATGGGCAGGGGGTTAAGAAGGGGGTTATGGCTAACCCATGATCTGCAAATGGGGGTTGCTCACATGCCATGCTAAATGCTCCCCCCCTAGCACTAATCTCAATGTAATTTCAATGTATTCCGCATAGGTGGCACTATCTACGACTGAATTTTACTTACACATGCTATAAATGTAAGTCAACTTTGACCAATTTAGGCCATTGCATTTATAACAACAAGATCTACTTTGATATTTTTATGAATGCATGTAAAGGGTGTAGTGGGGCTAATAAGGGGTCCAGCTTTGTAAGGCTGCCCCTTTCTTATTTTTCTAATTTTCTTACTATAAATCTTAAAAAATTCATAACAAATTGAGTTTGTAAAATTTTTGAACAAAAGTTGTGCCCAAAATTTACAATCCTATGAGTGCACCCTCTCATTGTTCACTTTTTCAAAATTCAAAACTCTATAGATACCTCCAAGTTTTTTCATATTTCAACTCTAATGGGAGATTTTAGACCCTAAGTTGGAAAACATTTTTAGTGAAGGTTCTAAAAGTGGAATTTGTTTCCAAGTTTTTGCATGAGCATGAAGAATCCATAAACCTACATGAAAAAAAATGTGACCAAAATGTTTGAGGTAATCATCATCAATTCGCCCTTTGCACCATTGACATTTTGTTTCTCGGGCAATACCCAAAAAAACATTTGTCGTAACTTTGAACGTTATGATCTCACAAATGCCAAACATCCAACGGTTGAAATTTAAATCAGTTTTTCCAATTAGGGTTTTGTACAAGATCTTACGGTTAGAAGTCAAAATAAAGTAAAAAAATCTGACTTGTACCGCCGGGAGTACATAGTGGTAGAAAATGGCAGTTTTGAGGTTTCAAGGTTCCAAAAACAACAAGGAAATTTAGGGGTTAAATATAGATTTTCAAATATCATTGATAATGAAAATATGAAGGGTTATTTTGCAACCCAATAATAAATGATATATGTAGGACCTCCGTTTTTACTCGTTATTGTGATTTGCACATAGCATGATAATGAAATTATGAAGGGTCGTTTGGTAACAACCCTATAACTTCGCGTATCTTCCATTTTTCCACTCATTGGTATATAAATATGAACAATGTTAAACTTCAACATCTTATACGAGAACCTGACCGCAAAAGTACTTAAGGGCAAAGAGTATAGAAAGGTAGTGGCAAAGGCAGGGATGGCCAAACATGGTCTGAAAGATTGAGGTCCACACCTCCATTTTCATTCCCTATATATCACCATGAATTTTAGAATATCATGATAATGGAGAGTTGCCAAAGGGGTGGTTATTAGCGAAAAGTGACATTTTGGAAATATCTGGATTTCTCATGAAAGATCATGATTCTCAAAATATCATGATAATTTTTATCATGAAAATGAAGGGTTGCCAAACGGATAGTCATTGACAAATATTGTTATTTTGCTAATATCTTGAATTTCGGTGCCATTATATTCAGTGGCTGCCAAACGCACCCTTGATTTTGGGGAGTGTATGAGTAGATCGTTGATTCTTCAACTTGGAGATTTTTAGGTTAGTAAAGACAAGATAGGAAGATCATTTTGGGACAGTCTCACAAATTGATATGAATTTTTGAAGCTTGGCTTACAGAGGTGATTAAAAAATGGTGCTCAAAATTGGCACCCTTAATGTTTACTGCAAGTTCATGGCATTGTTGAATTGCAAATCTATTATGTATGTGGATGAAGAGGCACCACAAGTTTTGGTTTGGTGGTTAGGGCTTAGGCCCTCAATGAGGAGGTCGTGGGTTCTATCCCTCATGCCGTCGTGGTGCTCACCACTATAGTCCACCCAACTATTGTAGGGGTCCTTGGACCTTGTTGTATGGGTACCTCAAAGCCCTTTGGGGGATACTATGTCAAGTATCTTCAAGGCACTAGTAACTAGCTAGAATCTAGCGTAGTTAGAGTGTCCACCCTCGAGAGGGGGAAGTAGTATTGTTCCAATTTCTCCTTGTCCGGTGGCCATAAGGATATTAGCATTACAAACGGACACTTCATTCACGCCGGCCCCTTAGAAAGGGACCGGAGTTTCTATCTATCTATGTGGATGAAGAATATTGTAACTCCATTATTTGTACTCCTACATTATTCACGTCAACAGAATAAGCAAAAGCAGAAGTAAGAGTGAGTATACATTCAAGAATAAATATGGTAATACGATGCTCAAGATGATGAAACTTTTAATGTGGAAAGCACAGCTTAGTGTAGAAAACCTGCTAATAAACTGAGAATCAAAGTAGAATGAATTGGTGAAGAAGCAGGCCAGGAATGGCCTTTAAATTGTTGAAATTTCAAGGCGTCCTGGTGCTCAATTATAATATCACCTTCCGAGTAATAACTGGCCGAGCACTTTGAAAACTCTGGATATCCTATTTCATTTTCAGTATTGAATGTCAAGCCCTCCAATGCTTTTGATGTATGCCTGGACAGTAAGGGAGCATGCTACTTGTATGGTCAGTGGACATAGAGCATCACATGAAGTACAAAGTAAGTCAGACGTATATATGTGAGAAATTCCGCTAACATGTCGGGAATGTTCTTCGTACTCTGGTAACGGCATGAATGCATGAGTGATCGAAGAAAATAAACCACTAGTGCAATTTCACTTTTCATAAGTTTTGCAAACTAAGAAGCAGTAGATTGCACCATCCTTGAATGAACCATGCCCATCATATAAATTGAATGTAAATCCGAATAAGGCATGGAACAATCTACACTATAAGAAAATATCATCCTAGCACATGTATCTTCAGTTTGATTTTTACCATCTCAAATTCCCTCCTGAAATATATGGCCATTCATACAAACTTTAATTATTTTCACCTGTCACATTAATTTAGGTTGTGTTCGTAAAATTGATGGTACATCTCTTTAGATACAATATCTTGCATTTGGATATATAAACCGTACTAGCTTTTGTACTTCAAGAAATCAATGTTGTAATACCTTTTGGCATTGAGATACCTCAAATAATTACACTCACAACTTAAACATTTATTTGATAAGTAGGTATAGGAAACATACACATGAAACGAATTAGAGAGACATTTAACCACTTACTTATGAGGGCTAACTCATAATCATTACCATGAAGGTTAGCCCCTTATTACTCGTGGTGTCCTCCCTGTAAGAGTAACCCTACACTATAAACATAATAACAAAAATAGGTCAAATAAGACACATTATGTAGACCAACTTGTACAAGGACTTCAAGGGGGTTTGTCCTCTCCTAAACATTTGGAACCAACCCCCATACGGAATGAAACTCCTTGTGCAAATGGGATCGTAATCAAAAGCCACAAGTGATGATCCTAACAAGTCAAGTGATGGTGGCATGGATATGGCACCCTTTGTTGCTTTTTGTGGGCATAGGACCCGAAATGCCCGCCTCCACATCGAATTGTGTACGAGCCCCAAGCAGGGCTGCCGCGGCCACGGGGGCTGCCGCGGCAACAGGGACTGGAACGCCAACAGGTTGTGCACCACGAGCGGCAACTACCACAAGCAGCTGCAGTTGGTTTGCTGGATTCGCTTGTTCCATCGCTACCGACTGAAGGATACTCCGTCTTCCACAATCATAACAACTCACAATATTCAGCTCAACGATTCCACATATTAAGTTCAACACTTCTAGCAGAATCATACAACACCAGTCCTCGATATGATCACTGAAACTTACAGATAAGATTCCGTATGATACGAAGTAGTAATCACGATCGAACCAGGAAATTTCTCCAAATTTCAAATTTCACCACAATACTTAGCTAGTTCTCTGTCAATCAATACCTCTCAGCAGACAACCTTAACTTCGAAGACACGATCACCACTGTCAAACAAAGAGAATTAATAACCAGGATCGATACAAAGTAACCAGCAGAAACAGACTCATGTAAGTAAACGACGGAGGGCAGCAGAGACATACAAAGCAAATGACTGTCGCCTAGAGCTGGAAACTGTTAAGGTAGTGCACATAGTGGGCAATATATAGTGGGGTTGTGCACATGGCCATGGGCGGAATCAAATGTTTTATTTACTATATAATTCATTGATTACTCCTCATGAGAAGCAGCTCTTTACTATATAATTCATAGTTGACTTATCATGCGCACCGGCTCACCAAGATATACTGTAGAAAGTATTTCGTGCCGAGGAGCCGGGAGGGGGGCTGCAAGATATACAGACTGTACAAAGTACTTCGTGTCGAGGAGCCGGGAGGGGGGCTGCAAGATATACTGTACAAAGTACTTCGTGTCGAAGGCCGGGAGGTGGGCTGCAGGAGCTGCCAGGCATCTGGGTAAGGTTCTGATAAGGGTAGCCCCAATGATCAAAGTTGAAGAGCCGGGAGGGGGGGCTGCTGCATGATTTGCCGCTGCCACCTTGTAGATACAAAACAAAGATTTAGAATTCTTTTAGTAGTTATTCTTGAATTTGATTGAGTTTTGGAGTGAAACTTGCTTGGAGCATTCTTGAATAATAGAATAAGAGAATCTGAAAGGACAAGGAAGATCAAAACACAAAGAAAACAAGATAATAAAATAAGAGAAATAAGAAAATAAGAAAAGACAAGGGAGAATCTGAAAAGACAAGGGAGAAAACTTAATAGTTACACGAAGAAATCTTTAAGCCAAATAACTTCGTGCAAGAAAGAACTTATTGTGCTTACCAAGCCCTTACAGTGTTCGATGTCCTTCCCTTGTGGAAACTATCCACAATGACCTGCAATGCAATAATACACATTGAATCACCATTTTGGAAAGTGTGATTAAGTCACTGCAATTTAGCAACACAAGATTCATAAACCTTAGTAGAACCCAATGGGTTTTATGAAGTTTTTTAGGGCTTTGAAAGATTATATATCCACGTCCTACTTTCTTGGCAGCGTGCATGAGATCTAGCACATGAAATCTAACAGACTCCCACTGACGATTGGCTTATCTCCTGTGTCCCACAACGACATGTGACAGAGCTCTGCGGGCTCCGGAATCTAGCAGACAATCAATGAAACAAACTCAAGAACTTCGTTTGTTGCAAAGCCAAACAGTGATTCAAATCATTCTCTGCATTTGACCAAGAGATTCAATTCAGTAATTATTTAGAGAATCACAAATCTTTTCCTGAAAAAAACAAAAAACTTGATATTTGCTAAAAGAAGTTTTCAAACCCTAATTCTAATTTGTGAAGCAGAGAAAAATGATCAGCATTCACAAGAATCTTGATTCATGATCATCGCTTAGAGTTCGTCACGACGCAAGTAGTGAAGCTCAGTGGCCCAACCGAAGGCATACAAGAGCAAACCCTAAGAGATCAACACAATGTAACAAACCGATAAAAGTGCGATGAAAGTGCTCTGTGACAGCGTAAGAACGCGCTCTTTGTTTATTGTCGTCGATTGTTGCTTTTATAAGTGAATTGTTAACAAGCAACGCTACTTTCAATTGGTGTAAATGTGTAATTTGGTGAAATTAAGATAATTAAGTTGTCAATGCAATATGCATGTTAGAGGATGGTTGTCGTAAGGCCTTTGGTAGATTATTTAGCATCAATTATGAACTTACTTTAGATTATGAGCGATTGATTCGATAAGAAAGGACTAGAGGAGGTAAAGAGCCCCCTAGTGGATCTTTAGTGCGATGATGAAGGAATAGAGGGGGTAAAAGGTTCCTTAATAGATCTTTAGTTTGATTAGCGTAAGTATTAGGAACTTGAGTTGGGTTAGAATTTACGATTGGCCTTGCTCAACTAACTTTTGATGTGCATCATTGTGTTTGTAATTTAAGTGTTTTAGTTTTGTTCAATTAACCTTTACATGATGTTTGTGAGTTACATTTGTTTGTAGAGGCTTTAAGACGGAGTGCGTGGAGCAGCGACCATTCATTCAAGAAGGCCTTAGTTAGGTTTTATGCCTTAATTAGGGTGAGGGTAAGTTGCCACTTTGGCCGCTCATATTATTTATTTAATAACTTGTTTCGAAGCTATCTTTACCTGCTCAATTTGGTTAGAGTAGGAGAAGAAAGGCCGTGGGCCTCCTTCTCCTTCATCTAGTTCCACCTTTTCATATATCAATTAATCCCCTCTCTTGTATATTGATTTATCTTGTTCTTCTCCCTCCTCTCTCTTGTTATGTGTAGGTTGTAGAAGAAGGAAGGTCGTGGGCCTCCTTCTTGATGTTGTTTCTCTTCCTCTTGTTTTTGAAATGTTTGATAGATAGGAGAAGGAAGGCCGTGAGCTCCTTCTCACTAATGTTGATATTCTTCCCATTTGTTCGTATACTTGCTTTGTTCTCAAATATTGAGTAATATCTTCCCTCAATCTTTATCAAAGACATGTCGGTTTTTTACCTCATCAGTCACTCAATTCAAATGCTCTGAGATTTCTAGGATAGATAGAGCTTCAAGAGAGCTTTCTAAAGGTATATGGAATGCCCCAATCCAATCTCTAGAGAGAGAAATCGGCTCCCAAAGTCGAGGTGTTGAAAACAATTGTCACCCCGATGGTGAACAAATCAGCTGCATTTGATCGGCAATTTGTCACAGAGTTCTGGTTGTATGGTCTTGGCATTTCTACGGTAGATAGAGCTCTAGTATAGCTTTTCAATTATATGAGGCATGCTCCATTCCAATAGGTAGAGAGAGAGAGATATGAGCTTCCAAAGTCGGGGTATTGAAAAAGTTTTCCCGGGAGTGGCAAAAACCGTCACAGTTAAACGACAATCACTCGGAGCTCTTGGATCAAATGCTTCGGAGATTTTAGGGGTGAATGCACAATTGACTTAGCTTTCGAAAAAGCTATGATATGCCTAAAATGGAGCAAGGACAAAGAAATAAGATGCAAAAAACTGAGGGTCACTCCCAAGCAGGGATGTCAATATGGACGTCTTTTGAGTTTTTTTGGTCGGACGGACGTCCGTCTACGACCGTCCGGACGTCCGTCCGGGGGGGTAAATTGGAATTACTAGGACAATAGTAAAATTTTCAACCATTAGATCTTATTGGAGCTCGCATTTAAGCCGTTCAAATCTGATATTGTTTAGAGCGACTGAAAAAATTCGCTCCGATTTTTATTTTTATTTTTTTTTCCTGGACGGCGCGGGCGTCCGAAGCCGCCTTGGTGGGGAGCTAAGGATGGCGGCCACTCCTCTTAACCCTAACCCTATTCTAATTTATTCCAACAACCATTTTGAATTTCTTAACAACTCCCTACCTAAAGTTTTTCAAGATCCAGATTACACTATTTGGGGTTCCCGCCCAAATAAGATTCTCCTTGCTTTGAGCATTACGATCTCACTAATGGAAAAGAATCAACGGTTTAGATTTTACAAGTGACTAGAAACTCAAGTGAATTTTAAGATCCTACGGTTCGATCTTCTAAACATTGTTTCAAATGAGGCTTTATAAACATGGAGAATTTAGGCAATTTCGCATCAAGGATATCTAGGGATTAAGATCTCTTTATTTTATTTATAAATTATAACCATACTTAAGTTACTTTTGCAAATTGATTGATGATTCATTTAATCTTATTATCATGGTCCGGAAGATGTTACTTACTTCGTACTATGTATGGTATGTTGATGTTTAACAACTTAAAAGAGAAAATAGGATGATGTTCATGTGTTTTCTAGTTTAAATTACGTATTTTTCTTCAATTCCCAAATTGCAAACTTTAGGAACAAGCCTAATGTCTTAATTCACCGTGAAGGGCAGTTGGTATTTTGGGGGTGTAAGTTCTTAGTGTCATTTGCCAAAAACACATAGCATCATAAGGGTCAAATAAGTTCAAATAAAAAATCTTCACTTGAGGATAAGAAGACGCTTCCACAAAGATTACTTTTATTCAATACAAATTTAAATCAAATGGGGTTAATATCAACTAATCACATCTTAAAATAATATATCATTGTATATTTGATCATGTAGTATTATGAAGTGCTAAAATAAGATATTGAAGATACATCACTTTCTACAAAAACCAAAAATAATATACGCCATAAACGTGGAAATGACTCATCTTCATTTCGGAGTTATGAACATTTACCAAGAACAAATAAATGAAAAATCTATATCTACAAATTGCCACTACGTAACTTGTTAAATGATTAGGAACATCTTATAGAAATATAATCTTTTATCCTCGCACATACACTTGAAAGACAAATATTAGCACATAATACTTTGTAGTATTGTTCTTCTAAATTTGGGTTGCATGAATTTGTATTGCAAGTTTTATGTTATATGTCTTTTTCCTTCACATATTTATATATTTATATGATGCTAATAGCCTTTCAATATAGTACATGATTGGATATTCACTCTAACGCTCAACCACTAAAGGCCCAATCAACCATTTTGTGCTCTATTCCGAATTTTGACAAGATATATCTGATTTAAAAAGGATTCTTGTTGGACTTATTTTTTACCTCCGAGATGTAAGATGGGTTGGGAACCTCATTTACATTACAGAAGCTAGTTTGGAATCATGTATTGTTCACACCAACCCTTCAATCACAAACATGACAAGGTTTGCATAATATTGAATAACTTATTATAAAAGGAAACTAGTAATATTCTTTATATATAAGTATTGGCCTTTTATATTTTATCATATAAGATAAAATTTAAGGAAACCATACAAATAAATAAGTACTAAGAAGAGAAATGAGAATTTTATTTTGCTATTGAAAGATTTGGTGTCTTTAATCTATTACAAGAGAATTATTAACTATTATGAGGATTTCAATTATAACAATTTAATCTAAGCATTAAGGTTTGTATATTGTTTTTGGGGAGAAAGTTCACAAGAGTTAGAAAACTCACATTTCTTAACACATTTATTTTTCCTTCAAACCCCCCCCCCCCCTAGCCTTTAGGGGTTAAATAAACAACCACCCATTTGGATTCAAATAAAATTTGCTTAGATACTTAGATCCGTAAATGGTTAGTAACTATAATATTTTTCATTATCATAAGTCAATGTGAATATATTGCAAATTCTATCAAAGCATGACATTGTACCCCTAAAAAATTCCAAGTGATTCATGGATAGTTAAGATTCATATGAACAATGAAGCAAGACACCATCCGGTCGCTCGGTCGATCGACCGGATTCCAATTTTAGATTTTTTTTTCCCCCTTAAATTCCGGTCGGGCCGTCCGACCGGTCGACCGCCGACCGATCGGTCGGCCGCGAGAAATCCAACGGTAGGAGGCTGCGGCAGTTGATCGGACGGCTATTGAGCTACCGGTCGGCATGCCGGTCGCCCCGGGTCGGGCCGGTCGGCATGCTGGTCGCCCGGGCTGACGGCCATTCTGGGGGCCGGTCGCTCGGGCCGACGGCCATCCTAGAGGCCGGTCGCCCCATTTACCTTAAGTAAAAAGTCCAAAATCTCTAAGTCACGGACGCTCCCTTAACCCCCCGCAAACGTCCGGACGTCCGGACGCCGTGACATCCCTGCTCCCAAGATGATCCGACGAACCGAGGAGTTTCTTACCTATTCTCTTCTTGTTTTATCCCATCATTTTCTTCACTTCATCTTTTCTTCTTGTGTTTTCCTCAACATACAACCTCTTTGTGACCAAAAGCGACCTCATGATGGTTTTTTGGCTCACATGCTCTTATTAGGTTTTGCGGAAGGTTGTGTGCTATTTACATGAAGGTGACAATCGTTACCTAGAAAAGCTCCATCTCTACCAAGACGTTCCACAAATACTCTTCTGAATGCGCATCTTGTCGTCAATGTCGTGTAGTGTCGAAAGTTGAAAAGTTGCAAACTTGCAGAATGAATTGGATCTAGACGGGGAGCAGAGCGACAGCAAGAGTCAACGTATTTTGAAAATTCTATTGATATGATGAATAGTATTTGAAGGGCACTTGAAGTCACGGGAGCACTTTGACATGAGAATTGCATATTGAAGGGCTATTTTCCTTGAGGTATTTTTTGAAGTCTCAAAACCCATTGGAAGAGCACTGAAGACTTCAAATTTGAGTATTGAGTACCCCCTCCAAAATAGTGTTATTTTTTTTAAACTACCTTTTTGATAAAAAAACAATATTGAAAAAATTATTCTAACCAGATGGTATTATAGGTGACATGGCTATAGTTGTATACATGCAGTTAAAAAAGAAATTTTTAGCACATCTATAATGAATTACACATAGTTCACACATAATGAGACGCGTCTTAGTGGTACCCATATCTGAACCTTACCCATCTTAAGATAGTCCAATCACTTGAATTTTGTCATCCGAAATATCGGTCATGTTTTTGTCCATGTGGGTACAGTCTACCCTCTATAAATGTTAACCCTTGGGAGTAAATATTTCTTAACCCCCCCCCCCCCCCCCAAGCTATGAGGCCTGTTTTCAACACTTGGTACTTTCGACCCCCAAAAGCATCCTCTTTTTACACAAGTTACTGTAGGATTTTTTTCACTTTGTACTGGAATTTCAGGATTGTAACTGTAGGTACTAGTACCTAACTTGTTCATGATCATATGCACCAAATCTCAAAGTGAGCAATTTGTGAGATTGTGATGTTCAATGTTGAAAAAAAAATTGTTTTGCCTTGTAGTCAAAAGTGAAATCAGTTTTTTGGAGCCCAAGAAAACTTTTTCAAAAGAAAATATAATGTGCGTGTAATCAAATTATTGTTCCTAGGCAAGGTAGGGACAGATTCATAGACTTTCAACCCTCATGCAACATAAAAAACACTGGAAAAAGCTTGATTCTTCACATGGGGGTATGCTGAAATTTAAATACAAAAGCCTATTATTGATGGTCAAAAAGGCATGTGAAGAATTATCATATAGAAAATCCAAACAATGAAAACATTCCATGGTACCTTCTTTACACACATAAAATTATTTTTTTTGAAATAAGTAATACCTCAAATTTTGCTCAGATTTGATTTTATTGATTTGATTGTTTTGGGTAGAATCTTGAGAATTTGTAGGGATATACTACACTTCTTGGGCAAATTTCACCATGCCCTAATCTCAAAGTTTGGGAGTGAATGTTTCCTAAACTATGAGAAATTTTGAGGCATGAATGGTCTTGTTGAAAAGGTGTGAGGAAACTTTAGGATTTGCAAAAGGTTTTGACTTTACATGAGCTTAATATAGTAAGTCAAAGGCTGCCAATGTCATGATGGTCATATTTTGGCCTCCTCAACCTTTAGGGGTTAACATTTAGATAGTCAATAACAAAAACATTTCGAAAAGACTATTTTCATTGTTGTCATGTTGGACAAATCACTATTCATAGTGATGTATATCATCGGTTTAACACTTGTAGATTCAAAACTACAAAGAAGGGCGTATCATTTTGTTAACGGTCAACGCGTTCAATATTTTTAGTGTGTAGTGTGTGGAGAGTAGAAGAAGGTTAACATGTAGAATTTAGAGAGGGTTAACACTTAAAAGTGTAATATTTTTAAAGGGTGGACTGTAAGCAAGTTGGGTACGCTCATGCAAAAATTAGAGTCATGGGGTTGGTCTTCTTCCTTTAGTCCCATTTGGGCAATTCAAGCATTCTTTCTTTGGTAGATGCTAGGATTTGGAAATGGACCTTAGAAATAAGCTCTACTATAAAGTCACTTAGGCACAACTTAGAGTAAAAGTTCCAATTTGGGCCTCCAAGTGGGCCTATAGACTTTATTCTGCAAGGCCAATTTCACCGCCCACTTTGTAGATAAGGGCTTGAGTTAAGGCCCACTTCAATTTCAGATTTGGTAAACTCCAAATGAGCCCAAGGCCTACCGGACCGCAATATAAAGTGCCCCTCATTCCTCTTTTTTGACCTTCATGCAAATTGTTTTTTAAAAGAAGGTCAAAAAACAACTACATGCACTAGGTTAGATATATTTATTTTCTAAAGAATGTTGAACGATAAGTAGGTGGCTGTATGAATTTGTGAATTTTGGAAAAAAAAAAAAAAAAAAATGGAAAAATTCCAAAAAATCTCAATTTTTGACAAATTTAGAAAGAAGAATTTGTAACATTACTAAAAGTTGTTAAGGTAATTTTTGAAGTTTTTGGAGGTTGCCCTAGTAAAATTGGTAATTGTTTGGACTTTGGTAGTGGGTTGGTTATGAACATACTTCCAAAAACAAGTTTTGAAAAAGTCTAAATTTAAACTTCTCGTTTTAGAATTCAAACCTAAAATTTCTAAATGAAGGTTCTTGAATTGAAATTTGACTTTACAAATTTTGTCACATACACTGTGTAATGTAGGGAGCAAACAATAAAAATCTGAAGCAAAAATAATTATAACCCCTTCTAATGAGCTGCCTAAAATCCCAAAAACCCATTTTTGGGTTTCAAGAATTTTTTGGGGCTAGGAGCATACTCCTTGACATTAAAACTTAGGGGCTCTTTACGCTAATCCCTGCTTCCCCCTCCATTCCTCCCTAGGCGTGCCCGTTGACAGAATTTCTACGTGTCACAAGATTTCTGAGCATTACTTCTTATAGAAAGTTGTGGCTTCTTGTGTTGAGATTACTCCAAAACTTCCAACTGAGCATTTTTTAGGTCGACTTCTAAAGTCTGAAGGGCTATCATAGATTGTTATATCTTTTGAAATGTTAAACAATTTGTATAATAATTTATATTGCAACGTCACGATCTTGCATCAACTGAAGATGAGCATGTACAAGTGATGCAATAATTTTAGATACAAGATCTTGCATTTGGAGGTAGTGAAAATAAAATGTACCAGGGTCAAGTGAAGGCACCTTCAATCTTTGCAAGGGTCAAATTCAAAGCCAAATACTTATATTAAAAGTAGATACTGAAACACCCACACTAAACGAAATATATAGAGAAACACACAACCATACATGAGGGTTGAACATGTGATCACTTACATGAAGGTCTGCCCCTACTACTTTGGCTACTCTTTTACAAAAAGTGTACACCCAACTAAAGTAGTCCTACATTATAAACATAATAACATGTAAAGATACATCAAATAAGATATATTATTGATGTTATCTTGAACGATGGCTTTGGGTAATACCTCTTAAACAAATGATAATTGGAAGCATACATGTGCAATCCATATATAATGACTTGAACAAATGGAACAAATCCTTATGCAAATGGGATTGTCCTGAAGGGACGATTCCAGTCAAGTGATGGTGGCATGGATGTAGCAGCCTTCGTTGCTTTTCGTGGGCACAGGTCCCGAAATGCCCGCCTCCACGTCGAACCCAAGCACATTGTTGAAGGCCGGGGCTGCCGCGGCCACACGGCCTGCCACGGGTACAGGCACCCCGACACCATGAGCAGCCACGGGCACAGGTACCCGGCCACCGTGAACAGCAACTGGCACAGGCACCCCGTTGTGGTGAACAGCCATGGGCACAGACACCCGGACGACTTGAACAGCCACGGGCACGGGCGCGGGCACCAGGACATCGGGATTAGCAACTGCCACGGGCACCGGCACACCATGCGCAGCAACTGCCACAAGGAGCAGTTGGTTTCCTGGGTTCGCTTGCGCCATTTCTGCCGATTTCCGCCTTCCACAATCCACACACCCAAAACTTCTCAGCTTTAAACGTCCATGAAGTGGACATCAGTCAAAAGCCAATATTCAGAACAACATTGACGGTACTATCAAATCTGCTCATCTTTTAGTACGAAATCATTACAATGTCATAATAATCTGAAGACACTAGGAAGCGGATAAAATTTAGCTCACAGAGGTTTAGTATTCACAGGCATTGAAGGTACAGTAGAAACAATTCTATACAACCAAAGTTCGTTGTCGATATCAGACGACAGGACAACCTTGACGGAACGATCGCTAGTAGTCTGTGATACTAGGAAGTTGACAAGTTTCAGCATCCAGATCTACTACAAGTAGTCCTGGGACAAGGAAACTGTAATCTTGGAACAGTGACTTCGAGCACAACCACTTAGGACGAGAATGAATCTCCCCCAACCAGAACTCAGAATGTCAGGAATCAATGAAGGGGCAATAACTTAGTACTTTGATCGAGTTTAGCAGGTTATGCTCCAGCGATATGAACGATGGCCACGTTTTCACAGACTGGAACTCACGATTTCAAACGAGACTTGAGAAATTATTTCTAGACAAGTGTGAATTCAGCCAGTTTCAAACGTTAGAAGATCTGCAAAGCAAGCTGATAGTGAAACAAACGAGCAGAAACAGTCTGAGATTGCACGACAATAGAAGGTAGGAGACACATACAACGTGGATTGTGAGTGCGCTGTTGGTAAGAGAGTACTTGAGATACAACAGACGATCTCGATCGCCAGTGGAACTAGCAGTACACAAATGCTAGAAGTGAACTCCTGGCCAGACTTATATAAGCACTCTGGTTTCATGATTGTACCGTGTCTAGATTGTTTGCGTGCATGTTTGATAGCATTCTCCAACCCTACAGTACAACCTTACCGACGACTCCTAGCAAACCTTACCGACGACTCCTAGCAAACCTTACCGACGACTCCTAGCCAACCTTACCGACGACTCAGAATCTCAGAATCTCAGAATATCAGAATCTCAGAATCTCAGAATCTTGTGTCCCAGATCTTGAGGGAGATCATCCACCGTTAGATCACCAGTGTGGGTCATGTGCCCGATAGTGGACTTGTCAAAGGCAGGGTTCGGGAAGTTTTTTGACTTTTACTGGCTAATAACCGGCACTTCCCACACCCAATCGGTTTTCCATAAATTTCTTCCGGCAATTACCTTATTTTATACTGAGAATAGAAATTTATATGTAATTTTTATTGGTTTTTAGCTGGTGGTTTCATGAATGAACCGGCTAGAGTGCGAAATCCATCGGCTGATAATGAACTAGCCGTCGGTTTTTTCCCGATCATTGGTCAAAGGGCGGGGCGGGATAAGCTGGCTCCCGAATCTCAACGAAAACCCTCCACCGTTAGATCATCTCAACGGAGAAAGTGCCATCGAAACGAGTGCGACGTTATACATGGGGATGTTTTACATGGGGAGTCAAGGCCAACAAATCTCTAATCCAATTCACTCACATTTTTAGCCTAATTGGCTACATGGGTCACTTGGAGAACACATTAAACAATTAATAAAGTGTGGGCCTATTCTCCCATGTGTAAACGTCTTGAGGCGGAGGCGGATTCGTAGAAGGATAAACAAGGCCATGGGGCCAATTCGTAGTATTAGCTATATTCCATGCATTTAATTTGTTCACGTTAAAATATTTTAGTGAGATGATGATTTTGTATTGGAATCAAGCAACGGCCTCTAGGCCATGAATTGGCCTTTCACTCTTGTATTCCCAACCTTTTGGAGCTCCGACCGTGTCATAACTTGTCCCCCACTCATTATAATATAATTTCACAAAATTGGCTTTGACTCCCCATGTAAAGCCCCTCATACCGATTTCAAGAATTGGACCAATGACAAGCAAGGATTTGGCCATGAATTGGCACCATCAATGGCTCTGCCGCGGCCCTTAAATTTGACGTGGTTTGGAGTAATGGACACAAAGGATCTAGTACCTAACTTGTACATGTACAAGTATGTCAAATCTCGAATTCGAATTCCCCAATGTTTTTTGATAATAATATTTAAGGCATAGATTGCAGTCATGAAAATCCAAACAATCAAACATGCTTAGTACCTGATTTATGTGTATGAAGTTCAAATTATGAAAAAAGTGAAATCTCAAATTTTGGTGAATTTTTGAAGTTCCTCCACTTTAATTTCTTTTGGGCTCATTTTGAGTATACATGAGCATAAAATGCCGTTTAGAGGGGCATTTCAGCATCCCATAATTTGATGTTTTCAAACTTTGAGAATATCCTAAAGTATGAGGAAATTTAGAGCATGAATGGTCTCATTGGAATGTTAATAGGATCTCCTCTCCAAAGTAGAAACAATGAGTAATTTTTTTATTTTATTTTTACTTATATGACACGCTTTCGGAAGTTGTGTTTCTAGACTAAAGGTAGGCCGGGCGTATGATTGGATTTGCAATGATGTTCTTACAATGCAAAATAGTGAAAAATTAGATGATTTTTGAGGAGCTATATCTCCTTCATCCAATATTAGATTTCAACTTTATTTCAAGAGATAGATTCCAATTATAGTCTGGTTTGAAATGGTAGAAATTTTGACCTTTGATAGAATTTTTGAAGATAAGCCATGGATTTGAGTGCAAGAGACCCGTGTAGTTTCCCCTTTGTAGATTTGGGGCACTTTTCGCCCTTGCAAAGTTATTAATTAAGCCTATATATATATATATATATCTTTATCTTTATATTTTATATTTATTTTTTTATTTATTATTTTATTTTTATTTTTTTGTACAAGGCTTTCTTTGAGATGTAGACAAACAACTTTCTATTACGTGATTTCATAGCAGTGGGTCTACTCAAAGTATTTATACTTTAAAGAAAATGATGAATGTTTGCGGCCTCTTTCATGCACTAATACCTAACAATCTTGAAATCTATAGGGTCACATGACTCAAATCTTGGCCCACATTTTCTATTATAATTCTATTACATGTTTGTACAATTAAGATCTAAATAGCTTGTCCTTATCTTTGTCTATGACACCTTTCTTGAAGATATGTTTTTGGCTAAGAACACTCTAGGGTCTTATAGGGTTTAAACATTTCAATTTGTAAGATGAATAATCAAAATATTAAAAGCTTCTCATATTGGTATACTAGTACGTGCTCTTGGTGTTGCCACACTCATAAAAATAATATCCGATATATCTAGCTCCATAAATACTTCAAGATTCAATATCATAATATCCATTAATCCTACTCATGATCCAATTATAGCTTGTACTCCTACATAAAAATTTGCTTTTGACTACACCTCGTGCGTCGCGATCCAACCGACGGTCTCCAATATCATAATGTTATTTACACGCTTGCACACACACTTATATACAAAAAAAATTGGTTGCCTTAAATGTAAACAAATATGCCCGCACACTTGGAGATCTTGAATCTAAAAGTATTTATATACTCAAAAATTACCAGAAATTACAAAAAATGACTTGATTTTAGATCAAGTAGAAAAACAAGAGGAAACCAAACACGTAAGAAGCACATTGTTTGGAGCTTGAGAAAATTTACCAAAAATAGAAACGTGGACCTACCAGCATAAATCTTGGCTTTTTAACCTTTTATGATAGCAGTGATGGGCATATTTAAATATTTGTGTGGGCTTGAAAACGCAGCATGGACGTACTAGTCATAATAATGAGTAAGAGAGGAGGGAAGTATACATGCAAGGCACAAAGAGCCTAGAGGTGGAGGGTTGAGGGTGTGGCGATGGAGGAGGGACAGGGTTGGAATTCGTCTTTGAGAAACGAAGAGCGGACCTTTGGGCGAGCGTAGCTTTTAGGAGAATGATTCAATATTTCATATTGAAGTATTCAGTGCCCTTCATTTGCGATTTTGTCCTTCAAAATATAGCTCTCTTAACCCCTAAAGATCCAAGAGGACCAAATCGGGCTTTTGCTATTTCGGGCAGCTTAGATGAATAGGTTAAAAGTAATATTTTTGCCTAAATTTTTTAATGGGTGCTCCCTATACTGCAAAGTGTATGTGGTAAAATTTACAAAGCCAAATTCCAATTTTTGAGTCTTCTACAACAATTCTTGGTTTGCGAGCCGAACTGGGGCAGTTTAAATTTAGTATTTTTTTGAGATCTTTTTTTTGAAATATGTTCATGACCAAATCACTAATTAAGTTCCAAAGGGCCCCAAGTCAAAAAGAGTACCAATTTTACAAGGGCAGCCTCCAAAAGTGTCAAAAATAATCTCAACAATGCCCAAAAAAACTTCGTAGACAAACTTTGGATGTTATAATCTCTCAAATGGTAAACATCCAACGGTCAATTTTTATATCAGATACTGAAAATTGGCTTAGGTACAAGATCTTACGGTTGGAAGTTAAGAAAAGAATAAAAAAAAATTTTCGCACCCCTTGAAGTGCATAGAGGTAGAGAATTGGAGTTTTGAGGTTTTAAGCTCCCAAAAACACCCAAGGATCTTTAGGGGTTAAAATTTCCCTTTAAAAAGAAGTTCCACAAGGAAAAGCTGCACTTCACTTAAAGTCCCCAAGCAAAAGTACCCTTCATCAAAGTCGTGTCTGAGCATGTCATTTATTCTTTGAGGAAATACACCTTCTTTTGTGTAACTCATCCCCACACCAGTACAAAAATGTTCATTCCTATGCTAGCTTGTCCTTAAGTAAAAGTGCTCTAATAAGAACTTCATTGAATAGATTGACAGATGATGCCATGGATTGGAATGGAATCTATGACATTTGGAAAGTGGATACGATAACCAATACAATAAGGCATCTAGTATAGTGTTAGAAGGGATGAATGCAAAGGATTCAAATTTAGTACTATTAAGGTGATTAGTACTAATGGATATGTGTAATAATTTATTACACTGGATATTCGCGTACAACTGCAATATAGATTTGAAACCATAGAAAATGGCAATTTCGAAAATATTAGATGGAGAGTACAATTGCAAGTTTCATTACTCTAGATTTTTGTGTACAACTGCAATTTTCATTGCAATGTAGATTTGAAACCATAGAAATGGTAATACTGAAATTATTGGATGAAGAGCAAAAAGACATGTGAAGTGCTGAAACTTTTCTGGCCCTTCGAAATGTACTTCATAGGAGCCCTTCAATCTTGAACACTGCGATTATACAGTTTGTTGTGGACGAGGAGGTAATGGGTTCTATTCCCCATGCCGGCATGGTGCTCACCACTATAGTCCACCCAACTATTGTGGGGGGTCCTTGGACCTTGTTGTATGGGTACCTCAAAGCCCTTTGGGGGGATACTATGTCAAGTATCTTCAAGGCATTAGTAACTAGGCTAGAAACTAGCGTAGTTATAGTGTCCACCCTCGAGAGGGGGAAGTAGTATTGTTTCAATTTCCCCTTGTCCGGTGGCCATCGGGATATTAGCATTACGAACGGACACTTCATTCACGCCGGCCCCTTGGAAAGGGACCGGAGTTTCTATCTATCTATCTTTGTTGTGGACCTCGGTTCATCCGGGTGATCATTGCTCTTTAATTCATTCCCGGCCTATCTTCCCTGGTGAGCTCGTTAATAAGCCCGACCAAGTCATTTGCTTTCCTACTGTAGGCTGGGGGGCCGGTGCGCACTGCGTGGACAGGACATCCCCCAAGCTGGGACCTTACCATGCCTCGAGCCTTCTTTCCCTACTTTTTTAAAAATAGAGCCTGTGGCCCTATTTTATTTTTTCTGAGTTTATATTTGGAATCAGAGACCCCACATTAGTTCAAGGAGTCTCATTTTTCCAATCAACAACAAAAAAATAGGGGGCTTTTACCCCTCACCCTTGCGGGCCCGGACAAGATTCATCCAAGACCCCACGCCTGGTAAGTCCCAGCGTGGGGATATCCTGCCAAATCGGGTGCGCACCCCCTCATAAAATACACGAGGCTGATGATGCACTTTTCAATCCGAGGGTACAGTAGCTGTTATGCTGTGGTAGCCCACATGCTTGGAACTCTGCATTTTTCTCTCTGAAAGGAGCTGCTGCTCATTCTTACTGTGCCTGGTAACTGTAAGTTAACTCCAGTGGAGGACACTGGCCATGTATGTTGGCATTCTATTATGCTCAGGGACCCTTCTAACACTCATTAGAAGGCACATACAACGAAGAGCGTACAGTACATGTATACGGACCATTGTGGCAGACAAGTAGGCAGTTAGATTAGTGGGATCCCCACTAACCTAGAAGCTATCATCACACCTTATGCTTGTTGCCCCTCAGCTTTGCTCCATGGGCTGTATATAACCAGTATGGACTGGTCGATTAATCTATCTACTTTTACTCTGTTCTACAGTCTAATATCCTCCCACATGGTATCAGAGCTTGGAATCAGAGACTGACAAGGGTAGGTGTCTGATTCTAGGAACTTGAGCGTGCTGCGTCAGTTCTTGTAAGTCTTAGAGCTACCGATAGAGTCCAGAAAGTGTAGATCCGTCAGGTCACAGACACCATACCTTTCAAATGGCATCGAGAGACAAAATGATGGGGGAAAGCTCGAAACTCGAGGGAAACCCAAATTATGTTGCCTGGAGCTTCAAGATGAAAAATATCTTGAACAGGGACGATGCCTAGAAGCTGGTCGACCCACCACCGAGAATTGTAGCTCCCACTGATCAGGCTGACATAGATGCGCTAGAAGTCCAGAAAAAGAAAGCGCTCACGATGATCAAGTTGTCTGTCAAGGATAATGTCATACCGTATATAGCAAACATCACGGAACCCGACGTTTGCTGGAAGGTACTGAAAGACCTGTACTCGAACTCCACGAGCTCCAGGAAATTGTTCCTTTGCAGAAAACTTACTAACTTGAAAATGGAGGAAGGATCCTCCATGGTTGACTTCCTCCAGCATGTTACAGAATTAGTTAAAGAGTTTGCAGGTGTCGGAGAGGTCATTAAAGACAAACTACTCGTCGAACACATTCTAGTAGCTCTGCCCGAATGTTATGAAGGTCTTGTGAACTCCATCATGTACAGGCATGTCCTTCTCCAACCAGCAGAGCTCTCAGCGATCCTTATGCAGGACGAGATCAGACGGTGTCGGGTAGAGAGAATTAGCCCTAGGAAAACTCTGGGTTTCTGGCTGCACCTAAGTCAGATGAGAAGTAGGAGAAGCAGGAGAAATTATCAAACTATATAAGAAAGTCATTGTAAATAACACAAACAGTATTAAGGATATGTTAAAAGATTAGTATTAATGTGTTAAGTAAACCTTATTTGAGATTAGATTAGCTTAATTAATCATAAGTGATTAGACAAAAGATTAGTTGACTAAATAGGATTAATTAAAACTTCTAACCTTGATTAGTCTCTAACTGTGATTAGATTAATAGAATAGAGTTAATGTTAATTAATTATGATTAGTGTTAACAAACATGATTAAGGTAATTAAGTTTAATTACCTATAACTTTCAATACCCTGACTTCTATGATACCCTCTCTCTAGATACCCTCCTATCATGCACACACTTAGTAGATAATTTGTAAGATATAACAAACGTTAATGGTTATAAACTGCCTACTTTGATCAAACACCACGGTTTCATACGATATTAGAATCATACAAGCGATATGTAATTGGAAAGCTAATACAACACTCTATAATCATGTTAAAGTACAGATATGAAGGAATAAAACACAAAACGCTATCGTCAGTAGAAGTTAGGCCTTCGAAATTTGAAGGCAGCAGACCTCCCTTCACTAAAAAAAGTGTCTACACCTCTCAAAAGCTCCTAATTTGATGAGTGATAGCTCTATAGAAAGCTAACTTCTTAACCCTTTCATGACCACTCTTGTTTTGGAAGTCGAGATTTTTTTGAGGTGTCTGAATGTATTTTGGAGTGCATCGAACACATGAAGGGCCAAAATTAAGATCCGACCGTATAAATGTGTAGTGAACTTCATATACATGCTAGTGGCCAAACATGGGTCAGATCTACCGTATAAACTAGAGTATTATGATGTTCTGAGTCAAGTGTAGTACATAGCGTATACATGACCTCGAAGCTTTTTACTAGGATTAGAGACCAGAATATCCAGATTTGGGCAAAACACATGTGGTCAATATTGTAGAGAGTTTGAAGATCTATCCAACCACACCATGAGCGTTGCATTTCGAGCATTTATGAAACCAAAATTGTAAAAAGAGACCAAGAACCAAGTTCCTTGTATACGGTCGCGTACAAGAAATACATGGGATATCGTAGCAGATATGGTCAGATTGAAAAATCAGACATGGTCACATTCATCAGACGCTGAGCCTTGACGTAGAATCATTGTGCAAACAACATGTGTTGATTCTTTTTGGGGAGGATTCCAGGTTGTACAAACGTATACGCTTTTATAGACGGTGTAGGGTTGCCAAAAGAAATCAACTCTTCTGTTGACGACGGAGCCAATTGAGTAGTACCCCCATGTTCCCATGTTCCCAAGGGACCCTTAGAATTGGTGTCATGTGTCTTCGATAGCCGTATTTCCTGAATCTTTCTCACTTCTTTCCAAACCAGCTACCGTATCTCATACTCATCACCATGTATAGACAGCTCTACCAGGCGGAGTACGAGTCCAAATGCATCATTGTTTTGTGTAGTAGATCCACCACACACTCCTCTTCTGGCGTTGTTCTCTAACATTTTGCTGTTTCTACACAGATTCTACTCAATCATAGAATAACCACACTTTAGCGACCATATTTGGTTGATTGGTCATGAAAGGGTTAAGCTACAGAATCTCAAAAACCTCAATATCAAAAGATGTACAAAAAAAACTATAGGGTCAGTTTAAAATACAATTGTTAGTACCGCCTCTATGTTGAGAGAGTAAGATACCCCCTCTTCTTCAAATGAACACCACGGCTTCATACTAACTCCAAATTGAACACTCAGTAACTTTTTACATAGAAGAACTCAAGATACAAAAACTCTCAAAGTTTCATACTTAAAAACGCTTTTTACAGAACATAGTGACTCCTCAAAGTCACGGTTAACAAAATCACAAGGCAGCAGACCTCTTTACACTAAAAAGAGTGTTGCTCCTCCCTCACAAAGCGTATGAACTCCCTTGATATCATTTTGGAAAGCTCTCTTAACACTCTACAACACTCTCAAAACTTAGCAACTCACTCCAAAAACCCAAAACACACTACTCTTCCAAAGCTAGCAGCTCCCAAGGAGAAAGGAGAGAGAGAAAGGGGGGGCCACCAAGGCCCATACCATGCCCATGTGGCATCTCTCATGCCATTGGGCATGGATGGTCACCTCCATGCTGCCCCTTATCTCTTATTATCTCCTTAACTAATGAAATACAAAATACTCTATTCTACCTATTCGGTACCAACCAAATGGTTGGATTTCCACCGAATTATTCTATATATTAACATTATGTAAGAAACTCAACATCAATTCCAATCATAAATAAACTAAATGAGTTCCCACTAGGATAATTTCACCCCACCACGTCCTCAGGCTCGTAGATCCGACTCCCGATGGTTGAATAAATCCGCCGCTGCTCGATATACAGTCGCCAAGTCGCGGACTTGGTTGGTTGGTTTGAAAGTCGATGCTGCGTTCTGTCGGTCCGGGTTCGAACCCCGCTGGACCCGTTGAGCGACATAACAAGCTCGTGACTTGGCTCTGCTGGCGAGAGTAAACGGCAGGAAATAACGCCACCAACCGGCGCCCCTACCCTCTGACTGTGACAAGATGCAGTACCTCCAAGATACAGGTCTGTCACAAAGAATTTATTATCCATTCCTCTAGGCCTATACTGTGGTTCTCACCACAAAACATATTTTTAATCTAATAATACACTCATATATTTACCACGTACCAGGTACATGGAAAACTACGAGGTTATCAACTTATATTTAGTTTTTTACAACATGTAACTGATATCATCACGACAACGGGAGCTAAAGGGAACTCGACACTCTGAGGGCGAAGCTCTTCTGATCAAGAACGGCGCACGCGGTGCTGTTACTTGCAAGCCACGATCAAGCAACGACGACAACCGCCAAAAGATCAAGAAGGAGGGGAGCATATGTCACTACTGCGGCAAAAGAGACCACTGGATGCGCAACTGCTCAGATTTGGCGGCCGAAGTCAAGAAACGCCGTGCCAGCCGCATTGACAAGCCGACTGTCAACCTCTGCGACAACTTTGCGTACAAGTGCTCCGACTCTGACGATAACTTCCCGACAGTAGTAGAAGACGAGAGTCAGAGCTAGCCATAAACTTCTCAAAGTTGAATTTAGCTCAAAGTAGCCAGAAGGAAGACGAGTGGTACTTAGACAGTGGAGCGTCCAGGCACGTCACTGGACGGAGGCAGCTCTTGTCGAATCTAGAAGGAGGATGTCATTCCGGCATCAGTACCGCATGCGGTGAGAAGCTCTCTGTAGCCGGACAGGGGTCCGTGGACTTTCCCACGGCCTCAGGTGGAATAAAGTTTAAAGATGTTCTTTACGTGCCAGACGTGACGAAAAATCTTCTCTCCGTAGGAACACTCACATACGACAGTAAACACTACAAAGTTCTCTTTGATTCCACCACTGTATGGATACTCCGAAACTCTCCGTCACCTGATCCTTATACGGTGGTGACCACAGGGAGACGTGATAGACGAAATGGATTGTATAAATTTCGTCCACCCAACACTTGGGTGAACAACATTACAGTGGATCACAAGCAGCAAGCGGCTGTACTGTGGCACAAGCGCTTGGGGCAAGCCAACTACAAGGCAATCATTCTAATGGCTCTCCAGTAGAAGGTCATTGGCTTGCCTCTAATCTCCGACCCTCATGTCCTCTGCGACAGCTGCCAACTTGGTAAACAACATCGAAAGACCATTCCTTGCACGAGAACGAATCCGCTTCCTCGCATCAACTCCACACCAGCTTTCAGCTCTCGAACTAGCGCACTATTTAACCTCGTCCACTCCGACCTGTGTGTTCCTCTGTCAACTGCTTCACTCTCAGGTTCAAAATACATCTTGACTATTACTGATGACTAAAGCAGATTCACTTGGCTCTACTTCTTGAAACACAAAGACGAGACTTTGTCCCGTTTCGAGCAATTTCGAACAATGATCAAAGTTCAACACAAGCTGTCGTGAGTTACCAAACCGAGGAGACCAAAATTATCCCAATTTACCCTTACATCCTAGCAAAATGGTCCACCTTGCGGGTAACGTTCCACGGAGATTCTGTGAAGTGTGAAGACAAGACGAAATCCGGATGGACTACCGGTTCGACACTACAATGACCACGCAAATTTGGGTACACCGGACTAGTAGGTTCGGTGGTTTAAACCTAGCCTTTTCCTGACCCCAAAACCCCAGGAAAACCAGTTTAGTACTGATCCGGTTACCCCCCTCCTCTCAACTCCAATATTATCTTGACCAGTTAGAGCGTGTTAGTGAGTGGTGATTTAATTTAACCTCCGTAAATCCTCGGAGGGGTTCTCCCTGTGAGTTTTTAAAAGAGTACGGAAGGGGCACTCTCCTCCGGTTGATTAGGGTGACTGGAGTTTCACCTATGCTCGTATCCCTCTCTCTCTTTCTCTACCCGGGGTTCCTCCCTTACAACTGCCGCTACCGCTCAGTTGATTTACCCGAACGGTAGGTCACACCGGCAGCTGTCCGGTTCTCTCCTTCTCTCTAGGCGACACAACTTGTGATCCGGTCTGCAGTGAGTAGCATCCCACTACTCGGCCCACGAGATTTCTACTGACGTACACTGGTGGTTAGCTGGTACCCGGGGTTACGTACAACTCCAATCGTGGACTTCCCTCAACCGAATATCCCATCCGGGAGGTGGGTATGCAGGGTGGCTTTACTCACCAACCCCAACTCCTCTGTCCAACCCGGTTGGAGTCACACCCCCTTGTCACTCACTGAACACCTCCAGGACGCTCGGACTTCTCTCACTTGGACCTCTTATTGACGGCGTCACTCCTCTGGCAACCCCTCCTTAGATATTTCAGACTCGTAACTACCGAACCAACAAGGGACTTCATGTACCCAAAACCAGTTTTCAATCCTCACTTTACACAAGACACCAAGAAAATCACTCGCACATACATACACAGCAAGGACGCAAGGTTTCAGATGCAAATTGAACCTTTACTCACAGAGGTGGATCGCAGAAAAGACCTGAAGGACTCCGCAGAGCCTTCGGTAAGTACAGGGGGTCCCGGATTTCCCGGAAACCCTATCAGATCCGGATTTTCCGGGTCTCCGAGATTCCCAGGTGAGTGGCCAAAAAGGCATCTACTATTCCTATCCAATCTAACCTAACTAATCACTAACTAACGTATTCTTCCGGCGGCGTGGGGCGGCTCGAGGTGTCTGGCGGCGGGGTATTCCTCCTGGGAGTACCTTTCCATTCACGGGGGGGAATCCGCCTCTTTGATCGACCCGAGTGTCGATGTAAAACCTCGGGTTTTACTGTGTCCTCCGGCCCTTCCACTTGTTCCGGAGTGCCTTCAACTTTGATGGAGGGGGGACGGGTTGGACTTCCGCTTCTTCCTGAGGGGCCACGGGTTCCTCCTGCTGTTCCTGTTCGCCCTGGTCTCCCACCTCGTTAACTTGGGCCTCCGGGTGAGGTACTACCTCCTCAATCTGCTCGGGGAGTCCTGCCCCTTCTCCAGTGGTACCGTCCACCGGGTTCTCATCCGGTCGTTGAGAGGGGTTGACCTCTCCTTCTACCGCCTCTTCCATCTCGGAGGGACCGGGTAGCCCTACTTCACTCGGGTTATCATCTCCCTGAGGGGGAGTTACAACTCGACCTTCCTCCATGTTCTCCGGAACGCCACCATCAACTGGAATCCTCTGCTCCTCCGAAACGGGCAGGGACACCTCCTCGATCTCCATGGGCACTGGCCCTTCCGTGGGCACCTCTGGGGGTGCGAGCACATCCTCCTCCGGAAGGGCTGTTTCCTTCACCTCCACGTGGGGGAGGGCCCCCAGCAACCTACCCGTGAGGGTTCGGAACTCCTTGAGGCACTGGTTGATACCTGTCGCGTGCCTCTTGAGCAACTCCAGGGATTGGAGAGACTCACTAATCCCAATCCGGGCATCGTAGAAGGTGGCCTTCGTTTGTGCCTCAGCATCCGGTTGCAGCACCTTCAGGATGGAGTGTAACACCGTCCTGTCGATATTCTGCAACTTCCGGAGTGCAGCCTCCTGCTCCTGTACAACCCTCCTGAGGGCTTCCACCTCCGGATTTGCCTCCGTGTCCGTGGGGTCCGGTCCGCATTGGACTCCCACGGATGCCTTCTCATTCGTTCGGGCCTTCAGCACCAGCTCCACCTTCTCCCTCCTTAGCCGGGCTGTCTCTCGCTGCATCTCCTCGGCCAACTCTGGATACCTCTCCACGTTGGGGGTCTGGAAGACCCGCTCGAGTCGCGCCAGGGAGGTGAACAATTGTTCATTCTCCTGATCCACCTCCTCCATGGCTAGCCGGATGGGGTGGAGGATACCCTCGCTAGGTATCCGGTAGTAGGGACGGGGGAGCACCGGGGTTGTGTTCCCCGTCCCAGGTGTCATCACTCCCCTGTGAGATGATTCCGGAGCTGCCACTGATGCTGGGGTGGCAGGGGCCGGGTCACTTCTATGCTCCGGTAATTCCAACCGCGGAGGTGTGGTCCTCTCCGGAGTGTCTTCCTCCTCCGCGATGAGCAGCCTTCTCTTCACCTTAGGCTGACTTGCTGGAATCGGTTCTTCTACCGGAACAGGGGCCGGGTCCTGCATCGGTGCGGGGTCCGGACTTGGAGCCTGTTCCTCCTCGATGGCCCTCGGGTTCACCACCGGACTCGCTGACCTCTTCCTCTTCTTGGCCTTGCGCTTCAGGTTGGGTACCCTCCCTCCTGGGGGTCTCTCTCCAGGTGGAGGTACCTCCGCATTGGCCCCGGTTGCAGCCACCTCCTCGTCTGGGACTCCCTGTTCTACCGGGGGAGGAAGTCGGACGGGAGAACGTCTCCTCCCAAAACCCGTCGTGTCCTTCCTCCTCACCCCTCGGGATGGCCTTGCCTGTCGAGGTGGGGCCTCCTCTTCTTCCTCTTCCTCGTCTTCTTCGTCCTGGTCGTCCTCCTCTGCGGACTGGTCTCCACCCGCCTCGGCTATATCCTCGGCCCTTCTCCGTTGGGCCCTCGTCCTCCGGATGAGAGGGACGACCTCTTCTTCTTCCTCCTCTTCCACTTCTGCACTTGGCATGAACACGGAGGGTACCGTGTTGTGCGTCCGGGCAGGATTCACCCGGTTGCTCCCTCCTTCTTGTGTGGCCACCCGGGGTGCTGTGTTGGGCCCGGCCTGGCTGGGTCCCACCGCCCTGGTCTGTCGAGTGGCTGGCTCCGGTGACCCCTCCAGGTCAGTAGCCCGGACTTCCTCCATCTCGTCCCCGGACTCGGAAGAGGACGGCCCCTGCGGATCCCCGGATGGGAGGTCGTGCTTCTCGTGCCAGTAAAATATCTCCCGGTCGGTGAGGATGCCGTGCCGTTGATAGAGGTGGAAGAAGTAGGGGGCCAGTGGGCACCCCTTCTGATTCCCGATCTTCACCACCTCCCGCTGCACCACCTCGTGGATGATGTGGTGCCATCCGACCTGCATCTTCCCATCGTAATTCGCCAGGATGGCCTTCATCAGCTTCACTGTGCAGGTGGTTGGCTTGTCCGGGCTGAGTATGGGGAGGAGAAACCGGAGGAGGCGCATCACCCGGGGGTCCTTGCAATCTTCCGGTTTGAACCCGTCCTTCTCCGTCGGCCCCCTGCGGAACCGGTTTCTCAACCCGTCGTCGCCCTTCTTTTTGATGTAGCCAATCGGGGAGTCCGGAAACTTGTATGTCGCCCTCCAATGGCGAGGCCCCCAGTTATCCGTCTTCCCCCTCAGGGGGTGCGTCACGTACATCTCGGGGAAGTGGTGGGTGACGGTTTCCTCGATGATGGCCTGATCCGCCAAGTCCCACGGGGCGTCGTAGAGCCTGGCGCACCCCATCCGGAGGAGGTCCTCCCTCAGCTCCGCCTGGTGCAGTGGAAGTTGGGGCACCTGCGGCTTCACCGACTTGAGGGGAATCGGCATCCCGGGTCGCCATGGGACGACTTCCCTCCTCTTCGGCATTGCTCCGGTTCTACTCTCCTGCGGATGTCCGGGAGTACTCTCTCCCTGCCTTGCCGGACTGACTCCGGTAGAAACCCTACTTCCCGAAACCCTAACCTCTCAAAACTCTGCTTTTCCAACTCTCGCGGATTGCTGGGCGCGCAACAATGCCCCATCTCTCAAAATGCGCGGATTGGAATGGCTAAGGATGGTGGCGGCGGCTCCTAATAACAACAAACCGGAGTTCTCCTTCCGAGACATCATCACCCCGCACTCGAGACGTACACCGGGAATTACCCCGGTCATGATTGAGCCGCCGGTGGTTCCATCGGGCGCCCGCGAGTTTTCCGGCCCTTTCTCCGGGTCGACCGGCGGCCCCGGTCATCAACCCGGTAGGAGAACCGGCCCATCCAGTTTCCTCAGGGTATCAGCCGGATACCAATACGGGTATCCGGTAAGCTCTAAAATCCCTTAAGGTTAACCGGGGGAATCCTAACACAAAATTACTATCTACGAACCGGTTTAAGCAGACCGATTTTTATTTCTACTTGCTAAGATTACCATTTTACTCCTAATTAATTGCTAAAAACAAAAATATTGGAGAACAGGGTTCGACACAAGCTCAAGATCAAAGCCATCCGTTTTGACAGAGGAGGGGAATATGTATCAAAAGCTTTCAAATAGTTCTATGACAGTTTTGGAATTGCACGTTAGTTTACTCAAAGTTACACGCCACACCAAAACGGCGTGGCGGAGCGCAAGAATCGCAACCTTCTCGACAAGGCCCGGAGCATGGCTTACGAAAGTTGTATTCCAGCCTTTCTGTGGACCGAGGCAGTTGCCACCGCCAACTACCTCATCAATAGAACAACCACTCGCGCAAACTCAGGTGATACTCCTTTTGAACGCCTCACTGGTGTAAATCCTGTTGTAAGCCATCTTAGAGTTTTTGGCTGCAAGGCATTCGTTCTTGACACTAATCCTGCTCGCAAGAAATGGGCCCCGCGCTCCAGGTCGTGTGTGTTTCTTGGCTTCGACTCGGAACCCCGTTGCTTTAGGACCTATGATCGCTCCTCTCGAAAAATAGTCATCTCTAAAGATGTCAAATTTGACGAGTATTCATTTCCTTGCAGCACTCGTCAGGGTCCACCAAATACCTCAAGAGATGATCCGGTATTTTGGCCCACCGAACCCTAGCCACCTAACACTAGCGTAGCGCTTGTTGCTGTCTCTCCGTCTCCTGACAGTAGTGCACCAGCCACCTTGATGTCCCCGGGCAGTGCTCCCTCAACCTCCACCGAGCCCTCCAAACCTCTTTTCTCCACTCCCGGTCTGTCTCTTGATCTTCCTAGCTCTCTGCCTCCTCCCACTACAATGGCACAGGTCCACAAAATCGACAACACTTATGATCAGTTGATCTTTCCTCCAGTCCATGTCTCTTCTTCTCTTCCAAAGCTGGATACTCCTAGTCGAAACTCCTTTTCTAATTCCCCTAGTCCCGCCACCTTAGTTCCCTCCCAGTCTATACCTGACAAGCCTTTCATTACGTATCAGTGTCGACAAGGTCCTCCTCGTCCACTGTCACCAAGCTAGAGTCATCATTGTCCTCTCGCAGTCACCACAACCGCCCACCTCCATCTCGCTTCGCTGACTACTACTTAAACATCGCGGACACCTCTCCTGTTCGTCTCTTTGTGAATATTCGTGCGGCCTTTGACCACCCAGGCTGGCACGCTGTAATGGAAAGTGAACTTGCCTCCATCTCCAAAAATCACACTTGGGATGTGGTTCCACTTCCCCCTGGCCGCAAGGCGATATCCACGAAGTGGATCTACCGTGTGAAAACAAATGCAGATGGCTCCCCGGCGAAGCTGAAGGCTCGATCGTCGCAAAAGAGTTCTACCAGCAAGCTGGTATCGACTTCACTGATACGTTCGCTCCTATTGTCAAGTGGAATACTTTACGCAGCATTGTGGCACTAGCAGGTCACAACAACTGGAAGATTTTCCACTTGGATGTCAAAACTGCTTTCCTTAACGGCGTCATTACCGAGGAGCTTTACGTCACTCCTCCTCCCGGATACGCTCACTCCACTCCTGCGAATCATGCCTGTCGATTGCGGAAAGCCCTCTATGGTCTTAAGCAGGCTCCACGAGTATAATACTCCAAAGTCGATGGCTACCTTCAAAGTCAAGGGCTTCACAAGTCAGGCGTAAATCCCAACTTGTACTACAAGGAGACTGATGGCAAGCTGGCCCTACTCCTACTCTACGTCGATGATGTTTATAACGGCGGCAGTGATGATCCACACATTGCTCAGGTGCGTGCTGCCATCAAAACAGAGTTTGAAATGAGCGACCTTGGCTTACTGTCCTATTCATTGGGACTTGAATTCATATTCACTTCTTTAGCGTTACTCGTTACTCAACGGCAGTATGTCACGGAACTCCTTACTGACTTTGGAATGGCCGATTGTCGCCCCGTCTCTACCGCGATGGTGGAGAAGCTCCGTCTTGAGCCCGATATGTCTGCACCAGCTACGGATCGCACCACCTACCAACAGATGGTCGGTAAGCTCATCTTCTTGACCCACACGCGCCCTGATATCTCCTTCGCGGTTAGCTTGGTGAGCAGATTTATAAGTCACCCGCAGGACCCACACCTGGAAGCATTCAAACACATCTATCGTTACCTGAAGGGCACCTCCGCGCTAGCTCTGTCATACAAGCGAGTGGGGGGTAAACACCATTTGCGGCTTTACAGACTCTGATTGGGCGGGTGATTCTCACGACCGTAAATCCACAACTGGATTTGTTTTCTTTCTTGGAGAGACCCCCATAACGTGGAACAGTAGAAAACAACATACCGTAGCGCTATCTTCGACAGAGGCGGAGTACATGGCGTTAATCGAGAGGACCAAGGAAGCCATCTGGTTACGAAGATTGTTAGGGGAACTCAACCTACAAAATCTACATGCTCCCACGACCGTGTACGGAGATAACCAAGGCACCTTGAACTTGGCCAAAAATCCTATCTACCACGGCTGAACGAAGCACGTGGAGGTCCGGCACCACTTTGTGAAGGAAAAGATTGCATCCAAGGAAATTGAGCTAAAATTCGTCCCGACATGGGAACAGATAGCGGACATCTTTACGAAGGCACTAGCCTAGAGACATAGCTCCTGACCTAATTCTAGATCTCCTCAACTCTGTCTCTACCTTCTCTATATCCACCATCAGAAACTCTCGGAAATTAGTCACCTCAATCTTCAGACGACGAGTCATGGCAATCAGACTCCTACCTCCGGAAGCATACTTGCGCAACCCTGGAAAATCGTAGAAGACCAAATTCAGGGCGTGCCACTCTAAGGAGGTTTTGATGAAGGTCTTCCATCTCTCGTTCATCGTTCGAAGTCGAGGAAGCAGTGGACACTCAGCCCACAAAGGCCATATTCTCTCTTCAACAATGGCGCCAGGCAATGAAAGAATGAGTCTTCCTTCGACCTTAGCTATGCTTCCCCGACTCTCTCCAGCTTCATCTCCATGAACCAGGTGCCATAATTCCTCCTCCAAAACGCTTGCCGAAGGTTGAAGCTCACTGGACACCGACTCCACAAACCATCTCCAAAGCAGTGAAGACACGACTCTAGCAATCTTTTGCACGACACTACAAGGATATATGTGACCTGATTGACAAAACATTGACGTAATTCAGTCAACTGTCCCGTCAATTAGGAGACCCTGATTCGGTCACTTATTAACAAAAACATGTCGATTTGGCTGTCAAATCGGACAAGACTACACGTCAGCAAGTTCTTATGGTTTAGGAAAAAAAAATAAAAAATAAAAATAAAATAATTTTTTTTTTAAAAAAAAAAATAATAAAAAAATTCCGCTGCCCGAATTTTTCGGGCAAAAGTTACTTTCAAAAAGGTCTCCAGCGATTCCAGGCCAATTACTTCAGATGTCCCCAACCTCACCGGAATCGACCTCGGGACCTCGTACTTCCATACTACTAACTTACCAACCCGCCCTCCATTCAGCTCGATAACTAATAGGGAATTTGTTTTAACTATATAGACTTGTTGTTTTCAAACTCAGCAGACTTTGGCGGCCATTTTGACATAGTAAAACAACTTTTTTCAAAAACCTTTAGACTAAGAAAAGCTGGTAAATCAAGTTACATTTCATCTCCAAAAATCCTTTTGTCATTTAAAGCCTCCATTCAAAAGTTATAGACAAAATTCAAAGAGGGTGTTTGAAAATATCAAAAAAGAAAATTCCTTGCTACCCCTCTTTGAATTTTGTCTATAACTTTTGATTGGAGGCTTTAAATGACAAACGAATTTTTGGAGATGAAACTTTACTTGGTTTACTAGATTTTTATATCCTAACAATTTTTGAAAAAAACTATTCTACTATGACAAAGTTCTTGCTAAAGTCTGCTGATTTTTTTTAAATCCCTAAATGACCTTCACGCCCCCATGCGGCTTCTAGAAGTAGAAAGTGAGAAAATTATGGTTCTTGGGCTGTGAATTGTAGGATGACATGTAAATGTTGGGTATTTTTCAAGTTTTGTTAACCCCAAACCGTTCGTGTGTGTTTTTGGGAGCTCAAAACTTTGAAACTACGATTTTCTACCTCTATGCATTCCCAAGGCTGTAAACCAAAGTTATTTCTATTTTTGAAACTTCCAACCGTAAGACTATTTTTAGTTACTGTTCAAAAAATGAACCGTTGGATGTTTACCATTGCGAGATCATAACATCCAAAGTTTGTCTCCCAAGCTTTTTTGGGCATTGTCAAGATTGGTTTGGAAACTTTGGAGGCTACCTTTGTAAAATTGGTAAACTTTTTGACCAAGAGCCCTTAGGAACTTAAGTAGTACTTTGGTTATGAACATAATTCCAATTCTTTTTTGAGAACCTAAATTTAAACTGCCCGATCTTGGCTCGCACATCGAGAATTGCACTAGAATATTCAAAAATTGAAATTCCACTTTGCAAATTTTACCACACCCACTTTGCAGTATAAGGAGCGCCAAGTAAAAATATTAGACAGAAAATATTACCTTCAACACCTTTATCTAGGTTGCCCGAAATTGCAAAAACCCATTTCGGGCTTCAAGGACGGTTAGGGGTTAAGTGCCCCCATTTTAGCAATTCCACGTTGGTCAAAAATAAAAAAGTTGACAAGAAGTTGACAAGGAGTTGACAAAAACATTTATAATTTCCAAAGTGACAGAAGTTGGGCTGCGAGCCTGCGACTTCGTCATTTTGGACATTTTCTTGTCAACTATTGGTCATATCGGGCCCTATTTCCTTGTAGTGCGAGGAGACTTAGTACCCAACCACAGAAAACCAAGGCCTGCTCAAGCGAAAGACCACTGACAAGCGAATAAAGCGATTCTATCGAGTGATCAATATGGAGCGACATTCTAGCTTAAAATTATCTGGTCAACCGCTCAGCTCTACTGTAGCTGTAGCGAGGGGGGGGGGGTGTTGGCATTCTATTATGCCCTGGGATCCTTCTAACACTCATTAGAAGGCACAGACAACGAAGAGCGTACAGTACATGTATACGGACCATTGTGGCAGACAAGTAGGCAGTTAGATTAGTGGGATCCCCACTAACCTAGAAGCTATCATCACACCTTATGCTTGTTGCCCCTCAGCTTTGCTCCATGGGCTGTATATAACCAGTATGGACTGGTCGATTAATCTATCTACTTTTACTCTGTTCTACAATCTAATATCCTCCCACAATGAAAACGTCCGCGAACTTGCACTTATTGTCAGCCGCCACTACCTTTGACGGAATACATCGCGACTTTCCCCGCAATTGTTGCAGTATTGCCGCAGTACTATTGCAGCCACAACTTCTTCATCCTGAGACCATATTGGATGAAGTTACCTGGGCTGAGTCTCAAATCAAAAGTTTGGTTTGTGTGATAAAAATTCCATAGGCGTGCAATGAATTAAGAGTGAATGATTTGCATTTTAGTGAAGGCAACTCTTGATTTTGAATTTCCAAACATACAACATGTTTTACCAGTTCGAGCTAATTATGAGAAATATAATTTAGTTATTCATGAATTTCTTGCATAAGTATAAACTCAAGATGAAATCCAACAACTTTTTAGTTCACTGAAAAATATTTCATATAAATAAGTTAGATATTGGATTCGCTGGTATGTTTTTATTTTGAGAAAATTGAAAAAATTACATAGCTGTTAAGGAGAATAATCTTATTCCTCCAGTGTTAGATTTCAATATTCTATTTCACGATGGATTCCAATCTTATTTGGTTTTTGTAGGAGAATCTTGTGTCCATCCATGCTGTGAGAAATTCCACTGCTTTATTTTCCCACAAGGGGCCTCGAGTTCAAGACATTTTTTTTCCTTTGTAGATTTTTAGGAGGTATTCACCATTGTATTTATGTAATTTTTATAAATTTGTGCAAAGAAAATTTACTTATGGATTTTAATTGTTCAAGGGTGTTATTGAGATAAAGGTAAACATCTATGTAGTTTATTGTGTTTTTTTTGGAATAATTCTACTCGTAGCATTTTCACTTTCTTACTGAAAATGTTGAGATTTTGTGATGTTTTTTGGGTACTCATACAATGCAATCTTGCAATCTATGAGGCCTCATAACTCAAAATTTGATCCCCATGATGTACAATATGTATACTACAAATCTACAATCTTGATAGTCGGTTGAGATTGGAATTCTTTACCTTTGTTTATATTTAGGATACCTTTTTCGTAAATGTGTTATTTTTGTTGCAAATGAATCAAAGCACAAGGTGGTCAAAGATGTACTTGTTGTTATATTGGCCGGTATAATCAAACCACTTTTCTAACGTGAACCAAGATGAAGGATAATCTCTTGTACTAGTCAAGAATGCACGTGGTAGAAGAGAGTGGATCATCTTAGCATCCTCATTGGAGAAATTTTTTTGTTATAGAAGTAATAAATTGCACATTGCCTCAGTCTCTTATAATGTGAACTTATATCTAAATAAGCATACAATGCAAGTTGTATGAGTATTACAATCATACCACATGCACTTTGAGTTAAATGAACTTCATCCTAAGATTATATTTTCTCAAATGTTTAAACATTTGTACAATAATTTATATTTCACAAATATGACCTCACGTTAACTTGAAATGAGCTTATACAACTGATGCGATTATTTCAAATACAAAATCTTGCATTTGGAAGTGGTGACATTAAACTGAACTAGCTTTTGTACTTAAAGGAAACAATGTTTTGATGACTTGTTGGCTTAAAAGCACCTCAAGTCTATGCAATGATCAAACATGAGGGGTGACATGTGATCACTCACACGAAGGTCAACCCCTACTACATCGGCAATTACGATATATTATTAACGTCAACTTGAACGATGGCTTTGGGTCATACTTCTCCTAAACAAATGATAATTGGAAGCAGACATCTACAATCCACATACACTCACTTGAACAAATGGAACAACTCCTTATGCAAATGGGATTGTCGTGAAGAGCAACAAGGCACGATTCCAGTCAAGTGATGGTGGCATGGATGTAGCAGCCTTCGTTGCTTTTCGTGGGCATAGGTCCCGAAATGCCCGCCTCCACGTCGAAGCCAAGCACATTGTTGAAGGCACGGGCAGCCGCGGCCACACCCCCTGCCACGGGCACAGGCACCCCGATTACATGAGCAGCCACGGGCACTGGTACCCGGCCACCGTGGTCCTCCACGGGCACGGGCAAGCGCACCAGGACAGCAGGAGCAGCAACAGCAACGGGCACCGGCACACCATGGGCAGCAACTGCCAGAAGTTGCAGTTGGTTTCTTGGGTTTGATTGCGCCATTTCTA
The DNA here is from genome assembly GCA_037043015.1 of Bryum argenteum. NCBI lineage: Eukaryota > Viridiplantae > Streptophyta > Bryopsida > Bryales > Bryaceae > Bryum > Bryum argenteum. Next base: position 10,998,812 of record CM073330.1, read on the forward strand.
CCGACCGGACAGCTTTCCGCCTTCCACAATCAACACACCCAGCTTTTGAATTCCATGAAGTGGACATCAGGCAAAAGCCAATATTGAGGTACTAGCAAATTCGCACATCTTTCAGTACAAAGTCATTCCATAATTAGCTAAAGTCACTAGGATGCGGATAAAGTTTAGCTCACAAACATTTAGTATCCACAGGCATTGAAGATACAATAGAATCAATCTTATACAACCAAAGTTCATTGCCGTTATCAGACAACAGGGGCAGCCCTGACGGAACGATCAGCCAGTTTCAAACGATGGAAGAGCTGCAATGCCAGCTGAAATTGAAACAAAGGAGCAGAAACAGGTTGCAGTACATTGGAAAGTAGGAGACACATACAACGTGGATTGTGAGTGCGTACGTTGTTGGAAACGGAGTGCCTTATGAACAGCAGAGGATCTCGATCGCCAGTGGAAGTCGCAGTATACAAATGCTGGAGATGAACCCCAGTCTTAATATATAGAGGCACTCTGGTCACCATCATCGACACTCCACAATTACCGAACCTACAGGAGATTATTCGGAAGTCGTACCTAGCATCTCCAATCATACGGATGCTCAGTAAGAATCGTGTGCCAGATTTTATGGGAACAGATGTCGACAGATATCAATAAAAAAAGTCTTGAGGGAGATCTTCCACCGCTAGATCACCAGTGTGCGTCGAGATAACAATGGGCGGCCCGGCCAGCGTTTGGGCGGCCCGACCAGCCCAAATCTCAGCGGAAACCCTCCACCGTTAGATCGTCTCGACGGAAAGAGTGGTTTGCAGTAATGATCCCAAAGGATCCAGTACCTACATGTAGAAGTATGTCAAATCTTGAATTTAACCCCTGAAGGCTGAAGGCCCGAGGGGTTTGAAGAAAAACTCAGATGTGTTATAAAATATGAATTCGGTAACCCTTATGAAGTAGCGCTCCAAAGATAGTATAAAGACCTTAAACCCTAATTTAGATCTATACGGTTAAATTTCCTAAAATAAGTAAGATTTTTTTAGTAATTAAATAAAGAGAGTAAAACTTTGAAAATCAATATAAAATGTAATTTCTATTATTAGTACTTGGAAATTGCTATGATTGGCTAAAATCACATATTATATGATAAAATGAAGAGAGGCCACAAGTAACCCATGAGGAACCTTATTAGTTTCCCAAAATAATAAGTTTTCTTACACTAACAAAACTTTGCCCTGTTTGTGTTTGAAGGCTTATTATGAACAATCTATGAATCCAAACAGAGTTATGTAAATTGGATGTGGTTCCCAACTTACCAAACTTCTGGAATGTTAAAAAAAATTCCAAAAAAAATCTTTTTTTATCCAGGTACAGCTCCTCAAGAATCGGGATCGACCATAAAATGGTCGATTGGGCTCTTAGGGGTTAAATTCCCCAATGCTTGTGTGATCCGATGTTCAAAGCTAGAATAAAAGTTTTCTCTCCCACGTAGAATGGAAAATCAATATTTTGGGGCCCCAAGAAACCAATTTTGAATGTGAATTTGACTTAGCACTGCTCAAATTTGTGTTCCTACTTTAGATAGGAATATGCTTACACAAATTTTACCTCATAGGACCCAAAAAACCAAGAGAATAGCTTGGATTTTTACTTGGAAGTATACGAAATTCTAATACCAGTTTTTGACACTAGTATATCAAGGCATAAATTGTGATAATAAAAATCCAAATAGTCAAAACATGCTTAAATAGTATCTTATTGAAATGTACAAAATTCAAAATATGAAAAAGGTGAAATCTCAAATTCTGGTAAATTTTCGAAGTTAATTTGATTTAATTCCTTTTGGGTAGAATTTGAGAATACACTGAGCATAATTATACTTCCGTTTGGAGGAGGCATTTCAGCATTACATAATGATGCTTTCAAACTTTGAAAGTATCCTAAAGTATGAGGAAATTTGGAGCATGAATGCTCTTGTTGGAATGGTTTACGAAAACTCCACGATCTGCCAAAAGTTTCACCTTCATACAATTTAAATCAATAACTGAGAGCCTAACCAAAATATATCACTCCATTTAGGGCCCCAATGTGGTACGACCCAACTCACGCTCCCCATCAGGCGTGTTTATCGGAGCTCTTTGTGAAATTGCAAGCACTTTCTCTCTGCCTCTCGTAAGGTCGAGATACCCATACTTAACCCTTAAAGGTCCTTCCACTCCTTAATGGGCAGCCCGAAATTGGATCTCAACATCTTTTGTACTTGGGCAACATGAATAGTGCACTTTTTAAACTTGGGCAACATGAATGAACCAATCAATGATGAGTTTGCAACCTCCTACAAGGTTTTGTGCAATCCCAACCTACCTACCACAATCCTTTCAAAGCACAAATCACTCATACAAATTGCGATTTGAATTGTAGGATTTCACTTTGTAGATGCATCACAAAAAGGTGACCAGAATGATATAAAAGAATAACTGAAAATTTGAGAATCAGAAGAGCTACACGCAAGATTCTGTTGGAAAACAGCCCGAGGGGCTGACTGGCGCCTTTAAGGGTTAACTAGGCACCCATAACCAAGCAATAGAATTTCCCAAATCCACTCAGAGAAAATTTCCTTGCCTAGTAGCCATGCTACTTGTGTTTATGATAGTATTTCTTCCAATTGATATAATACAACGATTATTTTACTTTATTTTTTCTTTATTTTTTCTTTTTTTAATTTTTTTTTTTTAAACTAAAAATATTCTTAAGTGTTAGTTTGTTTATTATTGGGTATAAGGTGAACCTACATATCACTTAAATGTTTCAGTTTCATTTTGGCTTCAAAATTCGTTATTATTTACATATTAGATTGAACTTAAGAACTAATGTTGCATCCTTCATAACATTTATTTCTCTTTGAACAAAAACTCACCCTCCAGTAATAGACCTCCCCTTTTGGTGGAAATTCTCATAAATGATCGGTTTCAGGTGCCTTGACCTTAACCCTTTCATGACCAATCAACCAAAGATGGTCGCTGAAGTTTGGTTATTCCATGATAGAGTAGAATCTGTGTAGAAACAGCAAAATGTTAGAGAACATCGCCAGAAGAGGAGTGCGTGCTGGATCTACTACACAAAACAACGATGCATTTGGACTCGTACTCCGCCTAGTAGAGCTGTCTATACATGAGGATGAGTATAAGATACAGTAGCTGGTCTGGAAAGAAGTGAGAAAGATTCAGGAAATACGGCTGTCGAGGACACATGACACCAGTTCTAAGGGTCCCTTGGGAACATGGGAACATGGGGGTACTACTCAATTAGCTCCGTCAACAAAAGAAGAGTTGATTTCTTTTGGCAACCCAACACCGTCTATCAAAGCGTATACGTTTGTACAACCTGAGTTCCTCCCCAAAAAGAATCAACCACATGTTGTTTGCACACTGATTCTACGTCAAGGCTCAGCGTCTGATGAATGTGACCATGTTTGATTTTTCAATCTGACCATATTTGCTACAATATCCCATGTATTTCTCGTACACTATTGTATACAAGGAACTGGGTTCTTGGTCTCTTTTCACAATTTTAGTTTCATAAATGCTCAAAATGCAACGCTCATGGTGTTGTTGGATAGATCTTCAAACTCTCTACAATATTGACCACATGTGTTTTGCCCAAATCAGGATATTTTGGTCTCTAATTCTAGTAAAAAGCTTCGAGGTCATGTATATGCTATGTACTACACTTGACTCGGAACATCATAATACTCTAGTTCATACGGTAGATCTGACCCATGTTTGGCCACTAGCATGTATATGAAGTTCACTACACATTTATACAGTCGGATCTTAATTTTGACCCTTCATTTGTTCGATGCACTCCAAAATACATCCAGACACCTCAAAAAAACCTCGACTTCCAAAACACGAGTGGTCATGAAAGGGTTAATATACTTGCTTTGGCTTGCCCATCCCAGACGGCAAGGGCCTTCAAGGGATAAAGCAACAATCTTAATCCTACAAATATTGAAAGTGATGTCAAGTTGAAGGCTATTCCATCTCCCGTTTTTCTAGAGGTGCCAATACTTGTTTCCTTTTTTGGAATTTCTGAAGAAGTTTTTGGGTACCTTCTCCTATATTTAAGTCTAGCCATGATAATATGAATTTACAACATGCATCTTGGTGAAGGTATCTTTTGTTGTGGTTTGCAAACATGGGGCATGTTTCACCTTTCCAAGCTGTTTGTGTGAAATCAACAAGTTTTCTATAAATAATATTAGAAAATATGAGGATATGGGAGTGTTTCAAACACATTAGCATCTACAATGTGTTAAAGAGACTCAATGTAGTATAATAAGCACTTCGAAGGACCCGATGCCTTCAAACTTTTCAAAACACTTCCAAATATGTATATTTTTGCTTCTGAATGCATTATTATTGTTCGTCCGAATTGTTGTTTTCCTGAGCACGACTCATAACCATGTGTTTGTAAGGCATGTTGCTTTTCAGATCTTCCCAGAAAATAGTGTTGGCGAACATCGAGGATTATTATTTTCCCGAGTAATCATGATATACTCTAAAAAATCTACTCAAGAGAATTCGGAGGATATCTCCATTGATGTTTCTATACTAAAAATGATAAAAATTAAACACACAATACTTCAAGGACTTGCATCTCCTACATCTTCGTTCAATTATAACTATGTTTGTTGAGTTTGTTTGAACTTCAATTTAGTTGTTTTGGTATGAAGTTTACCTTAATCCAAGATGAAAGAAAAGATTTTGCATTTGATCCCTTTGTAAATTGTACTTTTCTTTGTACATTTTTAGCAAGTTTACCATTGCAAGACCATTCTTTGCCATCTAATTCTGGTTATCTGTGGTAGAAGGGTGCTTCTGGAAATGGAGGTGAACAATTTTTCAGTAAGGGAGTTTTTGATTGCAATAGGTTCGCTGCTAAAGCTTAGTGATTGTCGGCGATCACAGCATATAGAAACAAAATGCGGTGAGCCATGATGAAATTAAACAATTCGTTGTGGGCCTCGGTTCATTCGGGTGATCATTGCTCTTTACTTCTTTCCCTGCCTACCTTTCCATGGTGGACTCGGCCATAGGCCCCACCAAATCGTTTAGTTTCCCATTCCGGAGTTGCACTGGACTGCCCCTCCTAAATGACACGAGGCTGATAAAACACTTCTACAATCGAAGGGTACAGGAGCTGCTATGCTGTGGTAGCCACCATGCTTGGAACCCTGCATTTTTCTCTATGAAAACATCTGCTCCTGCTCATTCTTACTGTGCCTGCTAACTGTAAGTTAAGGTAGAGATACCCATTACCACCACCCACCCCACTTCTGTCCTGTAGACCTTTCTTTGGCCAACACAGTCGAGACCTAGAACCACCAATTGCACAATTCAAACTGACCAATCAGAACACTCAAAAAGCTGGTGGTTTTGGGTATCATCATGAGTGAAACTTAGTACCACATGGTGTGGTTTTTGCATACCCTATAGGTTGATTACGGGTCCTGCAGATTTTCTTGTTTGAAAATTTGTATTAATTCATGTGTTTTACAAAAAATTACAAAAAAATTACAAACCTTCCTAAAAACTATTTTGCCACCCCCAGAAAATTACAGACTATAAATAGACCAGCTTTAAATAGGAGAATTTTCTTATGTTGGTGGTTTTGGGTATCTCTACCATAACCCTTAAACGTCAGAGCATGCCCCTCGGGCTTGGTTTCCAGTGTATTTTCAGAGGGGCTTGACGTTTATGGTTGAAGTACCCATAACCACCAGCACCCCCACTATCAACATGTAGGTCTCCCAATAACCGCACCTAGCCTGAACTAGCAATGTCAGAACACTCAATTCAAACTGACCAATCAAAACAATAAAAAAGCTGGTGGTTTTGGGTCGAATCATGAATGGAAATTTGTGCCAGCTAAGGTGGTTTTTGCATACCCTATAGGTTGATTACGGGTCCTGCACTACTTTACTGTTTGAAAATTTGTATTAATTCATGTGTTTTACAAAAAAATATAAAAAAATTACAAACCTTCCTAAAAACTATCTTGCCACCCAAAAAAAATTACCCACTATAAATAGACCATTTACAAATGGGCGAATTTTCTTATGTTGGTGGTTATGGGTACTTCGACCTTAAGAGTTAACTCCAGTGGAGGACACTGTCCATGTAAACGTCTGCGAACTTGCAATTGTTATCAGCTGTCAGTACCTTTGAAGAGCCATAACTTCTTCCTCCTCAGTCCATTTCGGATGAAGTCACTTGGGTTGAGTCCCAAATGAAGTTTCGTTTTTGTTAAAAAGAAATTCACACGGGTACAATGAATTAAGAGTTAATGACTTGCATTTTAGTGAAGGCAACTTTGGTATTTGAATTTTCAACTATAGGGCAAGTTTTACCATTTCAAGTTATTTATGAGATATATAATTCACTTATACATGAATTTTTGCATAAGTAGAATCCCAAGATGAAATCCAACAACTTTTTAGTTCACTGAATTTTTTTTCCACATAAATAATTAAGATATTGATTCGCAACAATGTTTCTATTTTGAGAAAATTGAGAAAATTACATAGTTGTTAAGGAGAATTATCTTATTCATCCGGTTTTAGATTTCAATATTAGATTTCTCGATGGATTCCAACTTGACTTAGTTTTTGTGGGAGAATCTTATGTCCATCCATGTTGTTAGAAATTCCACTGCATTCATTTTCCCACAAGGGGCCGTGTTCAAGACATTTTTTTCCTTTGTGGATTTTTAGGAGGTATTCACCATTGTATTTATGTAATTTTTATAAATTTTATGCATTCTGTTTTAGTTACTCCATAACTGATCAGATTGATTGTATTGAAATGGTTAGAAATTACTTGATATTGGATATAAATTTTAAGTTAAAATTGCGAGTATAGAATTTAGAGGAAGTGTGGGACTTGGGTGTTGAGATCCTAGAGTAGTTTTGAAAATTGCACAAGATTATGAACTTCTAATCATCCAACATGACATACTTTTCTAATATGTGTTGCTTGCTACATTTTCCACTAGAATTCCAACTCAAGTGTTGCTCGCACATACAAAATGTATCAACATGCACTATTTACGATATTTTTTCCTACTACTTTTCACAATCTTGCTATGCTTTCAATCGAAATTATCAACTGAAATACAAGGAGACACTATTTACCGTACACGTGCAATTATGCATGAAACCAACAATTTTAGACATAAACCTAAAAGGACTTTCAACATGGTATTGTATACAGTAGAAGGCCAATTTTTTGGTTTAAGAAAAATCTGTTGAGATTCAGACACATGGAATCGTTCAGATTCTACCTTGAATAGACTCCAGATAATAAGCCAGCTCCTCTGACGTGTCAATTTAATGGGAGCTTCGCAATCATTTGTTTTTGTTTATGAATTGAAATATATTTCACTTTCTTCTTTGTTTAGCAATATGCTTTGTTGTGTTTTTTTGGCTGCATGATTCCTCATGATGTTTTGCTTACGTCGGTCAACTCCCTTCTGCTGCTGAGTGTTTAGAGCCCTCTATCTTATGATGTTAAATGAAACTACTCATGTGATTGAATTAAAGCGTGCATATTGCTTGGCTCAACTCATCATCAATCTCATAATATAGAAGTGTGTTGTATCCAACCCACACTACACAAGAGTCGTTGATTAGTGTTACAAAATTTAATTATGTAACATAGCATTATATGTTACACGTCACCATAGTATTAAGCACTTATTGTCAAACCATAACACTAACCAAGAGAGCATGCAAGTAGAATAATTTATTGAAAGTGATGCAACTGGTGATTTGAAGAAAAAACAAAGGACATTGATTGCTATGGCGTAGTAAATTGCAGATTGCCTCTCTTATAATTTGAACTTATATATAAATAAGCATACAACAGAAGTTGTATGAGTAATACAATCATACCACATGCACTTTCAGTTAAATGAACTCCATCCTAAGATTATATTTTCTCAAATGTTTAACCACTTGTACAATAATATATATTTCACAAATATGACCTCACATTAACTCAAGATGAGCTTGTACAATTGATGCGATTATTTCAGATACAAAATCTTGCATTTGGAAGTGGTGACATTAAACTGAACTAGCTTTTGTACTTAAAGGAAACAATGTTTTGATGACTTGTTGGCTTAAAAGCACCTCAAGTCTATGCAATGTTCAACCTCAAAGCCAAATATTTATGTTAAAAGTAGATATTAAAATACCCACGAAGACACACAACCACACATGAGGGGTGACATGTGATCACTCACACAAAGGTCAGTCCCTACTACATCGGCTACTCTTTTACTGGAAGTGTTCACCCAACTAGAGTAGTCCTACAATATAAACTTAATAACAAGTAAAGATACATCAAATAAGATATATTATTAACGTCAACTTGAACGATGGCTTTGGGTCATACTTCTCCTAAACAAATGATGATTGGAAGCATACATCTACAATCCACATACACTCACTTGGACAAATGGGACAATTCCTTATGCAAATGGGATTGTCATGAAGAGCTACAAGGCACGATTCCTGTCAAGTGATGGTGGCATGGATGTAGCAGCCTTCGTTGCTTTTCGTGGGCATAGGACCCGAAATGCCCGCCTCCACGTCGAAGCCAAGCACATTGATGAAGGCCGGGGCTGCCGCGGCCACACCGCCTGCCACGGGCACAGGCACCCCGACACCATGAGCAGCCACGGGCACTGGTGCCCGGCCTCCAGTGTCCGCCACGGGCACGGGCAAGCGCACCAGGACAGCAGGAGCAGCAACGGGCACCGGCACACCATGGGCAGCAACTGCCAGAAGTTGCAGTTGGTTTCGTGGGTTCGCTTGCGCCATTTTCTACCGACCGGACAGCTATCCGCCTTCCACAATCAAAATACCCACAAATTCTCAGCTTTAGAATTCCATGCAGTGGACATCAGTCAAAAGCCAATATTGAGGTACTAGCAAATTTGCACATCTTTCAGTACAAAATCATTCCATAATTAGCTAAAGTCACTAGGATGCGGATAATGTTTAGCTCACAAACATTTAGTATTCACAGGCATTGAAGATACAATAGAATCAATCTTATACAACCAAAGTTCATTGCCGTTATCAGACAACAGGGGCAGCCCTGAAGGAACCATCGCTACTAGAAATACTAGGAAGTTGACAAGTTTTAGCGTCCAGATCTTCCACAAGCTAGTAATCCTTGTGAAAGGAAACTGTAAGCTTGGAACAGTGACTTCGAGCACAACCACTTATTACGAGAATGAATCTTCCCCAACCAGAACTCAACGTGTCAGCAATCAATTGCAATGAAGGGGCACTGAAGTAGAACTCTGATCGAGCTTAGCAGATAAAGCTCAGCAATATGAACAATGGCCACGTTCTAGTAGCAGTCAAATCCAACGAGCGAGGGGATGATCACATACACGAACTCACAACTCCAATCGAAACAGGGGAAGTCGTTTCTAGTGTGGAATCAGCCAGTATCAAACGATGGAAGAGCTGCAAAGCCATCTGAAATTGAAACAAACGAGCAGAAACAGGATGCACTACAAAATGGAAGGTAGGAGACACATACAACGTGGATTGTGAGTGCGGTTTTGGCAACAGAGCACGTGAGATACAGCAGAGGACCTCGATCGCCAGTGGAAGTCGCAGTACACAAATGCTAGAAGTGAACCACAGACTTATATATACAGGCACTCTAGTCAGTCTCCACGCCATATATTAATCCTCTCCCGCATGCGTGGGACCGCGGGGGGTGGAGGGAGCAGGGGTGTGGTTTTCATCCATGTATGGGAACGGGGAGTGGTTTTCATCCGTGTATGGAGACGGCGTGGAGTGTGGTTTTCATCCATGTATGGGAACGGGGTGTGGTTTCCATTAATGTATGGGATGGGGTGGTGCATTTACAGGTGTGGTTTCCATCCGTGTATGGAGACGGCGGGGAGTGTGGTTTTCATCCATGTATAGGAACGGGGTGTGGTTATCATCCGTGTTTGGGAACAGGGTTTGGTTTTCATCCGTGAATAGAGACGGCGGGGCGTGTGGTTTTCATCCATGTATGGGAATCCCGGCCATGAGTGTATGGGGTGTGGTTTTCATCCATTTTCTTGGATTGAGAAGCGCCCTCTGGTGAATGAACAGACGTGGCTAAGGTTCTGTTTCTGTAATTTATGTGGTTATTATTAATAAATATTATGTAATTTGGATTGATTGTTTCATGTATTGTGGTGGTAAAGTCCCGGTCCAGGTTATATGTTTCATGTATTGTAGCCTTCAGCTCCATGTTGTGAATAAAGACTGTTTAACCCCTAAAAATCCAGGGGTTTCCTCGACCTCCAGAACCAAAAACTGCCATTTTTCACCTTCGTTGGGAGATGGGGAAATGGAGAAACTTTTTTTTCTGGTTTTAGACTTTGAACCGTAAGATCTTGTACCTAACTTGTATACAAAGGACTGGTCAAAATTTCAACCGTTGGATGTTTTTCGTTTGTGAGATCATAACAATCAAAGTTTGACCAACACTTTTTTTTTGCCACTGCGTGAGAGGCATTGTCTAAATGGTGCCAAGGGCAACTTGATGATTGTTATTCCAAATATTTTTCCCTCATTTTTTTTCATGTAGGTAATCAAGTTGGTTATGCTCATGCAAAATTTTAGAGACCAATTCCACTTTTTGACCTTAATGTAAAATATTTTATGAAAGAAGGTCTAAAAACAACCATATAGTAAAACAAGCACCACGTATGATATATTTAGTTTGGGAAAAATCTCGACGGTGAGAAGGTGCATTTATGATAATGTGAATTTCGAAAAAAAAAAATCTTGGAAAAAATCCAAAATCTCGAATTTTGGCAATTTTTGAAAGAAAAAATTGTAAAATTACTAGAAATTGTGAAGATTGTTTTTGAAAGTTTTGGAGGCTGCCCTTGTAAAATTGGTAAACTTTTTGACTTCGGACACTTTGGAATTTGAATAGTAATTTGGTAATGAACATATTTCTAAAAAAAAAAATTAAAAAAAATTATTTTAAACTGCCCGTTTTGGACTTGAAACCTAAAATTTCTAGATGAAGGTTATAAAATTAAAATTTGACTTTGAAAATTTTACCACATACACATTACTGTATGTGGGGCACCCAATAAAAATCTTAGGCAAAAATATCATTTTAAATGCTTAAAATGAGCTGCCCGAAATCTCAGAAAACCGAATCGGTTTTCCTGGATTTTTAGGGGTTAAAGTTTAGTAAAGCCAACATCACCATATTCGTTTAATTGGGAATTTCTGCAAGATTGGGACTCTCTAGAATCTACAACTTGTATAGATTTATCCACAAAATCTATGGTAGTTATAGATTTTAGGGAGTCCCCATCTCGCAGAAATTCCCAATTAAACAAATATGGTGTTCAACTCTTGTTTTTGAGCTTCCAAGCATGGGGCACGTTTTACCATTGCAAGCCAATTATGCGATATCAAAAAATGGTTGTTCACAAATTTTTTCATGAATATAATCTTTTATGTGCTTCTTGACAACTTTCTAGTTGGAAGTTTTTCTATTTCGAATACTTTCGCTATTGAATTTGCAATGATGTTTCGTCAATGAAAAAAGTGAAAAAATTGGATGATATTTGAATAGCTATATCTCCTTCATCTTAGATGGATTCTAACTTCTTCTTTTTTTCTTTTCTTTTTATTGTTTGTGATGGCTTCAACTTAGAGTCACGTTTTAGTGATAGAAACCTTGACAAGATCAAAGATGTTTTGAAGATAACACATACAATTTGAGTGTGAAGTGTCTACTTTTGGAGGGCGTGCATGATTATAGTCACCAAAGAATAATAAAAAAGTCTTGAGGGAGATCGTCCACCGTTAGATCACCAGTGTGGGTCAAGTGTCCGACAATGGAGTGGATGGGACGGAAACTGCTGGCTCAAAAATCTCAGCGCAATCCTTTTACCATTAGATCATCGATTCGGAAATTAGTATTATCGAACGGGCACTCGTAAATGAATGCTACCAGCGTTTCTCGGAGCCCCATCGGCCCATGGGATTTTGGAATCCCTGGAATTTTTGCTTTGACCCCCAACGACCGTTCTTGATCATTTTAAACTCAAAAATGGGGCGCGCGGTCCCAAATTATTCGAGAAGGGTACTTTTTGGCATTTTGAGCCTAAACATTAAAAATTTAAGGGGCTCTTTACCCCTCTTCCTCTCGAGAACGCTCCTAGCACCTGTATACAATGATCCCTATGGAACCCATGCAAAAGGCAAGATGGGGATTTCCTATATTTGACGTGGTCTGGAGTATGTATCCATAGTACCCATGCATTCCTCATATCATTTATCACCCTCCAGTAATAGACCCCATCTTTTGGTGAAATTTTCTTAAATGGTCAGCTTTAGGTGCCTCCACCTTGAATATATTTGCTTCATGTTGCCCATCATAGAGGGCAAACGTCTTCAAGGGTTAAGGCAACAATCTTGATCCTACAAATACACAAAGAGAAGTCAAGTTAAAGCCTATTCCATCCCCTGTTTTTCATGAATTGCCCGAAAATTGTTTTGATTTTCAAATTCTTGAAAGAAGTGGTAAGTGCTTAAGTACCTTCTCCTATACTTGAGTTCAAAATTCTCAATAACCTCTAGTGTTTTTAAAAATTGAGAAATGGTAAGTATTCCTATATTGCAATGTATCAACAATTCCTATATGCACCGGATTTTTGAAAATGTCAATTGCAGATGAAAACTCTAAAGAGCCATAACTTCTTCATGTGAATTATGTTTTTATAAAGATCTCTTATCAATTTGTGTTTGTATTGTAAGAATTGTAAGTGCCTCCAAGATAACATAAATATATGCAAGGTTGTCATATCAGGCGTCTTGAGGTAATCGGGCGGGCAAAACGGGCGTACAAGTTGTCCCGGACGGACGGGCGTGCCCGTCCACCTTGATTGTAGGGGGTGTGTAATTTTTTGTGGGTAACAAACTTTGCAGTAAAAAGCGTGTGTGGCGTTCCACGCGGCCCGTACGCGGCGACCAAGTGGCTTAGTTCTCACCTAAACCCTTGCCACGTCGTTGTTTTTCTACGTAAACTAAAAGTCAACAGCCGTCTGACCCTATTGGGCGAGCCACAACTCAATTGGACGGACAAGGCGGACGGACGGGTGGGCGGCATGCCCGCCCGGTATGACAACCTTGAATATATGACATGCATTTTGGTGAATGTCGCTTTCTTGTTGTTTACAAACATGGGGCATGTTTCACCATTGCAAGCCCTTTGTGTGAAATCAACAATAGTTTTATATAAAATTTATGAGAAAGTATATAATTTTAAAGTTAGTTTAACAACTTTGTAGTTAGATTTTTTTTTATTCAAGCGAATTTGGAGTAGATTTGCAATGATATTTCTATACTAGAAATGGTAAAAAATAACGATACACAATACTTTGAGGAGTTGTATCCCCTTCATCTTAATTTGTGTTAAAAGACTCTAAAATTGGAACATGAATTTGAAATTTATTGCACACACACCTTGTAGTATAGGGAACGCTCAGTAGAAATCTTAGTCAAATCTATTAATTTTAACCCAAAAACCTAGGCTGAAATGTCAAAAGACCATATTAGACTTTGAGGTTAGTGAACCCCTAACTATCCCCAATGTCAAAAGCAACAACATTTTGGATGTAAGGCGCAAACTTTTAAGAGCCATAACTTCTTTCTCTAGAGTTTGATTCAAACTATATTACTAGGGTTGGGTCCCAAGTCAAGTCTAGTTAGTATGGTAAAAATTGGAGACTTGTACAATAAAGTACAATGAATTTATGACATGCATTTTAGTGAAAGCACTCTTCTTTTTTTGGGTTTTCAAATAGTAGGCATGTTTGCCCATTGCAAGCTTATTATGTAATCTTTAAAAATAGTTTTCTAGATTTTATTTCCATATTGATGATCTTAAGATGAAATCTCATAACTTTGTGGTTTGAGGATTTTTAATTCAAATCCTTTTCGTATTGGATTTGCAATGATGTATTTACAATGAAAAAAGTGAAACATTATGATTTATGAGGAGGTATATCTCCTTCATCCAATATTAGATTTCAACTTTACTTCTAGGGATAGATTCCAATTATAGTCTAGTTTTAGTGATCGGAATTTTGACCTATCGTAGAGTTTTTGAAGATAAGCCATGGATTCGAGTGCAAGGGGTGTAGTTTTGGACTTATTCCCCTTTGTAGATTGGGGCACTTTTTACCCTCGTAAGGTTATTATTTGAGCCAAGATTGTTTTTATTTTTTTATTCTTTTTGTTTCTGCAATGGGCCTACCGGTAGCATATTCACTTTACAGCAAATGATGAAAATTTGTAGCGTGTTTTGTGCACTAATACATTAAGATATTGCAATCTATGGGGTCCCCATGGCTCAAATTTTGGTCCACATGTCTCATGTTCTATTATAACTTTATTACAAGTTTGTGCAATTGAGATTTAAATAGCTTATCCTCATCTTTGTCTATGATACCTTTTTTGATGATGTGTCTTTGGGTAAGAACACCCTCGGGCCGTTTAGGGGTTCAACCTTCTAATTTGAAAGATGAATAAATCAAAATTCATTGTCAAAGCTTCTTATATTGGTATACTAGTACGTGCATGTGGTGTTGCCACACTCGTTGAAATAATATCCAGTATTTATGGCGCCATACATACTCCAAAATTCAATATCTTCGGATCTATTTTTCCACTATGTGATCCTATTGTTGCTTGTATGTAAAAATCATTTTCCAATGTCTCCTCATGCGTCTGGATACGAGTGATGGTCTCCAAGATCATAATGTTATTCACTCATGCATGCACATACACAACAAAACACCTACCTTAAATGTAGACTAGTGTGCCTGTGGATTTTGAGATAATAAATTTCAAAATATTAATAGATTAAAACATGACGAGAAATTACTAAAGTGACTTATTTTAGATCAAGTAGAAAAACAAGAGGACCTCAAACCCGCAAGAATCACCTTGTTTGGAGCATGAGAGATTTCACCAAAAATGGAAAAGTGGGCCTACAATCGTAGAATGTTGGCTTTTTTATCTTTTATGGTAGCAACAATGGGCAAATTCCGAGTATTTATGTGGGGATGGCAACCCAGCGTGAATTCACAAGTAATATTTATATAAATAAGAGAGAAGGGAAGTATGAAGGCTAGGCTCAAAGAGCCTAGAGGTGGAGGCTGGTGGGGTGGCGATGGAGGAGGGACGGATTTCAAATTGTGCCTTGAAAATGAGAGAGGGGGTGTATCTTTGGGCGAGCGAGGTTCTTAGGGGAAGCTTTTAGGGGAAAGACTCATGGCCTGGGCACACCAGGGTTTGCAGCCCAGCCAGTCCAGCCAGCATGGCTGGTGGGCTGGAACCCTGCTGGGCTTGTGTGACCCTACGTCAGCAGGCCGGTCCAGTAGGGGCTACGACAAAAAGGGGGGCAGCCAGCCCCAAAAAAATTTAAAAATTTAAAATTACAAATTCTAAAAAAAAGATACTAGAAAAAAAATTTAAAATTAAAAAAAAAAAAAAGAAAAAAAGTAAAAAACACAGTGCCCGCTGCGTCGGCAGGGGCTCCAGCCGGGCAAAGAGGCCCCCTGCTGGAGGCAAGGCCCTGCCTTACCACCAACAGGTCCAGCAGTCCCAGTAGGGGATCTGGAACCCCCTACCCCCCCCCCCCGCCCCAAATGCAGGGCTGGGGTTTTGGCCCTGCTTGGGTTGATGGAGGGCCGGTGTGCCCAGGCCATCAGTGTTCCATATTGCAGTCTTCATTGCCCTTCATTTGCGGTTTTGCTCTCTAAATATAGATCTCTAAAAATTTCCCTTCAAAAAGATGTGCCACAAGGAAAAGTTGCAGTTTACTTGACGTCCTCAAGCAAAAGTGTCCTTGGTTTGAAGTCCTTAAGCAAAATTGCTCTTCACTACAGTCTTCTCTAAGCATCTCATTTATTCCTTAAGGAAATCCACCTTGTTTTGTGTAACTCACCCCCACACTAGTACAAAAATGTTCATCCCTATGCTAGCTTGTCCACAAGTAAAAGTGCTCTAATGAGAACTTCATTGAATGGATTGAAAATAGATGCCATGGATTAGAATGGAATCTATGACACTTGGAAAGTGGTTACTGCAACCAATACAAGAAGGCCACTAATATAGTGTTAGAAGACATGAATGTAGATGGTTGAAATTTAGTAATATCATGGTAATTAGTAATTCTTGATGTGTATAATGTTTTATTACACTAGATTTTTGTGTAAAACTGAAATATTCATTGCAATGTGAATTTGAAATCATAGAAATGGTAATTTTAGAAGATTATTGGATGAAGAGCAGAAAGACATACGAAGTGCTGATACCTTTTTGGCCCTTCAGAATGAAATATATAGGAGCCCTTCAATTCTTGAACACTGGGATAAGACGTCTCCCATTTTGTTCATTCACTTGCGCGGCTGCTGATTCTTAGGCGTTCGGGGCCACGGGCACACCCTACGCCCGTGGCTCCTCCACTACTTACGCTGCTAAAGCTTAGTGAGTGTCGGCGATCACAGCATAGAGAAACTGAGCCATTGCGATGAGCCATGATGAAATTAAACAGTTCGTTGTGGGCCTCGTTTGATCCGGGTGATCATTGCTCTTTACTTCATTCCCTGCCTACCTTTCCATGGTGGACTCGGCCATAGGAATGTTCGTTTGCTTTCCCCATTCCGGGGGGGCCGTTGCACACTCATGTGAATTACACGAGGCTGATGATGCTAACAACAGTCCGAGGGTACTGTGACTGCTATGCTGTGGTAGCCCCCATGCTTGGAACCCTGCATTTTTCTCCATGAAAACAGCTGCTTCTGCTCATTCTTACTGTACCTGGTAATATTAAGTTAGCTCCAGTGGAGAACACTGGCCATGTAAAATTCCTCGAACTTGCAATTGTTATCAGCTGCCAGTACCTTTGAACAGCCCTAACTTCTTCATCCACAGTCCATTTTGGATGAAATCACTTGGGTTCAATCCCAACTTGGGTATACTTTCTGTAGCAAAAATTAGATTTCCATCCAAGTTGTGAGGAAGTAATTGCATTCATATTCGCATAAGTGGCCCAGTTTTGGACATTTTTTTCCTTTGTAGACTTTTAGGAAGTATCCACCATTGCGTTTATGTACGTTTTATACATTTTGCCTCTATTTGTGCTAAGAAATTTTTCTTATGGATTTTTCTTTTATATAAGGGTGTTATTGGGATAAAATTTACCATCTATGTAGTTGACCGTGTTTTCATTGTTATAAGTCTATCGGTAGCATTTTTACATGAGAGTGAAAATGTTGGGATTTTGTAATGTTCTTTGGGTACAAATACGTTACAATCTTGCAATCTATGAGGCCTCATGACTCAAAATTTGACCCACATGATGAACAATATGTAAACTACAAAATTGTAAGGTTAAAATTTGAATAAAAATTTATTCAATTGTTATTGTTAATAACAATTTTGTTTCTTACTTATAACAATTTTTTTGTGAATGTGTTCTATTTGTCACAAATGAGTCAAAGCACAAAGAGGTTGAAGATGTACTTGTTGTTATATTGGTTGGTACACTCGCATACTCATGCATTTGAAGAATAAAAAATTGTTGTAGAAGTAGTAAATTGCACCCTTCTTCTCTTATAAGTTGAACTTATATCTAAATAAGCATACAGTAAACTACTATGAGTAGTACAACTATATTACATACAATTTCAGATAGATTCTTCTCATCCTTGGATTGTACTTTCAGAAATGATTAACCATTTGTAAAATATTTAATATTTCACCTCACATTAATTAAAGAGGAGCATGTAAAACTGATGCAATTATTTCAGATACAACATACAAGATTTTACATTTGGAAGTAGTGAAAAAAAACTGAACTAGGTTCTGTACTGAAAAGGAAACTATGTTTTGATGACTTTCTGGCTTAAAGGAACCTCAAGTCTTTGCAAGAGTCAACCTCCATGCCAAATATTTATATAAGAAGTACATTTTAAAATTACCCACACTAAAAGTAATAAATAGAGAAACACACAACCACACATGAGGGGTGACATGTGATCACTCACATGAAGGTCAGCCCCTACTACTTTGGCTACTCTTGTACAGGACGTGTTCACCCAACTAGAGTTGTCCTACAATATAAACATAATAACATTTGAAAGATATATCAAAGTAGATATATTATTGACGTCAACTGTCAACTTGAACTTAGGCCTTGGGTCATACTTCTCCTTAAACAAATAATTGGAAGCATACATGTGCAATCCACATATAAATGACTTAAAAAACTGAAACAATCCCTTGCGGAGATGGGATTGTCGTCAAGAGCAACAAGGAAGGATTCCAGTCAAGTGATGGTGGCATGGATGTAGCAGCCTTCGTTGCTTTTCGTGGGCATAGGTCCCGAAATGCCCGCCTCCACGTCGAAGCCAAGCACATTGTTGAAGGCCGGGGCTGCCGCGGCCACACCGCCTGCCACGGGCACAGGCACCCCGACATCATGAGCAGCCACGGGCACTGGTGCCCGGCCTCCAGGGTCCGCCACGGGTACAGGCACCAGGTCATGGTGAGCAGCCACGGGCACGGGCACTAGGTCATCGGGAGTAGCAACTGCCACGGGCACCGGCACACCATGCGCAGCGACGGCCACAAGAAGCAGTTGGTTTCCTGGGTTCGCTCGCGCCATTTCTACCGACCGGACAGCTTTTCTCCTTCCACAATCAACACACCCAAAGTTCTCAGCTTTGAACGTCCATGAAGTGGACATCAGTCAAAAGCCAATATTCAGAGCAACATTGACAGAACTAGCAAATCTGCGCATCTTTCAGTACAAAATCATTACACAATTAGCTGCACCATAAGATGAAAAAGAGAGAAAATTGGTTTTAGTGCTTTGATAAGCTAATAAGGACCATATAAAAATGTTGGAACCATTGAAAATCTTTTTAAAAAATCGGAGCTATTTTTCCCGAATTAGTTTAGAATAGTCGAAGTGACCAGAACTTTGAAAAATGGAGGGAAAATAGTAAAGAAGGGAGAAAAAATAATTTTAAATCTTGGATTAGCTAATAATTACATTATAAACATGATGGAGCAATAAAAAAAATCATACGAGCAACGGATCTATATGATGGATTTTTTATACTTAGAATAGCTAATTATGACCCTATAAAAATGATGGAATCATAAAAAAAAACATAGGGGATCGCATCTATATGTCATGATTTACATGCAACCACCAGAACTTTGAATAATAAGGGAAATAGAGTGGTTTTAGTGTTTTGATAAGCTAATTAGGACCCTAAAAAATGTTGGAACCATCAAAAAAAAAATTAAAAATATCCGACTATTTTTCCCCAATAAGTTTAGAATAGTGGAAGTGATTTGAACTTTGAAAAATAGAGGGAAAATAGTAAAGAGGGGAGAAAAAATAATTTTAAATCTTGGATTAGCTAACAATTACCTTATAAACATGATGGAGCAATAAAAAAATCATACGAGTAACGGATCTATATGATGGATTTTGGTTGCAAGTATTCGGAACCACCGGAACTTTGAAAATCAGATATAAAATAGATAGAGGGCGGACAATATGATTTTAAGACTTGGACTAGCTAATTATGACCCTATGAAAATGATGGAATCATAAAAAAAACCATAGGAGAATCGCATCTATATGTCATGATTTACATGCAACCACCAGAACTTTGAATAATAAGGAAATAAAGAATGAAAGGGTAGAGGAGGTGATAATAACACTTAAATTAGCTAATAAGGACCCTATGAATGTGATGGAAGTGTTGAGAAAATCATAGGAGAATGGGAACTATGTGCTTGAGCTTATATGGGGATATTTGAATAGGCAAGATTTGAAGTAAGGGGGTGAATGCAAATATATAAGCAAAAAGGGAGTAAAAGGGGTCTTGATAATTTTCCTAGGTGACTCATATAGTATAAAAAATATGGTAAAAATCTTAGGGCCACGAGAGGAACGGAAGTATTTATCCCAAATTACCTAAAGTTAATTAGACATGTTCAAATTGAGGATGCGTGCAGATATATAAGATAAAGCATGAAGGAAGGTGGTTTTAACATTTGGATAAGCTAATTAGGACATTAAAAAAATGTTTGAACCATCAAAAAAACTTTAAAAAAATCGGAGCTATTTTTCCCGGATTAGTTTAGAATGGTTGAAGCGACCAGAACTTTGAAAAATAGAGGGAAATTAGTTAAGTGGGGAGGAAAAATAATTTTAAATCTTGGATTAGCTAATATGGTGGATTTTGGTTGCAAGTATTCGGAACCACCAGAACTTTGAAAAATAGGGAAAAAAATAGATAGAGGGGAGGATACTATTCAAAAAGAATTAAATGATGCACATAAAATATTAAAAATATTTCACAAAATTAGGTGGTTATCAAGATCTCAAGCTATTTGCACTTTGTGTGATTCGTTAGAATCAGTTCTCGTTTTCTTCAAGGATGTGCCAAAAGAGAAAAATGATGGCACAATCATTTTATTGTATGAAAAATTGTGGTTTTTTAAGTTTATTTACATATTGTATTTTTTGGCAGATTAGCTTCAAGGTTTGTCCATCTTATGTAAAATCTTTCAACATAAGTATGTTGATGTGACAACACTTGGTTCAACAGTAAGGACCGGAATTGAAAGCATTCGTATGTTGTATGTTATGGAGAATCCAAATTTGAACAAATGCACTTTCAATGAAAGTAGTAGTTACCACATCATTCCAACTTTTGGCCCGCCTAATGGATATCTCATGAGGTTGTTTAATGAAATTAGAGGGTCTAAATTTCATTCTATAGACATGATTAGAGACAAAACAGGTGTTGAATTAGAAGAAGCTCTTGCTTTCCAAAAAGTGCATGCTAAAGCTGTGTGTAAGGCTTTAGAGGCAAGGTTTAGTGACAATGATATCATCTCTGCTTTTGGTGTTTTAAATCCTTCTAACATGCCTTCAAAGAGAGTTGGTATAAACTCATGGGGTGTTACTCAGTTGGAGCTTCTTTTGAAGCAATATGGTGTCCAAAAAAATTTGGAGGCTAAAATTCTTTCCCCCCTTATTGATTTAGATGCTTGTAGAAGAGAGTTCTTTAATTTTAGACTGCAAGCTAGTTTAGATTGGAACAACAAACCTTTTTTGGACCTTTGGGCTATGGTAACTTGGAATGAACCTTTGCAAATATTTTCTTCTCAGGTGAGATAGCAAGATGCCAGTGTGTAAGTACAGCTACTTGTCAAAGAGCTTTCTCAATTCAAAATATCATTAAAACAAAACATCGAAATAGGTTAGGTACAAAAAAGGTACAAAAAACCTCGATGTCATTTTAAGAGTTGCATTGGAAGGCCCACAAGATGATTATGATCATATTTTGGTTGAGGCCATGGACTTGTCGAAGAATAGTGCAAAATAGAGGTATCTGCTCTCACACGCAGAAAAATATCTTGCTGGACAGTCTTCCCAAATTGGTGAAAATGGTGATTTTACTTGATTCTTCATGTTGCACTTCATATTTTTTCTTCGAAGTTGTATTTTGCAATTTCTTTTGAGTTATTTCTACCAAATTTTACTTCATCAGAATTGATGAAGGGGAATCCTTGGCCTTCAAACGGGAAGGGTTAGGCCAGGTTCAAATCCTGCCAAGGATAAGTTTGATTTTTTCATAGTAGCTTTGATCATGATTTTTTATTGCTGCTGATTTTGATTTTATTGCTTGTGCTGACTCAAAATTGTGTATGCCGGATTTTTGGCCGTTCAGTGTAGAAACATTAAGGAAATACAACCGAAATGAATTTTTTTTTAAAGGATATGAACTGGCATACACAATTTTGAGTCAGCACAAGCAATAAAATCAAAATCAGCAGCAATAAAAAATCATGATCAAAGCTACTATGAAAAAATCAAACTTATCCTTGGCAGGATTTGAACCTGGCCTTAGTTGCAGTCACAACCGAATGACCATCGAAAATCACCGATTGTGTGTGGGAAAACTAGGAAAACTACCTACTTCGCCTAAAATCTTCCCGAACACTGTCCGAAAGGGAATTAACTAACACTCTCATTTGAAAGCAAGTTGCTCAAGGGCTTTCAAATCTAGCATCCTGACAACCCAGACAATAACACAAAGCATGGTTGTCACATTGGACAATTTACTATTGGCCATATGATCAGGTCAATCTAAGGATGGTAAATAGAAGGTGTCCAATGTGATAAATAGTAACTCGTCCAATGTGGCAACCCTAACAAAAAGCAGTCACCCTCATTGTACCGCTCCATGTTGAAGATTAGATTCGTCTCTTCCCATTCATAACTCATAAGTATTGAAACAATCTCTCCTCTACTCAAATACATATCTGAGATTTTTATATGAAATGTGGCTTCATTCATGGGCAGTGGCCATAAAAAGCCAGACATATAGAAGCTTAACCTGCTCACAGATCCTTAACCCCTAAAGGCCCAAGGGGTTTGAAGAAAAACTTAGATGTGTTATAAAATATGGATTCGGTAACCCTTATGAAGTAGCGCTCCAAAGATAGTATAAAGACCTTAAACCCTAAATTACATCTATACGGTTGAATTTCCTAAAATAAGTAAGATTTTTTTAAAAAATAATTAAAGAGAGTAAAACTTTGAAAATCAATATAAATTGCAATTTCTATTATTAGTAATTGGAAATTGCTACCATTGGCTAAAATCACATATTATATGATAAAATGGAGAGAGGCCACAAGTAACCTATGAGGAACCTTATTAGTTTCCCAAAATAGTAAGTTTTCTTACACTAAGAAAACTTTGCCCTGTTTGTGTTTGAAGGCTTCTTCTGAACAATCTACGAATCCAAACAGGGCTCTGTAAATTGGATGTGGTTCCCAACTTACCAAACTTCTGGAATGTTAAAAAAAGTTCCAAAAAAATTCTTTTTCTATCCAGGTACAGCTCCTCAAAATTCGGGATCGACCATAAAATGGTTGATTGGGCTCTTAGGGGTTAATTGAACCCAAATGGTTTTTGTTGTAAGTTGTTCTTGGCAGCTTAGATGAAGGTCCAGTTTTGAGCAAACTTAAATCACGTCCCGTATCATGGTTCGGATTTGATTCAACCTCAAAGAAATTAAAATCACATCCCAAATCCTGAATTGGTCACGGAACTTTGAAGCCATGAATCGCGAGCTATTAGACTTCTGCAATGGACCTGATCAGCACTGAGTTGCCACATCTTGTCGATGATTCCGAAACGCTTTCTCAATTAAAATCAGACCCCCTACATGAAGAAATTGCAACATTCAAGGGGGACTTTGCACTTCGTGATTTGTCCATAGCAAACAGAAAAAGATTCCTCAAAACAATTCTATTATGTTGTGGTCCAAATAAATATATTCTTTTTCAAGCGACCTATCACCTGAATTTGAAGTCCCATTTTTGGATTCTTTTTTCCACATGACATACCCTTAACCCTTAACCCTTAAACGCCCTTGGGGTCTAAAACGGGCAGCCCAAAATTGGATCACAACATCTTTTGGATTTGGGCATCATGAATAGTGCACTTTTTGAACTTGGGCATCATGAATGGACCAATCAATGATGAGTTTGCAACCTCCTACAAGGTTATGTACCACCCCAACCTACCTACCACAATCCTTTCAAAGCACAAAATTCTTCATTCAAATTGTGATTTGAATTGTAAAAATTCACTTTTTGAATGCATCATAAGGTGGTGACCAGTTTGACATCAAAATATAAGTGAAAAGTTGAGTACAGTGAGAGCTACAGGGAAGATTCTGTTGGAATCATGCCCCTCGGGCATGCTTGGGCGTTTAAGGGTTAAACGCCCATGGGGTGTGAAACGGGCAGCCCAAAATTGGATCACAACATCTTTTGGACTTGGGCATCATGAATAGTGCACTTTTTGAACTTGGGCACCATGAATGAACCAATCAATGATGAGCTTGCAACCTCCTATGTCAAGGTTATGTACAACCCCAACCTACCTACCACAATCCTTTCAAACCATAAAATCATACATACAAATTGTGATTTGAATTGTAAAATTTCACTTTTTGAATGCATCATAGGACGGTGACCAGTTTGACACCAAAATATAAGTGAAAAATTGATTACAACGAGAGCTACAGAGAAGATTCTCTTGGAATCAAGCCCCTCGGGCTTGCTTGGGCGTTTAAGGGTTAAGGAAGTGCTTGACTGTCTTTCATTGCTGCCATGTCAGGTTTTCAGATCGTAACATTGACAGCAACACAACACGGATTAAAATATCAAATATCATGAGGGACATCAATTCAATTGATTGCATGCCATAAGAGAAAGCATGGCCAAATCATCTTTGGTGATTGGCCCGAAGGGCTTTACATGGGAAGTCAAGGCCAATTTTTTGATATTATATTATAATGGTTTCTGACATGGTCCGTGCTCCAAAAGTTGTGAGATACAAGAATAGAAGGTCAATTCATGGCCTAGAGGCCGTTTTTTAATTTCAATACAAAATCATTGAACATTTCACTGAAATATTTTGATGTGAACAACTCAGCATGGAATTTAGCTAGTATTGACTTGGCCCCATGGCCTTGTTTTTCCTTCTAGAAATTGACCCCAAGGGCTTTACACATGGAGGAATCGACCCTCACTTTACTAATTGTTAAATGTGTTCTCCAAGTGGCCCATGGAGCCAATTGGGCTCAAAATGTGAGTGAATTGGCTTGAAGATTTGTTGCCCTTGATTCCCCATGTAAAGCGGTCCTTATTTCTCATGGTCCAGTCGCGTATATAAGACCTGCCAATGCGTCCCTTCCTCCATTCGCTCCTACGCACTCCTCAGAAAGGGACTTAATTGTAAGATAAGTGAGTTTGTTGTATAACAATAACAACATACCCTGACTGCATACATGCAGTCCCTTAATCTAACTGATATTCACAAGTTTTGTCCATATTTAAGCTATATGATGTATGATGCAATAAGGATTCAATAATGACAAATGCAACGATTATAATTCCTTGACTACTCAATCAAACTCATCCTTGACTACTCACAAGTCTTTTCCGAAGTGGAGCTATAAGATCCAATCAAAGCTGACACCCAGCTTAAGGATTTACGATACGGTAATATACTAAAATAAAGTAAAAACCAAAAGAAAGTAGAAACTGTACATCGAATGTTCATCGAATGTACAGTACATAAGAGCATCCTCAGTCGAAGCCCGCCATCAACTCCCTCCAACGGAACTTGACGGGCCGTGGCTTGAGTTCCGGGAGGAGAGGACTTGCCGGGTTGTGCACCCAGTGCGCTCCCGCGAAAGTCGATTCCCTTTGCAGACGTGGCTCCCTGTAGTGGTTCGTGTTCATTACCTGTGCGCTTTGAGATTTTGGATCTAGCTGTAATTAGCATCGTTGGCAGCAGTCAGGACTGCTAGCGGGAGGACTTTCCCTCACGGCAAATGAGGAAAATTTACACAAAGCGGGAGGTCTTTTGACGAGACCCGCACAGTGACGGGAGGCATAGAGAGGGCATTGGCCCGCGCCACAAGCTCCTGCGCCCGCCTTTTGCCGATACAGGGAGCTAATCTCTCAGGACTGAGGATGCTCTAATAACCTCCACCAAGAGCACAACAACTCGGATGAACCGGCCACGTTCCGAAGACCAGGGTTTTGAGAAAAGCAACGAAACAATAAGACATGAATGTAGCACAAACACCAAAATTTACAAATGTAAAGAAATTAAGAAATCATAAACACATGAACACATAAACAGCATGTAAATCCATATATATAAGAGTTCCATTTCATTTACAATAGCCAAGTAAAGTGGCCAAATGGACATAACAGGTGAGCATGAGAGCATGTGCTTGTAGGAGGCCCCGGCCAGAGTTAGAAGGAAGAGGAGGATTACGCCAGAACGTCTGCCATCTTCTTCCGGAACGAGACTTGTTGCTCATACAGAGTCCTGAAAATCTCGTACTTGGCCTGATGGTATTTCTTCACTTGCTCATCCTGTGAAGCCTCCACCACCTACAATCGCAATCATGATAATACTCAGCTTCGATGTAATCATCGGTAAATTCATGAAAGACAGGTTAGGGTGAAGTTGCTCACCAAACCGGGGGCACTCAAAGCAACCATAGCCTCTCTGAGGCTACCGAACTTCTTCGCTGCTACGGACCCCAGGAGTGCAGCGCCCAGCAACACAGCCTCGTTTTCTCTTGGCAATGACACTGAGCATCCTGTTACATTCATTGACGAGCGCAACATGTCTCAGAGCCTACCTGACTGTAAGTAATCAATAGATAGGCTGACCGACTCAGCATCTTACCTACTACGTTGGCGTGCTCTTGAATGTACAGCTTATTCTTTGAAAGGCCACCACATGCTAATAATGTATCAATCTGCCCGGGTAAGAATGCAACATCATTTTACTCACATCAGTTTCGAAGAGAATTACATGCATGCTTCATTCGGTTTCGCTTTTACAGAATACAAACAGTCGAATCAAATATGGATACGGGGCAAAATTAGGTCGGGAAAAAGACAACCTTCAGTCCATGTGCATTGCAATGGTCCACTATGTGTTTAGTCCCATATGCAATACTTTGCACAGTTGCTAGATATAAGAGGGCGAGGTCTTCTGGGCTCGCATGCAAGGTCAAGCCACTGATAACCCCCATTGCCTTCGGATCTGCCACTGGTGATCTGTGCACTCCAGTAATTAGAACGCGCATGGCTTCACAGCACGTCACCAAATTCAAGGAAATAGAATCAGAAGACACAAGGAGGTTATGCACACCTGTTTCCGTTGAAATCAGGTAACACATGAATGTCCTTCGTCAAAGCACTGACGAAGGGCACTTTCCTCTCGGCCGCAAGGTCTTCCAGGATGCTATTTAATGCATCGTATATCGACAGCTCTGTACCACACATTACATTCGTAAACCAGATGAATATCAGAACTTGATAGCAAGGACGAGTAGTACAGGCATATTCTATCCTTCTAGAGGACCTGCGTCAACACAGATAACACTAAGTAGATACTTCAAGTTGTAATTAACAAGAATAGTACTCACTCTGATGGGCTGCCCGATTAGCTAGAGCAGGAGCGGCAGGATGAGTCTCAACAATGTGATCCAGAAGCGCTCCAGTCGCACTCTGACCTCCTTCGCTCAACCATAATTCAGGAACCATAGCTGCAATTATCCGGATCACGAGCAACATACAAGCAAAAGTCAGTACCTTAGTAACTTTGCATCGCTGATGATTTTTAGGTACAAACCGCTGCATCAGAAAGATCTCCAGAAGCTTACTAAGACCTCAAATAAACTGTCTGCTGCCTAGCTCTGTCGAGAACATATGATGTGTGGCCGGCCGGTTCGTGCCAGAAGTAGCAAGAACTACCAGATTCTGGAGAATAACTCCTAAGCCAGGGAGTGATGAGTAAGATACCTGACCAGAAAGGTCCCCAGACACCAGGAATGAAATGCCTCTCGCGTGATACAGCCATGTGGCACGTCGATGTTCCGCACACAAGAACCATCCTCCGACATAAAGCATCAGCATCATCACTAGCGCCTGCAACTCCAGATGTTTCAGTAAACTGAACAAGCCTCAGCATTGTTGCGCTGCAGCTGCAAGGTGAACATTAAATGACTGCCTGAAGAATAGCAAGAATTTTCAACTTGAAATGTTTGTGCTGGTTCCGTGCTTGACCAACTAATCTAATTAGAATAAATTCATATAGAAGTAACCCGCTGCTTTTTGTAGGGATGGTATTCACCTCCTGGGCTTCTTGGGATGCTCTCAAGAGTCCCAATTCCACCTGCGTGAGCATCGATTAAGGAGGTCCCAACAGGTGTTCCCTCCTTCAAACCAAGTTCCTGCAAGAAACGGTACGCATTGAGTATGTATAAATCCCAATTTCTGAACTTTCTGAAAAGTATGACATTGGTTTGGCCAGCATTTTTTAATATTCTCAAAACAGAACTCTATACCAAATCAGTGCAGGACAGAATGGTATAAGAACATTGAAGGATGAAGTATGATCATGAAGTGGTCCTGTTCTTGATGAAAGTATTACCTGAGCAGCCAAGTGAGAGAGGCCGAGACCAAGCGGATGACCCGGAAAAGCCACGTTTCTTCCTGAAAAGCATGCGAAGTCACAAGTCAAACTCCGAGGAGCCATATTGAAAACCAGGAAATAATTATGATTTTTATAGCTATTTACATGCCAGTTGATGGGCTGCATATAAAAAGGCCAGAGGAGCAATTTTGTTGGTTGAATGTATAAAGGAGCCGCCGGAACCACGAGCAGTACCTATTGTGGCATATCCCGATTCAACAAGATCACCGAGGCCGATCTCTTGCCAGAAAAGATCGTCCCATCCAGAAGCTTTCATTGCCACCGAATGCTCACTCGACATTTGTTCCAAATGAGCATGCCCCATGTAGGTCCACTTGCATACAGTTGTACACAGACTTCGTGTATCGTCGCCCGTGGCCCTGCAACAAATTACTTGCACTTTAAGATATCTAAAATCTCTAAGTGCGAGTACAATCGATACCACCGGAAACGATGTGAACATTTTGTGCAAAAGAGATGTTCTAAGACCTGAAAGTGAGCCAATCACTCAGATCCATCCACCGAAATGCAACAGCCCAGGATTCTTGCAAGTTCTCTTTCACCCATAATAACTGCACGGCAACAAGGAACCAGATTGGTCCAAACATGAATCGTACCATCACTGGATTCAAAGTGGTGTAATCCTATGCTGACCAATAGTCGACATATGAACGAAAAGGAAACAGCTTGAAGCAAACATAGCGACTTCTGGAGCTAATCTTAACTGAGGGAGATTTCCAAAACACAAAATACTAGTCGAAGGTCAACAATCAAGTCAAAGAACAATCAGATTTGGAATGCCATCCTAAAGATACTAGAATGTGAATCACTACAGAAGGTACAATACCTTCGGAGCCTGATGTTGCGGAGAAACGGAACCCCCTGCGAATTGTAAAACTGGAGATTTGGAGGCATTGATGCGCTCTGCCTGCTCTTCAGCCCTATGGTCCATCCAAACAATCACGTTACGCCTTGCATCACCGGTTCTTGAAACCGACACAGGTGATTCGTCTGTGCCGATAGCCACTGTATGCATTTCAAGAAGAGGTTTCAGCGAAGGGAATAACAACCAAAAGTCGACAACTTTATCTAAAAAAGTTTGAAGAGAATGATTCTTTGTCACAAGGATAACAGAAAAGCACTCTTTGAGAGAACGACAGAGACTGCTCTAAACTAATGATGACATTCTGTAAACACACCCTGAATTAAGAAGACAATAACTACTCATCAGAAGCTGAAAGGCACGCCCTTCGCGACAAAGCCTGCCATCAGACAAAAATGCTAACTTACCAAGAGAGCAAGTAGCTGTAAAACCGATGCTGCAAATATCATAATCATTGAGATGCTGTTTCGAGCATACAGACTTTACTGCGGTGCAGATAGCTAGCCAGATATCTGTGGAGGATTGCTCCACGAATTTGCCTTCCTTCCAAATCTGAATAGGGCTGCTTGCGGTTCCCAATAATTTGCCCTCTCCATCAAACACCCCTACAAGTACAACTTCGCATCAGTTCTACCAGCTGGTAAACAAGCAATGTTTGTAACAAGAAGAGATACGATGTCCAATAATCACCTAAGAAGATTCAAGTATTAAAGTCGAGGGTCCTTGACTGAGAAGAGACAAAGAATCTCATAAAGCACAAACAAGAAAGTAAGCTACAATACAAAAATCTCACGAGCACTAGTCCAAATCTTAGTACTTCTCCAGTGGTTCTTCTTCGCCGCATAGTTCGAACGCAATAAAGAACAGCAACACCTAGTTGAAGAAAGTTCTAATCTAACAAAACCAACGCAAAGTCGATAAATAACACCAGAATTTTACTTGTAAATTTTCAAAAACCAATACAAAACCTTAGAAAGCTCAGATATTTAACAAAGCAGTGAGAGCAAGAAACAGAGAAGAAAAGTAACTCCTTTTATTTTTCCTAAACTAATCCACATCGTGGTACTCCTCTTCTGCTTTCCCGGCATTCATGCCTCTCTATTTGAAAATAAACTTGTCAAACACTGAAAATACAATCAGGCGCCAAAACTCCAAAAGCTTTCCTTGCCAAAATGCAAGACGATGCCCTGTTGCTCACCGGCTCGGGATGGATGCCGATGCCAACGCCGAGAAAGAGATAAACCTCACGTATCCAACATTGCTATGACACCAAGAAGCTCAGGACGAAAGCAGGCCCATTAAGTTTTACTAAAATAGTTGCATCCGAAGTACTCCTCTTAATCATTTCCCCTCTAATATACATGACTCTTTATCTGAAGTAAAATTCGTTGTAATCCAAACAATAAGGCGCTAAAACTCCAAAAGAATACCATCAACAAAATGCTCGACGAAATGTTGAATTATGTACCGAAATCAAGCTAAAACTATTATAATGTCCTAAAATTAAACCTTAGGAATCTGAAATATCCAACATTGCACGGAGAGCAAGAAACAGAGAAGAGAAACAACTTTATTTAAGTTTACTGAACTAGTCCAATTCGTGGTACTCCTCTGATGCAATTCCCTTGCGACATCCGCGCCTCTCAAGATTTGAGATTAAACTCGTCAACCAGTGAAAATTCAATCGATCAGCTATCCAACATTGCAATGAAACCACGAAACAGAGAAATATGGCACTCCATTATTCCTAACTAAACTAGTTCAATTCGTGGTACTCCACTACTGTGAGATCGTCAATTCAATCAATTAAGGCGCCAAAACTCCAGAAGCTCCCCTTAAAAAAAAATGCGAGACGGATTTTTTCGTGCGCATCGGCTAGAGCGCTCCCGATGCCGATGTGAAACGTTATATGCCAGGTATTCAACATCGCAATGAAATCAAGAAACGAAGCAACTCCGTTAAGTTTTACTAATCTAGTCCAATGCTTGTCTCCTCCGACGTCCATGACTCTCTATTTAAGACTAAACTAGTCGAACAGTAAAAATTCGATCAATCGGGCGAAATGCGAGACGGGATTTTTGGTGCTTACCGGCTCGGGCGCTGCCGGTGCCGACGTCAACGCCGAGGAAGAGTTGGCGGCCTAGTCCGAAGGTGTGCGACTTGCTGTGCACGAGTTTATTGTTGCTCCTTCCTCCTCCTCCTCCTCCTCCTAATGCCGAGGAGCTCCGCAAAAACGGCGATGATTCCATCATCTTGGTTGCGATCCGATGCAGTGAAGCAAGAGAATTGATCTAATGAATGCGATCGGAAAGGGAGACGGCATCTATCATCACTGGACTGGAATCGCATGCGAAAATGGACAACCTCGACAGGCCTCCTCGTAATATGGCGATGGTTTCATAGCCAGCACGACACGAGTTCCTTCGTCGACCGTGCCCTGGTCACCGTGCGAGGGCTGCCTATACTTTTTTCTTTCTTTCAAACGTCAGTTCTCATCTTCATGTCATTGTCCTACTTTATCCTCTTTAAAATATTTGTTGAAAGTGTAACAACTTCGCAATACACTAAAAATTCTAACTATTGTAAAGCTCATCAAAGTACTGGTGTTGTGACATCTGGAACTCTCCCCTTCAAGAAGGAATTTTTTTTTTTCACTCAAGATATGAAGATTATATCCACAACTCTAATTCACTCAATGGCGTCATAAAAAGTAGTTTCTCCAAATTAATAAGTTTCAATTATGAATGTTGTATGTATTATATATTCATAATAATGTAATATTAGATCACTAAATATGAATTGTGATGTTGCTTAAGAAATACAAAATGGTTTGTAGGAAAGCACAAGGTTCAACCAAAATCTTTCGGCAGTCGACTTCAGTTGTAAATTGTTAAGGCACAAATTAATCTTATCTAATTTCTAATTTTAAAGAAGAGTATTGATTTCAATGTCAGTTGATACTTATAAAGCGACTTACTATGATAACTTTTTGTGATTAGAAAACTTTATGATAAGTGTAAAACACCTCATAACAACCACAATTAGATATTTTGGCAAGGTAGCGTTTACTCATCGACTCTGAACAACATAACTCACATCTATAATTGAATTCAGGATTTTTGTATTACTTATCGACCCTTTTTATAATCAACTTCTTTGTGTACATCATTACCGACATAATCCACTTGCACATGAACCGACTTCCGTATAGATTTCTTTAAAACTTAGAGACATCAGATAAACACAACGTGCATGTAATGTGCAACGAAGTGGCTCCGTGAAGAACTCAATCACAGAAGCTTATTTTTACAAAAATCATCGTGCACAGAATCAATTGGCATCACTATCAATTACAAGGTGATAATATTCTCTAAATTTCCAATTATGGCCAATTACAATGATAATATTCTAGTCTATCCACAACACAATGAGTAATTGACTTAAGTCAACCCTTCAATATATTATCTAAAATACTATTGTTCAGATATGAAATGTTCTAGAACTCAAATTAAGTACCCTCTAAATTTCTTAAAGTGACTTCAGTGTTAGTCGATAATAAAGATTTGAGAGGGTCGGTCATCCACAGATCATCTAAACCATCAAAGCCATCAATGGCCAGGATGTCGCGGGCTCGTGTCAATACAGATTTGGAAGAGTGGTTGCAATCAGCTGCTCCGCAATTCGCAAGCAATGGCGCTCGCCGCGCACACATCAACGCTGCGGCCCGCCGTCACGGTGCCGGAACCACGACCTCGTCTATCCGAATCAGTCGCGCAGGTGGAGAGCTTCGGAACGAGCCAAAAGTCACGAAATTTGGTTCACAATTCACTTAGATTAGCAGGCAATTCGTCCGCAGCTCGTTTCCAGGGCCCCTGTGTCCGTGGCCATGGAGTTCTTCGCAATTTCTCAGTGCGAGCGCAGGTGGAGACTGATCCAAAGCTGGGTGTCTCCGTGTACAAACCGGCGTCATACGAGACCCTAATCGCGGACGCAGCGAAATCGCTCAACTACGCCCTCGACGATTCTCACAAGCGGCTCGAAATCGACTTCCCGCCACTGCCAAGCTCAGTCTCCGGCTACAAAGGCGCCTCGGAGGAGTTCATCAGCGCCAACATACAGCTCGCGCTCGCACTTGCTCGCAAGCTCTTTGAGCTTCGAGGTATCTCCTGCCGGCTCGTGTTTCCAGACAAGCCTGAGAGACGGAAAGCTCTCAGATCATTCGGTTCCGCGATAGAAATGACGGGCAATATTTCAGTTGGATGCTTGGACGACGTTCCCGGCGGGGCGGGCAAGTCATTCTGGGGCAGCGTCCGAGGCGCTTTGGATTTTGACTTCGGAGAAGACGTAGAAGGGAAGTATGAATCTTCAGAAGCGCCGGGGCTTTGCATTGTCCTCAATTGCAGCACAACGGAGCTTCCGGCCGTTGAGGACTATGTTAACCATTTCTGTAAAGAGACGCCCGTGGTGTTGTTTAATCTCGAGACGGATACTCTTCGTGCGGATCTTGGATTGTTTGGCTTCCCGCCTAAGGATGTCCATTACAGGTTCTTGGCACAATTCTTGCCAGTGTTCTATGTCAGGACGCGGGATTACTCCAAGAGTGTTAATGTGGCGCCATTCATCTTGAATTACAGTGGCGCTCTCTTCCGGATGTACCCTGGGCCGTGGCAGGTGATGCTGAAGCAGACGGATGGCTCCTTCGCTTGTGTTGCCGAGTCGCCTGAGAGGTTTACCCTGTTTCAGACCAAGGACGAGCTCCTGGTCTCCTTAGGGTTACAAGAAGAAGCAGGGAGTACTATGGAGTTTCTTCGGAGAGGTTACAAGACTGCCACTTGGTGGGAAGAAGATACCGAATTCGAAGAAGCTTCCGCTTGGAGGTCATAATCAGCTTCTTCTCCTACAGATCTTGTATTACTAGAATTACCATAGTTTGCAGACTTTCTACTTAAGGTATGTTCATGAAGAACCATTTGCTAACTCGGATTCATGTTCTACCCGAGGATTGCATTCCAAATTCCTCGTTGATTGATTGAGCGGAGAACAGTACAGGAAAATGTAGCATAATAGTCAAGCGGAGCAGCAGCGTGGTCTTCCTTGTAATGCTTAGTATGGCTTGCTGGCTTCATAGTCTCTTCTTAGTGAGGGAATGAATCATTTTTTTAGCAAAGGCAAATGAAAATCAGAAGGAATTGCAGTGAAGTCATGGTTTTTGTATTTGAAGTTTCTGATAGTTTGTTGTATTAATAGCACAAACTTGTACTGTTCTCTCATTTATTTAAGGACATCCAGATTGGTTCAAGTGAAGTAATGAAGACAGATCTCCTGCTCGAGCACCCAGTCACATGGAATGTGTCATTTGATAACATTTTCTCCAGAGAATCAACATGTGGTGTGACTGCAGATGGCGTGAATAGTGTGCACCATTACAGTTTTGCCCCTCTGTCTTAGTTCTAGCACATGTGCCCCTTGCACGAGCCAGCAACCGCTTTATAAACTGACACCGTATTTTTTTCTACTTTGTTCCATAACTTCATCTGTTTCATTGCTCTACATTCCGCCCGCATTGCTTACCATCGTGCAAGTTACTTCCAAAGTTACAACAACATCCTTGCACTGCTCGAGAAGTGTCTGTCTGTGTGATAAGTCGGCGTTTAGTTGGGTGTCAGCCATATGACTTGGTGTATGTGCCGAACATCGTCTGAACCTGCCGAAGCAACATTAGTGGAAGTCCAAGTACACTCACTACCATCAACAAGCGACGCATGCTGCACATAATCACCTCTTGCCAGGTTAGCATTTTACCCCAGTTGATGGATTTGCTGGTGGATGAGGTTCAATGAGCGACAATGGATGTGCTAGAAGCATGGGAAGGGGCCATGAAATGAGTTGCTGACGGGCATGGTGACGATTGTAGTGTGCTCGAGCAAGGTGTGTGACATACCACATCGTGGAAAGTGTATTGCAAATAGAGGGTAGGGCGGATTCTATAACATCTCGGCTACGTCGTTGTCAAACTTGGTGGCATACTCAAAGATAAAAAGCTAGCAAATGGGTGTTTTATTAGGACAATCCCAAGCACAACCTAACTTCATGGTGGGTTGTTTGTTTGTAAACAATAAAGACAAGGTGTTGGAGTGGCTTGCAACTTGGGGCAATCCCCCAACTTACCTCAACTCCATTGAGCACTTGAAGGGGGAGGTGAAGCAACAGCCAATAAAGTACAATATGAAACCAATTGGGATTACGGAAAAATTTGTGTGCACGTGGTTTGGAATAGCATTATGTAGGAATTGTACGTGGACTTGTATGAATCATGTAGCTACAATGTTCTAAGCTAAGGGCTCTGGCCTAAATACTACAATGCATTGCTTTGCATGTGCATGATGAGAGGGACAAAATATATCAATTTGTCACAATGAGAGGGACAAAATGAATCAATTTGTCAATCAATCATATCAGTACAAGTATTGTTGTCCACATTTTGTAAAAACATAATTACGTGTTGTCGCACTTGGCATCTTAATAGTTCCGAAGCAAGGCTATGTAATGACACATTGCATGTCATTAGACGCAAAGACAAAAGTGCCAAAAAGCGAAAGAACAAATATTGTTGTAGTTTGGTTCTTTGTTGTATAAGTTCAACTCCTTAAGGCATCACGGATGGGCTAGCTACAAGATTAGCTAGATGTAGTTAATAAGGAGGAGTTGCTAAATGTAGCACCTCTTTGAACCTACACCCTTTTACAACAGACTAAGTAAATGATCCTACTATATTCCACCTTCTACCACACTCTGACAATAATTCAAAAGTACTAGAAGTCAAAAAGTTCAAAAAATTTGAGGTTTATTCGAAAGGCCTAATGAAATTTCTCCAAAGTAAAGTTAACCTATAGAAAATGACACATTTGAGTTGGAGTTAGATGGGTGGCAGGGCTACTAGGGTCGCCACCTTTAGGTGAGTCTAGAGGCTCTCTTTGGCATGCATCTAAAGGTGGCGGGTCAAATAGTAATCCTCACTAGTAGAAATGGGCATTGAAAGTGACGTCCGTAGTGACTTGTTCCTAGTAACGTAGAATGTATGTGTATATATTGTGCTTTTGATGACATTGAAATAAATTATTTTATTTTTCACTATTCCTTAGATGGCATTTGATAGCCTACTAGTAAAAGTAAAAGTTTAAGGAAAAGCGACAAATGATAATTTATTTTGAATGATGTGATTAAAAGCACAATTTAAAAAAACATTGTACGTCACTAGAGACAAGTAACTGCGTATGTTACTTTTGATGCTTTTTTCTACTAGTGTCTATTGTAAAAGTGACCTTTGCCTTCTTAAATGCAGTGAGCTGTCTCTTTAGAGAGACTCTTGGGAATGTCCTAAAGACACAAGGGGTAGCAACCTTCAATATTGCTCTAAATAATGAATTACTTTGTGAAGTTTCAATTTTTTTCAAATATAATTTGTTAAATTGTAATAATAGGATATCGTAAGATACTATAGTCAGAAGTTTCACCAATGTTTCCAATTTTTTTGATGAAGGTATTGTGGGATGCATACATTTGATGAAAATAGGGCATTGAGAAAATATTTGGGTAGTGGACTTTGACCAAACACTAGATAGATCTAGGTAGAAAGTCCGGTCCCTTTCTAAGGAGCCGGCGTGGTTGAAGTGTCCGTTTGTAATGCTAATATCCCGATGGCCACCGGACAAGGGGAAATTGGAACAATACTACTTTCCCCTCTCAAGGGTGGACAATATAACTACGCTAGTTTCTAGCTAGTTACATGTGCCTTGGGGATACTTGACATAGTATTCACCCAAAGGGCTTCGAGGTACCCATACAACAAGGTCCAGGACCCCCCACAATGGTTGGGTGGACTATAGTGATAAGCATGACGCCGGCATGAGGAATAGAACCTACGACCTACTCATTGGAGGCCTAAGCCCTAACCACCAAGCCAAGGCTTGTGGTGCCTCCAAACACTACAATCATATACTATGTCCAAATCATAGCCTTACTCAAAATTCATGAGCAAAGAAGGTCACCTACCACTCTATAAAGTCTTATCACCATTGGAAAAAGATTGGTGTAGCTTGCACTTGCCCGAGGTACTTAAAAACTTGTAATCTTGGAACAAAAATAAAATGAATACAAGGAGTTTTGAGCAACATTAACCAATCCGATCAGACCTTTCGAATAAGGCTTTATTTTGAAGGTCTAATTTAATTGTCTATAGCGCCAGATGATTGTAAACGATGCTCAAACGAGTTAAACGGGAATCGAACCCGGACCACCGCTACTACACATCCATGTCTCTTCCAAACAACGTGGTATGTCAACAATGTGACGACCAACAAAACCAAACCTTTACTTTTATACAAACAAAACAGCTCACTAGTTCTGGGTCCTTTTTTTCTCATGTAGTGTCCACCCTGAGAGGGGTTAGTAGTCCTATACCACTGTTGTTAGGTCCTGTGGGCATATCATCAAGGGTAGGTCGAACGGACACTTTATTCACGCCAACCCTTACGGGTCTAGTGTTTTTCTTCTTCTTCTAATTTAATTGGTGATGCATATTGCCCCTATTGATCCATATTTTCCCTTTTACCCTATTTGTATTTGAAGGCTTATAAAAAATGGAAAAAAACTACAAGGCCAAATGCAAATTATTCTGCAAAGTGCACATAAAACTAAACTTAAGGAAATTTAAGAATATGGTTCTTTCCTAAAATAGCTATATGTGACCTACTAAGGCCAATAACCCCCAAAATTCAAGTGCTTTTTGGACCTTGAGAATCAAATACTTTGGTCTTCTACCACCTTGCTAAAATTGAGATCTAGGAATTAATTTTTTTGTTTTTTTGTACTTTCAATCATAGGATCTTAAACTAACTACTATCACAAACACTAAGTAAAATTTCAGCCGTTGGATCCGCACCCTATGTGAAATCATAACATTCAAAGGTGGTGCAAAATTTCTTTAGGGCATTCTTTAGCATACATAGGTTACTTTCTGCAAAGGGGACTTACTTGATGATTGTTTCCCCAAAGATTTTGCTTAGATGTTCTCCATGTACATAACAAAGTTGAGTACACCCATGCAAAATATTAGAGACTCATTAAATTTTTAGAACCTTCTAGCAAATTATTTTAGAAAAGAAGGTATAAAAACAACAAATCACTAAAACATATTGCATCATGTAAATTATATTAGGAATAGGTGAATATTAAAGGTGACTAGGTAGTTTTATAAGTATTTCAATTTCACGTGAAATTAAGCATGAAAAATCCTTGAATCTCAAATTTTGACAATTTAGAGTTGAATGTTCTCTATACCACAAAATATATTTTGTGGTATTGGAAAATTTTCTACTATTTAATTCATTTATCTAGGTGTTTGAAATAGCCAAGAGCCATTTTGCCTTTCTTGGATCTATATGAGTTAATCCTTAACCCTTAAGCGGGCCGAATGTCGAAAAACGACATTTTGGATGACACCAACTTTGGAGAGCCATAACTTCTTCATCCGGACTCCGTTTTGGACGAAATCACTTGGGTTGGGTCCCAAATCAAGTCTAGTTCATGTCATAAAAATCTCAGACCCATACAATGAAGTATGAATTAATGGCATGCATTTCAGTGACAGCAGCCTAGTTTTAGACATTTTTTCCTTTGTAAAATTTAGGGCAGTTTTCACCATTGCAGGGCCATAATTTGCACAAAGAAATTTTTCTCATGGTTTTTTTTTGTTCAAGGATGCTACTGAGATGAAGGTGAACAACATTCTAATTGGTGACTTTTTCATTGCAATAAGTCTAATGGTAGCATTTTCACTTTAAAGTGAAAATGATGAAATTATGTGATCATTTTTGAGTATTAATACATTATGATCTCGCAATCTATGAAGCCTCATGACTCAAAATTTGACCCACATGATGTTCAATATGTCTACGACAAGATTGTACGGTTGAGATTTGGATAACACACTTTTACCTCCACCTATGACAATGCTTTTGAGGATGTGTTCATTTTACTACAAATGAGTCAAACCATTTAGGGGTTAAAGATCCTTGATGCAAAATAGCCTAAAATTTCAAAAATTACCTTTTTTTACTTAAAGACCGATAAAACTCAATAAGGCTAATAATTAATAATTATTTAGTTAATAACTATTTCCAAACTTTCACCGTAGAATCTTAACTTGACCTTCTACTCATTGTAAAAATCCAAACCGGCAATTGTTCTTATTTTGTGAGATTATAAGAGTCAAAGTTGTAGTTGTATCCAACGCACCTTTAGGCATTAATTGGCTTGAGATATGGAGATTCGACTTGTTGTACATCATCAAAATCCTCAACAATTTCAATGAAGTAGAGAAAATAGCTTTGAAATCACCATGACAACATCCCCGAATAGTTATGCTTGGACTTTTAGATGTAATTTAGTGTAACATTAGATACATATTCCATTATAAATTTAAGGAACTTAGAAGACCCTACCACTTCATAGATTGCTGTGAAACCAAGAATTCATGCAACCGAGTTTTTTTTAGTTTCACACAAAGTAGGCTTTACAAACTAATGAAACCTTGTTAACTTGAGATGATTCCAGTACTTTGTTAACTAAATTTCAAATTTTCAGTAGATACATATTTCATTCAACAACACTCATTATTCAATGAGGTGGACCTAGATTGAAAATATCTTTTATTCTTTTCTCTACTTGCATTTTGAAAGTAGGTGCAGCAGCATGATTTTTTGGAAAAGATGGACTAATACAAGAAAACACAATCACCGAAGTGTCAAATAAGGATTCTTCAAGTCTTCTTACTTGATCCATATCTTCGCATTTTATTTTCAACTTATATACTAGACATGGATGAGTTTTAGCTATCATTTCTTTTATAGCTTCGGATTTTCTTTCTTCATAGGTAGCAGTCTTTTTCTTTACCATAGGATGTGCTTCTCGTAGCAATTGGAGAAGTTTAGTAAGGTCTTGGCTTGGCTCTCGAGTACCTTCAAGCATCACAACTGTATCTTTTAAAAGTGCCTTTCTTATTTGATCAAGTTGGGTTGGATTACTGTAGCCAAGTGACATTTTGTAAATAAAAGTGGAGTTGGATGCTTTGTCACTTATAATTTCTTGCTCTTCTTCCTTCCTTCTAAAAAATGGATCATTATCTGGTTCTATCTTTCTATATGAAGGTCCAGCGCCAATGTACACTAAGTCATCATGATGGTGAGTTCGACTTTCAGTCTCACTATTATTGAAATCCAATATTGATGTTTCATTCAATTTTGAGATACTAAGTTTTCGGATATCATTTTGTAAATGATCTAGTGTTGGAGAACTTTGTTTACCACTATCTTTAATATCTGCTTCTTCCATTCTATTAACCAATATATAAATATGGATTTTAAAATGTTTCCTCTCTTACAATCACAAATATAATGAGATTTAATTCAACCAATTTCTTTTCAACAATTTTTATAATTGATGTAGTTTATTTGTGTTCTTCTTTGTTCATTATTAAATTTCTACAAAGGTTTAAATATTTATCACTTGAACTTGAATACATGAGACTTTTGAGATTTCAAATCATTGTCACATGTGTTTGGCTACTTAATGACTTTCATTCTACAAATAATACACCATTTAAGTATGAAACTCAAAACCTAGATGAGGACAACAAATAGTTTATCAACATCTATTTTTGATTATTCACAAAGTGTAGTACTAACATTATGAGTTTCTATTTGGTGCAATATGGTTCCATTCTATAGAACACAATTATTGTTGTATAA
Organism: Bryum argenteum; assembly: GCA_037043015.1. NCBI lineage: Eukaryota > Viridiplantae > Streptophyta > Bryopsida > Bryales > Bryaceae > Bryum > Bryum argenteum. The sequence continues at coordinate 11,039,728 of CM073330.1, forward strand.
TAATTAATATATATGAGTATTTGAAAAGTTACGACTTTTAACAAAAATAAAAATTCTAAGAGTAAAATTATACATTGCATGTACGTACATACACATGTATATAACATAGAAATACTGAGGTGACTAGTAAATAAGTCAATTGATTACCTTGGTTCTTCTTTTTTTGACACCATACTTAAATTGTGATCCTCACGGGTGAGATTTTGAGATTTCAATACATCACTATCACTTTGGTCCAATTTATAACTTACATGCATTTCATCAAAATCTGGATCATTCTTGCATTCTTGTAATTCATTTTTATTGTTATCTTCTTCATTACATGACAATTCTTCTTCTAATTCAATCTCTTGTTCTAATTCATCTAAACTTTTTGAGTGCATAACTTCTTTATATCTTAGTTTGAGTTCATACACGCAACTAGATGGCATTGCAAATTCTAAAGGCTTACAAATCTTTTGATATCTACCAAACAATGCCGCACCATCTCTTGGAATATAATCAAATGTTTTAAATTTTTCTAAATATGCTTTTCCATCGTAAACATCATTTTCTAAATCATCAGCAGAAGAAGATCTGTTTGAAAAAGTTCCTACTTTATATAAATTAATTTTGTGATCTGGAGATAAGATACTTAATTTTGGATTCATATAGTAAGTACGAAAGTCATGATATTCATCTTTAGAGTTTCCATATTTTTTTATCGTTTTCATATTTACGTTCATCCATGGACGTCCACTCTCAGCTAATTGTTTGATTTTTTTTATTTGAAAATCAACCATTGGACATGGAGTATTGCGGATGCAACAATTTGTATCCTCCTCTTCATTTGTTGATTCTCCACCTCCTCCTTTAGATTTCCATTTGAATTCATCATCAAAACTTCTCTTAAAACTAGGATGATTAGCATCTTGTTGTGTTGGTTTACCTTTCGAACTAAGGTTCGAAGTGCACAAAGGAATATGAACCTCCTCATACTTCTTCTTCAGACGAGATAGATTTTCTTCTGCATAAGATATCTCTTGATTTTTTTTATACCTTGTCATTTATCTTATACTTAGTCAACGTGTTGTGCTTCTTTCTATTATTTTAATTATATGCTTTTCCAAAATATTCCTTACGCTGAAAGTCTCATCGCAATGACCTTTTGTGGAGCCTTATACTTATCCATACATATTTTATATTTATTTATATACTCTACAAAACCGGTTTTGAGCTATTTACAATTTTTTATCATTAGTGGAACTAGCATCAAAAAAATTGTCCGAAACAACTTGTTTCTAATGACGCAAGAGTGTTTATTTAAATTATGCCTTTAATATCATTAAATTGAAATAATATCATTGTCTTTTTTCTTAGATTTTTTTGGTTACAATATGCGATAGTGAGGCTTGTTACATTAATAGAATTTTGGTGAGAATTAGCAAACATGGTTTTTAGAATAAATAAATTATTAGATGCATAATTTATAAAGGCACTCTTGTTTCATTAGAGTCAATTAATCTAAAAATATTTTTAACACTTTTCTATTGGTGTATTAAACCAATGTTAAAAAGTCAAAATATAGAAATTCAAATCATCTTCAATAAAGACCTAAATAAATTCTTATCAATGAAACTATATTGCTTTAAAATATAAGTGACTTGTATGCTCATTTAGTCAATGAATCAAAAAACTTTGTTTTTTACAAATACAATTTGAATGTTCACATTATATAATAAGTTTGAAGTGCAAATTTTTCTCTTGAATTGATCAAATATGACCTTTACAAGTTTTTTCTTTTCTTTTTCTTTTATTGGAAGTAACTTTTGTCCCTAAAGAAAAAATGTGAATGAATAAAGAAGTAAACAAGTTGAGGATAGTGTCACGGATTTAGTTGAACTTTGGTCTAAGAAGAAGAAGAAAAATAAGTCAACTTACTACTCCAAGTTTTTGGAAAAGATATTGAAGCTAAAAAACTTAAGTCACATTCAAAAACTTATGTATGGTATACAATACACTTATAACCACGTACATGAGTTATAGAAGATTTGAAAAGAAAGATGAGCATTGAATTGAGAAAAGATGTTTAGTAACACAGGTTGACCAAAGAATTGAATCTTTTATTGAATTTGTAAGTCATAATATCTAGTGCTTTCATTGAGTTATATAAGACAAATAAACATAAAATAGGACACATTCTTAGCTCCAAAAAAAAATAAATAGACATAAAATCAAGTAACACGCATTATATATTGAAATCTCACAACAACCAATTATAAGTTTTGGTAAGACAAACATTGATTAAATAACCAAACAAAAAAATAAATCAGTAAATGACAAAAAATACGTAAGGACGCATGTTTGTTATAAGTTAACACTTGCTTACACGTAAAGTCACAAGCATAATGTTGAAGCAATTTGTTTAATTGAAACTATCTCTATTATTATGTAGTAAGACTATATTTGTATGATGTGATGTGATTAACATGGTGTAATTGTTTCAGATAGTGATGATTTATAGTGATAATTATTAAATCATGTTTTTGAGCCCCTAAACAATATTTTGTTCTCGGTTTTAGTCAATGTATATTCTTGTCTTTTTGCAATTATTCTTGACTTTCATTAAAAAAATATAATAGAACAAACTTTCCATATCCACCCTCAAAAGAATCAATAGGGAAACTGAGGGCCCAAATCTAAAATAACCCTTTTAGGGTAAAATTCTGGGGCAAGTTTATAAAATTTAGAATATAGAATAAATGATTTTTACCAAATTTTTGCACAACTCTTTTGAAAAAGAGGGATAAATCACTATTAAGAATAAGCCACATGAACTATCCATAGTGACTCATCCTTTTGTCTCTAGTAAAGTAAAATTGCCTATTCAAATTGAGCCTCCAATAACACCAAAATAAATGATTACATTTTTTCATTTCCCCTCAAATTTTAATAGTGTGGTAGACTTAAGTATCACTTACTATATCAAGAAATATTTAAGGAAAAGTGACAAATATAACAATTCATTTTGATGTCATTAGAGGCACAACTTTAATACGATTTTTTGTGTCATTAAGAATAAGTCATGAAGGACAGTTTTTTGTGACCGGCTTTTTCCCACTAGTAAATTACTTTTTCCCAATTTTTGAATTAAGATTACATCCTGTAATTGACATGGAGCATTGGAGCCACTTGTGGGAAACAACTAGTGTGGAACCTCCCTCACTACTACCCCAAGTCCCCAACCTCTTGTAAACTTGCCCCAAGGGATATTTCCAATGTATTGCTATCAGGGAATATTTCCATGTATCGGCAATTTCATTTAAATGGCACTACTCCGCCAAGATGGAATGCCTCAACTTTTTGACCGGCACTTCCAAAACCATGTGCTATTATAAAACTTTAAGGTGATAAATATGGATATTGTTTAATGAGTGATATCGTTTAAACAAGAGTGAAAAAATAGAGTAAAGCACTGCGTAGACGTTAAGGGACGGGGGCGCATTCTGCCAGAAACACTACTAGGATTTGGCCCCTTTGCTACGTTTGTATTTCCATAAAAACTACGTTGGGGTGTAGCTCAAGCTACGAATTTAGCAAATACGTAGCTTAAGCTACACCCCAACGTGGCTTTTATGGAAATACAAACGTAGCAAAGGGGGTCAAATCCTAGTAGTGAAATGGGCATAATTTGGATGTTGAATCTGCCGTAGGGGCAGATTCTGCAACTGATACCAGAATACCGTAGGGTCAAAATACGCCCCCCCTCCCTTAGCGCCAGAGAGTGGGCCGGGGAGGCACATTCCAGCTCCCAGCTCGGCCAAACGGTCGCCCTACCGGGCTCCCCTGTGGCCGCGCTGGGAGCCGGAATGTGCCTCCCCATCCCACTCTCTAGTACACAAAAATGCAAATTCTGATGTGACAAAATGTTGCTTGAAATAGCGCCATTCAATTGGAATTGAAGTTGATAACTAGTTGGTGCATGTCAACTACCTAGTCCTTTCTGCTGTTACTGAACTTGTTTAGGGTTGCATCATCTTCTATTTCATCTGGCAAGGTTGCTCGTTTCTTTCGGTGTTCATCGTCGTCCGGTGCATTCTTTTCTTTTGCCACTGAAGCTGTGCAATCAGGGGCAGCATCGTCTTCTGTTTCATCCACGTTGCAGATCTTGATTAGGATTGCATTCTTTTCTTGCATCCTTGTTACTAGATGAACAGTTGAACATATAAAAAATCTAGAAGGCTGGTGTGAACTTGCAACGTCGATCCAAAACCAATTATGGCTCATACCTCGAGTTTTGGCAGGAAAAAGTTCATTCTTCCTTAATTCTTTCGGACTAATTTCCGAATAACATGGGCCGGTACGAACTTCGAGCCAGTATGATGAGGAAATTAGCTTACCCGTTCAACGGTGGTGACGATAATATGGCCCTCACCACCTCCCCCGACTTCATTTAAGTAGCCGCACCCATGCCCTCACATTCATTCTCATTCTTGAGATCGAGGATACCAGTTTCGGACCTTTGTCATAGGATTACACACGCCTGCGCTTGCCTTGCTAGCTACAAGCTAGCTGATGCGTGTGTAGTCCTTGGCAAAAGGCTCGAATGGTAACTTCATGATCATACTCAAAGGACTCACTAGCTAGCAGCGTGCACGTTATCGACGTGTGATGATCTGAAGGAGGACGACGATGAACAGCTGCTCGGACGAGATGTACACGTCGGTCAATACCTGAAGGCGTCGGTGTCGTAAGGTATGTCACCGGTAGGAAGTTTGTATCAATCCGTAGCAGCATTGAGATGTGAGTCTTCGAACATACTCCTTGTACGGTGTATATATCATCAATCGGATACAAAGCCATTGACGGCAAGAATCTGTATCGATGTCTTAGAAAAGGATATATAACAGTATTACTGTCTGGAAGCGTTATCTTAGAGCATGTGCTTAACTGCTTATTTGTCCAAGCTTTTTTGGTTTCGTATGCAGGTTGTGTGTTACATTGCAAGAGTATTGGGAGTGCTGTAACGGGATCTTCACTGAAAGTTACCACAAACTGCGAATGTATCACCAAGTTGCTGCAATGCTCATGAGGTCCTTCAAGATCGTCCCTGGCTCTGAAAGGTTAGATACATGATAAACTGATCCTATACTCGAGTTAGTACGAGAAATAGAGAAATCGGTATACCAAAGATCGAATTGCAACCTCAGTTCCATAGAGTCAGAGTTTCATCATTCTGCTGCACCTGACCGTGTGGGAACCACGAGTCTGCAAGAATCACTACTTTGAGTTCAGTTTGCAACTGTCTCTTCGAGATGCATATGTCGGTCAATATATGTAGACATGTCGGTGGCCCTGGATTTTGAATCAATCTGCAGTGCTCAGCATAGACGATTGCAGTGTTTCGATCTATTCCTAGGTACGATGTTATGATCATTCTGTCGAAGGAAATGCACCTCTTCTTTTACTGGCATAAGAATGTGTATCCATCGTAGTTGCACTTATTAATACGAAACAAGCACGACATTGTTTCAGTACCTTTACTCTGTGATTCTTTGTCTGCGACCGATTTATTTTGTATCCTTGTTGCAAATGTTAAAATGGCGTTAGTCTGCTAAAATAGCACTCTTCAACATGATCCACAAACCAAATGTGATGTTACAGAATATGAAGATATTGAATAAATATGAGCGTTTTCAGAGAAAACACACGGCATATGCATAGTGCGATTTTAAAGAAATTAAGGTTTCGACCTGACCAGTAATGATCGCGTGGAAAACACGCAGCCAAAAGCATCACTTCAAGTTGAGCATGCAGATACCTTCCCAAAAAGATAAGTACTTTGCATCGAAGTGATTGATTATCCTCCTCAACAATCATTGTAGCTGACCAACATCAAAAGCATTACACCTGAATAACAGAATAAGAGTCTTTCGACCATGTAATTTAATTAGAGACGACTTGTCGTCAATGAAGCACATGCAGGTACTCGATGAAGAATCTCGACATGATCCAGGCGAAACATCCGATGAATGTCCATGCATATCAATCATAAACTAATGTAGAGCTCAATTGACCTATTCAGGAATGTGCCCCGGTAGCTACCTGGGACCTGCTATGATTGGCTTGAGAAAGTGCAAAACTGACAGAGCATGAAACCGTTAGATACGCGCCCACTCTATCATACTTGTTGATCTACAGACCTCGATCAACGAGCACCAGTGCTCCTGGAACATCACTGAGATTCCTCCTGAAAGCTTCTCCGGGTGTAGTTTCTTATTCTTTCCAACTGTTCAAACAATGTATATCATCATGAACCAAAAGGGTTTCCTGGTCGGGCAAGGAGATATTTTGTATCATGGAAAGCCGGGCGCTGATTACGCAGCCACCGACATTACGGACTCGATCGTCAACACCGAGACATTTCTCAGTTTATGCTCAGTCTGAAAATTCATCAATCGTCAGTCTCGATGTTCGTCATGATTCTTAACAGTGAAAAATGAACACTTACTATAGCTTCATATGTCTCTAATGTAATTATCACAGCCACCCAATGGCTCAAACCGCAATTTCTGGCAGGAATAGGTGCTGATTCTTTCACACAACTGAGACGGTACGAACTTCGAAGCAGGCGTCGACGTTGCAATAATCATCTACCGAGTGTTATGTAAAAGAAAAGCGCCAGCCCTCATGTTTTACTGCAAGAATGTGTATTCATCACAGAACATGCACTAACTTGCTCCTCATATTCCACCAAATTGCTGCAATGCTCATGAATGTGAGATCTTAGACCTGTACCTCAAGTAAGTACAATCTATATCAAGTTGTTATAGTTACCTGTAAGAGAACCCCTGACCACTGTCGCTATCACTGTTCTAGTATGAAAAACAGAGTGTTCTCATAAGAAACTGAGCATCGATCGGAGTCAGTACGTTCGGGCATGGGAGATCTATTACACAAAGTTTAAAATGCTCAGTCAGACTATTTTGTATTGAGTACTAGGAGTTTCTTACTTCTAGCTAACACATCTGACCGGTAATTATCGCGTGGAATCCACGCTGCGAGGAAGCACCGGGCTACCTTCCCAAAGAGATAAGTACTTTGCATCGATCTGAATGAATATCCTCCCTCAACAATCATTAAGGCGTACTACATTACAGTATCACAACAGAATAAGCAAGTCCTCCAGACCACTTTGTAGTATAAAAGTAAGAAATTAGGGACGACTTGTCGTCCATGCAGGTAATACGAAGAATCTCGACATGGTCGAGGCGAAACATCGTATTCTAGAATGTTCATGCCTATCAATCATAGACTAACTTAACATATGAAGAGCGATATCGATTGACCTATTCAGGAATGTGCTTGCTGGGGCCCGATATGATTGGCTTGCAAAAGTGCAAAGCTAGCAGACAGAACATGAAACCGTTAGACACGCGCGGAATTCCGTCCGCTCTACCATGCGTGTCTTCAGAGTGTACTACTGTAGATATCTCGATCAACGAGCACCATCACTGAGATGCCCCCTGATTCTGCTAATCTGGTAGTACCTTATTTTTCATTTCATTTAACCCTCACTACGGATTCGACAACACCGAAAACATGCTCTGCCTCAAAAAACACAAAATAATGAAGACCATCAGGTGTGGAAAATGTGTGAAAGTCCGGTTTATCTGCGAGAAAGAAAAGTTTAGTCCGGACGACATATGTCCCTTGGGACTGCTGAAAGAACACACGTGTTTTGATGGCCTCCCCAACTATAGATGACATCGCAATGAGCGGTGCTTACATCAACCGAGCAATAGCTAAATGATTGAGGCTCAAGACTCAAGTCAAGCTCCAGACCCTGGATTCGAGCAAACACTGTCTCTGAGTTGAGAATATACCTAAAAACGTTGAATCCTTTGACCGTCGTGTCGTTCTGATGAGTTCGAAGCTTCAAACCCATTTTATATTAGATATATCATCATTCTGTTTGATTCGTTGTAAACTAAGTCATCGGACATCAAACTTTCAAATGAATATAGGTGAGCCCCCTCATATGGTTGGAGATTAACAAGTTCCAGGGACCGACGAGCATGTGCGTGTCAATGACGAACTTCGAGACGTTTGATTGTCCTGATTAATTAGCGACGACTTGGCAGAGCATAAACTGAGAATGTTTCGGTGTTGATAAGTCCGTAATGTCGGTGGCTGCGGAATCAGCGCCCGGCTTTCTGTGAGGCAGGACTGGTGCAGGTGATAGCAGTGGTGCACTTTGATCGGAGCTTCATTGAAGTGGCGCCGGTTTATATTAGCAGCTGTATGCTTGTTTTAGAACGCCTGCTGATAAATTTCACAATCATCATTCCACCTGTGACCAGTCCTTATGATTTAGCCACTCATATTCTACTATTGCTGTGTCATTTCACAAATCCTCACGGCTCAAGCAATTCCAAGTGCCGCAAATTAATGTTAATACGGCCAATTGAAGTTGGGGTCTTTCAGTCTTCCAACACATGTAGAGTGGACAATCAAAAACTGAGGTTTCGAGGTCTATAGATAAGTGTATGGGACAGAACTGCGTGTGTGTAAGTTCGGTTTCTTGGGCTGTTTTGCGCTTTTTCAAGGTATTGGTCTCAGCTATTTAAGGCACATTCCTGAATAGGTCAATCGCTTAATATTACTTTCTTATTGATAGGTGTGGACATTCTAGACGACGTGGTCCCATCGGAATGTTTCGCCTCGATCATGTCGAGATTCTTCGTAAGCCCGATTACCTGCATGCGCTTCATGGACGACAAGTCCTCCATCATTTAGTACTCTTTAATTAAGTGGCCTAGACTCCTGGAGACTCTCATATTCTGTTATTCAGATGAGATAGTGTGGGACTCGACTTTAAGGAGGAAGCTGGGTTCGATGCAAAGTAGTTATCACTTTCGGAAGGTATATCTAGACAGTTGCAAACTGAACTTAAAGTAATGCTTCTTGCAGCTGCAGGAGATTCACATGGTCCGGGAGACCATTTTCTCTGTTTCTTACACTAACACATAATAACTGAATCGCTGCCCGTAAGATCAAGTAATAGTGGTGGTACATTAGCAAGTTTCTAGATTCAGATGTCAGTCGGAAGATTCCGTTTGCGAAGAAACGCACAAGGCTACGAATCAAAAGGGGCTTGGACAAATTGATAAGCACAGAGTATAGATACCAGACGATATCATACTCTAAGATAAAGCTTCTAAGATGAGATGCTGCTCTTTTATTGTTAACTGTTTTCTTAAGCTTCTCCGATTCACTTCGTAGGTCGGCGAAATGTAAACTCATACAGAGACGTCGTCAATGATCTTCTGGTACAAATGATCGTGCAGATTCTTGCCGTCAAGGTTGTGCTCTTTGCAGTAAAACTAGAAGCGTTTAGTAAGTACTTACTCGGTAGATGATTAATACATCGTACTACGACTCACATCGACATACATCTATACATCGAGATACATCTATACTGCTGCTGCAGCTAGATTGAAACAAAACTTAGGACCAACGACAAGCCGGTGTATATGTACCCACATATACACCGAGCAGCTGTTCATCGTCGTCCTCCTCCTTCATCTATGGGCTTCTTGACATGTCCAGATCATCCCAGTTGTGAAAAGCATAAAAAACGTGCACGCTGCTAGCTATTGAGTCATTGAGTCCGATCATGGAGGTCCATCGATCCCATTCGAGCCTTCTGCCAAGGAATACACACGCATCAGCTAGCTTCACATGAAACAACGTCGTGGCAAGGCAAGTGCAGGCGTGTGTAATCCTATGACAAAGGTCCGAAAATGGTTCAGAGAGCGGTACTCAACCAAGATCAGAAAATGCGGTACTCTACCAAGAATGAGGATGTGAGGGCACGGGGGCGGCTACTTAAAGGGTGAGATTGATGAGGTGGTGAGGGCCATATCATCGTCACCATCGTTGAGCGGGTAAGCAGTTCCTCATTTAGCTGCCTCGAAGTTCGTACTATCCCTGTTATTCGGGAATTAGAAGGAAAGAATTAAGGGAGAATTAACTTATTCCTGCCAGAATTTGAGGTTTGAGCCATTGGATGTGATTATTAGTTGCAACTTGTCGGAGTTGACATCAGACCTTAAGAATTTTTATGTGTTCAACTATTCTTCACATACCTCCAACTTAAAGGATCTGCATAAAAAACATGTTGATGGTTTTCTCGGAAATGCTACTCCAACATCCCTTGGCAAACGCATCCATATCGAGCTTCTAGACCTTACGTTGTGAACAGAAGCGTTAGTTAGCAGGACTGGGTCACTGACAGAGGTTGTTATAGAAATGCACTAATAAAGATAACTGAAGGTCCTAATCAAGATCAACTTTACAGATGATGCGGCCCTGATTCCAAAGCTTCAGTGACATTAGAAAGGAATGCAGCAATGCAGATGAAGAACGAAGCATCTTATGACAAGGAAGGATGCAGTCCTCATCATAATCTACAATGTAGTAGAAAATGAAGACAATGCAACCCTGATTGTTCACCCTCAATGACGTAGGAATGATAAGATGAAGCAGGAGATGAAGCAGGAGATGTTGCAGCCCTGTTTGCAGACATTAGGAAAAAATGCACTCAATGAGAAACAATGCCGATGAAACATACGTTGATGCAGCCTAATTGCAGAAGATGATGTGCACAACCTGAATTTACTTCTTCGATGTTATTAGAAAGGAATGTGCCGTACTGCACATGAAGCTAAAATAGTTTGAGCCAGATTGCACACACAGTCAAAATTAAGAAAGTCGATGCGGATAGAAGAAAATGATAGAAGAATTGCAGAATCATTGACATCAGAAACGAATGCACTCAATTGAGCAGCGAGCTTAACTTAATTACAGTTATGGTACAGGAAATCTTCTTCACATGGACGGCGAGCCGAAGCACATGTCACTCGGCACAGGGCCAGGGATGAATCCAAGGTCAAGATACTGCAATCCGAACACAACAAGAATTGCAAGAAGGCTAAGATACGATAGTCCTTCCACGGCGCCGAGGAGCCCCGCGGGACCGGAGGGAAGCCCGCTCCCAGTCTTCACCTGAAACCACAAAATCAAAACACTTGCATTTCAAAACTCTTCAAACAACAATCGCATATCGATTTCTTTGAACAGTCTCTCATCACGCTCTTATCAATATCCTTAAACATTCTCTTAGTGATCTCCTCTGAACAGTTTTTTAGCAATCTTCTTTGAGCAGCATTTGCAGATAAAGAAAGAGTTAATTGTCTGACCTTCGTGTAGGTCGACCAGCCGATGGTTCCAAGGATAACAAGGTAGCTTACGCCCTCCACGGCGCCAATGAGTCCGCCAGGACCAGGGGGTAATCCGCACCCGGTGGTCTTAAGAGTGTAGAGTGACCAGGCTACAACGGGATTTGCAACTAATCCTCCTGCAATCACTGCCGTTCCTAAGGCTCCAACCTCTGATGCCTCCGAGCTTTGCTGCGCCACCACTCGCAACAACGAACCGGCACTCGCTCTAGGAATCCTCACTCTGTTCCGGAGCGGCATTGGCGCGAGGAACGACGAGGACATCGACATGGACATCGCCGTTGTTGCGCCTACCCGCAAGCACGCCATAGCCACTAATTCTTACCTCAAAATCTGCAAAATCTAAAAACCCAGCTCAAATTCGCTGCAGTTGCTTTGTCCAGATCTGAGTCTCGTAGAATTGTAGAATTGAAATGTGCAGGATTACGAAGCGATGAAAATTGGTGTGGAATGTAGAGCGGGAAAATGAGAGTGAGGAAGTTTGATGTGACAATTCTGAGCCAATTTTCGAATTTTGAAAGGGAATGCTGTTTCGTTTAATATTCTCCACTCGTTTTGACGATCTGATGGATTGCATTCTGACCTTTTGTGATTGAAATTGAGTTCATCGTCGCCGATCGATTGGGGGGGGACTGGGGAGTGGAAACAGGCAGGGGTAGAAGATCGACCGCGGGATTAGGGGGTGCGTACTGACCTGTTACCGTGCGGTTTATATCAATTGATGGGAGGATATCGACCAAGGATATCTGGGAAATCTATCATGTGACTAGATTTGAGATATCCACGTAAAGGTTGAGATATCTTAGATGTTCGTCTACAACATGATTTATATAGTGGAAAGGGATTGGATCTGAAATTAATATTAAAATAGTTATATGGTCTATCAAATGTTTAAATCATTTTTTAGATTTTGAAATTCGGCAAAACTTAATTTTCTGTGTTTAGTGAAGTTCTAATATCTTGTTTATCGGAATGAAACATTTTAGAACATTTATGATTTGAATATATTTAATTTTAGTCTAACTAGCCATATTGTTCCCAGAATAATTCAAATTTATTGCAAAAAGAAATAAAAGTCACTTAATATTTTATCTTAAATTTATATTGTTGTACAATCCATCAAAGAGAAAGAAAAAAGGTCTATCATATCTATAGTATTATTCACAACGTCAACTCATACTACTATTGGAGAAAAAATATTTATTCTTTTTATAGTGAACTCGAAGATATGATCTAAAAAAGTTGTGGATGCATCAAATTAGTTAGAGAGATTTTATCATAACTAAATGATTGATGCTATTAAGGAATCAAGTCTTTTGATACAAGTCTCTACAAATGAAGTGACCTATCTGGAGAGAAAAAAAAAGAAATCAAACTCACTTGGGCAAATTGAGAAGTTATTAGACCTTAATAGCTTTTTATTGAAGATAAAGGTAGCCCTTTTGGAACACAAAGCTTTCGATTCGTTGGCAAGTGACTTTGAAGACCAAAGTACTATCAAGCTTGCAGTGCGAGTATTGTAGGATTAATTTCCAAAAAGAATCATTGAAAAGGAATAAGAAGATTTAAAAGGTGCATGATATGAGGATTACACGTGAATAGGAAAAATACATGTACACATATTATATGCTTGAGCAAAGAGTACTAAGAAAGCTCCTTAAGTGTATTGCTAAAATGTTTTATTAAACTTGAAATGATTGAATGCTCCTTTTTTTTATTTTTTATAGAAATTTGATTTCCTAAAACATCTATATTGAGACTTGAGATCAATATAATACCTCTTTTCACGGACTTGCGTTCTTGTGTTCTTGCTGCATTTTTGCTGCGTTTTTGCGTTCATCTTCACTTTTATCGCTAAAGTTAACACTTTACATGCAATGGGTAATTTGCTGGTGAATGAACAATTGCCGATCACATCTCAATACGGCCTCGCTTTTATCAGATGCACATCACTCCAGCGTGGAGAACCTACCGTATGGCATGGGCCTAAAGAATGTACGCATACTAGCATCGAAAGTTTTACAATGACCGGTGCCATCATGCATCAATATTTTACGTACAAGAGCCAAGTTGTTGTACGTGGTTGTTTTATGTCATGTTTCGACATTCAAATGATAGTGATATTTCAAAGATATTTCCAAGATACCTTCTGTATATCAAGCAATTGACTCCTACAAGAAAGTGAAGCCCAAAAATGGGTCGTTTGGACTTTGGTCAACCTCATACTTACTAAGTATATAGACACAATTTGAGGTCTTTTCATTGGATATTGAATAATCAAGCCTCTATACTTAGACTCTTATAGACTTAAAGAAACAGCCGTTATCTTTTACAGTAGGTTAAAAGAAAAGGATGAACTCCAACCCATTGAGACCTGTGAACATTCAATCCCCAAGCAATCGCCCGAGGCAGGGGCCGAGGTAAGAATTCGTGGATTCAGCATTGCAATTGCCAATTCATTGTCCTCATTGGATTTTCTATTGGAATTGTCCTCATTCGACCACGCATCGAATGATGCATTGAATTCGTGAGATAGCGGGGGGATCAGAGGGACGTTATCGCAATTAGGGTTTGGAGCTCAATTGTTATACTGAAAACTTGTTTCGAAATAATTCGAATAGTGAATGTAAGCATTATTGTAAAAAGAAAGAATTCAAACAAATTGTCGCTCATTGATGTTGCATTTGCACGAAATTGCTGCATGCACCCCATTAGAGAGGTGGTGTATGTTTTGGCGCCAATTGGAATTTCAAATTTGATGAGGAAGAAACGGATTTTGAGTACCGTTGAACTATTGAATGTCTTTGGTAATGTTGATGTGAGTTGAGATTGCAGAGATATGGCGGCATCTCGCATTTTACTGCGGGGACTGCGAGGAAGGGCTTCTCCGTGTTCACTTCGATTTCTGTCATCCTCTGTTGGATCTGGATCAGGATCTTCGAGCTCTCATTCTCGTCCTGCTACGGATGCTGCCGCTGCTGTGGACGCTGACGACAAGTCTCCATCTCTTCTTATTGATCGCTCTGGCCTCTATAATGCGCCAGGTCTGCCAATTCGTGGTTTCTTGTTGCACTTAATGTTTCGCGAGGGTAAAGGGTTTAAGGTTTTGTAGCTGTAGGAATGCGAATCTAGCTTTCATAGAGTTTTGTGCTGGAGTAGGACGGAGGGTTTAGCGTTCCATGTATCTAAAAGAGATGCGTTTGTTGAAATTTTAGAACACAGCCATGGGGCAGGAGCGGAGAGTGCCATGATGAAGCATCTCAAGGCTCTGATCAGGGTGAGTATGATTTTCTTCTCCATCATATAAAAGAAGGAAATGTTGGAATGAGATTGACTTCCTTAAAAACTGTTGATGTAATATTTGATCAAAATCCGGCTCTCATCAGGGTAAGTATGTCTGTATTGCATGTCACCATTATACCTTACAAAATGATTAGCTTCAGCTTCATTTTTCTTAGAAACAAACACTGGAATGAAAATTGAGGGTTGTAGAAACTCGTTGATGATCAAAGTTTGACTCTCGTCAGGGTAAGGATTTTATTATCGCATCTTGCAGAATGATTTAGCTTCAGCTCCATCAGATATCGAAGCAAACATTGGAATGTTATCGAGTTTTATGAAATGTTGTTGATGTTTGAGTTTGATCGTAATTTGGACCAGTTTGGAGGAGGTCCAATCTCGATAGCTCAATACATGGAGGAGGTGTTGACAAATCCAAAGGCGGGCTTCTACATGAACCGCGATGTATTTGGAACTCATGGAGACTTCGTCACGTCACCCGACATCAGTCAAATGTTCGGTGAGGTAATTGTTAAACAACACTACATGCATTCTGATTACTTTTTCCTAATCAATGACATTTGTTAAGCTTTTATGTTTGTTTTGTAGATGGTTGGCGTGTGGAGCATGTGCTTGTGGCATCAAATGGGTCAACCGGAAGCCGTGAATCTGATTGAGCTGGGGCCAGGTCGAGGCACCTTGATGGCCGATCTTCTTCGGGTACTCTTGCTGTAAACCACTCACTGCTGGATTCTGCTCTTTGAATACAAAGGTGCCGCTTGCAAGCATCTTTACCACCAACTTTGGCTTGTGTACCTACATGTCTATCTCTTTCTATAATACGAAGAGTAACACCACTTATCCTGTGACTTGGGAATGTATACTAGAATGTTAATTTGCCTTTGAGGTTCAAGGCTTGATGCAGATGAGATGTTATTATGGACATCTACATTGATGTACTATTCAACGTACAGTAAGTTAAGACGGATGTGCTTGTTCTTGCAGGGAACTGCGAAGTTCAAAGACTTCTCCGAGAAGTTGTCAGTTCATTTAGTTGAGTGTAGTCCTGCCCTGAGGAAAATCCAACGTGAAACACTGAAGTGTGTTCCCAAGGGAGGCGAGGGAGCTAAACCCAGTGAGGAAGATCAGATTAGTGAAATTTCAGGGGCCTCAGTGTGCTGGCATTTCGATCTTGAACAAGTTCCTCGCGGAGGTAAGTTCTTAACAGTTTTTGAAGCTTATATTTCTGAGTCTACTTGCAACTGACTTCGATATGAAATGATTGCAGTTCCTACTATCATAATCGCTCACGAATTCTATGATGCTCTTCCTATCCACCAGTTTCAGGTACATCGTACCACTTAGAGTTACGCTGTTCTTGAGGCATGCACTATGGTTGCAATTTTGGAATTTCTGAATGGTTTTATGATACTTTACCTTAATGAAGAAGTCATTGTCTGTTTTTGCTCCACTAACTCGCATGATGGGTGAGGAAGTGCAGAAAACGCCACGAGGATGGTGTGAGAAGCTAGTTGACGTTGCTGAAGATGCCAGGTACTTGTCATTGTGTAGAGCAGTTTTGTATGGCTTTAATTGCTTATGTCAGATCATCGTCGATTTGACTACAAGAGGACGATACACAAACTGTTCTATAGACAATGCTGAGTTCCTGTGCTGGAACTGACTCATGACTTTGAATGCGAGCTTTCTGCTGTGGCTTCAGGGGTGTAGGACTTCTGTCCCCTGTTCTGATGTAGTAACTATTTGCAGTCAGGGATTGCGGTTTGTGCTCTCACCAGCGCCTACAACAGCGAGCAAAGTGTACTTAACACAACGAATGAAATGGGCTACTCTCGAGGAGAAAGCTGAGTTAGAACACATCGAGGTCTGCCCTCAGGCCTTGAAATTGACGGCTGAAATTGCGAAGCGGGTCGGTGAGGATGGGGGCGGTGCACTTATCGTGGATTACGGAGATGACAAACCTATTTCTGACAGCTTACAGGTCTACATTTGATTGATTTCGTTCTGATTTTGCACTTCTATTTCAGTGAGGCGTGTTACTGTATTGAAGTCGTAATTTTGGTTTGTTCTGATCAAAAGTTCCAAGTATCTCAGCATGTGGTACTTGTACGCTTAGAATAGAAACGATTATAGCCAAGGTTGCTTTTGCGCTTGCACATATTATGCAAGAGCTGCAATCTCCACACTTCATGGTTTGATGATAATCTTATTGCTAATGTACGGTCACCCTTGTTGTACACTTTTGCAGGCAATCAGGAAGCATAAGTTCGTGAATGTCCTCGACAGTCCCGGCGATGCAGATTTGAGTGCCCATGTGGATTTCAATGCCCTAAAACACGTTGTGAAAGATGCTGCAGGTGAAACATGACTAGACCAGTTTGAACTTTTCTCACTATCATTGTCTGTAACATACCCAAGTGCCTCTTAAGAATGCTATTTTATATCTGCTTTTTTTGCGAAGTATGCTAATCTTATTGTCTTTTTTGCAGTGGGATCAGCAGCATATGGACCAATAACTCAGTCGAAGTTTTTAGGATCACTAGGGATCAATTTTCGGCTCGAAGCTTTACAACAAAATGCAAGTGAGGAGGAAGTTGAAGCTCTGAATTTGGGCTACTGGAGGTTGGTGGGAGATGGACCTGCACCGTGGTTGGACTCTGACGATGATCCTGATAGTTTGCCTCCAGGCATGGGTGCCCGCTATAAAGCGTTGGTGATTGTGAATGACTCGTACGGGGCTCCTGTTGGCTTCCAATAATACTGAAGCTCAGTCACTTTTACAATTGAATTTATTTATTAAGTTGGACATTCTGTGGTCAATGTGGGGAATTACTGCAGTGTGCAATCAATTGATGTATGGTCGTTATGTCTAGATGATGCAACAAACACGATCGCCCCATCCACAAACTTTGCTCATTTTTCCAAAAAGGAAACTACCCTTCGCCCCTCCTCAATACAAAGTCTGAATTTTGAAATTGAGACCAGCAGCTGTACCGAAAATCAAACACACAAAAAAATATATACTAACTAATTCAGTTGTATTATGCGGTACTTGATATCAATGATATGTTTTTTCTCATTTTGGTGACATTGCTAAAAGGATTCTACATTCTAAACTTGCATACAAAGTGTAGTCAAGACTTACAATCCCCTAACCAGGTGCAAATTCATGGAATTAGATTCGCTATCACTTGAGCTCCTGAGTCGGTAACAGTGGGAATGGGGCCAATGTGGCCACCCAAGTGCTTGTGGAAGAGTGGAGCCACTCGACTGTACCAGTCCATCTTGTCTTGAGGTCGCTCCAAGTAATGACCCTGCACGTCAGTTGAGCCACTTGTCAACCCATATGATGAATTTACTTATTTGACATCGTATAATTCTTCCAAGGAAGAAGAACTGCCTAATGAAACTAAGGGCAATAACCTCCACTTTTGGGACCATATGTCAACAGACACAAATTGGCAGCGAAGAAGTTTCAACTGGATTTGGTCAAAAATAAATAGAATGAAGTTTCTTCTTACCTCCTCATCATAGATAAGGTATTGGACTTCCTTGCCCTTCGCTTTCATAGCCTGGTGAAATATCATACACAAACAAGCCACTTCGGTCAGCTAAAGGTACAACCATAATGTCAGTGAAGAGCTGGAACCTCAAAGAAAGGAGAATCCGTATAAAATATGACCACTCCCTGTCTTTTCGCTGACGTTCCATTTTCTATTACGTCATAGTGTTCCATCCTCAACCGGCATCTCCAACTATTTTACAACCATGCTCATAGCTCATGATCATTAGTTTAGTACAGATTATTTCTCCTCCCAGTTCAAGGCATTATTGATTACATCTCTCCATTTTTTAAAAACAACCTTGTTAAGTACATTCAGAAAAATTCTTATGTCAATCAACTCCCCCTTGTGTAAACAGGAGTCATAGGATGGACATTGAAATTCTATTATATATACAAAAATGAAGAAACCTACAACATCATTATCAAAAATATAAAGTGAAGGAGTGATGAATGGAGAGTTTCTTACTTGGAACATGCGTTCACTTTCACCAGGATTCACAATTACATCGTTTCTGCCATGAGCCATGATTAGTGGCACTTGTATGTTATCAACCTGCAAGAGTATGAGAGGAGCCTGTGATGTTAACATTAAAAGCAAACAACTGCACTTCACTGCCAGATAAATTTTTAATGGCGACGTATTTCCAAGTCGAATTCAGTGGAACTCGATTAAGTTACTTACATGGTATATTGGCGATCGTTTCCTGTTCAACTCTGCGTCCTTTTTCAGATCAACCACTCTATCATTGAGTAGCTTTCGTCTTGGTTTCCTACAGGAGCAAAAGTGCAGTCAGATAAAGAAACTCGTCAACAGAAATCGGTATTGAGTTTTGTCCCCTCTGGACTAAAGGAGGGAGGCTTTTATCTGATCTCAATAAGCAAGCTATAATAAAGTAATATTGTATTTCTTATAGCTTAGCTCCTTTTTAAGTAGAAAGGCAGTGCAGGGCTTCAGTGCCCAACCTTATGATTTCCAGTGAATGGCAGAGATTAGAGATTTACCAGTAGAGAGGAATATATGTCGTCACTGTGAAGAGCTCTGAAGGACCAACTAACTCAGCAGCGCACTTGTAAAGCTCTGCAGTTCAGAAAGTCAGTTTCAACTCCTTACTGTCAATTTTGAGACCCATACCAAGTTATTCTGAACTTGATGATAGTCAGTATGATATCGAGATTGGGCTTAAGGACAGCAATAGCACTAACCACACCGTTTGTGTTGCAAAATCTCGTGATTCTATCACCTAATAAACAACTAAAGGAGCTTTTGTATCATTTTAGTATGGTTTCTGTGGATACCTGGAGTGAATGTAATTCCTGCAAGAACGCAAAAACCACCAAAGGAGATCCCAGTTATGCCAACGCGATTCTTGTCGGCAATTCCTTCCGCGATCGCCCAATACACAGAGTCGGTTATGTCATTCTGTTTTCAGAGCAGATTGTCACACCACATCTTAAAGATCAAGGCCAGTCTTGTAACCTCAAATGGCCATATTCATCAACCTTAAAAGCCCAAGCAAGTTCCACAGGCATGACTTCAAGTGTAATTTGACCTGCATATTTGCTGCCCATTGCTTGTCGCCTGCATGCATAAACTTTTTACCAAATCCCGTTGAGCCTCTATACTCCACTTGTAGGCAAGCTACTCAGACACACACAATATCATGAATTAAGTCAGTCATAAGAATCTGGAGCCAAGGACAATTGTGAGCAAGAGGGAAAAAGACTCTTGCAGATACAGACCGTAACCACGAGTAGCCCAGAACTGATTCTCGTCGTCCCATCCCCACCAGTCGCGGTACCAGGGTCCCCCATGAATCCTCAGCACCATTGGAAGCTTTTTGGGCTGCACATCAAACAGAGGGAAACACCTCGCATTCATTAGAACGGCAATCTATTACAGAAATGTAGCATAGATAGAAAGGGCAGGTGCTGGATTCCACAGTAGGATGTGAGCGGAAGACGGAAAGCTACTACATGATTATGTGGCAAGAGTGAGAAATCTAAATACTGGGATTTGTTGCAAAAAAGCTCAATCAATATCACTTCACATGATTCGATGTCAAAATGGCACATGCTACATAGCCAACAGAATGAGAATAAATCAAATTTTAATTTCAATGAGTTCCCTTCGTAGTTGAGTTGTACCCCCAAACATTGCTCAAGTGAATTGAGGGTAACAGTTGGTACTTGACTAATCACACGAAGAGCGACAGTAAGAATCACAAGGTAAGCAATATCACTATTCTTGACACGATTAGAAACGTCTCCACCAGGAAGAACTTTCAACAATTTTCTTTTAGAACTAACGATTTCAGATGAGATAGACAAGGTAGAAGCATCTTTCTATTGCAATGACGGGGGAAAATCTTTTTGAAATACCTCAATTCCTGGAGGCAAAGTGAGGTACACCATAATATCGAGGCCGTCTCTCGATTTGATAACATGAGACTGAGTCTTGCCCAATTTGTACCTGCAAATTGTAGAAAGTCGCGAAGATTAATTTAGGCATGCATTTGGAAGAAAAACTTTCAATGACACACTAAATGGTAGGAAGCAGTGAAGGCGGGTTTACTCGTTTAATTGAGGATTGTGCTGAAAGAGCAGCGACAGCTTCTTGGATTCACGATCATATAAGTAAGTTTCTGTAGAGGAGTCATCAGTCTCGTAGGTCACCACCCACCTGAACCTCAGAAAAGACAGTCAATTAGAAACTATCTGTTGCAAAGAATGTTATGAAATTCATCACTGTTAATCGGAGCACGGAACTTACTTCTGATTTGATCGGTCTCGGCTTCCTATGAACATGTTACCAGGGTTGAAGCTTGTTAGCAAACCAAAATCCTCTTCGACACTGCAAGTCACACAAACTGGAATCATCAACAGTCAAAGATGTATGTAAGAATACATCGGAGTATTTTAATATTAGCCGTAGGTTGTGAATGGGTATTCGTTGTTGGACTCTTGAATTCGAGGTTACCTAGGGTGTAGAACCTCCCACTTCAGCTTGTCAGAGAAAAACCCTACAGCCAAATACTCTTTGGTTTGAAAGTCCATAAGCAACGCCTTCGAAATATCAAATCTGATCGGCATTACATCGATTTTGGGGTCTGATGCAATCACGGAAATGATCGACCCGTCATCTGTGCTTATCTGCCATTCAAATACAGCAGTTGTTAGTTCATTAGCATAGAAAATTTTCAGCACCCGATTGAACATTTCCAGAAACTCAGTTCTGGTGTGTCTACTCGGAACCTAAGTGTTCATCAGTCCAATAATATCAACTATTGCTGTATCTTCAGTCACACAGTAACTCTGAGAGATGAATTCAGTTCTCATTTATGGCTGCTTTTGGTTATTTACTTTGCTATTTCAATTATCTAGCGAAGCTACTGAAAGCTACACAGTTCAATAAAAAAACGAGGACTAAACTACTTTTCTAAAAAAACGCTACTTGGAAAGTTTAACACTAACCAAGAGCAAGCGAGTCGTTGGAGATTCGATAGATGACATGATGTACATCTGCTTTGGGTTGGGTCCAAAACCAATCTACACATTCACACATCACGTGTTCACTTTGAACTGTCGATATATTTCACTTCAATCTCAACCAACTCTGGAAAAACTGATGGGCAGAAGTTTAATGAAGATCACAACCAATACTTTATGATAGTTGCTATAAAGAGGAGAATGAGGACAATTTCTACCAAGGTTCCTATAAAAGAGAGAATGAGGACAATCTTTACCAAGGATCCTGATTCATGTGAGCACCAACGGAGAATGTCACGCCACTTAGACTCCAGTGAATCACGCACTCGGACGGTTTGGATTCCATAGAGCAAGTCAAATGCCAAGGCACCTCGAACAACAGAGCTGCTGTCGCACAACCAGTCCGATACATCTCCGGGATTCTCGGTATCAATTGCTCTCACGCCGGTCTTAATGTTCACTTCGAACTGAATATCATAGAAACATCAGGTTCCACCTTCAATGAATAATCTTTTTGAAATTTTTTACCAGAACTCTTTTTCTTTCGATACACTTGAATTTCCACTTGGTGTAAGCAACCACGACTTAGCAAAACATCTCATGCAGATGAGTTGATGTTAATGATCTGCTCGACTTTCAACATTCCAATTTGCAAAGGATACGTTTGTGACGATAGGTTGTTTACTCTGGACCTTCTAGACTGAACTTTCAATGGAATCTCTCCTAAATGTTGGTTTTAATGCTTGAAGTAAAGGAAGAATCTCCCTCTACCTTGTGTATGGTAACTCACCACATCGAATTGAGAGGGGTCGCAGATGTTCATGCAGAAGAGCATTTCATACGGGCGAGCCCCACTTATGCTGCTTGGTACCAGCTTTGAGCATACGCCCTGCTTCAACGGCGTCAGTCCTTGTACTGCACCTGTAGCTACCTCGACAGAAAAGAATTCAAAATTATCGCTTCCTGCAGCATAAAAAGAAGAGTTTTAGACAATCTCTTGGTCACCTTTACATACCACATTGTGATGCAATTTCAAGTAATACAATGTGTTCTCATTTTAAGTGTAAGTGAAGCAAGTAACTCTGCAGCTCAGAATTTTCTGCTTTCACGCAAAACTTGAAGGGCGTGATTAACCACCTCCATCGTCGGTTCTGTAAATGATGTATTCACCACTAGGATTCCAGATGCAAAAGTGAACCTGCACTAGGAAGAAGCATACAAATAGTAAGTATAAGACCGATCTATTGGCATAAACTAATATAGAATGTACAAGTACAATGTACCTCTAAATTCACAATGCTAAATCCAGGCTCTGATTCATTACCCCCCGACGCTTTTCGAAAGTGACCATCTTGGCCTCTTCGTCCGTGCCTTGAAGTGGTCGAATCCACTAATAAGATAAATACACAAAACAGTAGATTAGGAGGCATTACACACCGAAACTGTCGAAGGTGCAACAAGCCTTTTTCCATTCCACTTACACAATCTTCATTCAGGTACTAAATGCTTCCGGTGTTAGGCAGCCTCCAACTAACTATACAACAGCTTTGACGATCAGCAATATAAGAACTTCCTCATTGAGTCATTGTACACAAATAACAATCACACCGAGACGAATTAGGTCTTATTGACCAAGATGCGATTGGTATTTCTCTCTGAATTCTAATATTGACTTGTAGAAGATGCGAGTGAATACCACATTGAGCACATGATCAGGTGAGGGAGCCAAATAGGCCAGATTCAAGCCGTCAGGCGAAAGGCGGGCCTGCTCCTTTTGGTACGCGAAAAGAATTTCCATGGGGATGATGTCATTCTCCTTTGCTGGAAAAGTACAGAGGGTCAAGTCACAATCATCATCTCTTCTTCTCACAAAGAGAAATATTATCAATTTACACGGGCCCTTCCCAATGCCTGGTTCTAAAAGTTCGACACGGAGTACAATCCACAACCAAATGTACAGATGATCACAGAATATATCACAGTACCTTCGGTATGGCCATCTTCAGCTGCCACTGAGCCCATTCTGTCACCAACTCTGCCCTGAAAGCTCTAATAGAACCGCAACAGAAGCAAAAACACATCTCATCAGAGTATGTCAAAGATATTGAACATTCCTGCACCAATGAGTACTATTAGAAGCTTCGGTGAAAGGATTATACACAAGCTTTAGCTCGTAACCGTCACCTGCAAACATACAGAAGGTCAAAAAGCACATCGATCGTCACCTATACTGCGGCGGAGTTGGAACCGAAAGTGAGGCAATAGAGGCGAAAGAACAAATTGCAATGGCAGTACCAACATGACATATACATGTGCGGTTTTGGTGAGATGCAGATTACTCACCATTATGATATGAGGAGTTGCTGGTCTCTATTTGAGTGACGCAGGAGCACTGTCACCTGACACAACCACCTGCTGCAGGTCTGGTCAATTCTCCTGCATATTTTAATGTACTATAGCTACAAGTAACTTCCCGCATTTATGACTAAGACCGGCTCACCCTAACGACCCTACTTTATTGCTGTAGTCGAACCAGTGCTAAACTCTCTTCTCTCATTCGACATTTCTTGTCAACCATCACTCTGTCATTGGTATCCATATCCACCTCTGTGCTATTCTTAGCTCGTCAACATATACGCACATAAACCTGAGCAGTTGATAATTCAAGAAAGTAAAGATTTACATCAAGATTTACTAGACTGAGGTACTTGGAGCCGATAAGAGAGTAAATAAGAGCAGGTGATGTTCGAATAGACAGTACTATCTTTTCTATGCCAATGAGATTTGATAGAATGAGTACTCACCAGTAACGATGTCAAGAAACCGTTCTATTGTCAGCTTTCCTACATGACAGCTTGAAAACACTGTTTAGAAGCCCAATCTCATGTCGAGACAGAAGTGAAGGTACTGTCAGTAGTCAAAGAAATGGTTATGAGAAGTACACAGTCATGCTTTAGATGATGGCAAGGTAGGTCAGATACACCATCCGTGACGTAGGGTAAACGATCCGTATTCGCATTGAACGTGTGTGGCAGAATGCAAAGTCAATGAGAAGTGAGCATGCAACTCGAGTTATCGGTAAAGCAGTTCGGATACGAGAGGCTGATAGTCAGAGGTAGTGAAGTCTCGTTTAGGTTTCTTGAAGCTAGCTAGTGGATCCATTTCAAATCTTGTAAACAGATTGTGTGCAGATGCCTTTCCTTCAAGACGACTCGCTTGGCCGTGCGCGCTCAAACGAATTACTGCCGCCAAGCATCCATGGAGTGCTCCCTCTACAAGGATTCCGATCAAGAAAAATCATCAGCTGCATCATCTGCTTGAATCCGCAATGCCTGAATTCGCAACGCCAAATTAATGTTCCACTACTTGAATACGCAATGTCAAATTGGTATGCAACTGCTTGTCTGATTGACAATGCTTGAATAAGCGATTTTGTCAAATAAATACAAGAATCCACAAGGCATAAATTCACAATGCTGCCAACGCGATATACAACTGCTGGATTCCGCAATTTCAAGTCGAAACAAAAAGTGCTTCAATTCGCGATGTTAGCATCCGATCAGACTGTAGCACATACATGATAAGAAAGAAGACCTCGCTCGTTCAGATTTCCTCAATTTGTCCAGATTTAGTTGGATGTGGTATCTAGTTTGTGCCAAACTGACTGTGACAAGAAACTTGCTCGGAAATCAAGCTGCCGGTGCCGCCGAGAAACTTATCGCTGTGCGAAACCGCAAGTAAAAACAGCACTATACCGCTAATATGGCACGCCTGCAGTCCAAAACCTCATGTGAAATTACATTATCTGAAAGGACTACAGAGCGGAGGCAGCAGGAGGGAGCGACGCGCGACGACGGAGAAGAGAGATGCCGGAGCGAGAACACCCGAGTCGATCCGAGCTCCTTCGATTAGCCCGTTTACTTTTTCGTAAACTTTTTTTTTCAACTTTATAGATTAATTTCGTCTTTTGGGTACTGCGGGCTCTCTGATTGGTATGTGGAGAATGGATAGTGTAGAGAGAAGAGATATTCCATTATAGTGTAGAGAAAAGAGACTAGTGATATTGTATAAACAAGAGTGAACAAAAAGATTGAAAAAATGGATGAATGCGGGTTTTAAATGGTAGCATACACTTTTCCATGTTCAGAAACCTCCGCAAAGTCAGTATGCTCAAAATCAGAGCCAACTTCTTGTAGCTGCAAATGCTGTGAGGACCCGGTAGTAGTGGTCAACGGGGTATAATCCTCGAGTTTTGAAGCTAGGCGGGCTTCGTCGCGATCCCGGGGGTACGTGCGGTAGAGGCCCAAGTAGATGCAGCACGCGAGCGCCATGGGGATGCTGTATGTGACATACATGGCCTTTGCCAGTGAAACTGCGTTTTGTCCATCCAGTTTGCTTCCGGAGGTGAAGCGGAAACCATACAACCTCTCCGCCAGGAGGCCCACCAAGGGGGTTGTCAATGAGGATGTGAAAGACTCGCAGAAGCGGTCGAGGGCGAACACACTCGTGCGCGATTTCTCGGGTACAATTTCTGCAAATATGGGGCTGTCAACGACCAAAACCAAATTAGCTTCGTAGACATCGGCCAATGTCATGTAGCAGATTCAAAAAGGAGTTATCATGAGTAGAAAACTGATGAAAATGGGTTGGGTTAAGAGCTTACTTGTTGGTGCCAGGAGCCTCCCAGCACGTCATAAACCCAAACAGGAACAGGATACCCCCATACAGAACCTCGGTATTAGGGCTATCCTGCAAGATCACAAAAAGGACGACGGCGAACATCAATCCGAACAATTGACTCGATTGTGCAAGCATGATGCGCCCAGCGTTCGGAAATCGCACTGAAAGCACATCGCCAGCCCAGCCTCCAAACACACTTCCGAAGATGTTGCCTGCTACGAAGAGGCCCATGAGAATGGCCGTGGCGTTGTGCGAGCATCCCACGAGCTCCAACCACATGGGCATGAATGCTAGCGCCTTCCGTGGCACCGTGCCTGGAATCCCTTGCCCTACCAAAATCTGGAACGATCGGATTCGTAGTACTTGCTTCGCTTGGCGACCCACCTCCCACAAGTCCTCGCGCATTCCCTTCCACCACTTGCGCTCAACCCTGATTTTCCAAAGCGTTGTTATATGCCAGAGCTGAAACATGAAATCCTCGATTTGGTAGTTTTACATGTGCCAATCTAACATGTAACAGATACATGGAGGTTAATTATCAGATAAGTTTGACATGAAATTCTGACTTTTGGGAGCAATTGGAGAGCTTTTGAAGGGAAAAGCACTAACCTGGCCTGAGGTTGTCGCGGGTCCACAGCGAAGAAATACACAAGAAGGCCAGTGGCAGCACTAACAGTGGCGATCAAGTGAAAAGCAAAGCGCCATCCGGAAACACCGACAATCTCAGGAACACCCGCAAGCCCAATGGCGCAGAACCCTCCCAGGATTCCTCCCACGTTTCCCACTGATTGTAGGATTCCGAATGCGAATCCCCGTTCGTGTTCCTCTGTGGAGTCTGCTACTAGCGATTGGATTGCTGGGAAGGCTAGTGCTAGTCCCAGACCGTTGAATACCCTCGACACCGCAATCTGCCAAAACCATCCACACTTACACTTTCATATGCAAACAGCACTCGTATTATAAGTTTCTACATTAGTACTCCTTTACCATTGATGTTATATCCTGTATACATAAACATGAAACTCAAGAATAGGTTGAGTTAGTACTCCAGTACTAGTATAGTGCGATTACTCTAACACGTATAGACATGGATAGAATACGTTGAAGAAGTACTCTATTCATGCTCACTACTAGTAGAGAAATGTGCTGTTTCACAAGCATTTCCACCAAGAATTTCTCATTCTACCAAGTCTGGTGGCAATCAGATTGGTGGGATTGCCACACTTCTCAAACTAGTGGCTTGGAGTTCTTCTTCCTCCTGAAAATCGTTGTGCGCATGACAGTGAAACTCAAGGATCGATTGAATGCTCACACTAGTGTTAGTATTTTGCTCACTTGGACAAGGATCAGCAGTCAAACATGGCAGGAGAGGGTTGAATGAATACTCTAATCATTCTAGTATCAAAAAGAAGCCTGGAGTTCTTCTTAGATGTCTAGAATTCTAGAATGCAGGGGTGATATTAGCCATACCTGCCAGTAAGTGTTCGAGAATCCAGCGGCGTAAGTAGCAAGAGTCCACAGCAACGCCCCGAAAGCAATAACACTGACACGGTTGTGATTCACAGCGGCATACGCAGCTAAGGGCGAGAAACTGGCTTGAGAGAGCGTTCTGATCATGGTGAGCGTGCCCAATCCCACAGGGGAGACGTGCAACACGAGAGCGATCTCTCTGTACACTCCCGGCAGTAATGCCTCATCGGCCTGTGCGATTATGAGAGCTACACTTACTAGACATAGGGTTTGGTTCCTCGCACTCTTCGACCACTCCATCGTTAAAATCCTTACACAAACACCGGAAGCTTCAGCTCTTAGTCCATTACACGCAAACGCTCGATGAGAGAGACCATTGCAACAACGATCAGTCTCCTGAATGTAATGCAAGCTACGCAAGAGTAGATTGGATAGGGTCCAGTGTCGGTAGCTGTAGTTTTTGAGTATCAGTCGAAAATGATCAACCTTCAGAGTGTGTTCTGCAATCCTGTCTTTGAAGAAGCAGATGGATTGGTAGAGAGAGCGACAGAAAGTTAGAGACGATCGATGAAGCTTCCGACAAGGACACAGTTATTTCAACAATGGTACGGGTAGAAGCACCTCATTGTACTAGCTGTGGTACCTGCATGTTTGTTGTACTTTTAGGCACTAGTTAGACAAAAAGTAGATTGGAAACTTCCTTGTCTTGTTGTACAACCTTTGAAGCCTTTTCAGATGATGTATTTTTCAAGTTCCAACAACTAGATAGGAGTTAGATAGGGAAGGGCTCATTGTGTCCGATAAGAATTATTTTTACTTGGGGCGGGTTTATACTACAAGCTAATGCTGGAAAAATGAGTTGGGTTGCAAGAAATCCACCCCTCCCATAGGTAGAGAGGCTGAGACAGACCTTTATAGTGTGGGCAAATAATACTTTAATATTCTTGTTTTACATCCATTTTGCTTAATTTTAGCATCTAGTAGTGTCTGATATAGCTCCCAGCCAAGCAAAATGTAAAACCATTCGAGTGGGTTCTTTTCTTCTTCTTGGAGTCCACTATTCAGGAAGAACCGTCAATCAGTTGTAAATCAGCCGAACGAAGTTGTCAAATTACCGATTCAATTTGAAAGAGTTAGGTTTTTTTCCAGCTCATATTCTAAATATCACCAAAGTATCACATGGGTATCATGCAGGTTTCAAAAAGAATTACCGAATAATTTTATGAGGAAGGGGATAATAGTTGGATTGTGTTAAAAACTTCCCGAACACTACTGGGTCATGTCAATACAATAAATGCACTTAAGACACTTTTTTGATCATGGTCCCAAGAATCCCATGCACATGCGACATGGGATGGATTGGCCTCCATTCTCCAATGGCCCTGGCCCTAGTGTAAACCCACCTTTAATTATCGGACTTCATTTTTATAAGATCCACTCATATGATTCGTGCTCACCGGTGCTGTACAGTAGAACTCGTTTCGTTGACATTGAGGACCATTGTGTCAGTGGCTCATGAATGCGCGTTGCAAGGAAGTCAACTATTTTTGGTTTTCCCAATTTTGGCTCAGGACAGTGGCTCTCATGAGAGCATCTTATCACGGATATGCTGAGGACCTCATGTACCTTCGCATTTCATGTCCTTCATGAATGAAAAAACTTCTTTTTCTACGCCAGTGCCATGATTCTTTATCACGAATTCTACTAGAGAACTCATGTAGAAATGTTTCATTTCACTAAACTTGGTAGAGTTTATTTTATTCGCTCATCATCGAATTTATTCCACTACACAAGAGTTGTTGAAGAAGAGTGTTTCGGACGTGAATTGCAAACCATAACACTAGTCACCATTAGTGTTACAACACTAATTTTAGAAGAAAACATTGAATGTGATAGCATGCAAACTTTCTTGGCCAGACACTAAATCCAATCCATGTTCCCCCTTGGAATTTCCAAATATGGAGGGAGGTTAATAAAAGGTTGCCCAGTATTTTTTTGTGTTTAACCCCTAAAAATCCAGGGGTTTCCTTGACCTCCAGAACCAAAAACTGCCATTTTTCACCTTCGTTGGGAGATGGGGAAATGGAGAAACTTTTTTTTCTTGTTTTAGACTTTGAACCGTAAGATCTTGTACCTAACTTGTATACAAAGGACTGGTCAAAATTTCAACCGTTGGATGTTTTTCATTTGTGAGATCATAACAATCAAAGTTTGACCAACACTTTTTTTTTGCCACTGCGTGAGAGGCATTGTCTAAATGGTGCCAAGGGCAACTTGATGATTGTTATTCCAAATATTTTTCCCTCATTTTTTTTCATGTAGGTATTCAAGTTGGTTATGCTCATGCAAAATTTTAGAGACCAATTCCACTTTTTGACCTTAATGTAAAATATTTTATGAAAGAAGGTCTAAAAACAACCATATAGTAAAACAAGCACCACGTATGATATATTTAGTTTGAGAAAAATCTCGACGGTGAGAAGGTGCATTTATGATAATGTGAATTTTGAAAAAAAAAATCTTGGAAAAAATCCAAAATCTCGAATTTTGGCAATTTTTGAAAGAAAAAATTGTAAAATTACTAGAAATTGTGAAGATTGTTTTTGAAAGTTTTGGAGGCTGCCCTTGTAAAATTGGTAAACTTTTTGACTTCGGACACATTGGAATTTGAATAGTAATTTGGTAATGAACATATTTCTAAAAATAAAAAAAATAAAAAAAATTATTTTAAACTGCCCGATTTGGATTTGAAACCTAAAATTTCTAGATGAAGGTTATAAAATTAAAATTTGACTTTGAAAATTTTACCACATACACATTACTGCATGTGGAGCACCCAATAAAAATCTTAGGCAAAAATATCAGTTTAAATGCTTAAAATGAGCTGCCCGAAATCTCAGAAAACCGAATCGGCTTTCCTGGATTTTTAGGGGTTAAGGCCTTAACCCTTAAACGCCCATGGGGTGTGAAACGGGCAGCCCAAAATTGGGTCAAAGCATCTTTTGGACTTGGGCATCATAAATAGTGCACTTTTTGAACAAGGGCATCATGAATGCACCAATCAATGATGAGCTTGCAACCTCCTACAAGGTTATGTACAATCCCAACCTCGCTACCATAATCCTTTCAAAGCACAAAATCACTCATACAAATTGTGATTTAAATTGTAAAATTTCACTTTTTGAATGCATCACAAGAAGGTGACCAGTTTGACATCAAAATATAAGTGAAAAGTTGAGTACAGTGAGAGCTAGCTACAGAGAAGATTCTGTTGGAAGGTGACCCCTCGGGTCACCTTGGGCGTTTAAGGGTTAAAATTCCAAGAAGAGGCCCCCTAGGGGAAAATGGGGGTGCAGACCCCAAATTTCAAAAAACAAATTTAAAAAAAATGACTGTGAGGGGTCAAAAATGGAAAATCAAAAAACTGGGGCTCCACCTAAGTGGGGAACATGGATTGGATTTAGTGAGCGACACTTTCTTGCAAGTGGAAGACTATTGAAGCTCAATAGAGAGTGAGAGAGAATACAAACATCAAATCTTACACACAAGGTAGAGCAATGAATGCTTGAATGAGATACATACTCATTCCAAGCCCTTGCTTATGTATCCATAGGTAGGCACATGGTGCTACAAACAATATGGGATAACCGAGAGGCTAAGTCCTCTCTTGTCTCTCTAAGGCTTTTAGGACCAACCCTCTTCAAACACCCTAGAGGACTAAGACCTAGCCTCTATTACTTACTCTAACATACTCTAAAACCTATTAGTTGCTCTTATAAACTACGAGCAACCTAATCTCTAACACTCCCACTTTGCGAGTAGTTTTCTCCTCGCAATCCCATCTCCTTGTGCCACACCTTGGCAAACGCCTTGGTCCACATATTTCCCACCATGTCCTCCATTTGCTAATACCTCAAGCTCTCCTCTCCATCTTCTAACTTTCCCCTTGATTTTGGCAACAAAGCCAATTCCCATGTGCCATTGGCCATACTAGATGTCTACTGTCTTTGTTTTGGTCAACTCCCACTTCTTGCATGCACACTTTCAGAAAAGATCACCCAAACTCAAAGTATCATAAAAAACAAATAAGATTTGCACGTTCAACCTCAATGGATGGTGGAAGAATATGGTTTAACCACCACTCACCAAGTAACCTCCTCTCCCTTATTGGATACCATGGGCCTTGTACACGCCGCCCCTCATCAATCTTCTTCATGTGATTCAACCTCCACATCCTCCTCTTGTGTCTCTTTCGGCTCTTGCACTCCTTTAGGCTTTTCTCCAACTTGAGCCTCTTGTACAACGCACGCTGAAATTGGAGTTGCATCCACCCCAATCACCATATGTCAGGGACACGGAAACAGATGATAAGAATATGTGGAAACTAACAAGAACTGACAGGAGCTTGAATTAACAAGAAGAGTATACGAACAACAACAAGAGAGATGAGCTAGAGCTCCAAGAGATGCGTTGTCGATACCGGGTTGCCCTCACCGACTCTTATATATACTAAGCTAAGAAGAAGGTTCTCCGTAACCTTCCTCAACCTAGGACCTTCTAGGACCTTCCAAGAACTTCCAAGACCTTCCGTGCTTCCGGGGCCTTCCGGAAACTTCAAGGACCTTCCAAAACTTCCAGAGACTTCCGAAACTTCCGGAAGTTTCCTAAGCTTCTAACCCTTCTAAACCTTCCTAAGTTGTGTACCTAGTACGTGGCCGTGACACAGGGAATCTTCAAGGAATCTTCGAGGAATCTTTTAGAGAATCTTCAGAAAATATTTTAGAAGAACCTTCTAGAAACTTCTTGTGTATGTCCGTGACATCACCTCCCTTCTAGCTAGCGAGGGGTTTTCAGGTAAGCGGCGTTGTTGTTAGTCAATACCAACGCAGAAAAATGAAAATCTGCGCATTTACATCCGCAATAAACTCCAATTGTTGTTCACGGCGCAAGTGGTTCATCGGTCGGCCTCGCCAACGATAGTGGCCGACGCCTTCCACTTCCACGACGGCGTGAACTTACGTGTCTTCGTTATGGAATTGTCCCCGCAAACACACCTTCCTCAGCGACCATTGAAAGCGGGCTCGACCAAATACAATCACCAACGATCGATTCTTCCGGAATCCTCCGTCGGCGTCGTGGCGTGGGCGATTCTTCATCTCTCGTCCGCCTTCGAGAGTTGGTTGGTTGAGATGGCATAACCTGTATGCTTATCTATCTCTCGACTATCCATGACTAAAAACCAAACTATGACTATAGAGAAATTCTATCTAGAACAAAATATATGTAAATCAAATGTGAATCGAGGTTGTGTTCACTCTCCCCTTTTATTCTCCCGGTGGGCGGCGCGTCACGAGAGAAGTTATCGTCGGAAAGCGCTTAGGTTTATGAGGATATCGTTGATGAAATTCTGTCACCTTTTCCGCGCATTTACAAGATTTTCGTGGCGTGTTCCCACGTTCTTTCATTGATGTCGTATCCGCTCCAACGCACAAAATACTCCAAGTTTTTCCTTCCTGGCGCGTGAATCCAAAGACCTTATCCACCTCATATTCCTCGTGGTTCTCAATTTCGATCTTAGGTGGCGGCCCTCGCACTCTTCCCGGAAAAGTCGACTCGATAAGGTTCCAATAAAGACACGTGGAAGACCTGGATGTCCTTCATAGTAGTTTGCAGAACTCCAACCGATCGCCACCTGGATTGATTTGTTTGGGATGGCAAATGGTCCCAATCTTCGATAGTCCAACTTATCACACGGCCGCTTGGTCTTGATATTCCGTCGAAGCGACCATACTTTATCTCCGATCTTGAAAGTAGGTCTCATTCCGAAATTTATCTGCGGACGCCAGACGACTCTTGGGCGGTTTGCGATTGAAGTCTCGGCGTTCTTGAAGTTCCGATAGGCGCTTCGCAAAATCTTCTTTGTTTGGTTTGTTATTGGCCATCAATTATAAATCAAGCTTCGGTGGTATCCGTAGTTGGCGAAGAATGGTGTTTGTTGGGTCCGACGCATTTAATAGTGTTGTTGTAGGCGAACTCGGCAAGCGGTAGATACTGATCGAATCGTCTTGGCGATAGTTGATGGTGCAACGTAGATCTTTGCTTCCAATACTGATTCACCCGTTCCGTCGTCCGTCGGTTTGAGGATGAAATGCTTAGAAAAAGCGATATCCACCTTCATATCTCAAATAGAGATTTCGAACTTGGAGACGAACCGGGTTCCGCGATCCGACACAATATCATCCCGACAAGCCGTGATAACGATATACATTATCAAAAAGAAGCCTTTCTTTGATCTTCGCCGACGATGTCTTCTTGCGAATAAAATGCGTCATCTTCGTCGGCCGATCTACCACAACAAAGATCTTTGCTAAACGAGTTTGAAGGCGGCAGGTCCGTAATGAAATTCATGAAATCAAGACCACGGTCGATGCGGGATAAGCGAATGGCCGCAAAAGTCCATAGGGGCGATGCCGGGGTTCTTCGACTCAACAAATATCACAAGAGAGAACAAACTCCTTCACATCCTTCCACATTTGGGGCCACCGTAAGCTCTCAAAAAAATAAGCTCCAATGTCTTGTTGTATCCAAAATGTCCCCGCAATTTGGAAAAGTCATGGCGTGATTGGAGACTCGTCGTCGTGTTCGTCTTTTAAATATACGATCGCTTCTTCAGCAAAAAAAGATCTCTCCTCCACTCAACTTGTCATTATCAAGACGCTTCGATCTCGGAGCTGCTGCAATCTTCAATTGTCGCAATGACGTATCCTGGTTAAGGAAGTCCGTATCAATTGGCGTAGCGATGAGCGCAAATTCTAAAATGCTCCGGTTTCAAAGAATAGTGCATTGTTGATCAAACGCTTCTCCAAATAGGCGCTGCGAATCGATCTCGCCGATAAGGCGTCGGATAGTCCTTGTTGCTTCCCAGGCCGATAGGTAATAACAAAGTCAAATCGTGACAACGACATATTCCACCGAAACAGCGTCGATTCAAGACTCGAGCCGACATAAAGATCTCAAAATTCTTGTGATCCGTGTATCGGTCACCTGATCTGATGTCTGCCGCCTTCGAGAAAGTGTCGCCACTCTTGGAAGGAATCTACTATGGCAAGAAGTTCCTTATCGTGGATTTCATAATTGATTTCAAAGATTGGTAAAAACTTTCGAGAATAGAACGCCACCGGATGAAGCTTCCCGTCCCACGTCCATCTCATGAAAGTATGGCTCTCAAAGCAAAATCGAAGCATCGGTCTCAAATAGAAGGCGCTGTAAAAAGTCGGGATGTCACCAAGATTGGAGGTGTGATAAATGCCATCTTAAGGTCTTGGAATGCCTTTTCTCGCTGAGGTCCCCATTCGAGCTTGTCGCTTCAAGTCAACCGAGTGAGTGGAGCGGCGGCTCGAGAATAATTAATTCTTGATGAAGATTCGATAGAAGTTAAGAAATCCAAGAAAACATTGTGCGCCTCTAACCGTCTTCGGACCTCCCACGATACAATTGCTTCCACCTTCTTAGGGTCCATCTTCAAACCGTCTCGTGGTTGCAATGAACCCTAAAACTCCATCTCGGTTTTGGTGGAATAGGCACTTCTCCAACTCTGGCGTAGAGTCGCCGTTCTCGTAGTTTCTCGGCGACCAAACGAACGCGTCTTCTCGTGTTCTTCTTCGTTTCTGAAAATATCGTGATGTCATCCAGATAGATGACAACAAAGTCGTCGTCGCTCCCCCGAAGATGTCATTCATCATGTGTGTTGGAAAACACCGGAAAGATTGGTAAGGCCAAAAGCGCATTTACATTATATTCAAATGGCCATACCTTATGCGGAACGTTGTCTTCCACTCGCCTCCTTCCTCGATCCGTACGAGGTTCTAAGCCCCCCGGATCAATTTTTGTAAAGATCTTTGACGCCCGAACCGCTCCAAGAGACCAAAATCGAGAAACGGATAACGATTTTTCTTGGTTACCTTGTTGAGGCCTCGATAGTCCACGCACATTCGTAGCGAGCCATCCTTCTTCTTTACAAACAAGATCGGTCTTTCACCGGCGACTTTGAATGACGAATGAAGTTCTTCGCTAGATTCTCGTCGATATCTTTTCGCAGCTCCGCTAACTCCGTTTGAGAGAGATTGTAGATTGGGCCAAAAGCGGTTGTCTTTCTTCTTGCGCGTCTACGGGCGCGATCGTATGGCCGATCTTCCCGGTAGTATGTCCGCGTTCTTCTTCTTCAAACACGTCCTAAAAATCCTTATATTCTTTCCAGATATCTTTGCCGTCGAACTCTTCTCCGTCTTTAGTTGAAATTGCATAGATGACAAAAAGTCTTTGCTTCTTTGGATGATCGTCTTTAACGCCCTTCTTCCAATAAACAATGGTTTCCTATCTTGGGATGTCTACTAGGTTGGCTCTTGGAATGTTCTTTGGAAAAAGTCATTTTCCGCAACTTCCAATCTATGGTAGGGTTATGTTGTTCTAACCAAGAGAGACCTAGGATGACGGGGTTTGACGGGGTTTGAAATGACATTAAAAACGACGTAACTACTATGGTCCTTAAACGCCACCTCTATAGTCTTGATTCACGCGGGTGACACCGCTTGGAATGATAAAGGTCGTCCCATCTATCACCTCTACATAAACAAGTTTGGACTTACATGCTGATTTATCTTGTGGCGCTTAAGAAATTCTTCATCTAAAAACAAGTAGATGCTCCCGAATCTAATAGAGCTAAAGTTTTGTGTTTTTGAGGACCAAGAGACAAGGGAATTGTAAAACAACGGGCGGGTTGGGTAAAGAGAACTGATTGTTGTTGTGGCGTCAATCGTCCGCCCGCATTCTTTTCATCAGAATGGGCATCGTCGTTTCGCGATCACCGCACTCCTAGTCTTAACAATGCGCCGGTTCTCGCTTCTTGGGGCAATTTCCAACCTTGTGGCCTTCTTCTCCGCAGATCTAAACAGAGTCCTTCTTCCATACGCCGTTTTCTCTTCCTGAGTAAGAGCTTTTGTGCGCGCGCGTCGATTTGCATGCTTCGCTCCGAATGAGAACTCAAATTGTTTGCCGACATACTCGTGGTGTAGCGACTCGTTTGGTATTTTTGCGGCTACTGGCTTGACGACGCTTGGAATAAACGGTTGTCGCACTTTATAGCTTGGCTAAAATGGCTTCGTTGAGCGTTTGCGGATCGGGAAGAGATAAAAGTAGGTCCTTCACATCATCCTCAAACCCCAATAAAACCGACTCATCAATCTCAACCCGATTGATGTCACTGCCATTGTCTAAAATCCGATCGTGAAGCGATGCGAGCGCATTCCTTGTCGTAGTGATCGGATCTTTGTTGTAGGACCTTGTCGTGTTCGCCAAATCTTCTCGCAAATGCCGCCAAACGTCTCAAAGTTGCTTCGGAATTGGCGATCGTTTACCGAACAAGGGGGCAACCACGCGCAAAAAGCTGCCTCGTAGCGAGTTCCAACAAGTCCAACACGCGCTCCTCCGTCGGATATCGTTCGGCCAGAAATCGTTATCAACTTGATTTGGTTGACAAAACCCGAAAACTTGGAACGCGTTCCGTCGAACTGTCGGAAGACTAACTCTAGGCTCCTTCCGTTGTTGAATCATTGGGTTTTGTTGAACCAAAGGTGTAGTCGCCTCCTCCGGTGTAGTTCTTTGAGACCGGTGAATCCTGGATGATGTTATCCCGGATCTTTCCGTCATTGTGAAGTCTTGCCATGGCTCCTTCTATCTCCGCTTGTCATGTGATAATGCAAAGAAGAAAGACTCATGATGGCGTCCATTTGGATTCCAAATTTTCACCCATAGTAAACGTCTTGATCTTTGACTAAATCTACGAAAGAAAAGAAAAAAAATTTGACAAGAGAACAATATTGGTTTAGAGGAGGGTAATCCGCAACCTCTAAAACACTAAAGACACCTTCGAGAAGAGGGGTAATCCACTCTTTAACAAGAAGGGACTAACTCGATATTTGTGAGAAGGTAGTCTCGAAAAACTGTCGAGGACACGGAAATGTATGATAAGAATATGTGAAACTAACAAGAATCGACGGGAGCTTGAATTAATGCTAAGAGTATACGAACAACAACAAGAGAGATGATGAGCTAGAGCTCCAAGAGATGCGTTGTCGATCACCGAGGTTGCCTCTCACCTCGACTCCTATATATACTAGCTAAGAAGAAGGTTCTCCGTAACCTTCCTCAACCTAGGACCTTCTAGGACCTTCCAAGAACTTCCAAGACCTTCCGAAGCTTCCAGGGGCTTCCGGAAACTTCAAGGACCTTCCAAAACTTCCAGAGACTTCCGGGAACTTCCGGAAGTTTCCGGAAGCTTCTAACCTTCTAACCTTCCTAAGTTGTGTACCTAGTACGTGGCCGTGACACAGGGAATCTTCAAGGAATCTTCGAGGAATCTTTTAGAGAATCTTCAGAGAATATTTTAGAAGAACCTTCTAGAAACTTCTTGTGTATGTCCGTGACACCATAGTGGCTCCAAACTCCCACTTGGATGCATCTCCACATTCGCATCTCGACAAGTGGCCTCCTCCGCAATCACCACATCACGAGCCGCTGAATTTGATATACTATTCTTGATTTGCATGCCATTTACCATCCTTTCAAGGACCTTCAAATTCTTCACATTCAACGCCCAAGGCGCCTATGGCGTAGCTCTCCAAAGCGCTGATTGTGGCATTTGGTGTCCACATCGGCCATATCATACATGAGAACGGCATTTGATATAAACTCGCTTCTCTTGGCAATCTAGCAATCACCTTCCTATTTGCAGCCCACAATGCATGCATCATCATCAAACTCCACCTTTAAGCCATTAAGAAGCAAGACTTTGCTATGGATAACAAATTTCTCTTTAACTTTGGGATGTGGAAAACCTCCTTTATGTTGATTTTGTCTTTTTACTCCCATCACCTTCACCTCCTCAACAATAGCGCCAACTCCGACCGCATCACAATACTACCATCTCCTGCCGGTGCACATTTCGTGGTGGTGATATTACCTCATATGTTTGAAATCTTTGCCCTATGAGGTGACATGTGCTTGGTGGCTCCCGAATCCATGATCCACTTGTCAATGGTGTTGTCATCTCCATCTCCATTTCGCAGCGCGACGCTTCTTCCCACATCTCCTCTTTTTTTTTGCAAATAACGGGCGCTTACAAACGATACTCCTCCTCATTGTCTTTGTTTCTTGCAACATTGGCACTCTCTTTCTCCTTCTTGTCTTGGAAGCAATACCTTGCAAATGTGGCCCGGTTTGCCAAATCAAGACAACCTTGGCCCATTTTCAGATCCTCCCTTTGTTTTGAGCCGCCACCAACGCTTCTTCACCACTTTGAGCACCCTCTCTTCCTCCTCTGACACTTCATGCATCAACCTCGACACCACAAACTCCATCTTAAGGCCAAGAAGGGTCAAGGTCTCTAAAGCCGTTATCAAGTCTTTCAAATGAAGATGGGAGACTATCAAGCAAGCGCCATAACAATATCCTCCTCCTTCATGGGCACATCCAAGCAGACAAGTTGATCCGCAAGTGCCTTGATGTTGTTGATGTGCTCCAACAAGTCGCCCTTCCTCCATCTTGATTGTGAAGAACTTGCGCTCAAGAAGAGGATGTTGGCCAAGCTTCTTGTCTCACGCAGTTGCAGCACCCTCCATGCTTCCGATGGTCCTTTACAACTCTTGATGTGAGCAAGTTGGGCATCCACCAAATTGAGCCCAATCACGGACATGGCCTTCCTCACCCTCCTTTGATAGTCCTTCTTGTCCTCATCACTGCATGAGAAGGTGGTGCCTCCTCCGCGCCTTCAACAATCTCCCACAAGTCCATCCCGGAGAGCGCCAAGTTCATCTTAAACTTCCAAAGGTGGAAGTTGTTGCCATTGAACTTTTCAAGACCCTTACACTCTCAACCTCAAAAGAAGCCATGGCTAAACACAAGCGCCGCCTCTTACAACACCAACAACCCAAATCTACCACCTAAACACTCAAATCAGCCCCTTAGAGTGTGCAAAACACACTTGTGCACACAACAATGCACAATAAGCCACTCCAACACTCAA
The DNA here is from genome assembly GCA_037043015.1 of Bryum argenteum. Taxonomy (NCBI): domain Eukaryota; kingdom Viridiplantae; phylum Streptophyta; class Bryopsida; order Bryales; family Bryaceae; genus Bryum; species Bryum argenteum. The sequence goes on from CM073330.1 coordinate 11,079,590, forward strand.
AAAAGCAAGATCCACTTGCTCCCAGATAAATCAGATCACACTCAAGCTCTTTGACGTCCAAATGCTAGATCTAGGCTTCCCCCACACCCACAAGGTGTATATGCACCTCAAAGCACTCAAATCAGCCCTCAATGCCTCCAAATGAGTACTTGTGCACTCCCTACACTAGATCAGCCCTCAATCTATGTCAAAGAAGCTTCTAGATCAACAAATTACTCAAACAAGCAAGATCCACTTGCTCTTACACTAAAACAAGCAAGATCCACTTGCTCCCTCTCAAATTGGATCAAACTCAAGCAATTTGACCTCCAAATACTAGATATAGATGTCTACTACACACACAAGGTCAATTTGCACCTCTAAGCACTCAAATCAGCCCACAATGCTTCCAAATGAGCACTTGTGCAATCCCTACACTAGATTAGCCCTCAATCAATGTCAAATAAGCTTCATGAACCTCAAATCACTCAAATCTCAACTTAGGAGCCTTAAGACACCTCTCTTGCACCACAAATGCTCAAATCAGCCCCTTGTGTGCACACATGCACCACAAATGCTCAAATCAGCCCCTTGTGTGCACACATGCACCCTAAAAGCTAGATTCAGCCCTCAATTCCGCAAGTGCACTCAAGTAGATCACAAAGAACACTCCTAAGCTCAAAACCACTCTCAACAAAAGGATTTGATAGCCATCAATGCAAATCAAGACCTTCTTGTGTTAGAAACACTCTAACCAAGACAAGGGAAGCTCACAATCCTCCAATGCCTTCAAGAGACCTCCAAACACCTCCAAAATGCTCCAATTGCCTCCAAATGCCTCAAATCACCTCCAAACACCTCCAAATGGTTGCAAACACCTCCAAATGGCTCCAAATGCTCCTCCAAAGCTCCAAGGAGTGCAAATCAGCCCTCTAAGTGTGTGCAACACCTCCTTGACCTCTCCAAGCCTCCAAATGTATTCAAACTCAACCTCACCACAAGAGTAGTGGGCCCATAACCTATTGAAGCTCAATAGAGAGTGAGAGAGAATACAAACATCAAAGCTTACACACAAGGTAGAGCAATGAATGCTTGAATGAGATACATACTCATTCTAAGCCCTTGCTTATGTATCCATAGGTAGGCACATGGTGCTACAAACAATATGGGATAACCGAGAGGCTAAGTCCTCTCTTGTCTCTCTAAGGCTTTTAGGACCAACCCTCTTCAAACACCCTAGAGGACTAAGACCTAGCCTCTATTACTTACTCTAACATACTCTAAAACCTATTAGTTGCTCTTATAAACTACGAGCAACCTAATCTCTAACAAAGACTCCATTGGAGTTGATGACTTGCAGAAAAGACAAAGAGCATTGATTGTAAAAGCAGCCCAAAGTGAACACTAATCTTGCAACTCTAGTGAGTAACTTTTAGTTAAAGTTAAGGACGCTATTCTTCATAAAACAATAATCAACTACTCTTGTGTAGTGCAAAGTCCAATCATGTAAATAAATTCTTGTCGAATTTAGGGAATTTAGGGTGGTTCTCTTCTATTCAAATTTATGCAGTGTGTGATAGTTTGATTGAATTTCATCATCGAAGGATCAAGCCAATGTTCATATCTTATCTGGAATTTTCCATGGATGGATCCCAATACTGTAATTTTTTCTTGACTATCGAATACTTGATACGAGACACGAGCTGACAATGGTCAGAATGAGTTAACCTTTGTCTCAAAATGTCCTGATATACACCTCCTCAGAAGAATGGAAAATCTTGAATCTCATGTAATCTCTAGAAATGGTTTAAACTTAATGTACAGAATTTGATTGAGAAGATGCTCTTCTAGTCTTGAAGGTGGCCAAACTCCTCCTTCCAACGCTCGGACGCCTCCTCGGGAGTTCGAAACTTCCAAATATGAGGCTTCTTTTTCTCTCGCTCTTCCAGAATAGCCTGGCATTGCAAACCTATCAGTAAAACCCTGAACCTTGAACAGCAAAATTTATGCATGTTCCAACACAGCATGCTGAACCTTATTCAAGTATTTATGACATCGTTCTTTCGAAAGCTAAGATCAATTCCGAACAAGTATGAGCAGAAACGAATGCTGCAAGCATCAGTTTCTGTAGAACCCTTGTAGAACCAACATGGAAGTGAATTCTGGATATGTTTGAGGTCAGTTTGAGCAAGTAAGAGTTCCTCAGGGTCGTGAACCGCAAACGAATGTCGAAAGCAAATACAATATTCACCTCAGGCAGTTCATGCTTGTACTTGTAGAGTGTACCTACCTTTCTAGTCAGACTGCTATTTCTGATTGATGATAATGAAGGGAAGGGAATGAAGGTTGGAGTGCTTGAAGACATATGGAAACACCAAAGCATCGTCCACTACAAGGCTGATATACATATAAGTAAGAATTAGGGTTGTAAAAACGAAGCTTGTTATACCTGAACCTCATCAGCGGGCTTGGCCTTGAGAGAAATGCAATCGAACAACTCACTCCACTTGCTGCGACAATCGTCGAATGTGCCGTCTCTGTAATATCCGGTCATCTGATACACAGGAGCTGCAACACACAATCATCTCACCGTTGTAAGCAATCATTCATAGCGCTGAAAACCTCAAGGACCTAAAAAACGTCATGAAACTCAATTCATCACATCGACAGAGTCCTGTAGATGTTAATTTAACTGATAAAATTTCTGCAATAGACTTGACTACCCTACAAATTCGAGAAAGGCTCAGCGAAAATCTTTCGCGCATGTGTAGTGATTCTCTGTAAGACATGATAGCAGTCACGGATGCTTAAACCCTAATAGGGAGCTCTTAAGAGATGCACTGTAACAGAACCATAGAAACTGAAAGCACCTCATGAATCGCAACAACTCAATCTATCGTAAGAAATTCACCACTTCCAAGTGTAAGATTTTTTTTGATTGAAATGCTGAAATTCTGCAATGGACTTGACTCGATCCAAAGGTCGAAATACGATCAGAGAAAGAGGAAACATCTTCATCAACATTTCTCACAGAAGTGACTCTCTATAAGAGACGATAGCGCTTACGAACCCTTAAACCCTGATTTTCCTACTCATTGATTGTAACGTAAAATTCTGCATTAGGGTTCACTCTCCACAAATTGAAATGCGCAACATCTTTGTCAGCATTTCTTACGTAGTGATCCTCCGAAAGAGATGATAGCGGTTACGGTCCTTAAACCCTATTTCTCCTACTCATTGTATATGCTGATCAAAGAGCTAAAATACTGCAAAAGACTTGTTTCCCCTCACTATTTCAGCCAGGATTTAACACACGATCAGAGAAAGAGAAAGAATGCACATCATCTTCATAAAAACTTCTCAGTGAAATGATTCTCAGTAAGAAATTACAGCAGTTACGGATCCTTAAACCCTAATTTTCCTTTCCTACTCATACTGTATGTCAATTAATCGGGTACTAAACTTGCACCCCATCAATTTTCAGACACAATCAGAAAGCGCAACATCTTCATCGAAATTTCATAGAATAGTAGCAATTACGGATTTTTGAACCCTAGCTAGGGTTTAAGAGAGACGTACAATAACAAAACCAGAGAGCGTCCAGCTTCGGCACACACGACAGGCGCTTGGGCTTGGGAGCTTCTTTCTCCGGCTGCAATTGCAGCCCTTCGTCCCCCATGGCACCAACCCAACTGCCAAACACAATCACTGTCCGAGGTCAAGGCTCTTCCCGATGCTTTTTTCATCCCACACAGTGCATATGGATGAATGTAACCTGCTTCTCATCCATATAAGTAGGGTTTTAGCCCTTGAAAGTGATTCTCGAATGGTCAATTTGATTTGCGAGGACGACGCTGTGACTCGAAATTTGACACTCTCCGGGGTACGTTTCCAGAATATCATGGACCTGTTGATGAACTGCCTACTGTTAATGAAATGCGTAGTGGACATTTTCTTATGTAGATTTTGAGTTGCTCCTCTTGTTCGCGTGAAGAGAAGTTCTGTAGAGGAAAATTTCACTGTTACGAAGTCGATGAGCTCTCTATCATTTATATTATGAATTGTGTGCTTCCGAGGTTCTGATCATCGTGTCTTGGGATTGCGCGCACATTCTATGTATATCCGCATGCTCTTGTATTTTTCTGTCTGTTTTGCACTGTCGGTATATATTTTTTTCATTTTATCGAATTCATTGCTCTCGACGACGTCTCAATATTGCCTGTAATGAGATAGATTGTTCGGTTTCTTCTATGGTATGTTAGGAATTCGGAATGTTTTTCGTGAAGTCTCTCTTACTATTTGCGCTTTCAGGACATTTCAATATATCATTGCCCTCGACTTTTGAAATAGGCACACTTCTGTGGACTCTTTGCTTGTAGTGCTCACATGAATGACTTTGTTGTCTGCTCAGACTTTGGTTGTGGCTCCATGGAGGCTCTTTCGGAGGTGAGATCGGAGGTCTCAGCAACGATCAACCTAGGGGCAGAGGAGCACGAGGTGGTGACGTTGCAATGTCCAAAAGAAGCCCTTCTCTCAACCACGTTAGTCGAATTGAAGGAGAAATGTATGCAGATTCTAGGAGCTCATTTGCAACGGCATTCCGTCCCTTTAGATGAACCTGACTTGGACGTGCTGGACGAAACCATGGACGACGACGATAATGAAGAGGATGCCACTAGGAAGAAGCCTGTTGAAGGTGCGGCTCCACCTAAGAAAAAAAGTAACCAAACACCTTAATCCTCTACATCACATACCTTTTCTTTATCCATTCTGCTCTTTTTCACAAAGCTGATGTATTCTCCCCGTAGTGGAATCCTATCAAGATCACCGACTCTCCTCAATCACAAAAGAGGAAACTCGAAAGATAATAAGCTTGAAACAGCAAGCTCGAGCTCTTTTAGGGTTTAGGGTTTAAGCTCTCGTCCTTACACTACTTCTGTTTTCTTACATGTTTCTCAATTTTTTCCTTTTCAGGTAAAGGAAACAAGAAATGAAGAAGGATTCGTTTCGGCATACTAGAAGATTGAAAAGAGCTTTATTGCAATGGAAGGTGTTGAGAGACTGCTTTGCCAAGGTGAAGGGTCATGAACACAGCAGGTTACTTTGAAGCATGACAGCAAGAGCCGCTTGAAGGAAATCCTTACTGGGTCAATAGGTTCTCCTTGTCCTTCATCAACTGCATTAAATGAATCCAGTACTGTAGCTCGTTACTCATCAGGAGACTTCTTTTCTGTACTTTTTGCACTTACTGTAAAAATGGTCTAAGAGCACGTCCGTTCTCAAATAGTCAACATGTTACAACTGCTCAATGGTTTGAATGTTCCCAGACTAGTGTAGAATTGGAGTTTATACAGATTATACAAGAGTGCAGCCGATTGAAGGTTACATGAGCCGGCAACGAATGAATGTCGGTCGATTTGGACGAAGGAGTGTTCAACTTTTGTGCCCCATCTCCACTTACAGTTCTGGACCTTGGTTTGAGGGGTCGTAACCCAACTGCGAAATAAGTTTTTTTGCATTTACACAGCCACCCAAGTGGTTGGTTCGGAACCAGCATGCAGACACACATATAACAGCGGTAACACCGTTCCCATTTGGTATTAGGTACCTATAATGTGTTTGAGAGATGTCTGTTAAAGATGTGGAAAGTACTTAATTTCAGCTGAATTTCTGCCTTGCACTTTTAAGAAGCTCCTGATTGTGTTCATTCATTCTGCTTATGGTGCTTATTGTCATGCTCTGCCGGTGCGGTGCTTGATTGAATTGATGAGCGTCTGCAAACTTTTGGGTTCCGAAGATTGTCTGCTTGATTGTCTGCTTCTGCTCCACGTGCTTGAGTTTTCTCCATTTTACGAAGCGATTCCCTCCCTTCGCTCGCGTTCTCTTTCCGCCTCTGACACTTTTGGATTACCCCTCTTCTCTCCATAGCCCACAATTCACAAGCTCAGCCCCTGCTCCATAGAACCCTACATTAGATCGCAATTGAGGGTCTGGGAATCCTTTCCGAAGCTGAGCAGGTCCAGATCACTACTTTCTCATAATTTAGGTTTTGGGCTGATTTGCCATTTCCGTATCACCGCTGCTTTTCTAGAAGAAGTTTGCTCAGTTAGGGTACTCACTATACATCTCATTTCTCATGCAACTGGGATTCTCTGATGCGCAGGTAGCAGCAGACTTCGCCCTCGCAAACTTCAGGGCCTTAATTCCAAGTGGATATGGCCCAACTTTTCTACTGAAACTCGATTTCTTGAAACTCAAGCATCGTTGAAGAGAACCAGGATGCCTACTAGTTAGCAGCAAACCTGAGGATAATGAATCACTACGTTATCCGAAGCTTATGGAAGAAAAGGCGAACATAATAGTTTGCAGAATTGAATAACGATTGCAGACAAAAAAAGTATGCAGACACGATGAGCGATATTAAGACGAAAAGGAGCTCGAAATAAGGCACTAAGCCAAAGAGATTCCGATTTCTTCTTTTAGATGCTTAGATGATGGAGGTGCGTTGCTTTTCCTTGCAGTAGCTACAGCTCCATTTGCTTTTCACTACAAACTAACGCAAACTAGAGACTCCAAACGCGAGATATGTATGCAATTCGTGCTCGAAGTGGAAAAAGCATTTGGTCTCTTCCATCTCTAGTTGACTTTGTTTTGCAAGGACATCCGAATCACAGCAACTTTCTTCCTCGGCAGTTGAATTAGTCACTACGAATAAAAACTAGTGCCCACAACCATGACAGAATTCTTCTTTTGATGTAGGTGATGGAGGTTCGGACGTTGCTTTTCCTTGCACTTCACCTCCAAATGCTTTTCACTATCGGCATCTTAACCTTCAAACGTAAGGATATGGATACGGAGACAAGCAGCAGCAGCAAAGTAGTGATGGTGGCGTTCAAGGCAAAATTAAAGAAGAAACCATCGCATGCAGGGATATGGTACGCACTGGAGCGTCTTCTCAAACACGGCGACACTCTCATCATCCTCTCAGTTCACAAGGCGAAGAAAGTGGACATGTTACCCCATTTCCCCGGCCTCAGCGACAAGTGCACAAACATGGGCATAAACCTCCTAGTCCTCTCAAAAGTAGACGAAGACCTTGAGCTTACAACTTGCAGGGAAGCCATGATCCAACACGCTTCTCATGTGATACTAGACTCAAGCTTGAAGTCGAAGCCTCGACTCACATTCTACAAGTACAACCTCTCGTGCAACCTTACACGAGTTCGAAGAAACGGCTCAGGCTTGGATTTCATTCGGCCGATACAATCATCCTCTTGGGTTGCTCCGAAGCTTTTGAGCAATGACGAACTGATTGACGAGTTTGAATTCTCTTTGGGCGGTCCTCCAGGATCGGATTCGGAGCATCCAAGGTCCTTGCATCGGACATTCGAAAGCGATGCTCATTCTTCATCATTGGCGTATGATAGTGATGACCTTTTTAGCATTGATATTGGCAGAGGGAGTGGTGAAATGGGGTATTACATTGATGATTTGTTCAGTATTGATATAGGTGGTGGCTCTCCGGATCGGCAAACGGAGATTGATGTTGATTCGTTTAGTGTTAAGAAGTCTTTGTTATCAGGTTGTGATGAAGGTGAGGATGAGTTTGTGCATTTTACAAAAGCAGAAGTTCCTCAACGAGAGTTTTTTGCGCATATGATTGCCTTGGAAGCCTCTCGAAGGCAATAGAAGAAGCTCCATTGGAAGTCTCTTGAAGGCAATAGAAGCTCCATTGTACATGGAATTCCTTGTTCATATATAAATGTTATCAAATCAACCTTCTAAAGGTAGAGCACCTGAAATGGTCACTTTTGTTGATGCATTTATGATTGGGATTGTTGAATTTGTACATATTCTTGTACTGAAGTGTGAAAGGATCCCAATGCACCAAAGATTCTATGATATGAATTTTGTTTGCAAAAGTTATTAGGAGTCAAAGTCTCATTTGTGTGCAAATTAACACTTCCATCTTTGGTGTTGATATGTGGTGTTGATTCTTATTAGGAACAACTTATTTACAAGTGGTCTAGAAACAGAACTAGATATGCCACATTTACAAGTGGGCTACAAACAAAATAAGATATGCCATAAAGTTAAGTATTTATATTGTATTCACTGGAGTGGACACTAACCGTGTATCAAAAAGCTTGAATGGTTTTTGTTTATGATGATTGAGTACAATAGTTTTGTGAGTTTTTATTGAATATATATGAAAGGAGAAAAATGTGAGGATTGCTATGCTATATCAAGACTAGAAGGTTTCGGACCACAAATTTCACAAATTGACATTTGAATAGCGTATAAAAAGCATGCACTAGAGTTACATCCCGACAAACATGGAGGAAAACCGAGGAAAACCAATTAACATCGATGAGTTTTTGAAAGTGCAAAAGGCATACAACAATTTCACTAATGAAAATGAATAAGCTAAATTCGATAAATTATGTAAAGATAGAAAAGAACAAGAAAAGATGAAATCAAGTTCAGAGTGTGAAGTGTCTAAAAATGAAAAGCAATTTGGACATAAGAATACAAATTTATGAACAAGTACAAAATAGGGTAGTTTGAGCAACAAACGTATGTCATAAAATCGTGCACAAAAAGTTGAGAGAGGAGATTAAAAATATTAGAACAAAAAAGGGGGTCAAACATCTACATTTGAAGTTGATATACAAATATAAAGTAATCAATCCTTTAAACCTCCAGCTTTCGGATTTTAATGTGATCAATTTACACCTTTTTCAATTTTTGCATGCCATATCAACCTCCACCTTTGCTGCCTAATTAGAGCAAATTTAAAGATTGTTTTATCATCCACGCATTTTCTTTAATTTGTTTGCTCTTAACCAAGTAATGTAATTAACGTTTGTGATTGACAAGAAATCAATGGCTATTGAGAATTGAATGTGAGTGAGTTTTGGATGGAAAAATGAGCTCATTTTGAAAAAAACTCAACTCATGTCAACATATAATATGATGTAGAATTTTTTGTGAGAAACATCAAGTTGATCATAATTATGTGTCTTTTTTTAATGATTCAACTCCTCAAGCACCATGTGTTTTTTTTAGAAAAACTTAGATAGTGTAGAAACATCAATGCAAATTTAATGTCAAAATGGCTTTTATATAAATCAACTCCAAGTTAAATAGTTGTTGAACTCCTATACAAGGAAGATCAAACTATTATTCACAAGAATAATACTTAGCTCAAAAAATGGGAATAAAGCGGTGAAACTTATCCCATGCTTTACGAATAAAGAACTTTTGAAGTCAATACAAGAATGCATGTCATAATTTTATTCCTTCTCTAATTGAAATATGTATTTCTTGATGAGAATAGGTTTGGTTGTGGAATCCAATTCAACAAATTTGATAAAAAACGAACATTGTGTGAAGAAAATATGTTTCTCCAAAGTTTTGGGTTTCTCTTATAGAGTGATTAAATTCCACATTTGGGACGTTTAAGCGTTAACACTAAACAAATGGATTGGTGGGGCCCCCACATCCCACAAGAAGTCAACATCAACTTGATCATTGAAATTGCACCGCTTAATAAAAAATATCCCAAACATAGAGAAACTTTGTATTTCTATTTGCTAATTCTTAAAAATTAGCAATTGACTCATTTCCACCACTCCAAATATACTCCTTAAATGCTCAGAAATAGGTGCTCCTACCATAACTCTTACATTAATAACAATGTGATCTAAACTCTCTATTTTCTTCTTGATGTTGATTTCCCTAAACGTAACTCACCCAGATGTACGTTTACGTCTTGCATGTACACCATCTGTACATGACGTGATTTCTAGTTGTGTTGGGATCACACTCTGTTTTCAGTGGACTCGCAGACTGACAGGGAATTGCTTGGAGGCCACGGCTATGGCGCTTTTTCCGGAAGCGTGAAGCTCAAGCTCGGAGACGGCTCCATAGCCTCTCTTAGCCAAATCATATATTCCTCATTAATTTATCTCATCATCTGAAGCTTCCAAGACCGCGGATCCCACCATCAGAGCCCGGGTAGTTGGAACGATGCTCGTCAAACCTTCCGACGAGTATTCGAACAGCTCTCTCGAACACTGATTTTGTTAATGGAGATTATGTCGAAAGCTAAACCTACAGGCTCCCCGATTATTGCGCCTAAAATATCGTAACGACTAGTTTTCATTTTCTACGGGAAGAAAACGGATGCTTATGAGTCATAGAGTTGTTTTTGAAAAGAAGGATCGAGTCTTCACACTACGGTAATGTTGCATCGATGTATGTTGGACCTCCAAGACTTCTGTAAGCTGTGGAACGAACGATTATTGTCTGTAGTAACGGCTCTGACAGATGGCTTAATGAAGATATTGAGGTGCTACAGTCAAGTATCCCCGAGCTTGCTTCATCCATAAGCCTCGTGAGGAATTCCATCACTGTGCGTTCGTGCTCTGAAAGGAGTCCGTTGGCTCGAGACTTCACCTTGCCATGCGATGTGTGTTAAGGTCTCGAGTGCGGGTCTTACTTTCCCAAGGACTGCGTGTGAGGTCTCGGCAGTGCGGGTTCAAGTTTGCTAGGAGCTGTGAAAGGTCTTGAAAGTGCGGGTTCCATTTTTGCAGATACTGTGTGGAAGGTCTCGACATCCGGAATTATACTCTATGAAAGAGGACGAGTGGATGGAAGGTTTAGATGTGCGGGATTATAATCTATAAAAGAGGACGGGTGCAGGACATCGAAATAGATGAAGCTGGAAATAATGTCAAGTGAGGAGGTTTAGGATTGTGAGCTTCATACTGTAACGATTTTGTTTTTGGTTGACTCCACCTTATGTGGAGTCGAAGATATGACTATGACGCTCAGTAGAGTCTTGCTACGGTGGGAGCTCTGCTTTGTCTTCCTCCTTGTTTGCTCGCACTCGTCGACTACACAAGCTTCGTCTCTTTGGAAATGGTTTCCAGCATCAGCGCAGCCCGATCCTCCCTCAAGGGACCGAGATTGCTCCCGGCCTACTGACCTCGCGAAGTTTGACATTGAGACCGGGAGCTTCTTAAGTAGCTCCAGAGGGAAAGATCTTGTTGAGAAGGCTCGTCATCAAACTGCGAAGCATTCTTGCTGGCACAATGCGTACTCGGGCTTGCTCTCTTCTTGTCGAGAGATTTTGAAAGAAGAGGAGAAGAAGGCGCGGTTGGCTATGAGGCTGACGAACTGTTTTTTGAAGGTCTCAGAGAGGGATGCAATACACTGCCCTGACAATGTTCCTATTTCCAAGTGTACGAGTAGCCTGAGTGATCATACCAATTCCATCTTCCTCGCCTTCTTCATTGATGCGGCTTCTATGTGTCACCATCTCCAGTACGTTTTTCTTTTCTCTCCACTCTTCTTACTACTGTCAATCACTCTCTCTATTGAATTGAAATTGTCCGGTACTTTACGCTACTTCTAGTACCAAACAGTCCAACAAAACAGAGGGAGTAAGTCGGATTGGCAGCAATCATCTCACTTCTCCACTTCCTTGGATATTGTAGTTTGCTCAGCTCGGCTCACCGATGGCAATGTGCGCACATGTAGTCTAATGCGAATTTATCTTGTTGAATATATTTCCCGTTTAGCTCGTCAATGTCCTTGTCAGCTCGATTGTGGAAGGACAATCATCGAGTGATTTATCGGTCATGAAGAATTTTGGGAGATCTCAGAGAGGCTGAGCATTGAACTTCCAATTCTGAAGTCTTAAAGGCTCAAATAGGTCGAACCTAATTATGCTTTTACTCGCGCCTGCTATGTCCAACATGAGCCTGTTTGGCGCGTTTGAAATCAATTACCAATATGATGAATGAAACTGATCAAGAAATGGTTTGAATTTTACGTCTTCAGGCTTTAGTGAAGCGAGTTGTCAGAATAGCAATTGATTCGCATGAGCGAGAATTGCAATTGCATGTGCTTTTCTTTTCATCAGCGGTGTGAGGTCTGGAGAGTCATGTTTGTTGCGTACTTATGGTCTATGTTTTTTCGAATTGCAGGAGCGAATCCTTTAAGCAGGAAACTGAACATGTCATCAATGAGCTCAAGGGCTCTGCACACTCGGTGGAGGCTCAGTTGAGGACAATGGAAAGTCAAACAGTTGCTCTTGCTCAACAGAATGAGCAAGTCATCAACGAACAAAAATTGCTGCAGACCAAGATGCAGGAACACTCAAACCAGCTCACAAGCGAATATAATCGTCTGCATGCTGAGATGCGAGAAAGGGTCAAGGACGGCTTCTCAGGTATGCTGCAACCTGAGATTGGATATCTGTTCGTTGTCATAATGCCATTTTTCAGATGAATCTTTAGACCTGCCAGGATAAATATGCTGCCGAAGTTCATTCTGTGAGCAGAAGATCTTATTCGAAGGATAATCAGTAATTTTAAAAAGCAAAGCTTTTTGTAAGATGCAAGGAGTTGGTTTCAGGAAGATTGATGTCATCTACTGCAGGTTTAAGCTCTGCATCAAAAGAGATTCACGAGCAGTTACGAGGGGTAGAGTCCCTGCAAGTGGAGATGGCCGATAAGCAAAAAGAGATGCTAGATCAGCAACAGGACATGGCCGACCACCAGCGCAGCATGGCGAATTCGCTGACTGCAGAGTTTGCAACCCTACACGATAAAACTCATGAGATCGCAGACTCCATGTCTCAGGAATTCTCAAGCTTACACGAGAAATCTCACGTCATAACTGAATCTCTAGGCTCCTTGCAAGAAAAGTCTCTCCATATCGCCGACTCATTAGCCAAGGAGTTCACAAGTCTGCACCAAAAATCACATGAGATTGCTCAATCCTTGACCACGGAGTTCTCCAGTCTACATGATATCACGCATGAAATCGACGACGGCGTCCAAAGGTGAGCTTGGCTTTAGCTTGCTTCTCACGGTACTTAACAGCATTATGCAGCATTCACCTATATTCGTAGACGTTTTATCAATATCGTCCGATTGCCTATACGATATTGTGTTCTGACTCCGGAGTAATCACTGAAATAAACTCCCGTGGTTGTTTCAGATCCTTGACTGGCCAGAAGACATTGCTTAACGAGCAGGTCCTAGCTAAAGAAGGACTGCAGGACCTGAAGCAGTTGCAAGAGAGCGCTTTTGAAGAGAACCGTGCCACTGTGCTGGCATTTACCCAAGAAGCGAAGCTGCATCAGCAAGAGTTTCTTGAATGGCAAACAAAGCTGCAACAAATGCATGAGCAGTTGAAAAGCGGTTCAAATGCAATGCTTGAAGCACAGGTGACGAAAGCAATAAAATCGATTCTGTTCGCACCTCTGTTCTTAATTAACTTGTCACGAGGTTAATTTCTCTTCTCAACTAGTCAATGAATAAGCTTAAATTGTCCATTGCTTATCTTGCAAGTTTACCGGCGAATGCTGTATAGTATGCGTACTATTTTTACACTTCAGTTTCTAATGCCGATGTTCATCCTTGCAGGAATCATTTGTGTCAAAACAAGCAGCGGTGTTTGCGTCACTTGAACGCTTGTTCAATCTGCATAATGCAATTCTACTCGAGTCGAGGGCTATGAAGACTTTTCTGTTCTATGTTGCAACTTCTATATTCGTCTACATGAGCACCAGCACAAAGCAGACCTTCAATGCTCGCCCTATTCTTTACTGCGGTACCATTCTCCACAGCTTTTTTTTGTACCCGTTGTTTTTATCAGTCGTTGTCTATCTTGGATAGAAATGATTTTTGTGTTTTGTGATAGCCAGAAGGCGAATTGGTTGTAGGAAGAGTAATGAATGTTTCAAAATGTCATATGGTATTGAGGCTTTTGGGGCAACGATGCAGGGCTTCTTCTCACTTTTGCGGTGGAGTTATGGATTCTTCGGAGCCAAACGCTTGCGTCTGGGGGACTAAATCGAGTTTTAATGCTCCTGGTTTTTCCACGGTTGATGTATGGAGCGACAGCTATCATTATTCTTGCGTACCACATCTTCAGTTATAGGTAAAGATATTTTTCGGGTCTGTTTCTTCTCTTAACCTTTGCGGGAACGAGCTGATAGAAAGTTGATCTTTTGCAGGGACTATACGACATTGAGTTACGAAATTTTGCTGGATCTACAAGAGCGTCTCAGTGCCCTTCCTCCAAGTTCGCCCGAACGAAATTCGCAGGAAATTTGTCAGATTCCCGGTTCAAAACTCAGGCGCTGCACCGACTCCTACGACAGGATGCTCTCCAAGAAGATATTGCGCCGAGCCCGAACTTGTCGAAGTAAATTCTTGCGTGAAATCTTGTGGTGCCTAATTCCATCTTCTTATCCTCTGCTTTGCTTTGATTAATTGCTTTTGTTAATCTGCTGAATCTTATAATGCTAAGTCTGGATTAACGTATAATAACAACTTTGTGCGCATTATCTAGTTTTGAGTGGCCCACGAATTGGCAGGAAGCAAAATATGAAAGAGGCAGGAAGAACTCAATCGAAGGTCAGAATGCATCCTTAAATTGGAATATCTAAGATTATACGAGCTGATGGGATTGTTCCAACTAACAGCATTTTTGAGCACTCTGAACAGCACTTTTAAGCACTCTTAATCTTAGTTATCAACGACATATTTCATTGGTGCTAATGTGGTCTTTATGTCAGTAATTTTCTACATGTGTCATTAATGCTACCTTGGCTGGCTTCAGTTTTTGTGGACATGTTATTGAGTCATGCCTGATTGGATCTGCAGGTAATCCGATTACATGGTTGTTTCCTTCCTGGACCTCGAGTAGTGTACGTGAAGAGGAGTCTTGCGTTGATGATTCCAATGGTCCGCAACCTCAAACTGAAGATGGCTTCCAAGATCCTGATTATGCTCCACCTGTGGATGTTGTGAGCCCGTCAACACCTAATCACAGCTACAACCTCCGACCGCGAAGGTGAGAACTGCGAACAATCACTACTTCGTGTAGAATTTCCTAAAGCATGTATTAAAATATGCCTTGAGTTATGAGGTCTAATCTAACAAATTTGCAGTAGAAACAATAACACAAACAGATGACCACAATCATGAAAACCTTCAACACTACAAATTTTCCATGGTATTTGAACATGACATGCTAAACTTAGATGTTTCATCGAAGATTACATGAATCAGCAAACGGTTTTTAAATTTACATGGTTCTTTCTCGAAGTTCTGAACTGAATTGTTCCATACATCACGGTATTTACTTTAAAGTCTTTACTTTGAAGTATGATGGAGTATCGGCTCTGTAGTTCTGAACATTTTGGTAAAGAGGATATTTGCTTCGTTAAGTGACTGCGTATGCAGACGACAATATATTCCTCATAGATGTTGAGGTTGATGATATGACTCTAGTTGGGTTTGCACTGTGCATTAACAGTGCTTTGATGGGAAACTTCCACGAAGGTTAAATTCTTGCAATAAAAACCAACAATGTATACACATGGTTCGTCAGGTGCCATAAGTTATGAAGCTACATCTTGACACATCTGCTCCTCTGGGTTGTTGAATGCAGGAGGAGTCGACTAGGCTCGAACACAATATCAGCCCTGCGATGGGACTCGGTGGAGGCAATCACAAAAGCAGCTACCGAGACTAGATAGGTACAGTAATAGTGTATATACCATGTTCTCCATTCCAATTTTGCCACTTTGTTATGTACATCATAAAAATGATCTACTACCACCAAGAAGTTTTCGTAGAGAATTCATATTAAGCTTCAATGAAGTTACTTAGATTACATAGTAGTCTGCAGATGAGATAAAATAATAAGTTTACTACAGTAGTGCGTTGCGGTCCTCTGTAAGAAAGCTCCTGAGAGCACTTCTATTGTGACTGGGCAGACTTTACATCCCTAGCGAGCAGGATTTACATGACTTACAGGTCTTGCGATGACATGTTTATGCTGGACGAAGTAAAAAGATGTGAAGGTGGATCCAGGTTGGATCCAGATTGGTTTGCAATTTGAGCTATTTCAGTTGGTTGCTTAACCCTTAAACGCCCAAGCATGCCCCTCGGGCTTGCTTTTTAGCTTGCTTTAGTGTATTTCCAGAGGGGCTGGGTGTTTAAGGGTTAATGTTTAATGATACGCTTTATCCTGGTGCTTCAAAAATAGTACAGTGGGGTACAGAAATAATTCGAACTGCATTTGAAGGCAGTTTTTGGAAAAACTTCGAAATATGCCTGTATACTCAAAAATGATCGGAATTGCAATCCGTAAAAGGCGTTGGAACCACGTCTGAGTGATTTACACTATCATTGCAAAAAATTTGCTTCTTTTTTGTAAAATTGTTCGAAGAACTAAAACTCTACATGTTCCATCCACAATTGAGCACTGTCGCTTTGTGCTTCAATTACAATGTTCACTTTCACTTGCAAATTTTGATAAGAGTGCCATAAGTTGTTCTTTAGCTACTTGAGCTCATTTGTTGAATGTTCAAAAATACTTGCTCCCTCTAAACTTTTGAGTTGGAGTAGTTTTGTGATAAGTTTCCAATCAACACTTAAGGTGTGAAATTGAACTTTGATTTAAACTCGGCAAGAATGCTACAAGAATCTGAGTTTGGCAATGAGCTTCTGAAAGTAATCACCCTAACTTTATCAAACCATCCTTCAAGTCCTTGTAGGACATTTCTAGTGGTGTGAATGGCTTCACTGAGAAAAATTGACTAGCCACAAGCACATTCTAAGACATTCCTCCTACCCAAGAAACAAACAAGGAACATATCAATGATTCAATAAGCATGAGCTCAAGTATCTAAAGAACAACTTATGGCACTCATATCAATTTTGCAAGTGAAAATGAACATTGTAATTGAAGCACAAAGCGACAGTGCTCAATTGTGGATGGAACATGTAGAGTTTTAGTTCTTTGAACAATTTTACAAAAAAGAAGCAATTTTTTTGCAATGATAGTGTAAAACACTCTGACGTGGTTCCAACGCCTTTTACGGATTGCAATTCTGATCATTTTTGAGTATACAGGCACATTTCGAAGTTTTTTCAAAAATTGCCTTCAAATGCAGTTCGAATTATTTCTGTACCCGACTGTACAGTAATCTGCAAGTATGTTTCTTATGCACACCAATACAAAACAATATGCATTGATGGCATGCATTTTAGTGAAGGCAACTATAGTTTTTGGGTTTACAAACATTAGGCATGTCATACCATGGTGAGCAGATTATGCAAATTCAAAACTAGTATTTCATGAAGTTCTTTTCAATAAGTATGATCTTAAATTGAATACTAACAACTTATTAGATGGAAGAATTTTGATCCAAACACTTTTAGTGTTGGATTTGCAATGATGTTTATATGATAAGGAAAAAATGGATAATCTTTGAGGAGCTTCTTTAGGTCCACCATCCACCATTGTATCAATTACTTTGTTTTTGGGGATGGGTCGCAACTTGAGACAAGTTTCAGTGGTAGAAACCTTGACCCAATTTAAGGAGTCTTGAAGAGAAGACAAGAGTTTGAGTGCAAGCAGTGTAGATTTAGACTAGTTTTCCTTCATGATTTTTTTGGCCGACCTCACCATTGCAAGGCTATGAATTACGCCAAGACTCTTTTTTCATGAATCTTTCTGTACAAGAGTATTCTTGAGCTCAAGTTGAACAACTTCCCAATACGTGAATTTTCATTGCATAGCAATTTCACTTCAAAGTGAAATTGACAAAATATTGTGATTGTTTTTGAATACGAGTATGTTATGATCCTACAATCATGACTCCAGATTTGATCCACATGACCTAAAACAAGTCTTCTATTGTTTATGAGACTTTGATAAAACTTGAGTTTTACGGCTTTAAACCCCCCTTGCCATTAGGCGTTAAAGGATCAACATTCATTCCAACCTCTTATTACGTAAGATTGGAGTACTAAGGAAGGTTACCAAAGTACAAGAATATTTGTACTTATGTATGAAATCATAAGTACTTGAATAAATTTATTTTGTACTCAAAAATACCCACAATCAAAGTATACAAAAAAGTTAAAACTACAAAGAAAAATCACATGTATGTAAAAGATTCCCAACACACACATCTATGGGGATATTCCTTGGGAATATTCCTTGTAACACAGCATCATGTACTTGCAAATGGATGGTTCGAAAAATCGCATTTTAAAAAATTAGGTGGACCATTTCATCCTTGAATGTGGTATCCTATTTTGATATCTAAATTCTAAAGAAATCCGTATGTCTGGTAAATATTGAACCTCATAATTGGATGCAATGTATCTTGGCAAATATTATGTGTACTATTCATTTCCTAGATTTTAGACTCCTTCAAGTGGTATAAATGGCCAAGTTATCTAAAACTTTATCGCATTTTTGTAACAACAAAAACATGTAATGTATAAGAATCCAATACTTCTACAAACTCCTTTAGTTAGCAAACATAATTTATGATTACTACTAAAATGAACCTACGGTGCTAAAGTACTCCTTCTCTTCCCTAGATATTGATTTCTACCTGATTTCTACAATAATAGCGGTCTATATCATTTTAAAGGCGTTCGTTATCTATGTATTCAACGTGCACTGCAATATATCCTAGGTGTGGTTTTGGTTTTTTGGTTCTTGCATGTTGTGTTTCATCCACCTATGAATAAATCGATGCTTTTTTCTTCACCTATCCATGTCGTTCACCTGATAGCTCCCATTTTGTCTTCATGCAATTCAAATACAATTGTTTATTAAAAACCATGATGTTTCTCGTGATCCCCTTTATTGCGGCCACTACCACACTACTTTCATTTTTGTTGCCCACCTTCTATAACCAAATTCCAAGACTTTTCCAATATAAAACGGCACACCTGCTTGAACCTCCGTGGGATCGACCATCAGCGCTACAAAGTCTCCAACCTTCACATTATCATCTGGACTAAAATGAGTTAACGGAGCTTCTCCGTTCTCTGGTGTGATTAGTACATGCGACTATAGTATTGAAGTTCTACGTCTAGTTGGTGCTCTTGTCGCAACCCCTTCTGATGGTCTATCCCTACGAGGACCAATATATTGCCTTCGATGCTCTTTATGTTTGAAGCGTGGCAACCAAGCGAATGTTTGTTTGTCAAAGAAGGGTGATACCCAAGAAAAGATTATAAAAGCCGCCAAGGAGGAGGAGGAGGCATATGTCATGGGCTAAGGCCCACTTGAAAGCTTGGATGTACACTTGCTAAATAGAAGTTTAATTGAGCTTAATGTAAAAACTGACTATTAGTTAGTTTAGGTAAAAACTAGACAAAGTAAAAGATATTGGTATATAAGTAGATATTTATTCATTGTAAACTTTATTCTTGAATTAATATCATTTTTCTTTGTATACAATTGTATTGACATCTATACCCTTAGAAGAAGAAATAAACAAAGACATGACGAACACTTCGTCAATGCCATCCGTGAAAACTGTAAGAGTTTTGGTTAAATTTCCAGAGAAAATCAACGCCTATATGAAACAACATTTTGAAAAACGTGAATGTTGGTGGTAGAGGGTACGATAGTTTGGAAGTAAGAGGAAGATTACGAGGAAATTTCTGATGAGATTGGAGAGTTGATGTGAAGCAAGGAGATGAAGACCACAGTGTGGCTAGAGTTCTAATCAAAGGCAGTTTCTAGATCCTTTATTATGAGATGCAAATGCCCTATTTGTAGGTATTCAATTGTCGACTAGGGAGTATGGATGGTCGGGACAAAGCTTCGGCAAAAAGAGAATACAAAAGAGTACTTGCACTACAACAAATCCAACCCAATGTGACTAAATGTAAACCGGCCTATGTGATTGTATAGTCACATCAGTCATCAGTTTAGTCGAAAATCAGTCATAAGACGGTCTAGTCATGGACTAGTCATAAACGTAGTCATTTTTTTGAGGACGTGGATGGAAACGTTTATGGGAACGAGACATATGTTCCCCTACGCAGTTCCCATAGTCATGCTTTGATTGCTTACTATATGCAGTCATATCTAACATAGTTGTATGGTATTGGTATTTGGTTTATGTATGACTTAGTGTTGTCATAGAGTTGGTTTGGGTGACTACATGTAGTCACGTAGTCCTTAACGTGACTAATAGTAGTCATATATTTCAATTTGATGACTCTACAAAGTCATAAACCCCTAAAAGACTTAGTAAAAAAATGACACGTGGCGAAGGTGGACCTTGCCTCCATTTTTGTTTAGGGTTAGGGTTAGGGTTGAGAATATTAAGGGCAACCAGCCTCCAGCCCCTCATTTTTTGAGCTCTCTTTCTTTCTTTCTTTCTCTCTCTCTCTTAGAAGATTGTTGAACGTAAGAGGTGTTGAGGAGTACTTTGAGGTAGGAGTCTTGAGTAGTAGTTAGAGGTAGGAGTATAGATGAATACTTAAAGGGTCACATTTGATAGAGGAGAAGTGATTTTACATGTTCCTTTTCATTGGCACTTTTTATTGATTGGCAATGAGGCAACAACTCAATTATCCACCTAAAAGCTATATGAACTTCTTTGAGGTATTGTGTTTCATGCATGATTCTCTCTCATCTTTAATCAAGTTTACAATCCAGAGAGTATTAAGTACAGTTGAACATTGTTGCAATTTCTTGAACCTTGTATGTATCTTCCATTGAATCCCACGTATATGTCTCCATTGTATGATTTTCGTACTGATGTGGAATGTGAATTTCAGTCAAAGAAATCATCACTCTACGCAGTCACAGGGCCACATACACGGTAAGAATTTTATCACTACCACGAGTCACTCTTTCCAATACTGTGAGTGAAACCAGTCATCTACCCTTGACTGAAATTAGTCATCTACCCTTGATTGAAACCAGTCATCTATCCTTTTACTGAAACCAGTCATCTATACTACGACGGTGCACAATCATAATCCACGGCACCTAAAAATATAACTAACATCAATATTCCATGTCAACAACATAAAATATGACTCTATAGAGTCACATTCCACGTTGACGACATTAACTATGACTTTACATAGTCACATTCGACGTCAGCCAAAAATATGACTCAATGCAGTCACCATTACATTACTATGCATGGTGAAAAAACCATATATATGTTGACTGATACCTCACTACAATTAGTCACTATCTTCATATTGATGACTATATGTAGTCACACATATGTGACTCTACAAAGTCACTATTCTCAAATTGATGACTTTATGTGACTCTACACAGTCATATTTTCCCAAGTCCTAGTGCACGTCCCTATTTGAGGTCCCAAAACGGTGTGGGAACGCAGTATTGGGAACAAAAAATGTTCGATATGACTGCTAGTCAGATTGTCCGGAGCAACTAACTCCAAATGACTACATATGGTGGTAGTCACATTTTGCTTTATGCCCGATTTTATCATAAAACCTAGTTACATTGGGCTGGATTGGTTGTAGTGTTGGTAAGATACGAAAGTTGATGAGTAAGATATTAAGGTGGATTATAGTCATTTTATTTTCACCAAGAAAAACCTATGACGACGAAATGAAGGATGTTCTGGATGACATAGAAGAAATGAATAATGTGCGTGAGAGGAATATAGGGTTCCAATTAGATACAGTTGAAGATTACACAAAATTTGGTAGACATAGCAAGACCTTCAATGGTAAATGGAGAGGATAATGACGATGAAATTGGAGAGGGAGATGGAAGATATTCTTATGAAGAATCTGAAAAAAAATGTTCATTTCAATGGATAAAGATGATACTAATGAACATGTTTCCGATAATTTTGACACAGGTTGAGACCCTTTGGAGCCATTGGAGGGAAGATGGAAGAAGGTGATACAATCAGCAATACTGGAGGATGATACCCAACCAAGAACAATAAACGTATCGCAGATGAAGATTGCGAGTGGTAATGACAAAAGGGCAGAAGGAACTTCAAGACCTCTTGATGTCGTACCTAGAAGTCCGTTGACACATGAGGAGGGCATTAGAAGAGTTGTTGGTAGTAGTTCAATTCATAGAGCACCTCAAGAACCGGTGACAGGAGATTTATCGCTTTCAGCAGAAACAACCTTTTCACAGGCACCTTCTGAACAAGTAAACATTAAGCACGCAATAATCCCAGAGGATGAGGGTTTCAAAAGGGAGTGAGGTTACGATGTGTAGGTGAAGAGGGCAACTATACGTTTGTGGAAGAATCGTATGTTTTGGACAAAAATTTAGAATGGGATCTAGTGCCATCTTGCGAAAAAGACAATGGATTACGCGGGACTCTCTATAGGAGATGCGGCCATGTGAAGAGCGAGGAGCTACACTTACTAGTTACAACTGGAAAAAAACAACCGCAATCAGAAAGTGTCCAATTAATAGTAGAAACTCCTCCAGACTTGTAGTGATAGGTTTTTATATAATACGTATTGCAAGGAGTGCAATGCACATTCGGACAATATCACATGTATATATGTTTTGTGACAAGAAAGTATTTAATATCTTATTTGGAATAAAGTAAACAAAGTTTTCTTTCATCATAGAATATATTTGAGTTTTAAGGTGCAATAAATGCATGTTTTTATATGGACTATTCATTATCAATATGTTGATAAAATATCATGAGTGTTTTAATAATTCTTGTATAGAAGTCTTGCATGTTACAATGACATTTATTAAGTGTACATTGTCATGAAGAAAATAGGGTATCAACATTGATAGTGATTTGGTACAGTATACAAATTTGAAAAATTTAAAGATTTTGGTCAAAACAGATTGCAAATGTATATTGCACTTGGGTGCAAAATTATCAAATTCGGTGTTTTGTACTCTACTAACCTTGATACAAAGCTTAGTATTTTCATAATTATACATGTTTTTATGTTAGCATAATCTTTTATCCATTACAGTTTTATCTGACAACACCACCACTAAACACATAGAATAACATAACATGGCCCAAAACTTTTCCTTCATTGGTCTATTACCCCAATTTATCAAGATGATGTATTTAGTAAAAACATTACTTAAAATCTACTGTAGAAGAATTTAGGGTCTATTTTCTAGAATATAAACACTATCAGAAATCTATTAGGAGAGAAAAGACGTTTTCAAGTCAATTATAATGACTCATTATAAACATATTGTGTTATTTATTGTGGGATTGATAAGCTTTAGCTAGACTCTAATAGGACGCAGAGGTGGATGTTGATATGGTTTGACAAAGTTGAATGTTGTAGATTGTATACAAGAAGATTGTTCACAATGAGTACTAAAAAGTTTAAAAGTTGGTGGGTTGAAAGATTGTTTATTTAGCGTCCGTTCATCAAGAGTTGTACTATCGTTGAATTTAAATATTCCACCACTTTTTTGACCAAATCTTTATAAACTTTTCTCTCAACTTCATTTGAGCAAATGTCTTTTGTGCTTTATATTGGGAGTTTGAATTTTTTTAAGGGTCTCTTTTAACAAGGTCTTGTGTTTTTTTTTTTTTTTTTTTTTTTTTTTTTTTTTTTTCCATCAGTTAATCATTCTTCACTTAATACTTTTCATCATACTTAGCTTATTCTTTCTCATTAGCGAGCCTCTCATATTCATTTAGCAATTTATTCAGGTCCTTCTTCGCACTTCGATTGCCTCCATGTTTGTCGATAACATAATCTAAGGATTTTTTTAAACTGCACCTACACTCTACAGACATTCATATGTCATCCACTTTGAAGACTTTAATAAATGAACCATTTTCCGCAATCCTAGGGCCTGCACATACTAAAACTAACGATAGACCACCAACATCTACGTCATTATGGTTATTCTTGGCACAATCAGAAAGATTAACATGGGTATTTATCATCACACTCGCTAAAATTGTTTTCTCATGTGATGCACAAACCTTACACACTTGATATCCACAAGTACATAACCTACTCATTCTAGAAGAACAACCCCAGTTCTATAAACACAAATAACTCACCAAACTTTCTTAATTCCATATACTAAATACATACATTGATAGTTTCATAGTAGAGCATACATTCTCGGCACTCTTTTTTATCGACACGTGCTCTTGTGCTCATTCGTGAAATTCAGAGTTGATAGGGTAGGAGTATTCATTCATATTGTTTATAGTCTTTTTAACAACGTTGTCTATTTCAAATGTGACACGTAGGTAGAGAGTTCATCCATAACCTACAAAGTCGGGGTAGAAATGCCTAAATTTGTAAAACTTCCAAAGGAATATGATGAGTCCGGAGAAATGAACAGCTCAGCTAACGGATGAAGTCCCACGAATGAAGAACAAAAAATAATTTAAATTAATTAACAATAATCATGAATTTAAATAAAATTCCAATATGATGTGCATAGAAAGAGTTGACAAGACTAATTGTTTTCTCAACATTTTTTGCATTTAGTCTTTTAAGATGTAACTTCCAAAACTAATTGTAAACCTATACCTATACTTAAACTTAACCAAAAAGTAATCTTTAACTATCCGAGACACCACGCTGGAAATTCACATTCCCGCTGACCACGCCACCACTACTAACCGCCAGATACCCGCGTGTCATTTGTGTAGAGGTTTCTGTTGCGTAGGATCATTTAGAGTGACACGGTTATGGCTTATATAGGAATGTTTGAGAAAGCGGAGCTTGTGGTAATCACCTTCGCGGAGAACGAGAATATCTTTTACAACAGTGTATGCTCAGACTGACCATGCTCAGTGACGGAGCGACTTAACCAGTCTGCTTCACTGTGGCTGCATAGCTGTAGAGGAAATTAAGACCAATGGTCAAAATTTGGAGCATTGAGGAAGCAAGTTTTGATGGTTCAAACCAAGAAGGAGTTGAAAAAGAACACTATAAAGTAAACATACAACTCCAACTCTTCTAGCCGATTGTCAAGCTTATAGTTTAAAACGCAAGATCAGTATTTCTCCCCTCAATGTTGTGAAACCGCCATTGTTGAAATGATTGATGGGCACAAGATCAAATGCGACAAGGCAAACAAGTCTTGGCCTTGAACAAATCACGGAGATTGACATCGATAGTTGCTATCTTATACAAATCACTGCTTTGAAACTCATTGGCATAGTAATATTTAATGCAGATCAAGCTCAAATTCCCCTATAGCACGTCAGAGATATGAGAATGATAAGTACTTGTGATACAAAACGTTTTAAAAGTGCAATCATATCTTATAGTGACCTCGGATCTCTTAAACCTTGAAATTAAGTAATCACAAATCGTTTACTCTACAAGAATTAACAATCACGAATTGATAGACAATTAATCCATATAACCGTAAGAGAGTGTTCAACAGGATACCCAGCACATATACAAGCCATAGTGCAAAAAAATGACCAATTATGTGATAAAAAAAGTGGAACACGATGAGCGCTGACCTAAGAAGTCAGAAGGCGCGTATTTGTGAATTGAAGTACAAGCCGCAATGTAAACTATTATAGTTTGCAATATGACTCATCAATAGGATAGGGCCCGGAAGATTGACCGATGTATGTAAATTACACAACATACTTACGTCTATTGTGTTTGTCATTTCCTTCTTTCTAGCCGCAAGCAACGTACAGGATATTCATGTATTGGACGTGTGGTTTTACAGAACCTCTTACCAAAGAAGTGGTAGCGGCAGCGTTTGAGGTGCTTAATGCTGTTCATGCTTCTGGCATGCTGCATGGAGACATCCGAGATGATAATATTTTGGTCGCGGAGGGAAGTGTCCAACTGATTGATTTTGGGTTTTCGACGGACAGCACCAGCAACGAAGACCACAAGAAAGAGCTTGAACAGTTGCTAGTTATTATTAGTAAAATCCGTTCAAGGGTTAGACGTAATGGTAGACGAATAGGCAACGATAACGAATCTTCCGTGTTCCCTGACTTGACCAAGGCATAGCTTTCTACGCGCGTCTCTCACTCATGCGTAGCTTGAAGGTGGGGATTTTTTAGTTGCCGTTTTTGATGTGTTCAATGGAACGTGTGGTGGTAAATTGTGATATAGGTTACGTAGTTGGCATCGTCTGTGCTTTCAGCAGCATGTTTTTGTGTAGAAAATTGACAAAATCGATGTGTTTTGTTGAACTACAGATGCATGAACAGATGATTTGGTGAAGCTCCTGTGCAATAATTGTAAATCTGTGAGATCTGTTTAATAGTATTCAACTGTAGCTGTAGATACAGGTTAGGTAGTTCGGCAGAAACCCATTTCACAACACCCGAAAGTGGGGGTTCAGGTCACCTCAAAATTTTGAAGTTATCAGAAATTGAAGCTCAACTCTAAAGTCGAACCCTCAATTTTCTATTAAATGGTATGAACGATTATTTCTCCATTGCAACCACAATATGAAGGACTCTATGACTTTGCGTGGCATTCTTTTCTCCAAAACGGTCGGTCGCAAATCAGACAGATTTTGAAAGTTTCTGGAACGGAAGAAGATCTAGTGATCGTCTGTGGTCTTCCTGTAATTGAAGCTCGTACGGGTATGTTCCCATTGCCTTTCTGATCCTTTCTTGCATCCATGCGAGAAGGGCGGTGCGCTAATGGCAAGTATGAAGGAGAGCCAGTAGCAGAGAATTTCGACGTACAGAAAATGGAAGACTTAAATCAGACTCAGACTCAATGCAATTCAAGCGTTCAATCCACACCCACTGAATGTCACATCTAACATCATGGCCTTAGCTGCAATACAGGCCGCAAGAAACTGATCACTGAAATTAGACATGCCACAAGACTCGACCGAGATGCCAAAAGAGATCCTGATATAAACCCCTAGCGTTCTTACTTGGCCTGAGAATTCGCTAGCAGAACGTCAGGAAGACATCTACCTCAACGGAGAAATACCCACTTGACCGTGCAGCTCATGCCCGACCACCATATTGAGCCGGCAAGCTGTGACTGTTAACTGCATACAAGGCTTGTAGGACATGTGCAAATGCAAGTCTGACCACTATTCAAGCAGCTAATGCGTGCACCGAGGGTGAGGTTGCAGCAGTTTAAAGACTTGGTTCATTGTGCGGTGCCTTACAATCGTTAATGTCTGACCCGTTTGTAGGTTAGTCAATGAATAATTCAACATATACGAAAAGGATATAGAATGCGAGAGAGGACACATTGAGTGAAGATAACAGAAAGACAAAACGGCTTCAGGCAAAGACGCTGAGCGGTGCAAATCTAATGGCATACGCGGAGAACGTAGCTGCTATTTGTGATAGACTCTAATCCCTAGAAGACCATTTACTTCGCTTTGGGCAGCTTTTTCTATACTGTTGAAATAATGTCTGCAACGAGTACAACGTTTGTACCATTTCCGCCACAGACAAAGGAAGCTTGACACATGGTTTGGAACCCTTTTTGATTCCTATGGTATGTTGATCATGTTTTCAGCTAATTTTCCGCTTGCTTGATAAATTCAATGCACCTCATGACCTGCCGGTTAATTTCGGTGGCACTTCACAAATTATTGAGATCAGACAGTCAGAAAAACCTGAATTCGTGAATGATCGCCTAGGAAGACATTCTAGAACCTGTAAGGTAGAAACTACCAAAATCGATGAAAATAAGGAGTTTTATATAATGTAAAAAATAGGTGTTTATACTAGGAGATATGTTTTGTTAGAGAAGAAGAAACTATAAGAGGCAACTTGGTGATTTCTTATTTTTGTACTCCATAGAAATTTTCTACAAATTTTCAAAGTATAATATTTGTCAAATCCCTTGCCAGTGTTTTAAACTCTTCAAAAATGAACAATAGGATTGGTCTTAAATGAATTTTCTTGAATGAAATATAATGGAAGAACATTATATTCTATTATTGCGATAATATGACAAACTGAGATTTTCAAATGTTAAATTATTGTGTGACATAGTACAGTGTGGAGGTAGTTTTTAACAAAAAAGTTTTGTACAGTATGTTGCATAGTTAGGGATGTCATATTATTCAGTGTTGTATGATTTATTTAGACAAGACTGCATTTAGTGATTTCAAGGGGAAGAGCCACAATAACATCGCAATCATTACATTGCTTGCAACTTACACAATTTATCAAAGATTCGACAGAAGCATCGATATAAACACAGGGGCAATTGATGAACAATTGATCACGCAGATTCATAATTGAAGATTTCCTCCATAACACCAGATCTCCTCGTGGTTTGGGGTTCAACTAACTACATTCTTTGTTCTCATTAAAGTCAATTAGCAAATACTGTAAAGGTAAAAAATCAAGAACAAATAATGTTTACTCAAACATTGTCAATTTGTTATGGCCACAAAACTCATTTCCGCCGTGGTTGACATAAATACTACGTAATATCTTTGACTATACTAATTCCAATTGTTCTATTTTGTCCATGTTGACGCTCACTTTCAACAGAACCTTGATGTACGTATATTTGTACATATTCTATATACATATCCTTTAACCCCTAAACGCCCAAGGGGGGGTAAAGATCCTAACAATTGGTAATAATGCTGATTTTTTCAAAACTGCGTAAAAACAAATAAAAGATGAAAATGGAAAATCCAACCGTAGGATCTTCTTTGGAGCATGGCAATTAGTATGACCACCAAGTTGCATGCCATTTGGAGGTATGGATTTCAAGATCCATGCAAAAAAGGGGTGAAGATCACACCACCAAAACTTTCATGAAAAATCTCTTTCGCCCACTCTCACAAATTGAGGATCAAGGTTTTTACTATTTATCCAAGGAGGGAGTAAAGTAAACCCACCGAGGAGTTGAGCAAAAAAAACGGCGGATGAAAAATCGATGGGATGAAAGCGGGGTTGTGCACCAAAGACGGAGCCTCACATCCAAAATGTTGAAAAACGACACCGTGGGCGCTTAAGGGTTAAGTATCCATATGCATTCAATCAATGGCGAGTGGCGTGCGTCTAACGGTAGCAGACGTTTAATGTTGCACGTTGTATACGATGTGCTGGAATCTTTAAGACTCAGAAAACCATGTTACTTCTTGTGGCGATTGGAATACTATGCTCCGCCTCTTTACTTTTTCACATTAAGATACACTTGCCATAAAATTATCGTGCAAAACTTGCATGTATATGATGAGTGTAATTGCTTTCCAAAATTTTGTATAGGACTTTGTATGTATTTTTGAAAATTCTTTTTAAAGAGTGATTTGAGTTCTATAAATAATCAAAGTACAAATTGGTAAAAAAATTTAACGTTTGACCAAATCATTGTAATCAACTTCTGTATTCAAGACGAATTTCCTCTTGAAATTTTCTCTTGAAACCTCCTATCGATTAAGACTTGGATCAATCAACAAGAGGCAAAAAATTCTCAATGTTGGGGCATTGGGTGTGGTTCCAAATAAACTTTATATTTGACTTGAAAGCATATACAAGATTTGATGTATCTACTAGATTTAAAAATAAAAAATCAATTTATTTCTTTCACAACAATTCCTCTAGATACGCATTACTCCCTAAATTCTCTCGTAGTTTGGGAGCAAGATGTCTCAAAACTGCCATTTCTGAGTCCCTTCTACTTCCTCCCATGTGAATAAAAACAAAACTTTTATTTTAGACTTACAAGTTACAACCGTATTGATCTCGTACCTTACTTGTTTTTGAACTTCTGCTGAGATTATCAACCGTTGGATCTTCTTAGTTTGTGAGATCATAATATTCAAAGTTGAGGTAAAAGTTATTTTTGCTATTCTTGAAAATACATAGTGTAAATTGTGCCAAGGGCAACTTGAAGTTTGTTACCACAAACATTTTAGACATATTTATTTATTTCCATACGAGTAATAAAGTTGGGTACCCTTATGCAAAATTTAAGAGACTCATTATGTTTTTGACCTTCATGTTTTCTAGAAGAAGGTATAAAAAAACAACATAGAAATTCCATGCACCACGATCAAATTTATATTTTTAAAATCTCAAACTTTGAGTAGGTGCTTTTAAGAGTTCGCAAATTTTGAGAAACGGACACCAGAAGCTGCAACAACATTGAAATAAGAAATGTATCAAATTGCATGTTTACACTAAATGATATTACCTGTACTAGAGCCTTCAAATAATCAAAGAACTCAAATCGCCAATTAATGAAACCCAGCATGAAACCTTGTGATTCAGCAATACACAACCTTGTGACATCCCAAATGTTTATAGTATTATTTGCGTCAAATTCAGTACACATACAATCATCCAGAAAACACATGTTTCTAATGAAACTGAACTGCATACGTCCAAGCATACAAAATCATACCGAATCGATATACCATCTCCTTAAAATTCATACTAAGGATACTCCATGAAAATTGTACGTCCTTTTTATCTTGATTTTTTATCAGTTAAATATTCATATTACAAGCTATCAACCCAGCAATTCTAATAGCATATATAGCAACATGGCATGTAACTAGGATGACCAATACTGTAGAATCAGACTACAAAAGACACAAACGTTCCAATCCTTTAAGAAACATACAAACGCAACAAGCCAGTTTAGACAGTATCTAAACTGTCTATTGAACACAACATTTCACAGATTTTTTTCTAAGAAAAAAATTGAACCTAGAAAAGAATATATGCCGGCGAAACTATATGAACTTGCAATTCTCAAATCTAGCTTTATGGATGTCTTCTCTATAGGGGAGTTTGTACCGTATGATACTCGGCGAGTCAAATCCTAGGTACACTCGTTTGATTTGATGAGATTCCATAGTTTTCTGTTTTGGCTCAGAGATTGGGATCTACCAAAAGTACGTAACTGAGCTATGTGGAGGGTTCTGCCCGATGCTAATTCTAACGGAGTTTGAATTTGTAATAAGTTGGTTCTCAATTTCAAGAGAGTCGTGGCGTAGAGCACCGCGTGTGCCGGAAACAAGAATGGAGGTTAGCATGAAAGCGAGTTGCGGTCTAACAATAAACTGGATTTTCCTGATTACTGCTTTTGCAAGACCATTCTGTGCATGTTCGTACAGCACGGAGTAAAATAGTTCGATCGTAGAAGCTACACAAAAATCTTCGAAAGCATGGATTGAATTCTAAAGCGTTATCCATCCTAAGGTGATATATAGAAAAGTCTGGGTAGTGGTTCTTGTATCTAAGGAACATCCCTAAAGTTTTAGGAAATACCATGTTTCGAGTGCTAAGGAGCGAAATTTTGGTGTGTTGCCCCGACGCGTCTGCTAAGACGAAAAAGTACTTGAACTGACCTGATTTAGGCAAGATGAGACCGCACCTATCGCCTTGGAGGCGGAAGAGGGGTGTTGGCATTTCATTTGGCAGCTTCCACTACAACTCTACAAGGGTTTTCTGGTGAGCTTGCCTTGGGCAAAGGCTTGAGACTCAAAAGTATGCTCCGCGTCCCGAGTAATCAGCTCGTGGCCGTTGAGAATGGGTATCATTCTCTGCATCATTGTCGTGTCGGGGTGTCCTAACCGGTGATGCCAGAGATCCGCTCGCCTAATGTGAACCAAAAAACCACACACAAGTGGCCTTTGGTCACAAGGGATTATTTTAACAATAAAAAAGAAAAAATGAAAAGGAAGAACAAGAGGAAACTTGAAAGAGGATGGACAATAAGAAGACTTGGAGAGAGGATTTCCCCCACCGCTTGTGTTGTGGCTGACATGCTAGGCCCACTCCGCAACTCTAGCACTTCTCCTCCTTTCTCATGAGCAGTGGAGATATATATGTTACTGGCCCCTTAAGTCCCGGTAGCTGATCAGACTACAGGGGGCGCTAGGAGCATACATTGCTTGTTTGCAGATGAGAGGGGCTCCTCCGGGTAACACTATGTGTGCCCGGCCCTCGCGGAAACAAAAATTGCGTTTCCCTGCAATTGTGATTAGATCACATGTTTGCCAAGGTTCATTCTGAGTTTTGAACTCGAAGAATGCTTGGTCTTGCAAAATGGTGTGAATGGAGGCGTTATTGAGTAAGGCAATGTTAGCCTCTACAGGAGTGTTTCCATTGTTCACCATGCAATTCTCCAGATCCAGATCTGATAGAGATGAGGCATCCAACTTGTGGGCCTTTTTTCTTGTGCCTGTAAGTGTCTGGAGCTCTTTATACATGTTTACAATGTATTCTGACACTCTACACTCGCGGGCATAGTGCCCGGTTCTACCGCATTTGTGACAGCTTCCTTTTACTTGACGTGATGGTGAACTGTTTGAGGTGTCGGATTTACGACCTTGTGAGTGCCGCGCGTTCTTGTGATTCTGTTTTCTCCAGTGGCTGCGTCGCTTTACATAGCCGTTTTTTGGAGTGCGAGTCGGCACTTCTGAGTTGTAGGTTTCCCGGTTTGAATTGCTCGCTTTGGATGCCGAGGTCGGGGTGGCAGCAGTCTTCTACGTGGCGGCTAGCGGCATTTCGGTAGTAAGTACCTCTCGTGCTGGTCTTTTCTCCACGGTTTCAAGCAGGATCTGTTACTGTTGCTCCCCGAATTGCAAGTATTTCATCAATTCCACATAACGTGTGAATTTCAAATTATGGTGAAGGAAGTTATAGTGATGTCAGCACAAGTGATGATGAATATTTCCCACATAGTAGTGAAGATGAAGATGACATGGGGAGAAATTAGACTCCATGGTCTTGAGTCCAAATACCAGAAAGTGGTTGCTGAGCTCAAGTGAGATGCAGAATGAAATTGGTTTTGACAATGATGATTATGAGCAAATCTGCAATATGTCTATAACCTCCGGTTTAGACTATGTGGAATTCTACATTGAGAGAGTTACGTGCAATGGAGTTCCTTGGTGAGCATGAGGAATTCAACCATGCCACTTTAGGTTGCACTGAATCTTTACAATTCTTTTCATTGTATTAGCCTCATTCAACTTTGACAAAGATTTGTATGCAAACAAATCTGTATGCAACAAGTGTGAATGAGAATGGGAGAAGCAAGGGTGGCCAGCGGTGGACTCCATTGGTAGTTTTTGAATTACAAGCGTGGTTTGGAATACTCATGGTCATGGCATTAAAAAAAGTACAACAAACGTGATTCCATTGGTCTAGGGACAATGAGGTTTTGAGAATTCCAGCCATTGCAAAATTGCATAAGTCGTAACCGCTTTGAGTTAATTGGAAAATGTGTGCACCTGGTTGACAATGAAACAATAGTGACTGATAAATCAGATCCTGCATATAGTAAAATTGCTAAGACTCAATGGCTTGTGGATGACTTCAATGTTTTGTGCTCTGAAATGTGGGATGCTGAGAAGAACTTGACTGTAGATAAATTGATGGTACCATATACA
This sequence comes from Bryum argenteum, assembly GCA_037043015.1. Classification (NCBI taxonomy): domain Eukaryota; kingdom Viridiplantae; phylum Streptophyta; class Bryopsida; order Bryales; family Bryaceae; genus Bryum; species Bryum argenteum. The sequence goes on from CM073330.1 coordinate 11,112,725, forward strand.
GGTAAGTATTTGTCTATAAGGCAATACATGAAGGCAAAGCCTACCCAATATGGTATCAAAATTTGGCGTTTAGCAAATAGTAAATCAAAATATGTTCAACACATGGAGGTATATTGTGGGGCATCGACGTCCAAAGATGATAGCCATGCAATGGGGTTCAAAATAGTGAACCAATTAATGTGGGGCCATGAAGGTAAGGGTCACATTGGGACTTGTGATAATTATTTTATTAGTCCTAAATTGTTTTGGTGTCTACTACAAAAAGGGATTTATGCAACCGGAACATGTAGGTATAGTCGTATAGGTTGGCCTAATGCACTCACCATAAACCCACGAATAGGAAGTAGAGGTCAATTGTGGTTTCGAATGCATGCTAGTGATAGAATGGTTGCCATTTGTTGGTTTAATAATAAACCGGTCAACTTATTGTCCACGGCATTCTCTCCCTTGGATGGTAATAGTCACGTCTATGTGTCTAGGTGGCATAGTGGAGAGTTTGTTTAAGTCCCTTGTAGTCCCATACTAATCCACTACCAGGAAACCATGAGAGGAGTAGATGTACAAGATCAATTACAAGGATACTACAGCGTGCAACAAAAAGACCACAAATGGTGGGACCGTATCCTATTTCACATCTTAGACACTTCTTTTGTGAATTCATACATCATTTACAAATCTCATATGGCTCATTTTGGTAAGAAATGTCTAAGCCATGTGAAGTTCAATATGGTTGTTGCTAATGCATTGATGGCAGGATATATTGTGTGTGAGCTCCCAAGGACCACAACTGTTGATGCAGTGGTTCCACCACCCACAAAATTGCATTACACTGATAAGTAGGTTGCAGATGAGCGTAAGCGGCAATAGTGTGCTTTATGTGGCAAAAAAATAAATTTTATCGTCTAACCTCCAATTAGGCAATGTGTATGGGGAAATGTTTTGTGGATTACCATTCGATTTGTGGATTACCATTTGAGATGCTTATGATGTGGTCATATTAGTTGAAATTTGCTTGGTAGTTGTTTTATACAAATTGTTTGATTTATTGACACAGTTCATGTTTAGTATGGGGACATAGTGGTCCAGTGCCAAATTTTAGGTGGATCTACAGGTTCAAATCCTGGGATTGGAAATTTATAAAGTTTGATTTAGTGAGCAACTGTATTTTTGAAAGTTGTCACAGATCAAGTCCGAGACACTGGGGGTTTTACAAAATACAGTCTGCAGCAAAAATGTCAGCTTTGGCCTATACAGGCTGCCATGGAGCAGCATGTATTGCTGCCGCAGGCTCTCCTACCCTTGAGGGCCCAGGCCTTGATGTGGCCAACGGGGTGCCCTGGGAGAGGTCACAAGGCCTGGCCGGCAGGGAGCCACTCCCCCAGCCCAACCTCCCTCACGCTCCGAGCCTCTCCTCCCCCTCTGCCCGACTCCCCTTTTGGGTGAATATTCTCTGGGCAAGGTGTGTTTTGTTGTTGTTTGTTTTTTTTTTTTTTTTTTGGTAGAATGTGAATAAGAACTTCCATACTCTCAATGGTGGCAAATTTCGAGATTTTACCCGATGTGGTCGTTTTTAAAAAATATTTACAGAATCAAGTTAGCTCAACATTCACCATTTCAGATTTCCAAATTTATTTAATTATCTATACTAAAATATGGTCAAAGGACAGTGAGGTCACATCTTTCTCGAACCTGTGAAAAACAGTGATGTCAATTAAGGGTTAACACACAACCAAGGCGCTTAAAACAACTACCATATTTTGATTTAAGGTATGTGCACCTAATTTGTTGGTGTACGAGATACGGTTCGAGTTTAGTTTTACATGAGATTTTTGGAACATTAGTACCAATGTCAACCATTTCTACTTGAGACTTTTAGAATATAAAAACCAATGACAAAACTAGGTTCTAGCCTAGCTGCAAATGAGTCTTTTGAAATGATATTGAATTCCTCAATGTTAAGGCGTTGGGTGTGGTTCCAAATAAACTTTATATTTTGCTTGAAAGTATATGAGATTTGGTGTATCTATTGGATCTAAGAAAGAGAAAGCGATTTAATTTCACGTGCACTCACGGTCATGTGAATCTTAAGAAAAGAAAGAAAAGAAACTTTATTTTTGGACTTCCAACCGTCGGGATCTCAAACCTTACTTGTTTTCGTACCTTACTCAATGTTTTTTGCTTACGCTGAAATTACCAATTGTTGGGTCTTCCTTGTTTGTGAGATCGTAATGTTCAAAGTTGAGGCAAATGTTATTTTAGCCATTCCTCAAAACACATAGTGTAAATCGTGCCAAGGCCAGGGCAAGTTGAAGTTGATACCACAAACATTTTCGGCATATTTATTTTCATTCGAGTAATCAAGTTGGGTACCCTCATGCAAAATTTAAGAGACTCATTAAAAAAATCCGCTAAGTGGTCCCCAATCTAGACCTCAATTGGTCCCCAGTGCGTTGTTTTGTACCCTGTTTTCGGTTATCCACTAAGTAGAACGGACTGGGGACCAAATGCACCAAACTGGGGACCTCATGTAAACTAGGGACCTTCACACACAAATGAACAACAATCGTGCTCCTTCGGTCTTCCGCGCATCACGTTGCGCACTCAGCACCAAGTTGAACTAGGGACCAAACCCAAAAAATCATCAAAATCATGCATTTTTGAGTTTAGTCCGCAGTTCAATCTTAGAGTAAAAATCTTGTGCCAGCTCGGCGTTTGGTCCCAATCCGACCAAAACTGGGTGTTTTGGTCCCTGGTCTGTTGTTCTTAGCGACTTTTTCTATAATGTTTTTGACCTTCATGCAAATTATTTTCTAGAAGAAGGTCTAAAAAAACGATATAGAAAAACATGCACCACGGTCAAATTTTTTTTATTTTTGAATTTCAAACATTGAGTAGGTGCCTTTAAGAGTTTGCAAATTTTTTGAGTAAAAAAAAGATTTTGGAAAATTTTCATTCCATTACAAGTTCACATGTACTATCTCCAGTGGTTAAAAACCAATGGTATCTCCAATGGTATGATGCTCAAAAACCACTCAAGACTAGACACACACACTCCCAACATGTCAACCGAGAGATCCATTAATACTTCCAACTTCAAATTTTTATAATGTGCAATTTTTGTTCAATTTATGGTTTTCATTTCCAATATTTCCAAAAATGAATTTCCTAAACCACTACCGAATGAGCTCGCCAATCTAAAATTTGATGAATCGTTAAACATCATACCTTTGTAACCCTATCTAATAGTCATAGGTGTGAACTAGCTTGTACATTCCATGATCCATCCGAGATCAAATATTATCCAAAACTTTCAAAACTTTCCATTAGATGTAGTCTCTATCTCTCCACAAATCAAGAATTCATTGGCAAAATTTTAATTCCCACGTACATGCACTTACCATAATCGGTCAGATTTGATCATGCTAAATGTATCATTGAGTATGCAATGAGATCATGACATGAAAAGAACGGTACAGTAAATACCAGAAGAAATCAATTGTGGGTGAACCACATCCTTCCAGGGCATCTGAATTCCTTTATCCCCTTCATTCCTTTATCTTGGGTTTCATAATCCCCTATGAAAATACATGGTTACCTCTATTTACAAATGGCATCAGACAAGCTTTCCAGGGACTGATGCGTAGAGCTCAAGAACGCTGCGAGCGAGAAAAAGCAATCCCATATCCAGCCTTCTCACTACGAACTCAGTTTCTTCGTTTTTGAACCCCACCGCAAGCAGGAATTCCACCCCTCCTGCACATTCCACCACCATAGCTCTTATCAATAATCGTCTTGCACCCCAAAAAAGAGATACATTAACTATCAGGCTAATGTAACATGTGAATTAGCAGTGAATTCTCACTTTTCCTCTCCGAGATGTGCTTTTAAGTTCGTGACTTGTTGACACGATTATGAGCACTTTAGTGAGAAAACTTGTGAGAGACTAGCGTACTCTGAATGACATTCAATTGCCTGTCTGATGAGAACACATGTTGGATATGGTGGTTTCACAATCAGACAAGCATTTGTGACCATCAAATGCACCAAGTTTTGGAATTGATGTTTTCACCACCAAAAAGTATGCTAATTTATACTTTCCTTTCCTCTCGATTAGCAGATTCTGTTCCCGCTCTAAACTCAAACTAATTGTTCCTTCAGTTTTCCCAAACAAGTGTTTCTGAAAAAAGGAGACAAAATAGAAAATCACTCGGCAGGCAGTCTAAAAGCTCACCTTGAAACCTATAAAGCCGCTGGAAAGGAGCATTGCCCTGAAATTTTAAAAAGAAAAACAAGATTACCACCATATTAAGTATTCCGATGGACAGCTGTTGAAGAAAGCTCAGAAAGACAAAACCATCCTACCATAAGGGGAGATTCGAAATGCTGAGAGATTACCTTGCGAATGTGCTTGTATCTGTCGTCATTTGGATAAGTAATAAGATTACTGCACACCAAAAACAATGATCAGCAACCACTGATTCTCGTGATATGGAAGAAATCCTCACATGTTTATGGTCTAGCTGATCAGCCATGGTCTAGCTGATCAGCCATGGTCTAGCTGATCAGCCATGGTCTAGCTGATCAGCCATGGTCTAGCTGATCAGCCATTTTCAAACGATAAATCAGAAGGGTTGAAAAGAGTAAGCATACTTGACAATCTTTAACAACACGTTGAGAGCGGCTGTGGCTTCAGCAGCAGTAGCAGCATAAATCGAGGTGACGGCATTTTGCAAACGCCCCACAGCAGCAGCTGACTCTTCCTGCATCACCTTAAGCTCCTCATTCTCGCCTGCAAGGTCAATGATATTCGTGTTCGTCTGAGCAGACTCTTCAGCCTTCATGGACTCGTCATCCGGATCAGGCTCTTCAGCCTTCATGGACTCATCATCCGGGTCAGGCTCGTGAGTAAGCGGGGATGCATCGTCCGGATCTGGCTCTCGGAAGGCTAGACTTGAATCATCTGGATCTGGTTCCTCTGATGGAGCCCTGGCATCATCTGGATCAGGCTCCGCCCTGTGCTCAAGAGCATCATCCGGATCAGGGTCCACTCTGAGCTCGAGAGCATCATCCGGATCAGGCTCCGCCCTGTGCTCAAGAGCATCATCTGGATCGGGTTCCGCTCTGCGCTGAACTGCATCATCTGGATCAGGCTCCGTTCTTCCAGTCTGCACATGAATTAAAGTTGGTATTCAGCGATCATAAAAGGACCCAAAAAGAATGAATACACCGAAGCTATTGTTAGCTCTGCTTCTGGTTCCGGTCCGTTCCGAAACATAATCCGATTCTCGAACGTTCTGAAAATTAAGTAAGGCGTAAAGGTTGACTGTAAAGTTCACAAACCCGTCTCTGCCTCCTAGCGACCACCTCCAATTCCCATTCATCGTCCAATTCGATGAGAAAGACGTGGCTCGAAAGAATCTAGTTGAGAACCGAAAGATCGTATAATTTGGAATGAGAACGTCGTTATTCGTAACCTTGGTGAACGGGTGATTATGTAGAACAGGTGACATTTGCAGTGCATAGTTTCTATTCAAAAGGATGTAAATTGAGTAAGTTGCTAATTTAGAAGGCTCGGCCTCCCTCTTTAGAAGGCGGCAATGCTGTTAGGAAAACCTTTGGTTTCAGTGTAGAGACTAGTTAGTGTAAACCGATCATGTGACGCATGAATATGGATGCAGATTTGCAACCTGATCGTCGGTAGGAGGTCCCCAATCATTATCATCACGTTCCGTGCCTTCGGCAGTCATCAAAATGTCATCTGAATCATCTGAATTACTGAGCTCGTTCATGAATGTCCCGTGTTCTCCAGCTTCTCTGCTTCTCAGGTACCTGCCACCATTAAGACTTCTCAGAAAATGAATCGTACCAAAAGATATACAAGCAGAACTCACGATGCTAAAGAACCAACTTGTTACTCAAGGGCTCTTTGTTTACCCAAGCACATATAGCTTGTAAGTGACCATTCCATATCTATATATGTTAAAGGAAAGACTATAGAATCGTTAAGCTCTGTCCTACTAAGAGTTAGTGAAAACAAGAAGACAAACCCAACAGTCTCTTTGTTCTTTCTCAATGCTATCTAAGGCAAAGCGAGTTGTGTAGGTAGAATTCGAGAGTTCTTGAACGTTATACTTACTCGGTCTGAAGCCAATGAAAAGAAGAAAGTGATCGAATCCAACGATTTCATCCTAGAAAAACATGGATATAGTAGACTGTCGCTTAGTATGCAATTAATAGTTCAGGAAGCTACCTCTTCATTGCAGCTTGGAAAGCGGCCGCTCTGGCATCTGCATTCGTGGGGTCCTCCCCACCCAGCTTCTGTCCCCTCGTGACTCCGCCAGCATCCACGGGTTCATCGTCATCGTCCACAGATGAGCCGAAGTCACTCAAAATATATCCATGGCCATGTGTCCAGTCCAATGTAGCTACTTCACGATTCAACTGCGCCAATCACACAAAAGTAGCAACAGCATCCATCCAATTAATCCCTACTTAAGGATAAATGCCATTCTTCGTTACATATTAAAGACTCGATTTCGCAAACAGATTATCCTAAAGATGGTGCTTAGCGTAGTTGGTATTTAGCGACCATGCAAGGATACAAAAAAATGAATACACCGAAGCTACTGTTAGCTCTGCTTCTGGTTACGGTTCCGATCCGTTCCGAAACAAAATCCAATTCTTGAACGTTCTGAAAATTAAGTCAGGTCTAAAGGTTGACTGTAAGGTTCACAAACCCACCTCCAATTCCCATTCATCGTCCAATTCGGTGAGAAACATGAGGTCCGAAAGAATCTAATTGAGAAACGAAACGATCGTATTATGTGGAATGAGAACGTCGTTATTCGTAACCTTGGTGAACGGGAATTAAGTCCGATTATGTAGTCTAACAGATAACATTGCAGTGCATAGTTTCTAATATAAAAGGATGTAAATTGAGTAGGTTGCTAATTTAGAAAACGACAATACTGTTAGCAAAGGATAAACGACAATGCTGTTAGGAAATCCTTTGGTTTCAGTGTAGAGGAGCCCTAGTTAATGTAATCCAATCATGTGAGAGATTGTTCGATACGTTACGTACTATCCTTACAACAGCTTTTCTTGTGGTTCATCTCCATTCTTTTGAAACATCTGAATATGTACTCCATTAATATCGATTGTAAAAACTATTGCCATGAGTCTTACCAGTTTGTTCAGAGCGTGAAAGTTCTCGTCGTGTTCATCATGCACCATATGCACCTGCAAGGTCCCACATGCAGAGAATCAGCAGTCTAATTCTTTCATACCACATATTGATACAGGAACGTAGATGATGCATTGCAGTTGAGCTTTTACCAGTTCATGTAACAGTGTCATCTTGATGCTCTCGTACTTTCGGAAGCCTTGTAAGTCATCGGTACGCAGACGAAGCGAAATCTCTTCCCCTCGGTTCTGTACACATTAATCGCAGCATTAAAAATCGTACTGAACATCATAAATTACTAATAGGTAAAAGAATGACTCATAACATCAATATCTCAATGGCTTCTGTAAATCACATAATTTTCTCTTGAATTCACAAAACATCATTAATAGCAATCATATAAGATATACGGATGCTGATGCCAAGACTCCAGAGCCATACAATTTTTTAGATTTTTTAAAATTTCTATACTGTTATGATTCTTATCGCTCTAATTATCTCGGGTTATGCTCATTATAGAGCTAAATGGTTACCTTATTGAAGCCCAAAAGACACTTGGGACTAACTCCCACAAAACCTTCTGGAGCCAACTCCGACATCACTCCCACTTGCCATTTATACTGCAAAACCGAACCAATTCCCTCCGTTAGTTGCGACCTTTCATTAAACAAAAGAGCCCTCGCAGTCAAGGACAAGAAACAGAACTTGATGCTACTAAAACCTATGTATGCAAAGGAAAATATAAGTACCTTTTTCATGATAGCCACTATGCCAGGATCACTTGCAAGCCTGTGCATGAGTGCAAGAGCTTTCTCTGGTGGAGGCGACAACTGAAACATCAAACAAAAACCTCGTATTAGAGACTCGGATTCACCGGAAAGAACAGATCGAATAAGGCAAACGTACCTAGTATCGATTTCTACTACCCTATGTGCGAGAAACTTGTTCAGTCTAATCTATGAACTATTAGCTTCATTGCATTCTTTCACGTGTTTACTAAAACCTCTATGTCAAATGACTGCTTTCATTTACGAGTGCCAACAACATTGCCGGGTCATAGGTCTGTATAACATGTCATCGGAATTAGTAAAGCACATTAAATGTGTATGTGTCACAAATATACTGATTTGGCAAGTGATGAAAGAGACAACAGTCCAGTAATAAATGGTGGTCAGTCTTACCTTAACGAACGGCAGGTCAAGTGTTTTGAAAGAGCGGAATGTATATGGTCCATCAGGGAGACGAGTTTTAGACACACGCTGTCGTCGTAAGAATTGACGTTTCTCCTCTTCAGTGAACCCTAAAACTCGTTCTTCCTTCACTGGTCGGCTCACTTCCTTCACCTCCTCGGCAGACGCTCCCATCATCATTATCACAACGCCCTGTGCATAGAGAGATAAAAACATCACCGACAAAAGAATGGTCAGAATTCGATAACTGGTTACATATACGAATCGCTGAGATAAGCCATTTCAAAGAGAACTCAATCCGATACTAAAACCCCAGAAGGAAGAATCAGTATATGTCAAAAAACATAGATCAACTGCTTTGAGATGGTTTCTAAATTGCTAAAACGGCCAATTCATGTACTGGAATTCACCAGAAGTGGCACTCGGATACCTCATCATTCCCATGCCCAGTCTCACTCAAAAAATACATCGGAATCGTTGCTACCGAGGCGATCATCCCAAGGCACCAGAAACGGCAATCGAACTCAAAATCGATAATGAAGTATATGGGATTCCATTAGCATGGAACCCTACACCAGCAATTGAAGCTCCAAGCAATAAGTGCAAATGGCTCAAGGGAATAGCGGATTGTAGGAAATTACCGGAATGATGCCAGAAGCTTCCAGAGTGGAAGAAGAGTGAGGCTCCTTGGCAGGATCCACTCGCTTCCCTTTCGGAAGAAGCAAGCGCATGGTGGAAATCGCAACTCCTGTTGCTTGACTGAGCTGCTTCCCAAGCACACCCACCGTCGCATCGCTGGGAACCTCGACGGTGAACTTCTTCCGTTTGTAGGTCACTGTGATCGAGACTTTGTCCCGCTCCACCTCCATTGCTGCAACCCCTAAACACAAAACCCGGAGAATCCATAGCTCAAAAACATGTGGGTTATATTGGACAACCATTTTTATTACTACCCAACAATCTAGTACACTCCTGTGATCTTTCTGATATCTTAACTCACCAAGGATCTCGCCCAACCCTATTCCAGAAACGATTCAAAAACCATAGAATCTACAGCTCAAAAAAATGTGCGTTATCTCGCGTAGTCAGTTTTTTCAGTGAACAAAAGTCTTGCACACTGCCGCGATCTTTCTGGCACACGATTTATCGAGAATCTCAACTGCAACCCTATAATCTCAATCGAAACCCAGTTCATTGTACCGAACCCGATTCGATCCAATTGGAACCCAATTCAGTCTATGGAACTACGGGAGGTTTAAAGGTGAGTACCTGTTTGAATTGGGCGTGATCTTGGAGTGAAGATGGATGAGGAAGAATTGTGAGGAGGTGATAGTGATCAATGAGTGAATTGGGCGAGTGGGAGTGGAAGGAGATGGAGCAAGGCACAGCTTCATGCGTGCCTGCTGTTGAAGCTTCCTCGTTTCGGTCGTTGGTGACGTCGTCTTGGTTGAAGCTCCTCCGCCGTTGAGTTGGGCTGCCCTGATGACCGTGGTGGGGATCCCTATGACCGTGGACCGAGCACCCACTTGCCCTGCGCACATGAAGCAAACGCTTCCGTTTGAAACCGTATATGCGGCTCCGAACTCTTCGGGTTTGATCAAACCCAGGCAGAGGGGAGAGTCCGCATTTCACGTGCGACTCCGTGCCAATCCCGTTTGTTTACCTCTCACCCGAATCGCTCAACCAATCGCAGTGCGGAGACTCTCTGAAACTTCCAGTGGGAGAGAAAAGAGGATTCCAGGAGCCCCAAGGTTTAACCTTAAGTAAAAGAAAAGTGGCTCTCAAGACTGCCACTTGCCCCCATTTCATTGGGAGGTGGGGGCCCGCCAGCCCACAAGCCCAAGCAAATTGCCTGGGCCATATGGCTCATGTGCGCACGGTAACTGTTCTATGCGAATCGAACACATACGGCAAAGTGTATCTTGTAAGAGCATCTCCAACGAAGACTCTGCCAAATGACTCTAGCAGAGGCTTTGGGCGAGCTTGGGGAATCTGCCAGAGGGCAGAAAAATCGGTTCAGTGGCACCATACCCAGCGGTGGCTCTCGTGGACTAGGCAAGTCCTGCCTTATCCTGACCCAGTATTCTTCCCATCCAATCCCACACTGTCTGAAGTCGGCGTGTTGATAGCACCAGCTAACAAATGTGAGAAGGATCGATTCTCCTCCGCTCCGCCTTCCTCGTCCGCCAAGAATCCCAAAACCATCGCTGACATCGGACTCTCCACCGGCTTAAGCGGCTCCCCTGCTACTGCCATCGTCGGCTGCCAGTTGCAAAAGCGAGGAATATTCGCTTTGACCAGCTCTCAAGTGCAGTGTACAGAGCTCTGCATATCGTGAGATTTGGCCGTGTCCTGGGCCTCCTTGCCCGAGCCCGACTTCCACACTACTGTTGCAGAGTGAACGGTGCGATTCCACTTTCGGAGGTTGGCAGCAGGTGGCTGTTTTTTCGCCTCCCAGAGTCACCGCTGGAGACGCCCTAAGCTACTCCAATTAGTGGCTCTGTATTGATGTAATCTGCTTTTCTGACTTTCAAATTACTTTTTGTATCACTAAAAGCTTTTTGTATCAAACATGGTAGTAGATTCTACTTGTGAGATTTTGCCAGCTTTGTTTGATGGCAAAAGTTGATGTCATGTGTGGCCGCAGCAAGACGCGAACAAACGCAGACAGACGCCCATGAAAGGAAGAGCAAGAGGCACACGCTCAGTGTAGCTTTCTCCTGATCTCTGTCTCCATCGATGAATTTTGCCGCAAATTCTCCATCGCTTCACATCGATTGTGCGAATTTTTTTTGCAATGCAGAACCACAAAGATGGCATTCAGCAGATGTCACCAGATTCACGTAGGATTTATTTCGAGTACCTCGCCTGAGAGATCAAGCTTCCAATTCGTGATACGCCGTCCACTGTAAGAATATGATGCATCTCGATCGACGTACAAGGATCGGAACAGAAGATCTTGGTTTAAACGAGATTCTTAGTCGTATACATGATGTGAAAGATAAAGTTCCTTTGCGTTCTTTAAAGCTCTCAATCAGTTTCATTGCTATCAGAGAGTTAGGGTTGAACAGATCACATTACACCCTATATTGCTGCTAGACTATGATCTGGTTAACAATTACATGATCAAGGCCATTTGTGGAAGTAGAATTGGAATCCGAAGATGATTGTGGTTGAGACCAGATGCATGGAATGATGGAGATTCGTGTCGAGAGTTTCATGTACACTTCAAATCACTACAAAGAAATGCACGTGAGACATCCGATTTGAGCAAGACTGGAGCCTCTTCCGGATCGAAGCAGGGGTTTGGATTAGGTTAAAGAGCATGGAGGATCAAGGTGCCAAGATCGCAGCGGCAGGTGAGAATGCCGCAAAGGAGGTGACAGTGGCAGTGGACAACGCCGTGAAAGATGTCACAGCGGCAGTCGATCACGCCGTGAAAGATGTCACTGCTGCTGTGCACGAAGCCATTGAAACTGCGGAGGTCGAGGTGCAAAACCTCATAGACTCCGGTGAGGAAGGGGATCTGAAAGTGAGGATAGTGGCCTTCTTGCGAGGAGTTCCGAAGAAGGCATGGTTTCTCATGGGATTGGGCGTGGCTGGCATCGTGCTTGCCAGCGGAGGAGGCAACCTTGACAAGGTTGCCAATTCTGGAATCGGTCAATTCTCCAGAAACAGTATTCGTGCTTTGAATAGAAGATTCAGCAGAAATCGGCACCATTCTATCTGTCATTATGTGAAAATTCAACCTGCTGCTTTCAATGCCGATGATCCTCTGAAGAAACGCAAATTCTGTGCTCAAGACATGTAAGTCATATTCTCATTCTGGACTTTTTCATAGCATTCCAGGGATCCTTGATCATTCAGTATTCTGTACATTGGCATGAAGAGTATACAATTGCTTGTTTACTTAAAATTATTACCTGCCCCTTGCAATTCCTGAAATGGGTATCTTGCTTGTATATGACGGAGACCTTCTTGAGTTGCATTTCTTGTTGTGAACTCCCATAGCATTCCTGTGTGCCTCTTACAATTCTTGATTATATATGAAGATATTCAACTGCTTGTGGTGAGGACATGCAGATTTGACGTGGAGACAAAGATAACAGGGTTCGGAAGTCCAGAGTGGGAAAAGACACATGAAAAAGCAACAAAAACAGCAGCCGTCTTGGAAACATTGAAGCAAGGTGGCGCAACGTGCATAGGCAAGACAGTCATGGATGAGCTCGGCTTCAGGTATGGATATTTAAAGCTATCATGCTCTTCGTGAACTCCAAATTTTATCACATGAAGAAGACTAGATACTCATCCGCCGTGCAATCGGCATGCAGTGAACTACCTCTGTTTCTTCAAATGTCTCTTCTGCTCAAATGGGCCGAAACTGACCGATTCTATAATTTCCCTGCACGATGTTCAGATTCTCTGGTTTTTAAACGTAATATTTTTGTTGCTTTCTGCGATGGCATATGAATACCCAGTGCTTGAATTCTCTTACATGACGCTCTTCCCATGTTCCTGCCATCTCTGATTACATAGCAAGTCTTTAAACTGTTTGAAGTTGGTAACTGTTTCTCAGATGCTATAAAATGTTCTGATGTCTATGGTCATATGCATGTCCAGTCTTATAGGGACGAATAGATGGCTGGGAACTCCAAAGAATCCAATGTCAACTTTTCGTATTTGTGGAGGCGCCTCCAGTGGTGCAGCAGTTTCTGTTGGTAGTAGCGTAGTCGATTTTGCTTTAGGCAAGCATCTCCTCTGAATCTGAATCGGTTGCTTGTGCTGATGGCGCTTACAGTTGAGTTCTGTTGTGCCAGGAATTGATACTGTGGGTGATGTAAGAGTACCCGCGGCGTGTTGCGGTGTTTTGGGATTCCGTTCTTCACATGGAGCCGTTTCTTTGGAGGGCTCGATTCCAGTGGCCTCTTCTTGTGATGCCATAGGTGAGATATCTCTTCTCATGTCAACGCTAGTTGATGTCAGATGCCCACACATACCTGAGGTGATGACCCTTCTCTTAAGAAGACTCTTATAAATCACAAACACTACCAAGCATGGCTTGTAAGAAGGCTGTATAGGCTTAGGTTTAAGTAATGATCTGACAAGTGTGGGTCCTTTAGCAGTTGATCTCATCTTGTGCATACATCAGAGTCCGCTTTACCTGGGATTATACTTCATCCCTAGGTCTACACTGCGAGTTATTTGTAATACTGTCTCTTTGTAGTCCAACTATCGTTTTCCACATTATCGCAACATTTTTTTGCTGCAGGTTGGTTCGCAAGAGATCCAGGTGTGCTACGTTTAGTTGGCCGACAAGTGTGTCCACAATTAGTGATGGATGGACGCGGCCCCAGGCGATTCTTCATGGCTCACGACGTCTTCAAGCTCTCATCTGTATCTCAGTTGAAAACCGCAGATGTATTTTCTAGAGCAGTTCAACGCACTGTTGGACGTAAGCCCCTGCTGTGATTAATACATCGTAACTTTCAAAGATTCGTTGGGGATAACCAGTGATTCTATTGACCTATGTTGGTTGTTTCCAGGTCACACTTTACATAACCTTGACCTCCTTGAGTATTTCGAACATCACATTCCATCGATCCTAACTTTCAGGATAGAACTCGACAAGATGGGTGGTGAAGCTTCTCAATTCACAGCAATTGATGTGCTTCGACACAGTATGCTTTTATTTCTACGGTAGGTCAAACTTCAGATGAAGATAGAGCCGTTCTTCTCTGAATTGTGAGAGTTCTCTCGTTCTTTTAATCATACACGATTCTTGTCTCTGGTGTAGGCATGAGTTTAACAACAATCATGGAGAGTGGATTGTGAAGGTGAAGCCACATTTGACTAGAACGATCGAGACACGAGTTCACAGAGCGGTGTTTTCTCCCAGTTCTGAACCACTCAGGCTCATAGCAGAAAAGGTCCGAGAGGAGACATGTACAGTGATGAACAACCTTCTTAAGGTATAGCTGCTGCTGGTAAAGCTCTGCAATATGTTGATATAAGGCTTAAGGATGTACATGATTCGTTGATAGCTCTTCCTTGATACAAGTTACAGAATGATGCAGTGCTGGTGGTTCCTGCGGTGCCTTCCCTTCCTCCGAAATTGGCTGCAACTGCAGATGAATTGGAAACATTCGAGCACCGTGCTCATACTCTTATGAGCATTGCTACTCTTTCAGGATGCTGCCAGGTAAGTTAATGGAGTCATCGACATGCTTGACAAGTCTGAAGCGTATTCTTTAACTGCGTACCAATAATGAGCCTTCACGGAAAATGGAAATTTGTTTTTTCATGTGCAGGTGGTAATCCCAGTGGGAAGAGATGGGGTGCCCATGTCAATCTCATTAGTGGCAAGAAAGGGGGCAGATCAACTCTTGCTGGAAACGGTAGTGCTTCTGCACGCAACAATACAACAGGAAGTTCTGGTGATTGTTAACCCTAATCTACCATATACAGCATTTCTGAATTCACATGAAATTTCTCCAGCCGAGCAGCAAATCGTTGTCCCCATCTTTCTAAAAAATCTGGATTCAATGGAAGTGTTGTGCAGTTTTCATGAAACTTGTGAAACACCTCATTGTCTCTTACTATCCTCAGTGCTTCACTTACCAAAGACACAATCGGCTGCACACAGAAAAGACCAATCTGGAGCTTCTGCACAAATTTGAATCACACGTGCACCAGTAAATGCGTAAGTGTCGGTGCTTTGGTTTATGCAATTTTAATTAACATCTCTGAAAATTACAAGGGACTGATAACCACCACTCGGAGCTTAACAGTCTTTTCCTAAGTGCAGAAGTGGTAGCCAGTTCGGAAGTAAAGAGCTAGTCTCACGCCTGGGCTTTCTTCAACCATCCATGCAGTCTTTCTCCATCGAGGCAACCGGCCCCGACCTTGTCTTTACGTAAGTTCACCTGGGCCCAGCTCATGAGTGTTTGTACCTTGTCCTTCAAGTTCCAGACTTTCGATGAAGCCAGTTTTTCTCTTGTTGACAGGACCCTGAAAACTCAAGCGTGTAATTGAACTGTGGTTTTGCATCAACTTCCAAGTTGATTACTGTCTACAGAAGTAAAATACAAAGTCTCCGAGACGATGTCCATCCGGCTTCCTCGTCTACGTGAGTGAGTAGATGTCTCTCAAATTCAGCCTCGGTTCTGCACACAAGATTCAAAGTCAGAAACGACGAACAAAGGCACACTAGTCGCTTCTTTTACTTGTTGCTCTCATATCCGAGGACCCGTTAGCTAAGAATAACAATGCCCACCATAGTCTCCAGAATTTCACAACTAAAAGCTATTTTTATTGTGGATGATCATCATGAAAATACCAGCTGCTGCAGTTTTGATTCAGTGCAATGGAATACCAGATTCGTGATGTTGTGCTTCGTCGCATGCAGTTATTTTGTGAAACATTCATGTATGCATAGAGTTGTCGGCTTCTCGACACGACTGAAAATTAAGAAGATTGGGTTTCTGTTGATTCAACTGGTACCGGTATGTACACTCATACAAGAGGAGCTTCCATAGCCAAGACATTGGCCAAAAATCTGCAGCTGTATACTACACAGTGTATGCTGGGCTAGAATAAAAACATCGCGAGTTCGGGACATCCTGCAGAAGAAGGCGATTAAAAACCCTACGAGGGGGCCCCAATACACCCTAAACCCTGAAGGAAGGTAAGAAAGAGAGAAAATCACAGTGGCCAATGGTGCGCACCTACGGAGCTGAAAGTAGCCATGGAGGGAGTCTCGGAGCACTCGGAGCCTTCAGTTTCGCTGCGAGTGCGGTGGGTGATAGTAAGACTCGGTCGCCAACAAGGAGACGGGCTATTATCACAGCTAGTTTGCAAGTGAGCGCTCATTTTCCCGTCCATTAGCGCCGAGTACTGCTGCTGCAGCTGCGCAATCTCATCACTTCGGCGTGAGTTTTCCTCCAGGAGCTTTAAGCTCGCGTTGATCACCTTCTGCATGATGTGCCGCATGTTCTGCCCGTCTGTATCCGGTACCTTCGCAAGCTCCTCACTGTGTTGCTGCAACACTAGCTCTAAGATATGCGGCTGGCTTAAGTACCCCGGATGGTTCAATGCCTTCTCCGTCACTCCTGGACTTAGCTTGCCGTGATCCACTACCCCCCACAAGCTCTGTTTGTCTTCCGAGGTTAATACCTCCTTCGTTGTCGTCAACAGCTTCTCTACTGACCTGAATAAAGTATCGTGCGATTGGCGCGCCGAAGTTGGAAATGCCTGTATCGACACACACAAGTTAGTGATCCAGAATGAGGGATCCATATTGATTTTCAATCAATTGTGAGCGTTCTGATTTGGTACCTTGACGAGGGCTACGAAGGTTTCGGCTCTGATGGAGCCGGCCTCGGCGAAGCGCCAGAGAAAGCGGTCGACATCGCCGACAATCTCGTCGAACGAGGAGGGGTCTTGAATTCCTTCCTCCATGTAGTGGCAGACCATGTTCATTAAAGTGTCGGGGCTGAATTTGTAATCACGGAGGTAATCGTCGAGCTCGTCCAAGCACATTCCGATCCTTCGTTCTAGTAAACATTTCATGTCGAGAAGCTTCTCCTGCGAGGACAAGGAAGGAACTCATGAGTGGCTGAATACCTGCAGAAATGGCTGAAATCTAGAAACGACGGCTGAGGTCTAGCAATTGTGGCTCAAGTCTAGGAACTGGCTGAGGTCTCGCATTTATGGCCTAGGTCTGGAAACAATGGCTCAAGTCTCACAACAGCGGATGAATACTCGCAACAATGGCTGATGTTAGCAACAATAGCTCAAGTCTAGAAACAACCGCTGAAGCCTAGCAGCATGGCTGTATACAGCACCATAGCTGAAATCTAGCAACATTGGCGGAAGTGTACCAACAATAGCTGAAGCATAGCAACAAGTTGGCTGAATAGCAGAAAAAGTGGCTGAAAACTAGCAACAATAACTTGAAGTCCGGCAACAACTGGCTAAAAAGCAGCAGAAATTGCTGAACACTAGCAAAAATTTCTGAAATCTAGCAACAATGGCTGAATTGCAGCAAAGTAGCTGAAACTTTTGGGTTGGCAGGGGAGAATGTGAGTTTCGAATACCTGCATGTCTTCGTCGTCGCCAAGGGCACCGACGAGATGGTCCACATGCTCAAGCAAGCAACACCAGTACTGGGACGAGAGCTCAAGGCAAGGTCGGGTCTCGGGGGCGGCGCGGCACAGCATGCGAGCCAAGCACAGCACGACCCAACACCTAGCGCGATCCGCGGTGCACGCATCATGCAAAATGGCGTCTAACCAACTCCTCACACTCCGACCCTGCCGACACTTGACATTCAAATTCACGTCGGCTTCCACCAGAGCGTCCAGCGCTTCCGCGGCGTACGCATCAGGCAAGCTCGCCGTCCGCACCAGAATCTCTGACAAGGCTTGGCACGGCGTGTTGTGCAGATTCTCGCGTACCGGCATCGGGGCTGAGAGATGCTTAGTTTCCCCAAACGCGCGCGCTAAAGCCGCCACTAGCACCTTCAGGCACCGCGTCTCGATGTACTCGTCCACAGTCGACCCCATCGGCTGGTAATGCTGCAAAAACCCCACGCTCGCTCGCCAGTGCGCGAAGACAGTCGTGTACAAGTACCGCTTCGTGCTCTCTAACACGTCCGTCATGCCTAAATACTCCGCCGCTGCTCTGATCTTCGCCACATTCTCCACCGTGTACGTTGGCTTGATCAAGTAGCAGTAGTCCGCCGCTCCTGCAAACCCCTCCGCTCCCCCTGCTCCCCACCACAAAACTCGTCAACCTCCATCTCTCCTCACAATCTACAACCCTCTCTAAACCCCCCCAGAATACAAAATTCAGAACACTCATATCCATGACAGTCTGAGCACCTGGAAGGTCTGGGAACGAGATCACGCGGGCTGTGGCGTCCTCGGTCGAAGCAGTAGACCAACCCAGGGAGCTCCAGTGCGGATTCCCGGACATGTTCCGAAAGTATGAGCTCGCGTTAAGAAGCGGCAACATGTGAAGCCGAAAATCCTCGCCCTCGACACGAACTGTAACATCGCTGTACTCCCCAGTTCGTCGCACTCTCTGCAACCACGTATTGAATCCCCCAGTACTAGTAGCCCCGCCATCCTTCTTCGCCATACTAGTCCTCTCTCAATCCATCAACCTAACAATCAACCTACTGCTCCTTCCACTTCTTCATCGCCATCTCCACATTCTCCCGCCGTGCCCAGTCCCATTCCTGCAAACTCCGAATCCGAACCTGCAAGCGCCCAGCACTAGATCGACGTGCAGCAACTCATCACAAGCTAGAGGAGTAGTCGGCACCATCAATGCAGTAACCACCGCGGGTTCTAGAACGAAAGCATTAAGTTTAAAGTTTCTGGCAGTGGAGGTTTCTGTAAGCAAAAGAGTGGGATACGAGCAAGAGTGCGTGTTTTTGTGTCTAGACTGGTGGCTGCTAAGTTAGCAATGAATGAGAGGAGGTGATGGTGGTCAGAGTTGAAGAAGGCTGGTGCAGGAACAGGCTTAAAACAGGAGGTTTGCCAGCGGAGCGTATTCAGTTACGTAGTACCCAGATGAGTAAATTACGGTGGGGAGGGGGAAGAGAAGAGAAGGGAAGTGGCCGTTACTTTTGACCCTCCTCTAATTTGTTTATATTTTGGTGTTGTTATAACTACTGTTGGTTCCTTCCTTTGTTGACATGCCTTCATCGTCGCCCGTTTTGTTGCTCAAAGTGGGTTTGGAAGCGTGGGGTATTGGGGCTGAAGAGTATTGTGCTACGGAGAGGGTTTGTTTTTAAGGTAGGAAGTCGGAATTTGTCAAATGTTATAATTTGTTGTAAAGAGTATGAGCTATCTCTCTTGTGATAAAGAGGAGGTTGTTTCTCGTTTAATGATTTCCTTGTGTAGTTTCTAGATCAACGAGATGGTAGACATGTAATTTGTCAAGTTTTTGAGAGTGTTCATACAATAATGCTCTTAAATTTCACCATGGTTGGTACCGGGTACCCCCCTGATAGTCGAATGTGTTTACTAGTACAAACATGGGTTGAAGAGAGTAGGTTTTATACACCGTAGTAGAGGCGAAGTGGTGAAGCATACTCAGTACACGGCTGGTTGTAAAAAAGGCCTTGGGGCAACAATAAATGAGGAATGTCACCGAAGTTGCCCTCCTGTAAGGTTAATAAAATTTAAAAGTCTTCATGTCTGTTGACGTGATGTGGCATCATATGAAGAAAGGCGCATGGTAAGAGAGTCACCATGTCGCATGGCACTAAGTAGTTGCCCCGATCTACACGACCCTGCCAGAAGGCCCTAATTATGCAACGTAATCATTTAGTCTTCGCATTCACTATACTTGATTATTGCTAGTGCTGAGACATATAAGTAGGAGGGGTATACGTCGACTTATATTCTTCGAGGTTTCCATGTCTCATTGGTATCATTAGCAAACATCATAGCGTGTCAAATCAAGACACCGTTTCAAAAACACCTAGAAGTCCAGCTTCAAAACTTCATAGTCCAAAAATGTTGTTTCCACTTGAAATCATCCTCGTCCCACTTACTTTCCCCATGCATAAAAATTACTCATATTGTTACCTTAACTACAAATTTCCCATTATCGAGCACTCTTCTTTTATCATTGATAATGCACTTCCATTCAATTGGAGCTTTGGTACCTAAACGTATGATAATACAAGGTGTATGAATGAGAATTATTAGCAAAGGCCAAGGAATGAGGAGCTGGAAAATACTGACACCATCCATAAGATAAGCCAAATGCTAATAATTCATGAAAGGCTCCAGTAGTACTAAATTGCAGGCTTGTGCCGGCTGAGGGTGATATTATTTAATTAAAAGAGATTGGGGAGGGAGGGGTATGATTACAGGATGTGCCTTGTGATAGGCAGCTGACTTGAGGGTGTTGTGCATACCATCCATGTGAGGGTGCTGCATATTATGTGCATGCTTGTACCTTGTGAATGAATGATATTCAACTTTTTACCATGGGCTCCTTGCTTCTTGTCCAAAGGAATTATAGCACATGGACTACTTTTAAATATTTCCCTTAATCCCTAAACGTCTCATAGTGCCTCTGTTTTGTGGCTAGTTGAATACAATGTATATTTCTTGTATTCGAAATGGATCTTCACCTTTATAAAGATAGATAGATAGACACTCCGGTCCTTTCTAAGGGGCCGGCGTGAATGAAGTGTCCGTTCGTAATGCTAATATCCCGATGGCCGCCAGACACGGGGAAATTAGAACAATACTACTTCCCCCTCTCGAGGGTGGACACTATAACTACGCTAGTTTCTAGCCTAGTTACTAGTGCCTTGAAGATACTTGACATAGTATCTCCCCAAAGGGCTTTGAGGTACCCATACAACAAGGTCCAAGGACCTCTCACAATAGTTGGGTGGACTATACGCTGGCGTGGGGAATAAAACCCACGACCTCCTCATTGGGGGCCTAAGCCCGAACCACCAAGCCAAGGCTTGTGGTGCCTCACCTTTATAAACAGGTGATCTCAACAGAGAAGTTGGAATATAAATTTATGCAGTTCTAGTGAGCTATTGAAATTCCAACTTAGAACTTCTTGTTGGTAGCAAAGGCCACTTATTCGACAACGTATCTACTATCCCCATAAGAGACGCGGAGGACGGTAGCCTCACGTGGAGGGTATCTCGCCGCGGCGGAGGCTCCTGCGGCGTAATACACTTTCCAGTTTCGGTTGCCCGGTATGATAGAAACTTTCTAGTTCCGGTTGCCTAGTTTGACGGAATCCGTGCCCGTATTTGCTTTGCTTATGTATTATTAATAATGTTCATCATACAATTTATATGAAAATTTCTTGTGTTGCCCAGGTTTTTTCTGTAAGGTGAGAATTGTACAGGGCGTTATGCAGTAATCCCCTCTCTGGGGCGAACATTACGGGACGGGAGCTCGCGTCAAATGAATGTGCCTGAAACTGGAAAATGTGCTACGTGATTTAGGCACATTTATTATTTCTACTTTCGGATTTCCACTATCAATTCGATAAGAATCTAAGAAATTGATTTGTATCAAATCAATCTCCCCACGGTTTGCACATTCAATTGAGTTGCTGAGAAAGAAATGAAAATATTGAAGGCCTTAGAAGGTCAATGTAATAAGAGCACCAATTTCACCCCCAATTCTATATTCTACAATTGTACAATCAACCCCTAAAGATTCTTAAAACCTGAAACCGGTTTTGAGATTTTCGGCATGAACAATATTCAACCAACTTTTACTGTTATAATCTCACAAATGGAGAAAAATCAACTGCTCAAATTTGGCATAGAAGTAGTATATGATCAAATTAACATTTTAGATTCCACCGTTGGATCTTCTAAATAATTCTTGGATTGAGTTTTTTTGGTCTTAAAGTAGAAAAGTTTTTGAATTTTTTATTTTTATTTTTTAAAAACAAATTTTCACCAAAGATCTCTAGGGAACACTCCACAACCAAACTTGTTGAACCCAAACATGGTGAAGATATTGATGCATGAATATAGGATCCCTCCTGAAGCCAAGCCATACACCCCCTCCCAAAGCAAAACCATACACCCCCTCCCAAAGCAAAACCATACACCCCCTCCCAAAGCAAAACCATACACCCCCTCCCAAAGCAAAACCATACACCCCCTCCCAAAGCAAAACCAACTCTTAAATGGGCAGTTAAAGAGCACGTCTACCTTACAGAGTGCTCATGTCGGCAGCCACCAATTCCCATAAACTCGAGCAAAAAATTCAAACGTATGGTGATAATAAACGTACACACTACAGCACAATAACACTCTAATCAATAATAGAAAGTGGTGCTGCCAAGTTAAGTTCTAGAATTCAAATTTTCAAAGTGGTGCATCGGAAATGGTGCACCACTTCAATTTCCTCAGTTATTGCAATCTTGAAGATGATTTACTGTCCTCATCTGTAAGTACCTGCAGCTTTTATTTACTTTTGGTTTTTTATCTATTAATTGCAGCTTAAATTGTGGCCCTTTCCAAAGGTCATTAGTCATTTAAAAAAAAAATAGTAATTTGGAGGTAATAAAGAGAGAACAGGCCCATCGTAAACATTATGACCAATTGGAGATTGACGTTATCCAATCTACCACCATCAAATTTTACTTAGGGCATCCTTTTAGGCACCACAAGCCTTGGCTTGGTGGTTGGGGCTCATGGCCCCCAATGAGGAGGTCGTGGGTTCCATTCCCCATGCCGGCATGGTGCTCACCACTATAGTCCACCCAACTATTGTGGGGGGTTCTTGGACCTTGTTGTATGGGTACCTCAAAGACCTTTGGGGGGATACTATGTCAAGTATCTTCAAGGCACTAGTAACTAGGCTAGAAACTAGCGTAGTTATAGTGTCCACCCTCGAGAGGGGGAAGTAGTATTGTTCCAATTTCCCCTTGTCCGGTGGCCATCAGGATATTAGCATTACGAACGGACACTTCATTCACGCCGGCCCCTTGGAAAGGGACCGGAGTTTCTATCTATCTATCTAGGGCATCCTCAGTTGGGGCCCGCCAAATGGTCCTGGCATGGGCATTTGGAGGGAGCCTTGCGAAGGAGCGGGGAGAAGTGCCGTGAGTGGGGTCCAATGGGTCGCGCGCCACCCTTCCCGAAGAACGGATTTTCCATGCCACGTGCCGAAGCATTAGGGCTCGGGTCTGATTTTAATGTCTTTCCTGTCACTACGTGTGCCATGGTGGCCCCTGTCAGTACTCTACCGGGAGGACTCTTTCTCACGGCAAAAAGGAAAAATGTGACGAGAGGGGGAGCTGGTTTGGAGGGAGCCGCTTGGTAACGGGCGGGAAAGCGTGCCCACTGGCCTGCACCGTGAGATGCTGCCCCCGCCAGATATCGTTGGCGTGGGCCAAAACAGACCGACTGAGGATGCTCTTAAGTTAGTATAGTAAGGTGCTCAATAATGGCTCACTTTTCAACATCGGATGTTACGAGTGCAAGTAGTTTTTTGCATGGTGAAAATTAGCATAAAGATAGAGCAAGTGGAATTATCATTTTTGGACTTTTCTACAATGAGTTATGAATTTTTGAAGTTGGAAATGTAGGTGTTCCTATTATGGTGCCTTGAAGTGACTCTATAATGGTGCCTTGAAGTGACATCCTATAATGTTTGTAATGAGTACATGGTACTATTGCATGGGGAAGCTATTATGCACCTGTGAGTGAAGATTACTAGAGCTCCATTATGGGACCTGCTCCATTTTAGACCATGGATTATTTTCATAATAACAACTGGTGATGGATTGAGTTATTTACACAAAAAATAAGGTACCCCGATGCATTGAGGGATATCATTATTTAGAAGCCTTTATGTAGTGCTTTTTAGAGAGAAATTGTTTGTGCAATACATTACATAGACTTTGTAAATGAGCAAGATGACCACTGTGGTGAATAAATTGGCTAATTTTATATTTAGTTATGTAATAACCACCTTCATTTAACAAAAGACGTCTTGACAAAAGTAATATTTTGGTATGGTATCCAACATGCAAGCAAAACAAATGCATTGAGAAGCTTGATTTTGAGCGACATTTCACAAGAGCAATGTTATGTTTGTCATATTAAGTTATTGTGTAATATAGCACTTTTATGAATTGCTTGCTAAACACTTTTGCTTTTTAGGTTTCAATATTGCCTCTATACTTGATACTAGTTTTTATTAAGCTATTATGCAAAAGATATAACATAGATTGAACTCAAGTACAATGATTGAACCTAGTATTTAAGAATATTGCGTAAGAAATTCGTCAAGGTACTTACGAAGTGCCATCTCACCTTTCGAGATAAAGTGAAATGAAGATATTCACAAGGCCATACAATATACTCGTTGATCACAAAGAATACATGACTACAACAATACCTCGATGAATTTGAAGTGGATCAAAAATTCCTTCAAATTTTCATTTCACAAGTCATAAAAAAACTGAGTAAACTTAATCTCAAAAGTCAAACTTCCCAATTGCACTAAATAGGTAGACTAGTGTTAGATACACTAGTTTAAATAAACATGTTGTAAGTTTATAGTGTTGGTCAATGTTCTTACCCTCTATATCGACCACGACTGGGATCCTTTCACAGTAGTGGAATCAATGCTCTTGGTAAATTTTTATCAAAAGTAAAAACTTGAAGTATTTTCAAATCTTATAAAAATATAACACCAATTTACCTATTTAGTGTAGTGCATCAAGCCTTAAATGAAACACCTAACCTTGAATTTGGCCAAAGTCCGATGCAATACCGTACCACCATAGCAAGTTTGTTCATAAACAATTCTATTTTTAAAAAACGTAAAAAAATTAGAAATTACAACCCGAGAGGAACGAGAAGTTGGGATTATGAGTTACTCCAACAATCAACGGGATGAGTTACTACAACAGTCAAGTGGATGAGTTACTGCAACAATCAGAGCCTCTGGTTCATCTCTCTCCTTTACATAGGATTTTCCAAAAAACAAATGAACTAATTTTCAAAAAAATCTATTTCTAGCAACTAACCTTATTTATTCGAAAAATAAATATTTGTTCGTTGAGGACCGAACCTGCTATGTTGGTAAGGTAAATCTTTCTTTGAGGTCACCAAGAGCCATCCAACATAAATTCATCAAAAATACAACCTAGAGCTCTCATTCAAAAATTCAATTTGACCAAATACCAGTCAAATGGGGTGGAGACTTTCTCATACAAATGGAGAGATCTTCAAGATGAGTATGAGGTCAAATTTAACTAGAATATACTTCCACCATCTACAGTAAAACCGTTTAGAGATGAAAAAATAGAAAGAAATGGTGGAGGACCAAATCATGGGGTTTTTGTAATTTAGGCTTGAGCACATGGTTTTGCAACCTGGTTTTGTGCCTGAAAATCCTAACTCCACATTACCATGACTTGGACCACCAACATTGTTCCTCCATGAATCAAGCAATGTAATATTGCTCACACTATTTATATGACACCCCTATCCTCCCTCCCACATGCCAAACAAGCCAAGACAATTACCAAGGTGGTAGAATATATAATAAAGATCTTATCCTTGTATTAGGACTTTGGGACTTGGGCAAGGGGCATGATATGGGTACCACTAAGACGCGTCTCATTATATACGTGTCAGAAATTCCTTTCTTAACCCCATGTATACAACTATAGCCATGTCACCTATAATACCATCTGGTTAGAATAAATTTTCAATATCATTTTTCAATATAGTTACAAAAAACCACACGGAGTACCCATATCATGCACTTACCCACTTGGTCAGTTACAAGAAGTGTCTTACAGAAACTGTTGTGACAAAAAAAATATTCAAACATTCCACTAATTCTGTGCGCATTGTGAAAGAAATCAGTGTTTTCGGTGTGTGAATGCACTTTACAAACTAACAAAGGAATACGATATATATTTTACTTCAAAATGATTCAATCCATGCTTTGTTCAATAAACAAACATAAGAAAGTATTTTACAAAAAAGTCCACCTTCCTCACACCCCACACGTGAAACTGCTTGATGTAGCTTGCAGAATCTATGTACTTTTACACATTGCTTTGCTATAACTCATAAAAAAGGTACCGCGGAGAGGTAGATTTGGAGGACGACAGACTTTGACTTGCATAATTTACAGGTTATGTATTCTATTTACATATTAACACGTTCATCATCATGTCTGAGCATACTATAGAACGGAGTATGAATCAAGAGTCTGGAATGTCCACATGACCTGAAAACGCTTTGATGATTTCGCTGTACACCTTGATGCCCTTCACATACTCGTGAGCGTTCAGAAACTGCACAATTTTCCCCACACCAGTAGATGATTATCAAATTGATACCTTGAACGATGCAGTTTCCAAAGAAAGAATTGAAGTTTGTTTCGTGCTTTTTTAAGGTTTTTTAAGGTCATATGGTTGACTTGTGGCAACTTGTGACAATTGTGACAATGTGGTAAGGTGGTCAATAATGGCGCAAATTTCAGCACAGGAAATCTGTGCAAGCAATTTCCATGCATGGGGAAAATTAGTAGAAAGATGGAGCAAGTGGAATCCATTTGTGGACTTTTCTACAATGAGTTCTGAATTTTTGAAAATGAAAATATAGGTGTTCTTAAAATGATCAGGTAACCCATACAAGCAGATGGCGGATTCCACTTGTAGAAGTTTAAGACAATCCTCAAACTTATTAGATGATCTTAGTGATTATATATCATCTCTCACAATTATGAACAATCGGTTGGTTACTTCAGAAACATGAATCTTATACTACAAAAAGGAAAGAAAGAACAATTCTTGTACAAAGAAGAGGGCGAACCTCATTGTGAGCATGTAGTAAGGAAGGAGTGTGAGCCATGGGCGAGAATCCGAAGGCAGGAGTGCCCAGGTTGCGAATGAAGCGAGAGTCGGTGGCCGAGGGACGGATCATGGGCGCTTCCAGCTTCCCTCCCGCTTGGCTCACTGCCTGTTTTAAGAGCTCCCACCATGGGTTCATGTCACTGGCACTTGTTGGTAGTCGCCTTCCTTTCGAAGCTTGTGGCTCGAATTGCGTCAACTGCACGAGCGATTCACTTTGCGTTGATGATGAGAAAATGAGAACTCATGCATAACCTCGAACTTCTGTTAACAAAAGTGGCGATGGGGATGAGAGAAGAAAACCGTACAGTGTAAGTGAGATTGCGAGAGGCGGGTGCCCACTTGGTTTGAATGTGTGTCGTCTCCAACTCCTCCATATCCACACTCGGTGGCACTCGAATGTCGAATCCTGCCTCCGCTTCCGATGGTTGCACATTCATCACGAATCCCTGTTTGAAGAAAATCCACAATTGAGCTCAACTGTTGCACCATAATCTGATTACGAAAATAGAGTTCCCGACAAAAACATGCTTGCTTCACAACCATTTTTCTCCAAGATTCACTTCTGAACCCCGAGTTGTGGGTTGGTGTGGAAGAACAAGTTCTTTCTTTAATCACCAGGTATGCATCTTATTGAAGTACCTCGGGAACTGTTGGTTCTTTAATGTTTCATCAATTTTATATCAATCTCAAGAGAAGAAACACAAACCTAATCCAAATAAAGACTTGCAATTCTATCCTCCACCATTTTTCGAAATCGAAATACAACGTACTCAGGAGTCAATTAAAAGGCACTTGGCAAGCAATCCCTTAAACCCTAAACCCTAGTGAGAGAGAAAAGGAAGGAAGGAAAGACTCACGTCGTTCGCAGGAATTCCAGCACGAAGAAACACATTATTAATCGCCACAACTTCGCCTTCACTTTTCACTCCATCTTTCAACATCCGAAACTGGTTCTCCCTGTACTCATAAACCTCCCTCAAGCTTTCCCTCAAATTCTCCAAGGCGCTTCCTTCAAACAATTTCGAACCATGTCCAGGTCGTCCTTGAGCTTTGATCACGAGCTTATAGACTGCCCTTTCGCCAAAGAAAACACGATAGAGCTCAGTTTCAGATGCCAATCCTTCATCGAGGTTCACTCCCACGTTCAGATTTGAGTATTCTGGGGAGGAAACGAGCTTTCCCATGCCATTACTGCCGCCGATCTCTTCGTCCGGGACGAAACTCACGTGCACTGAGCGGAGAGGAGTGTAACCGGAGGACTTTAGGTGACGAATTGCTTCTAAGTATTGCATTCCCGTGCTTTTTGTGTCCTGGGAACCGCGTCCGTATATTCTCCCCTCCTCATCCTCGTAACCTGGCGAACAAGATAACTAATATTTCAATGACACAATTGAAAAAAAATCTCCAGGACCTCCCTCTGAAGTTGGTGTTAGTAGGGTAGTTGTTTGACCTATCTTTGAATGAATATGATATCAATGAGAAAGAACCACTTAGCCCACTCATGGTGTACAATATTGCATTAAAGAAAACAATGTTAGACTTCGAGGTACCCAAACAACAATGGTTCATGAGCTTCCCATCGAAGTTGAGAAGAAGGTGCTAGCAGTTTCAAGAGGATAATGTTATCAAGAATCTACTAAACTCCTCTTAGGGTAAACATTAGTACTAAACCTTCTTAGAGTGAAGACTTTGAGAGAATTTAGGCAACCAGGTTGAAAAACTCCGTATTCTTGTTGGGTGGACTACGATGATGGTGCTTAAAGAACATTCCTGTCCATTAACTAATTGACGTAAGCAAAACCCTAAACCCTACAGACAATGCAATTGAGCAATTGAAAGGGGAGACTGTAAACCCTAAGGAGCTTGCCTGCGAAGGGGTGATGCATCCATTTTTCAGGTTCAGCAGCAACCACATCAGTGTGAGAGTTGAGTAGAATTGAAGGAAGCTCGGGCTTCGACCCCAACCACGAGATTACCACCACTGGATTCGAACCCTCAAACACAAGCTTCTGAGCTTCAAGACCGATCTCCGATGCTTGACCCAGAAGAAACGCTGTCGATGCTGCGTAATCGGGATAAGGATGCGCTGTGTTGATTCGTAAGTAAGCCTTGAACCTCTCAATTGGAGACGATGATGAAGCGGATGAGAATGTGAGCAGCATCGCGAAACAGAAAGATTTCAAGGAAAAGATCGCCATCACGAAGCTTGATAAGAAAACTCAGAATGCAATTCCGGAGACCTAACTTACAGCAAATTTGTTGAAACCGGCAACAATCAGCTAGAAAATTACAGATTCGGCAAAAACCAATTCAGTAAACTCCGGGATTGGTTAGAAGTTTCCCATTTCACTTCAGTGACAATAGATTCCTTGCTCCCATTCACCATCCGATGTCACGAATGACCTGATTTGCGTCACCGACCTAAATGGAATTTCATTGAATTGTATGACCTGATACGAAATTCGCATCACCGACATTGCCAGTCACCCGGAATCTCCGTTCACTTTTTCGAAAGCTGAACTGAGTACAGGTCGTACTTCTAAATTTAGCCTGACCCATCCCCCAGCGAGTCACAAAACAGGAAGTAATGTAAAACGAATCACACTCCGCTCCTCTTGCAATTTCTGAATAATGCATTTATCTGTTCACTGGAAGAATCCTCGGAAGAAATAGCTAACCTAACAACTCCCTTGCCATAAATGGGTTTGATGTCGGCGATTTTTAAGGATATTGCGACATTTAATATTCGAAGATCGAGGTGGACGGTTGGCAAGCTATTGGGGGCATTGAAATGAGCATATGGGAAGCATTGATTGATTCAAATAAAAAAAAGGAAGAAGATATGAGAGCCTGGACGGTTGCAGGCCTTGGTAGGGCCCTAGCAGATCTAATGATATAAGCACCATCTGATCTATCAACAAGTGGCGATCAATTACATTGCCACTGCTTGCCAAAAGCAACCCCGGCTTTCGAGTTGACCAATTCGTTCAAGTCTATCCACCATCGCCACTTCCATTAACACTGCTCCTCAGCTTCTTTCGGGCTTGTTAGGGCTGGAGCCAACGAAGAATCGGCTGGAATCCCGAAAGGAAAGGAAAGCTCTGCGGAGGAGTGAAGGAGTTGCTGTCCACGATGTGTTCGCCATTCAGCAGGAAGAGCAAGATGAGTGCCGCGGGCGAGAATCTGGCCGCGGAAGTCTTCAGCAAGTACTGCGATGGCGAGAAGATGGGCCCTGAGCAGATGCTCCGATTCTTACATTCGGAGCAAGGGGAAGAGAGCGCCACCTTGGAAGATGCCAAGACCCTGCTTGAGCTTCATCGGAAGGGGAGTAGTAAGTTGTCGGTGCTCCATAGCTTGGCTATGAAGAAGGACGACTTCCTTAACTTCATACTTAACCCCAAGCTCAATGGCGCCATCACCAACCACGTACTACTCTCACATTCCTCACCGATTGCTTGTTTCTTGCTCGTTTCTTCAATTGCTCTCCTGTTTCGTTGCTTCGCTTGAGTAGCCTCCCGCTCGTTTCTGATTAGAATCGACTTGCTAGTCTCACCACCATTGTTCGAACCGATGAAGGGAGTTCAACAATGGCTATCTTGATTGGGATCGTGGTTTAGCTTGGTGCGCGACAGCTTCTTAACGAATTTCTGATTGTTTGAGGACTATTCTGTTGTAGTGGAGGTGGCTAAGGTGGCTCTCTCGATTGGTATCGTGTTTGACTAGTTGCGCGAGAGCTTCTTAGCAACTGTCTTGGAAATTATTTTGTTACGGCGAAGTCAATAACCTTGCGCTCGCTTCTGATTAGATTCGATTTGCTTAGTCTGGCTAGTTTCACCACCATTCTTCAACTAGTTGCTTGATGCTTATCAGCTTCTTGAGTGCTTGGATCCCAGTTTGGTGTGATAATGGCGTCGCGCTCGCTTCTGAATGAAATTGATTCGCTAGTTTTTGCTAGTTTGACCACCGTTGTTCGAGTCTGTGCTCGCATTAGAATCAATATGTGCTAGTCTCACCACCACTTTTCAAATAGTTACTGTTGTTTTTCTTATTTCGAGTTGAGGCTAATGGCTACCTCTTTCGCGTCTGATTGCTCGATACGCATTCACACAGGCTGCTGTATTCGGATTTTTTTGATTGTGTCACTGACACTCTGTTCTAGTTTGTGAATGTTAATAGCTTTCTCGCATCAAGACTGAGAGAAAATGTGGGCTACAGTGAAAGAGTTCGTCTTTTAAATTTCAATTTGATCGGTTTTGAGTCCTTGAACGCCAGCTTTGTCTCGTCTGTGGAGGTCATCGGCTATCTCATATCACGATTGCTGTACCTATTTTTGGAAAGTAGCTTTTCTCACCTCCTGACTTGCAGACTCAGATACAGTGAAAGAGCTTGTTTTTCAAACGAAGCATTCAATTCCAGCGATTCTCAATCGTCAGACGCTAATAGACAACTCAGTCAGTATTAGACCATAATCGTCTGACGAATCGTCTGTATCTTTGTACTATTCTGTTTACAGTAGTTGATCCTTAGTCATCTGAAAAAAGGACTTAGTGGTCGTAGTTTTTCTGGTTGTGCCAGTGCTGTGCTTCGAGTAGCAACACATACGAGTAGAATCAGCTGGAAGGACATTCTTGGAATGACCGGGTTGTAATTGATCGTTGACGTTTGGCAGGTGCAATGAGCATTTAATGCATTGAACTGCTTGTACTACACTTTAGTAGAATCGGCACTCGCAATACAAAAATGGAAGGACGATAATTGATGGTGGCAATGTGGTGGTTCAGGTGTACCAAGACATGACACGGCCGATCTCGCACTACTACATCTTCACAGGCCACAACTCCTACTTGACAGGCAACCAGCTGAGCAGCGCCAGCAGCGAGGTGCCCATCATCGACGCCCTCAGACGCGGCGTGCGCGTCGTGGAGCTCGACTTGTGGCCTGACGACGAAGGTGGCATCAAAGTCACCCACGGAAAGTGAGCACCCTTCGGCCAGTTCTCCATCAACACTCAAAATCCCCACCAATCAAATGCATAACAATCGGGTGTATGTTTCCTTTTGCAGCACACTGACTGATCCAGTGACATTTGAGAAGTGCTTGGTTGCCATCAAGGAGAACGCGTTCGTAGCGTCGCCGTATCCTGTCTGTGTCACTCTTGAGGATCATCTCACTTGTGAGTTGCAAGCCCAAGCAGCCCAGGTAAGCTTGCTCAAATGTCTGCTCGTCCGTTTAGTAGTTTTTGTGAACACCATTTTGAATGTCATTGAATTACAGTGGTAGCCTCTGAACTGGAGAATTTCCTACAACCTTTGCAGCTCTTGCCTACCACAGACTTTTGTTGATACTCCACACGTATCATCAACAAGTAAACCTGTAAATAGGTAGACGGTTAGTGTTGGAAATGGCAGTTTCACTTTCTGTTATTAGTGTTCCATGTTTTAGTGTTGTGGAGACTCATTTGGGGCAGCATTGTGGGTGTGCAGATGATTCTGCGGATATTCGGTGATGCTTTGTACTACCCTCCCTCCCCGGATGCATTCACAGAGTTTCCCTCGCCGGAGGATTTGAAAAAGCGTATCATTGTGTCTACGAAGCCACCGAAAGAGAGTCTGGACGCCGAGGCTGTTCAGAAACCGGCTGCTAAGAATAAGGCTATTCTGAAGCAGGTCCAGGAGGAAGATAAGCAGAAGGCGCCGATCAGTGATCAAATTGCTCAGCTTCATATCAATCAGGTAAAGCCCTTCGCACTTTCAGTAGCATTGAATGTGTTCTTTGACCTTCACTATCGTCAACAGTTCCGTTTCTTAACTCATGAATTCGAACAGTTCTCGATATGCAAACCTTTCTAGCTCCTGAATGGATACTTTTTCGAAGAATAAATTTGACACCGACCCACTATGTTTCTTTCTACACTTAAATTAAGCAAGTGATCTTCAAATTCGTTTTTGACATTCTCACTGTTGCTGTGGGGTCAGGGTGGTGCTCTGTCACCAGGAGCCAAGGCGAATGTGACTACAAGCCCTGGAGCGAAGCGTGGTCCTTTCTCACCCGGAGGAGGAGCACATACTAGGGGCTTCCATGGGCACAACGACGACAGTGATAGCGATGACGATATTTCGAAGAAAGCGCCCGAGTATTCGCGGCTGATTACCATCCGACAGGTGAAGCCGTTGAAGGGAACTGCGTTGAAGGACCGATTGGTGGACGAAGAATTCGTGAAACGAATCAGTCTTGCTGAGTCCAAAATCAAAGACATCGCTGAACAGTTCCCCGAGCTTCTCGTCAAGTATGTCCTTACTACCTCTTGCCCAGGCTTACTTTCCTTCCTTAGTTTCTTCAAAGAATCTCCATTGTCTGATATATTTAATGTTAGCTCTGGAGTGTTGAGTTGTAAGCAAAACATGCAGTATCTTTCACTGTGTTTAAAATCGTCTCGGTTTTGGTCAACTGTTATGAAAGTCTGGTGAAGTTTGCGATATTTTTCTCAATTATTGGAGTCTAACTTCATTGTTCAATAGATTCACGCAGCGGAACATTTTGCGAGTGTATCCTGCTGGTACTCGAATCGACTCGTCCAACTACAACCCTGTTCTGTCGTGGAACCATGGATGTCAAATGGTGGCTCTAAACCAGCAGGTAAACGAAACGAGAGCTTCATTCACTTCCAAACATTTGGTGAATTATAATGTACAATCATTGTATCTTCTTGTGACATGACATGTGGGATTAATTTGTTTGTGTTGCAGGGTTACGGTAAAGAGCTATGGCAAGCTCACGGCCGATTCAGGTCAAATGGTGGTTGTGGTTACGTCCTCAAGCCGAACGTCCTCATGGAAAACACGCCTACCACGTTCAATCCCTTAGCAAGAATGGACGTCAAGATGGTCCTGAGGGTGAGTACCTCCCAATCACACCATGCATGAAGCTGACTATACTCGTTCATGAACCAACTGCAAGTTAGGGCTTCTTATCCCCTCACTGAAGTTATGGAGATTCTTACTACTCCCAAACCTGGCTTGCTGCATTACACAGGTGAAAGTGATGATGAGCTTGGGCTGGAAACAGGCATTCTCCAAACACCATTTCGACCTTTTCTCACCACCCGATTTCTTCACCAGGGTAAGCTCTCTCTTATCTTGGTGACATTCTCCTCTGAGTGTCACAGCCTTCCACTGTTCCATTTTCCACAGAGACTGACCGAGGAAGTTTTACTGGACTGGTCCATTTGCAAGGGCTGTTTTAAATAATGTTTGGATATGG
Organism: Bryum argenteum; assembly: GCA_037043015.1. NCBI lineage: Eukaryota > Viridiplantae > Streptophyta > Bryopsida > Bryales > Bryaceae > Bryum > Bryum argenteum. The sequence goes on from CM073330.1 coordinate 11,146,754, forward strand.
GGTGTGGTGTGCAGGTGCTGATAGCAGGGGTGCCAGCGGACGTAGCCAAGTGGAAGACGCAGCCAGTGGAGGACACATGGGAGCCCCACTGGAACGAGGAGTACGACTTCTCCATCAGGCAGCCGGAGCTGGCGCTGCTGCGAATCGAGGTGCGAGACGACGACGAAGAGAGCAAGGACGAGTTCGAGGGGCAGACGTGCTTGCCCATCACGGAGCTCAAGAACGGCTACCGGTGCGTGCAGTTGTATGACAAGACGGGCGTGGAGTTGGCCGGTGTGAAGATGTTGTTCCACTTCCAGAAGCTTTACCTGCAAAAGTCCAGTAGCCCCACCACCATCTCCAACCCTCTCACTCCCACCTCCCCATTCTGATCATGCTTAGCACCTCTCGTTCCATTCCATTCCGACTGTAAGTTCCATATGGTGCTGTAAATAGAGCTGCAGAAAAAGCAAAGACTACTTTCATCTGTGATACAATGCTGCCGCCTGATTTTGCATTTCCTGTTTCACTAGAAAATATATATTAATATATCTATCTATTATTATCGGCAAATTTTCAGACGGGTAATTGCACATGTGTACACAATTTATGCAAATACTGAGGGTGAAAGAGCTTGTTTCGAAGTTGATTTGAACGATATGTAATTACGTGTATGAATAATATGAAACCGGAGGCACCATTCTCTAATTCAAACTCACCTCTGATATCTAAAACCGGTACGTTACAATTTAGGGGGTAACATTACCCCTCCTTGAGAAAGGCTTGGAAGGGAAAAAAGAAGGGCAGAAAACTCCTCTCGAACTTTAAACATGATCAATTTAGAAATGGAGAGGAGTCCGAATCTAATATGTGAAACACAAACCTACATGTGAAGGCGAGGTACTTGTCTTAAAGCGCACCAAACACTGTGTCAAGCTTGACAAAACGATGTGACTGGAAGTGCTCATGAGCACGAGAAAAATGTGAAGCTCGGTCCGCCATAGCCTGGTCGCTCCCTGGACGATCTTATTGTATCGTCCATCAGATCGTCAACGAAGCTGAGCATCCGACGACATCGGGAACCACAACATTACTAGTTAACAAGGACCATCACCGTCCACTCACAAGCTTACCGACGAATCTATAGCTCGATACCTGAACACAGAGTGCGGTTCGAAAGTATCGATTTGTATTTCGTTTTCGAAAACCGATTTCAATCATAAAAATGTCTGCATCCAAACGTAATCTCACGGAAAGAAAGGACCAGTAACGTGCATATACATCACTCACAGATGTTGTCAATAGATCTAGAGCGTTAAGATTGAAGAGTAGTATTCTCAAGTAGCAACCTTCGAATTCTTTACACGACGCCGAAACAATCATTGCAAAACAAAAGAGCAGGGGTTCCTTCAAATTACATAATCAGACCAACCAATGATGGTATGATTTATAGTCTCAACAGAATCTCCTTCAACTTAGTAAAACTCTGTTTCCCGCCAACAAGTCTAGCAAGGAACATTGATAAGAACAAGCACCATCACGTACAGACGTTGTCAATAGATTGATGAAAAATGCTGAGCACTATTCTCAAAGGGAACCTTCAATATACTTTACAAAATGCCGATACAAATCTCTCTTATTTCAGCTAAAAAAATTTGCAAAAACATGTGCAATCAAATGACATAATCAGACCAACCTTTGATGGTATGATCCATGGTCTCACTGGGAATCTCCTTCAACTGAGTGGGACACTGTTTACCACCAACAAGTCTAGCAGGGTTGCCAACAGCAGTAGTACGAGGCGGCACATTGATAAGCACAAGAGACCCAGATCCGATCTTGGCACCATCACCAATCTGGATATTGCCGAGCAAGATAGCGCCAGCGCCGATGAGCACGCCATCGCCAATCTTGGGGTGACGATCTCCAATCACAGAGCCGGTGCCACCAAGAGTAACATTGTGGAGAATGGAAACATTGCTACCGATAGTAGCAGTCTCACCCACAACCAAGCCGGTTGCGTGATCGAACAAGACTCCGGAGCCGATGCGAGCAGCCGGGTGGATGTCCACATGGAAAACTTCTGAGACTCGGCTTTGCATGAGAAAAGCGAGTGATGAGCGGTCGTTCTTCCACAGCCAGTGTGAAACTCTGTAGGCTTGGCATGCTAGAAAGCCTTTGTAGTAGAGGAGACAGTGGCAGTAGGATGAGCAAGCTGGATCCTTCGTTCGAACTGCTCTCAAATCCTCCCGGATGGCGTGTCGGATTCCCTCGTCGCTGTTGAAGATGTCCACTATCAAGCCGAACAGCTGTGTGCTTAAAAGCGTTGGATTGCTTAGCTTGTTGCTCAAATGAAACGCCAATGCTCGCTCCAAAGACCTGCAGTAACTCAGCTCTTGTTATAATAGCTGTAAAGAGTGCAATGCTTGCATGTGACAATACTCTGTTCACACCAATTGCAAAAAGAGGAGGTCTGAAGTTCTTCATTTGGCTAAAGAGTAGAGTGCTTGCTTACCTGTGAGATATGACTGATGAATAGAAGTAAGACGCAAGGACAGGCTCCTTCTCAGATTCCCAGCGAGCTTCCGCTCGAATAGTAAGCCAAATCTCATCATCGACACCTTCTTCTATGCTTAAAGCACCTCCATTGGAGAAAGTGGTGGATCCATTCGATGTAGCATGGCCATTAGTCGATCGTTGCTGAGGCTGCTCGATAATCGCATGAGCATCTGTGTCACTCCTGTTCTCAGATCCACAAACTCGTATCCTGCTTGTGGCGAAAGACGAGGACGAGGAGGACGAGGAGGAGCATTCTGATCTCCTGGAGGACGAAAACGCTGCTGACGAGCGAAGAGAGAGTGATGCCGGGCTGCACTTCACGCATCCTTGTGCACAAAACTTGGCCGGTAGAGTGCCAAAAGCCAACGACTCCATAGCCACCACCATCAAAGCATGAATTGCCCTGATTACTGATCACCACCGAGGAGCGTTCACAACAACACTCACCCAGATAGAATCAAACAATAATCGGTTTCTGTCGGTGCTCCTCGGATCCAGAATAAGAAATCTGTCCATCACATACCATGGATCAGAGTATGATAAGAATTGCAAAACTATGAACAAACGATCCAACTCAAAGAGTTTCACATTCCACTTTGATTTCGACATTCCACCCTTTGATTTTCACATTCCACTTTGATTTCGACATTCCACCCATCAAAGCTTATGCAATTCTGACCACAACCGGTACAATCTCATGAACACACGTGAATCTTGAGGAAAATATAAATTAAATAAATTAAAAACTTCATTCATGAATTGGCCACTATCAAGCAATGCGCTCCAGTAAACCGTGTTTCAGAGAATGATTAGGGTTACATGACAGAACTACAAAACTATGAACAGTCATTTCACACCAAAACCCACTTCGATTTCAGCACTAGACCTATCAGAGCTTCTGCACTTTGATCTCGTACACACGTTCCGACACTCTTTCAACTGAAGGATAATCATAACATAGAAGAGTTTTCGCAATTCATTACTGAATTGGCCATTATCAACCAATGCGCTGCAGCAAAGTATGATCAGGGTTGCGTTTTAAACTATGGAGGACAGATCCTATCGATTTTGAACATAAACACAATCTCGTACCACACAACTCAACACCTTTCCAATTGGAAGGCGGATAGAAGATCACCGTTGGCCAATGCGCTCACGGTCACCTTCAATTTGAGCTCCTCTCAACCCCACAATCGATTTTCCACCTGCAACAATGCAAACCGGCAATGCGTATTACAATTCGAAAACTAGAGACCACTCTATCCAATGAGGGACACGTTGAAAGCTTAAGTGACTTGCCAAGTGTCCAGATTCTTACCAAAATGCAGGATTCTTCGAATCAAAGTTGAGGAACCACGATCAAAAGCGTACGCTTGTTGGGTACGGGACAAGCAATGCAATACCCCCTGGGAGGAACCTACACTGTGTTAACGATTTTTCACTACCGTATGTTTGCGAACAGAATGTTCGGAATCCGGTGGAGGTATCTGGAGATTCGGTGGCCAAGGGGGATGAACCTGATGCGACGGCTCCGATTGTCCTCACCGTGCTACAGATGGTGATGAACCTGATGCAACGGCTCCGATTGTCCTCACCGTGCTACAGATGGTGAGGCGTGCTTCATCCTCTCTTTCTCTCCTTCTCTCATCTTCCCGGCTTTTGGGTGTTTCTCTCTCTCAACGAAAGGACAAACCCTAATTCCTGGTGATGCTATTGTAAAGTAAAAGTCTGGTGTGTAAATGTTTGTTTGTGTTTTTGTCATGGTTGTATACTATCCTACTTTACGGTTAACCCCTAAAGCCGACAAGACTGAAATCAATTTATTAATCTTTTTTGAAGTTTGGATTTGAAAAATCAATTGTACAATCTTCTTCAGAGCCATCCAATTGGTTGATTAGCCAAGTTTCATCAAATTTGACACCACACGGAGTTTAAGATATATTTAGTCAAAGTTCCAATGTTTTGTAAAAACACCAATTCGTTCTGTAAGCACTCGTCCCAGTTCAGGCCAACTTAAATTGCTTCAGAAGTTAATACACGTCAAGTTCGCATAGAGATTATTTTGGTCTATGTTTCTAAAAGTTTTTTAGAAAATTGTGTATTGTATTTGATACTTTATGTCAAAGCTAACCTCAAGATAGACGTTGAAGATCGAAGTTCTGAGGTTTCAAAGTTTTTTTGCAAAGTCTTTGCATGTTACCATCTTGCAAAATGAATGATGAACAACCAACCGTCAAATTTTCAATGAGTGATTAAAAATAAGCTTAGGTACAAGTTCCTACGGCTTAAAGTCTAAAAATATATAAAAAAAATAAATAAATTTGGTTCTCACTCCCGAGAGTCCGTAGAGGTCGAACCTCTCAGTTTGAAGATTTCAAGCTTCCAAAGACGCAAGGAAATGTAGGAATTAAGTGAATATCCAACATATTTTGGCAAGATCTGACTTGATTCTTCATTGAGAAATTCAAAACATGAGGAAGTACATGTCATGACAAAAGTCATGTAGCATAAGTCATGCTCATGTCCCAAAAATTATGACAGTATTGTTTCTTGCAAGAGTAATACATACAACACATTCTGTATTCCATTCAATTTATGCCACAAATTACTTAACGATTCGGAATGCCCAACACCCAAGAGTGAGTTTGAAGGGTAACACTTGATCTTACTACAGATGATGAAGAATGCAGAATTTCATCAATTTTCAGCATACTAAGGTTAATTCTTCAACCTCAGAATCAATTTCTTGCAACTCCGGTCAAAAATTTGACAATAATATTCTACCCTTGCACTGTATGCTCACAGCATGAACTTGAAAAAGAATCTAATATACAAGTTCAGCTCTACAAGCAAAGTAACTCTTTTCCACCGACATCTAATTGAGAAGTTTGTAAGGGCCGGTCTCCTCTTCTGAGGACTCAGTGTCTCGGTCTTTCATCTTCGTGTAATAGTACGCAAATTGGCACAGAATCTGATTTTTCGGTTTAGTCAAGAAGATACCAGCATGAATGTAAGCAATGAACAAAAGAAACGAAGATAAATAGAATCTCTGATGGAGCATAGAAGTTTTAAAGAAAAGGATACGAAACAGTCGAGGAGGACGCACACTCCTGCATCCACCAACCACGCCAAATTTGGCTTCACTTGTGCCCAATCTGTGCTCCGCACTAGAATACTGCCATACATGCATTTAAGAATCCCACATGAGTCCACTTTACACATAAGATGAAGGTGCAACACATTCAAAAAGATTCTGAAATTTTATAGACTACAAAACTGGAAAAAATGTCAACTTTGGACCAGAATCTGTTGAGTGAGAAAGATTCCACACTACAAGCGATGATATGATCAAGTCCTACGGTTGTGCACAATGAGAAAACTTCCCTAGCCTACCCATTTTCTAATACGTGAACTGACAACCTCACCATCAGATTCATTTCATTCGAACATTCTACAATTTACTTCCAAGAATCCAGTAGATTTAGGAAGGTAGTAAGTAACTACTGTTGTACTTGACATTTCCTAGCTTTGGATTGTCCATGCACACAAACTTCTGTACGGATCTGTCATAATGAAACTTGCACCATTATTGAGCCAGTTCCCTTACATGAACCGTATGTCGTTGCATATATTGCATTATTCTTCTTTGAGTATGTCCCAAATATTGATTGAGACATGCTAATCAAAAAAGATTTGGCATAGTAATGATCAAGTGCTTCACAGTAACTAGAAGGGAATCCATACCTGGCGACATATGTGGCATTACCCACGAGGGCGAATACAAACATCAATGGGTTGAGCCCCTCCACTGTGCCCCTCTGCATCTGAAAATTGAAAACAAGCACACTGATAGTTAGACTTTCAATACCTGTACAAACAAAACCGGTGGTAAAAACGAATGTGCTAACTTATTCTGCTCTTAATCATAAGAGCACAATATGTGCTGTGATAGTAAAGTAAGCGCAAGTGAATTGTACAAAACCAGGATGAAGGATTTTTGTGGTTTACATTGAGGTAGATTTGTGGAAGACGTCCGCCCATGTAGATACATGCCATGATCCATCCAAACACTTCGCCTAAATAAGAAACCTCTTCTTTTAGATATGGGTTACCAAAACCACCACCAACATGAGTAGTGCCCACAATAGTACCACCACTTGGACTTGGCCTTACGATCAAGCTCAAACCCAAGGATCCAACTATCAGCACACTTGACGCCATCTGCACCCCAACCACAACATCAATACATATGCCACAATTACTTACTCCCTCCGTCTCACTAAATACCGTGATCTCAATATTCCAAGGAAGTAACATTCAACTTTCAGAACCTCAATATGCAACCTGTATTGCAAATTTATACAACACATGAATGGCGCACACACAAAGGTTACTGGATGACTCAATGTTGTTCGCAGACCGAAGAGGTTCAAGCGCATTACGGTATGTTAGTGAGAATTCTAAGCTCCTGGAACTGCAAAGATCTCCCCCACAATGAATAAAGGTTCTGACAACGATCAGTGACGATACCCATGCTAAAATCCAATCGTATTTCCAACTCTGCCGAAGGAAATGAAAAACTTTGCATGATTGACAGCGGCATTTCATAAGAATAGGAAGTGGGAATTTGAACAAAAAGAATGGTAAGTAAGTGACTCACGCCTCGGAGTGTGGAGGAAGTAACGGCGGATGTGGAAGCGCGACGAGGACGAGCTTCAATGGCGACCGGGTGCTGCTGATGCTCTGAGTCCTCTCTGGTGAGCAAGTAGCTGTGATAGCCTGCTGAGCCTCGTGACCCGGAGACGTTGTAGGAGCCGATGGGTGGGGCGTAGCTGCTGGCTAACGACCTTGCCGACCTGCACACTCACAAACCATCACCCACATCAGTTTTCTCTAAAATACCTGAACCCTAAATTTTGACTACGGAACCATGTGGAGTAATATCACTTGCACTATTACGTGTTCGTCGACCTTAGCCGATCATTTGCTAAGTCCCCAGTCTCACTTAAGCTAGTAAGTTCCTCTCGAATTCTATCCCAGCTTTCATTACTTGCTAGTTCACCGCTTTTGAAACGGATTGCGATTGGAATATATTCACTATTAGGCTGATGTATCATGTTTTTATTGAATAACATGTAGTTGAAGAGCACAGTGATTCTGTGTTTGCACAAAGACTTTGAAAGCTCGAGAGCTGTAATCTCATACGTTGCAAGGCTGATTACTAATGAGGTCAGGTCAATTCTCAGTTTTGCAACATATCGATTTATACACTCTGATAGCAAAAACAATGCACAGTGATGGTGATGTAGCGGTACATTATTGTCCATGAAAAACCATGCCTGAGGAAACTCAAAAGAGGGAGGTTGCTTGAGGCTTTCAAGAGCTAAAAACCTCTCACATTGCGTTACAAGGATAGGAATTTCACTTTCAAGTCTCAATCTACAACGTATTGATTGATGGTGACTTACTGGTAATACAAGTGGTCTCTGCTTCCAGGCGAGCTAGCGTGGTGATGGTGCGGCACCCGGATAGTCGTAGGCTGAGTAGTCGCTTGGCTTGCACTTTCAATGCCTTCTGCTCGTAATCGAGCTTTTCTCTGCGCCTCCAAGTCCGTCTTTTGAATCTAAACACACACCCAGATATTCAGAACCGATTTCTCACTTGTTCGGAACAAAAATGGTGAAGTTCGCTCGCTCGCTCGCTGACCTCGGGGAACAAGTCTGCGGCTTCCGCTTGCTCGTCTCCCCACCATTTCGGGGAGACATAATCGTAGTAGATCGTTTGCACTACTAGAATGATCGTCGTCAATGTGTACAACTGCTCAAACCATCCACATGTTAGCGTGGGTTTAAGAGGATGGAGTTATTGATACAGAGAAATGGTTTGGAAACTTACAATTGCCGTGAAGAATTGAGTCGGTAGCTGCACAATCATCCCACAGAAGTCACTCTGTCAGACTTTTTAGAAAAAGAAAGGCCATGTTTTAGGATCGAGAACATGCTTGCTGTGATTGTACGATTCTTCAAATAATTACCACCAAATGTACAAACAATCTTTGAGTTGCAATTGAAATGAATGTCGTTATTTCTTGATTTCCTTCAGGCTTGCAAAAACTCTAGACTTCCGACTAGAGGTGCACAATAAAACGTACCGTGGCTGGTTCCAAGTAGCACCCCATGAGATTGAAGACGTCCCTGCAGATGAAACCAATGAGTTGCTAGAAAGTACTCAAACTGCGAGGGCTTCAATCACTAATCGAGAATGTAGAATGGCACAGTTGAGAAATTAAAAACAAGGAAAGATGATAAATTCTAGAGCAGAAAGTGATTGAAAAATAGGAAACTAAACAGAATTGTGTAACTTGCGACAACAGAGTAAATGAATGGTCGAGAATTGACGGAGGAAACATAAATGCATGAACGACTTTCAGACTTTCAGTTTATTGACTGTACTTTCAATGCTTGAAACCATTTCTTCTGCACAATCGACTATTTCGTCCAAAATGAGACGCCAATTTAGAGGGGATTGAGAATTCTAGCAGCTTACCCAACGACCCAGGTCATGAGGAAAATCAAGGAGATACCCTCGGTGGACTTCTCCCGAAAATTGGTAAGAATCTGCGGGACTTCAGCAACACCCCAACTAATGACGCTCAGCAAACCGAGCGCTAAAGAAAATTGGTCGCGAGTACTGCACACGCAGTCCAGCAAGTACCGTTGCACCCACCGCAAACATGGCTTGTCCACCGGACACTGCGGCATCCCCACCATCTCCATCGTCATCCCTCCCCTCCAACTCTTCACAAATCCTGTATGTCCAAATTCCTCGCTAACCTTTCAATCACTAAGCTACAGTCTCCCTGGCAACTTCGAATTTACACCTCCTCCGCCCTGGTCCATGTACCCCTTCTCCCCACCCAGTATATCTCAGACACAAAATTCGAACCTCTGACTTTCAGAAAGCTTGTCAAATCAGCGAACAAGCCGTTCTATCGTACACAGGGAATATCTGAGTCACCCGAAAACCTGCTGGGTCATTTATCTGCCATATGGACATGTCCATGCAATTCTGCTGACTTGAGGCGCTTTTCAAGTTGGAAACTCGGGTCGATAAGTATCACAACTACAGTAGCGAGTCCAGCGGCTAGCTTATCCTGACAATTGAGGATTGAAGAAGGACGTCGATGATGATGATAAGGGAGAGAATGACGAGAGACAATGCTAACGACGGGGAGGCCGGGGTGGCTGCTGCTGATGCTATTCATTCCTGGTCTAAAGACATGCTACGAGTGGAGTTGTATGGGTGGCAGCGGTGCACAGAGTTCGACGTTACTACATGTGCCACTTCACTTTCTTATAATAAACATCGAGGGGAGAGGAGAGGAGTGGAGTGGAAGTGGGGTCCGGCATGGAAGACGGACGGATGCCCATGCACTCGATCCGCGCCGCTGATGTAGCTACGGCTACCGTTTTTGTCTCTTTGGCCCTCATGCAACGTCTCGCCTACAGTACTAGATTCTTCAATGTAGGGTTTTTTAGGGTTTCGGGCTCAATGGGCACTTTTCTCCCAGTTTGGTGGGGGACCCAGTATTTCATTCTTCCGTGTCCTCATATTTTAGGGTGGGTCAACACCTCAACGTGTCCTTTGGACCAACAAATTTGTGGCCGTAGAATTTCAATTTGTGGAATTCAATTGTTCTAAGCAATCAATGTATTATCACTTGAAAATATACATCTATAGTTAGATAGAAATTCCAGTCCCATTTTAAGGGGTGGGCGTGAATGAAGTGTTTGTTCGTAATGCTAATAACTCGATGCCCAACGGACAAGGGGAGATTGGAGCACATACTACTTCCCCCTTGCAAAGGTGGACTCTATAATTACGCTAGTTTCTAGCTAGTTACTGGTGCCTTGAAGATACTTGACATAGTATTCCTCTAGAGGGCTTTGAGGTACCCAAACAACAAGGTCCGAAGACTTCAACCATAGTTTGGTAGATTGTGGTGGTGAGCACCACCCCGACATGGGGAATAGACCCCGCGACTTCCTCATTGAGGCCATGAGCCAAGGCTTGCGATGCCTTATACGTCTATATCATAGCATTGGGAAACCAAGTGGAGGAACTACGTGTAGTAACCAAAAAAATGAGAGGGATTATTGAACATTTTTTGATGGAAGAAGATGTATGTTTCCGTGCATTGTAAAAATGTATTGATTTTTTGAAAGGCTACTAGTGCCACTACCTTTACCAGATTTTGTTGGGAGATAATTGATAATCTTCAAGAGCAGATTTTCAATCGATATGATTTGAAAAACTTTTGGGATTATATGTGAAAAGGAATGAAATTGGTGCATAAAATTGAAGGCAAGTTTTGTGAATCTCAGTTGCATTTTCTTATAGTATATTTTGTAAAATCAATTAGATCAAAAGTTGAGCCACTAGGCTTCATAGATTGGGAAATCATAACATAATTGTACTCATAAAACATAATAAAATTTCATCATTTCTACTTTGGGTAAAAATGCTACTACCAAGCCTACTACAATTTACAAGAAATATAAATAAATAAATATTAATACAATTTGAGAGTAGAGAATCTTCATCTCAAAAACACTCTTCTACTAAAAACAGAAAAAAAAAAAAAAATCCAAAATGATTTCTCAATTCAAATGATAGCCTTGCAATGATTACAACTACCCCAACGCATACAAAGGAAGAATAGTCCCAAACTAATACTCTAGCACTAAATTTGATATCATATCTTGCTAAGATCTTGGATCAAACTAGTCTTTTTACCATAAAACTAGACAAAAAAGAAGTAACTCAACCCAACCAAAAAGAAAAAAAAAAAAAAAAAAAAAAAAAAAAAAAAAAAAAAAAAAAATGGTGGATGAAGGAGATTTAGCTTCTCAAAGATATCGCATTTTTTCAGGTCATTTAATGTAGATTTATAATTGAAAATTTACTACTTAAACAATCCGAATGAAAGAATTCTAACTTGAAAGATACTAAAATTCATTCTAAAATCACACTAATATATTTTTTCCATGAAGAATTAATTATTGATTAGGAATTTTGGCTTAAAAAGTGAAACCTGTTCCATGCTTTACAGAGCAAAAGATATTATTTTATTAATTTCTGACATAAGCGTACTGATGAAACACATTTCAAGAACCCATCAAATGAAAGGCTAATTTTAAGTAGAATAAACCACGTGTTACCAACAAGTTTCAAACTTCCAACCGCATGGTTACGGATACCTCATTTCCTTATCCGGTATTTTAAGGTGATACCTCATTTCCTTATCCGGTATTTTAAGGTGATTCTCGAATTATCAAAAGATAATATAACTAGCACAAGAAATTCATACCATCTTGGATTGTGATAAGGCTTTTTACCACAAGAAAGTAAACTCGATCCAAAAAATGATCAATATCGAATATCAAATGAAGTAGACATCATTCAAAGGTACAAGGGAAAAAGGGGAAAATACAAGAAAACTGTTGAAGCATCAACAAGTATTTACATTATAGTGCATCATTTAAGAAGAAGAAGAAGAACAGGAGACCCGTAAGGGTTGACATGAATAATAAAAGTGTCTGTTCAACCTACCCTTGATGATATGCCCACAACAGTGGTATAGGACTACTACTAACCCCTCTCAGGGTGGTGCATTATTTTAATTACATATATGTACTTGCTCCTTCATCACGGCGATGAGGAAATGCCCAGTCTTCATAGGAAAGACCAGTTGTTGCTTCTAATGTTCTCAAGTGCTCATCCATTTCCTCTGTCCAATTCAAATACTCTGTAGTCTGAGCCACCTTCATTAAATACATCCAACATTCTAATCTGTTTTGTTTAATATCATATGAGCCATGGTACCGATTAAGTACCTTCAATCGTACATACTTCAAGTATTCTTCCAACTCTATTGATGTGGATGGATTACATTGTCCATATGTTCCTACGTGCTGATCCCTAAGTGCACATTCACACATATACTCTTCATTGTTAGAAAGTGAAAGATAATGTTTCGATAGATAGAAACTCCGGTCCCTTTCTAAGGGGGCTGGCGTGAATGAAGTGTCTGTTCGTAATGCTAATATCCCGATGACCACCGGACAAGGGGAAATTGGAACAATCACTGCTTCCCCCTCTCGAGGGTGGACACTATAACTGTAGACGCTAGTTATTAGTGCCTTGAAGATACTTGACATAGTATCCCCCCAAAGGGCTTTGAGGTACCCATACAATATTTTGATAATTATTACTTCACTGCAAAAAATAAAATAAAATAAATGGTAGGTATGATTAGCGTAGTCTAGAGCAATCTCTTCAAAATAATTGGATATTGTTCACAATTATAATTGACTTATGTCATATATGATTATTTTTAGTCATTTTGGTGTCGTCAAATCTATTGAGAATTCTGAACTAAATCCAATTGTTTTTGAGGAAGTCACTCTAGAAAAATCTAGTCATAATTACCTTGTTTTTCAAAAAATGTATATAGTAATTATTATTTCTTTTCATTTTTTACAAATGTTGGTTGATAAAGTTTTGCACGATTTGTATAATCGTATTTCAAATAAGTTGTTTTTGTTAAATGAGATCTACATGTGTTTGTTGGATATCTACCTTCTAGTGCTTCGATGAATATTTAGTTGCAAGAACCATATATTTTTATCTTATTTCCTTAAATAGGTAAGAACCAAACCTTTAATATATATGAAAATTATTCTCCCAAATTATTAAGAGCTAACTTTATGAAGAAAAAGATCATTTTCTATAGCTATGGTATGTTTATAGGAGCATGGTTGTTGGGGCATATATTGATGCAAATGGTATACACTAAATGTTTTTATGCGTAGTAGGTTCCATAATGAACTTCTACACTTTAACCCTTAAACGCCCATGGGGTCTGGAAATTGGATCACCGCATCTTTTGGACTAGGGCATCATGACTAGTGCACTTTTTGAACTTGGGCATTGTGAATGAACCAATCAATGATGAGCTTGCAACGTCCTACAAGGTTATGTACCACCCCAACCTACCTACCATAATCCTTTCAAAGCACAAAATCACTCATACAAATTGTGATTTGAATTGTTAAATCTCACTTTTTCAATGCATCAGAAGAAGGTGACTTGTTTGACATCAAAATATAAGTGAAAAGTTGAGTACAGTGAGAGCTACAGGGAAGATTCTGTTGGAATCAAGCCCCTCGGGCTTGCTTGGGCGTTTAAGGGTTAACCAACCTTTGGCATCATTGTGCCAACCCAACAACCGATATAATATGTTTTATTAATTAGAGAGCATGAGATTTTCTTTTAACAAAAGTTTGGGAATCACCAAATTTTGTTTTCCTCTTCTGGAGTCAGTACGATTTCCGGGCCATAATTTGGGTTGGTTTGCTCGTCATAATCATAATCATCCATATATTCGTCTTCGTCAAAATCCTCGTTGCTAGTGTCGGTAGTACTAGGATCATAAGGTCCGTCATTAGAATTTTCACTAACATAGCTTCCCTTGTGTACTTGTTTACCCCTTCTACGCTTATTATACTCATCCCTCACATTTTCACGTGCACGCTCATAATAATCATTAGCACGGTTTCTTGCACCTTGATAATTTTTGCCAACTTTGTAGCCAACATTTGCACCAAATTTTGCACCTTTGTAAGCTCCATGAATACCATCAAGTGCATTTCCTACTCTCCCACCAATTTTAGCACCACCATATCCCGTTCTAAATCCCTTGTAATATTCGCCAATTTTGTTTTTTGCATTGTTGTACTTCTCCTCACCATATGCTTGAGCATCATCGAGATATTGTTGAGGCCTATGTTTTTTATATCGTCTACCCCTTTGATCACTTACATCACTAGAATATTTCTTTGAGTTTTCTTTGAAATGGTCATCATCCATAGAACGCTCATATCCTTTGTAATAATTCTTTTCAACATCATTATGATATTCTTCATAGAGGGGATTGTAAGTACTTTTGTGAATAAAACTTCTCGCTTCTCTATATTCCTTCATACGTACTTGATCATCGTTATAACTTGCATGCTCGTCTTGACAACCTTCTTCATGTTGGTGATGTATTGGTTCATTATGGTTGGAACTAATGGATTCCTCATTTCTTTTGTAAACTTCATCATCATCACCATCCCGCCCAAATGTTGTCCATTGTTTATTTACTTTCGTAACCGATTGTTCGATGATATTCAATTTCGTGTCTTTTGGTTCGTGTGAAATCTCGTGCAAATGATCTACTCCGTAATTATCATCATGGTTGGGATTGAAATCATCTTCAACATCTCTTGTGTCTTTTGAAGTATGCATATTATCTCTTTCCATATGAATGGATTCCTTGTTATTGTGAATATTTGAATACTCATTCATATCACCTTCCGCGCTTAAAATTTGCGAATTATCATTTGCAACATTATTTTCATTTTCATTACTATGATTTGCGTCTTCGTTCGCCGATCCAAACATGTTAAAAAAGTTGTCATTTGCATCTTCACTAGCTTTTTCTGTTTCCATCTACCATACACATTCAATAATTTTTTAAATCTCAAGATGTGTTTCAGGATATATGCGCAAAGAAGATCTAACATTTGCGTACCCGTAAAGAATTTGAGTGTCATGAACATGTTATTATATCATAAGTTATGAGCATTTGCATACTATAATGCAAGATGTAAGCCTTTAATCTTAAAAAAAGAAAAGTGGATAATCATCACCAACGTTGAAGTACGATTGCTTTGGATAAATTTTCAATAACAGTTTCAACGAAATATTTGGTGTGCGGGTATTTCATTGAAGATTCAAAAGGTGAACACTCAAGATCTGCCTTTCAAAAAAACAAAGATAAGAGTAACTATGAAACCAATTGAATGAACTTGCCCAAAAATAACTGCTACTTGTATTAGTTTGCATGAGCAGGTGAATAGTTAAATTAAGAGTGTCCAATGATGCTTATTAATTTTCCGCAAACAATTGTATTTTGTATAATGATTCATCTACTATACAATAATAGTCAAAGTTCAAAACAATAAAAGAGTATAACGCATTTATTTCGTAAGCATACCCTATGAAATGTCGCATTGTAAAGTTTGTCAGCTTTGTCTTCAAGAATGTTTGATACTTCTGTTGACTTTTCATAAACATCGTGGGCATGATTTGAAATCCATTTATCAGTTCTTTCTATTGCCGCACCAACATTATCAATCATATTAGATTCTTTATCTTTTACGAAGTTGGTTGCTGCATATCCAACAATTGTAAAATTTACTCATGTGCCAAGTGATTTAGGTCATAGTGGTTTGTTTTTCTTTTTTTCTTTTTTTTTTTGCCTTCTTCATTAAGGTAAATATTATATACATGATGCGAAGTAAAGCTTATGTTGTTATTGCTTGAAACTTATTCTAACTGATATAAGAGACAAAGAAACTTATTGTGATGTCAAGTCAAGCCAATCATTAAGTAATATATCAAAAGCTTGTGATTTTATGTTTGTCTTTAATACACATAATTAAACTAGATTTATTGTTTATAACATCTTATTTGAAATTCGTAATGCTAACCTTAATGTAACCTTCAACCATAAATGTATTGAAGTATAGCAATAACATATGCAAAATACTTCAACAAAGATGTTCTACTTTTGAATAATCAAGAATAGTACTCGCATGCTGCATATTTGTTTTGTTGTGCTTGTTATGTAGATGGAGTTGAAGGCACTAGACTACTTTATAATAAGAATTCATAGTGACAACTATAAGTAGAAAATATTTTACAGCTTTCAAAACATGGCATGATGATTTTTTTATATTTGAGGAGATTGACAATGTTGTAAGTCAATGAAATTGATTTTTTCTTACTTTTTTGAAGAAAGCTTGTTGCTGATTGCTTGAAATTTTGTCCATTTTCATAGTCAACATTGTCTGCCAAGGTATCAGAATTTGTATTTGCTCCATACATACCGTGTCTTTCAAACTTCTCAGGTGAATCTTTCTGAAGATATACTTCTTCTCTTTCAGTATTCACTTCTATGTGGGGCACCTTATTAGCCACCTTATTACCAAAATCTTCAATCCAATTTGGATAATTATGTTGTGATGCCCTAGGATTGTCATTATTTCCTTGTTGCACATTATTATTATTTTCTTGTTGCATATTGTTATTATTTTCTATATCAGGTTCTTGTTGCATAGGAATGGGTTTCAAATCATGAAACACCACATGTTGCCTTGGTGACCATAATACCACCGATACTACTGAAATTACAAATAGTCCTAGGCCAATATTATCGAAAATCTTCATAGCTTGAAATGAGCTAATACCAGGTTTTACATCAATAGATTCTACATGCAATATTTGCCCTATACCTTGGAAGATAAGTTGAATTAGGTTTTGGAATGTACATGACTATTTTATTAATTTTACAAAAATGAGGTTAGATCTTTTATCAACATACAAAAAACCTCTCCTGATATATATTATGTTGAAAGTGGTGCGCCTTTAAATAATGTATGGATTTGATCTTCAAAATATCAAAAGTAGTGCATATAACCTAGTTGCATTCAACATACATCAAAACTTCTTCTGAACCATTCCCTCGTCATAACTTGTAATTTAGCATTTTACGAAATGTTTCTCTTTTGATGATTTATCAAAATATATGTTTCTAAATCAACATGATCAATTGATAGCCTTTGTTGGAAAAAAAAAGTTCATCAAACAAATTAAATTGTTCAAGTAGACTTTAAAAGAAATTGCGAGCAAATCACTTACAGAAACAACTCTACTTTCACAATTAGACAAGAAGTTATATTTCTCTCCAATCAAACATAAACTACAAGTCCACTTTAACTAATAGGACAAATCACGACCTATGCTCAATAAAAACCTAAAAGAATAGTTTCTCAGTTTGGAGCATCATATGGTATGTTACTACAAGTACAATAAAACTTGCTAAACTCTTATACTTGTTTTTGAACAATCAAACCTTTTTGTAGTTATGTCATTAGTGTTTCATAATCGAGCACTTTAGTTTTGAAACATACACAACAAATTGACCATAGCCAAGTACTAATTTTGATTATAGATACCTAAGTATGTCATATATTTATTTTGCTTTTGCAACTCTTAACCCTTAAACGCCTAAGGTGACCCGAGGGGTCATATTCCAACAGAATCTCCTCTGTAGCTCTCAATGTACTCAACTTTTCACTTATATTTTGATGGCAAACTGGTCACCTTCTTCTGCTGCATTCAAAAAGTGAAAGTTTAGAATTCAAATCACAATTTGTATGAGTGATTTTGTGCATTAAAAGGATTGTGGTAGGTAGGTTGGGGTTGTACATAACCTTGTAGGAGGTTGCAAGCTCATCATTGATTGGATCATTCATGATTCTCAAGTTCAAAAAGTGCACTATTCATGATGCCCAAGTCCAAAAGATATTGTGATTTAATACTCGGCTGCCCAAATCCGTATAGCTAGACGTTTAAGGGTTAACAGAAATGTCTTGTTTTGATTTGATTCATTATCCTATTTTGAACCTAATATTCACTTAAACTCCTTTCGTATCTTTTCTTGGTATATTAGATTTACCTATAGGATAACTTACAAAGCTCTATGAAGTTCTATCAAACAAATTAATGAGGAAGTTCCATTCAAAAGATTCGATTGTGTTTGGTTGTTGAAAGCACCACAATCCTACATCTAAATACTTATTTCAACATCTTGGGTCCCTCATAACCCCTAAAAGAATCTTCTCATTGGTGTACCATTCTCAGCTTTGACCCCTAAATGTTTCCAACTATATTTAGCCAAGAAACACAATCTCTTTTAAACCACCATAAAACAAAATATTTGTGAGTTAATTAGATTTCAATTGTACAATCTCATAATTGAAATATTCCAGGACATTGGAGGACATAAATTTGGTTATAGGGTTTCAAGTTGTTCACCTTCTTTACAGAAAAACCATTGTTCCAAATTTATCATGTAAATAATTCATTGGCTAAAAATAAAGCCTCACAATTGTGAAAATTGCCTCAAATTTTACAATGGAAGATGAGTCAAAAGGTTGGATTCCTTGCACTTAGATGATAGCCACTTCTTCATTCCATCCATCTTAGATCAAAATACAATATTGGTATAGGTAGATACCCGGACGGGGTAAATCCTACAGGGTATCTCGCAGGGGAACCCTTCGACCGGGTATTGCGCAGGGGAGCCCTTCGACCGGGTATCGCGCAGGAGAACCCTAAGCAACCCGTCTCGCTCATTCTGCTTCTCATTTCGAAGAGACAAGCGTTCGAATTGCAAATCAGATTGAGCGATGGCGTCAGGAGGGATGAGTGCCGCGAAGGGCATGAGCGCCTTGTTTCGCAGAGGCACCACAAATGTGGCCTCCGCAATGCGGTTGCGCGCTGGAGCTGGCTTGCCCGTGGGCGTAATGGAAGCTCCTTCTCACCCTGTGAGTGCCAAAATCTCCCAATTCTCTTTCAATCTCTCAACGAGCATAGAATTTTCTCTATCGCAAGTAGAATTTTTGAGTACCGAGTAGCTTTCGAGAAACATCTGCAGCGAAACATCTTAACCCTCTAAGCTGGAGTGGATCAGTAGGACGGGTCATTGCGGTGAAGAGGACAGACTTAGGTTTTGCGTTCTTAAACTTTCAAATGGCATTGATCGGTTTTCGGGAGGATTCGTTCTTTAGGGTTTTGTCTACGGGTGTCAGATCAGTAAGAACTGGAGAACATTGCAGTAAAGTGGCAATATGTGTTGGTGGTATGATAGTCTTAGGTTTTTGTTCTTTAATGGCATTGACCAATTTTCAATTTCCGCAGCTGCCCGAGAATGCGGAGCTTATTTGGGACGACGGAAGTCCGTTTCCGGAGCCGTGTCTTGACAATGTGGCGCCCATGGTTGGCAAGGTAAGACTTGATGTGCTATGTTCGTGTTTGCTTACACAATTCCTGGCGAGCTTTATTTAATACATTGCTGGCGATTGGTGCAGTACGAGGCGTTGGCTTGGACTTCGGCAGGTCTGGGATTGTTTGCTGCAATCGCTGGCTTAGCTGCCTGGAGCGACAAAGCCTCAAGAATTCCATTTGTACGTCCTTTTCCGTTTCCTTAGTCGATTGATGCATTGCAGATATGATTTCCGATGCATGGAAAAGTATTGATTGTTTGCGGAACCTATTATTCTGGTGCAGACGCCACGGGAGTATCCGTATGATGACTTGCGAGTGGAGCTTGGCAAAGCAGATCAATAGTGTAGTAAAGTGTAATGTAGGATCGAATAAGAAATAGTGCATAGAAGTTCGTATTTGTCCTCGAGACAGAGCCTGCATTTTGGCAGGCAGTGTGGTTCTATGCATGCAGGTGCATCTTCCTAGCTCGTCTTTCTCTTGTACAGATTGAATGCAGTAAAGTGACGATGGGTAAGGTTTCTTGCTTCCGTATCATTGCTGTTCTCTGGCTTGTTGATGTATACTTAGGCCCAATTGTTTCTGTATGTAAGTGGTGCGTAATCTGAAGAGGAATCTACCAAGTATGTGAGCGTGAGTACCTGAGTCTGTTCAGAGATGAGTCATGCTGATGCTGCGGATCGTGGCTGATGACTCAATAATGAATAAGGAACAGATGTTAACTTATGTATGAATAAGCTATGGGTCTCCTTCCTTGGTCATGTTATTTGTACTTCATCTGATGATAAGTGAACTAGAAGCTTGTTTTAATATCAATCCATGTTCTTCGTATTGGAGGATCAATGGAGTTCAACCTTGTGGGGGGGGGGGTCGTGGACAGGACATCCCTCAAGCTGGGACTTACCCCAACGCCTGCCCGCCCATACTCCCTGCCCAGCCAAAAAACGGCAATTTTATTATTTTTCAATTTTTGAGGCCTTCGACTATTTTTTTTGGAATTTTGAGTTCCAAAATGGGCTCTAAGACCCCATTTTACCCTTGGGAGACCCTTCCATGGTATCATGGGTGACATCAACAATTAAAAAATAGGGGGCAAATTTACTCCCAAATTTTTATTTGGTCGGGCAGGGTTTGGGGGGCAGGGAGGGAGGGATGTTGGTAAGTCCCACCTTGGGGGATGTCCTGCCAAATCGGTGGGGGGGGTAAAGGTAAGGATGCAAATCCGTACTTTGAAGTGTCATTTTTTCGTAACCCACAGTTATTGCCTTCTATGTACTTGAGATTGTTATGTGACAAATTTTTTATGCATTTGAGATTGTTATTGAGATTGTTATGTGACAAGTTATATGACAACAAGCTAATGGCAAATTTATGCCAACAAGCCCTATGACAATAAGCCATTTTGTGTAGAGTGGCAATAAGTTCCAATGAAAAATTTATGCCTACAAGCCATCTATGACAATAAGCCATTTTATGTAAAGTGGCAATAAGTTCCAATGACAAATTTATGCCCATAAGCCATTTGTGACAATAAGCCATTTTGTGTAGGGTGGCAATAAGTTCCTCTAGGTTTAAATTTTATTGTATAACTTGTGTTGAAAGTAAGAAACGTTTGTAATTGTCCAGAATTCTTGTTTTTAGGCTCTAATATTCAAATAAGGTAGTACAATAATTGCTCTTATCAACTCATGTTATGGATTGAAGAACTCTATGTTTCCACATTCAAACTTGAATTCCAAGATGGTCTCTTGTATCGTATAGCTTCAGAAAAGATGAGTTATATTTATAACCAAATCACTACTCAAGTTCCAAAGTGACTGAATTCAAGAAGTTTACAAGGGCAACCTCCAAAAATCTCAAAATCAATCTTCACAATGCCCAAGAAAACTTCAGAGACAAACATTGAATGTTATGATCTCTCAAAGGGTTAACCCTAAAACGCCCATGGGGTCTAAAACGGGCAGCCCAAAATTGGATCACAACATCTTTTGGACTTGGGCATCATGAATAGTGCACTTTTTGAACTTGGGCACCATGAATGAACCAATCAATGATGAGCTTGCAACCTCCTACAAGGTTTTGTACAACCCCAACCTACCTACCACAATCCTTTCAAACCATAAAATCATACATACAAATTGTGATTTGAATTGTAAAATTTCTCTTTTTGAATGCATCATAAGACGGTGACCAGTTTGACATCAAAATATAAGTGAAAAGTCGATTACAATGAGAGCTACAATGAAAATTCTGTTGGAATCAAGCCCCTCGGGCTTGCTTGGGCGTTTAAGGGTTAACACCCAGAGGTCAATTTTTGGAATGACAACAAGAAATAGTCTTAGGTACAAGACCTTACAGTTGGATACTCATAAAAAAGAAAAGAGAATGGTTCAGACCTCTCTTGGAAGTGCATAGAGGTAGGAAATCATAATTTTGAGATTTCAAGCTCCCAAAAACACACAAGGAACTTTAAGGGTCAACTAGCTGACTATCATGCCTTGAGTTAAGAAGTGAGTATAAGCTTAATTTATCAATGTTTTGACACTTAATTCCCCCAAACATAGACTGAAAATTTTACCATAAGATTCTACAAAGGGATTCCTAGGATGCCATAAGTTTATAATCTAACCAACAGACCGCATTTCCATATAAGCTACTATCCACCGTGGACAAAGAAGGAACACAAACACGAGGATATCATCCATCCATCGACCAGCTTCTCATCCACCATCATCTCCTTATCCAAATACCAAAGCCATTCAACTGAGGTTTCTCCACCTCCTTCGAGGTTTTGCAATTTTTTTTGGCAAGCAATTGCAGCGATGGCGTCGACGGCGACTCTCGCAGCTGCAGCAGCAGTGGCCCTGCCCTCTACATTCGCCTCTTCGTCTCGTCTCACCGCCTCCAGAGCTTCTCCTCCCGCTGTAATTCTGCACTCCCATATTCCCTTAAAACTCCTCAAATGCACAATTTATCCTCAACCAATCTCACTTGACTCCTTCACAACCCCCTAATTCTGCATCTTTGGTCAGAAATTGCTGTCAATTCGCGTGGAGAAGAGCAATTAATGTTTCGTATGACGCGGTTAGGGTTTGGTGGAGTTTAGGATTTGTCCAACAATTCGCGTTAGTTTCCTGCTTATGACGAATTTTGGTATGTAGGTGCATTTGCCAGCGTTCGAGGGCTTGAAGGTTGATGGCTTGGTGAGCAGCAGCTCGAATGCATTACGGCAATTGTCCGTCCCTGCATCATCGTCTACTCCTAATTTCCCAAGGCTTTCAGTGAGGGCTGCAGTTGCTGCAGACGCACCGGTACGGTACATTTTAGTTTTTGAATTCTGTTGAGAAATTGGCGCTCATCTTAGTCTTGGCGCCATTCTTTTGAATATGTTTGTTTCGAGCGATGAGTTTATTGGATTCTGCGATTTCTGGTCAGGTTGTGACGAACCAAACGATCTTTGTTTTTGAATTTTGTTAATTCAAGAAAATGGCGCGCATCTGTCACAAGTTTGGCGCCTTTGTTTTTGAACATGATTGTTTTGAGTGATGAGTTATATCTGATTTTGCTATTTGTGTTCAGGTTGTGACGAAGCAAAAGATTCGTATTAAGCTTCGGTCATACTGGGTGAATTTGATCGAACAAGCGTGTCAGCAAATATTGGAAGCCGCAAGAAACTCTGATGCAAAGACGATGGGACCAGTACCGTTACCGACGAAGAAGAGGATCTACTGTGTCTTGAGATCTCCTCATGTGAACAAGGACTCCCGAGAGCATTTCGAGATCAGAACTCATCGGCGTCTCATTGACCTCGAGAATCCGAATGCTCAAACGATTGATGCTTTGATGCAACTCGACCTGCCGGCTGGTGTTGATGTAGAAGTGAAGCTATCATAAGTGGTTAGCACATTCTTTTGGTTTAGTGACTTGCAGTAGTTGGAGCTTTATTCGCTTGCTGTAACTCTTGTTTCGTGTATCAAGTTTACCTAGCAATGACCATTTTTCTCTTCTCAGTATTTGCCACTTCCCTACCGACCTTTGTTTTACAGCTTCATCATGTATGCCCCTTTTCCTGTATGTGTGGTAGAGTTGGCATGCATTGGATGTCAGTGAGGGTGAATGCAGGTTCTGAATCATGTGTTAACAGACGTTGATTCACATGGCGATCGAAAATTCTGTTCATGATATTCTGGATCGTACAGGCAGGTTGGATGTTCTAAAAATTCGCAGTAATGAAAGGTGGGATTGGAAGGGCCATGATGCAGTCCAACCTTTGGACTCATATGTGATAAGGTCGCGACTCTTTTCCCCAGCCCTGCTTGCGCCGCCGTCCTTTTTTCGAACCGTGTACACACGCAACCTTAGGTAAACAATTTCAGCCGTGTGGGGACCAATTATCTATGTTAATAAAGCCTCAGTGATTTACATGGTCAAGCTCAGAATATATTCTACTACCAGATTTGATCAGA
This sequence comes from Bryum argenteum, assembly GCA_037043015.1. Lineage (NCBI taxonomy): Eukaryota > Viridiplantae > Streptophyta > Bryopsida > Bryales > Bryaceae > Bryum > Bryum argenteum. The sequence goes on from CM073330.1 coordinate 11,170,714, forward strand.
GTGCGTCATCCTCAGCCGAAAATTTCATGCTGTTAAACTCGGATGTAGGGCCACACACCGGAAACGATCGCTGGTACATTCTCTGCATGTGAACTGGCCATCATGCTCTTTCAGTTCACTCCGGATGGCTGTGTTAATGACCAGGATGCAGGCACAGAATGCAAGTTTATTGGGAATTGCTTCGAAGATTGATTTTAGAACTCGTGGATTGATATTGATTTCGTTGTCCACGAGCTGCGGCAGCTGGAGGCTGAAGGATTTGCTGGACGATGATCAGGAGAAAGATCATATTATTGTGGTGTATGGTATGGACATGCTTGCGGGTTTGAGTTGAGTATTGCCAAACATGATCGGGTTCGACATTTTTGGTGATGGTTGAAGGTCACCGCACTCTGCTTTTTGGTATTCAGCTGCAATGGCTGGGAAGTGCAATGAAGCTCAGAAGTTACAAAATCGTTCACACAAGCTCGGTTTAGTTCAAGGGTATCGAACAAGTAGGGGATTTCAGCTATAGCAGAGTTAGGGCATTTATTACAGATTAAACTATGGCAGTGGGTGTTGGATGAATAAGTGATGGCAATTGGAGAGGAAGCATAGAGATGGAAGTGGCAGAGTCGACAACAAGCGTTTCTTGAGGTTGTTTGAGAGCGCCATCCAGAATGCAGACAGAAATTAGCAACAAGATGTGGATGAACATCCTCATGGCAGGTGCTGCGGTGGCTGCCGTTGCGACTGCTATGGTTGTCTGGCAGAAGATGTCAAATAGTCAACCAACGACGCAAACCCGGAACCAAGCACTAGGGCTTCTGTACGAGTTTCAGCATGCAGCGGCCACACCGTTGCACGTGTTGCGACAGATTGCAGAGCATATGGCCATTGAGATGCATGCAGGTCTTATGACCGAGGGCAAGAGTAACCTCCTCATGCTGCCCACTTATGTGGAAAATCTTCCGGACGGGTGATCCTCCATATGGCCCATCTCACAACTGAATCGCATTTGTAATCATCCAGTTCACCTTGGCCTTTGCCGTGTGCCTTCCAACTTTTTCTGAGTTTAGTGTACCACATGGCATTGTGAAATTGTGCTTCTCTGCTCGATCGTGTTTAAACGTCAACCCAATCATGTCACGGTACTAAACTCAAAACATGTAGATGTTTGAACTTCACAGCAATTTAAACATCAAATGTTCCTGTGTTGCAGAAGCGAGGAAGGGTTGTTCTATGCTTTGGATTTGGGTGGGACCAACTTTCGGGTCCTGCGCTGTCTGCTTGGGGGAAAAGAGGGCAGAGTATTGAAACAAGAGTATGAGGAGGTTCCTATCCCAAAAACACTGATGCTGGGCACAAGTGATGTAAGTTGCCCTGAACCTCAATTTCTTCAAATTCGGCGGTTTATTATGGAAGGAAAGATTGATGAATTCTGGTGTAGTGATTAGAGAACGAGAAACTACTGTAGATTATGTAGCTAGTTGATTTTGTAGCTTGATGAAAAGAGTGAGCAACCTGAATAGCTGATATTAGGCACAGAAAAGCACAATTATTTTTACCACAGACTGTCAAAATGGCACATGTCATGACACTGCCAATGAATGAGGTCCTTAAATAATTTTCGTGTATCTAAAGCCATAGGCATCCGTAGGCATTGTGGCACTGCTGCAATTATGATCCATAGCTTTTAGAGTGGGTCTTGAGAAGCTCCAGATGTGCTATGCTCAATTAATCGACAGAACGGAAGAGAGGAGATGATTGATTGGGACGTGTCAATCTTTGCAGGAGCTTTTCGACTTCATAGCCAAAAGGTTGGTGGACTTTGTGGGTCGAGAGGGAGAGGAGTACAGAACGAAAGGGCGCAAAAAAGAAGACATTCGCGAAATTGGGCTGACGTTTTCGTTTCCTGTGAAGCAAAAGTCGGTGAAGTCGGGGATCCTGATTCAGTGGAGCAAGGGATTCAAGATTGCAGACGGGGTACCCATCCTTTTCATTGGTAGTTGATTTGTTGGAGCCAGGGCTTGCATGATATCATAAGCTGAAGCGATGAGGGGGTTGTACATCAGGTTGGTGCAGATGTGGTGGCGTTGTTGCAAAGTGCAATCAATCGCCAGCATGGACCCAAGATCGAGGTGGCTGTCTTGGTATGAATTTCACATAACTTCCTACATAATACTCAGCCTGCATCAGCCTATTTTGCTACCTGAAGATATATATATTGACATTTGAATTAAAGAGTCGCCTCGTGTAGGTAAATGACACGGTGGGTACTCTGGCTGGTGGGCGCTATTGGAACGACGATGTGATGGTGGGTATGATTTTGGGGACAGGCACCAACGCTTGCTATGTGGAGCGTGATCTGCCCAGCCATGCTCAATCCTCCACCGGCGAAATGGTCTCATCCTCATCCTCACCCTCCAATTATTTGATTGTTCCTCCAATTTCTAGGCCCTGCAACTCATAGGAGCAAACCACTGGCAAGGTAGAGAATCCATTCCCCTCGCTTCAGCTCTTTTCCGTAGGTTTCATCACATTCCACCAATCTTCCTTATAAAGAGCTGTAAAGATTGGGAGGCTACTACGGTGCCAATTTTGAGTTCGACTCTTTTGAGAGTTTTTGTAGAGACCATTTTGGAACTTGAACTATATTCTTGGAGCTACACTCTACATTTATCACCGAGGTTTTATTCTCGTCTCATCAGTGAAGGATTTCTGTTGCAGGTCATTAACATGGAGTGGGGAGGATTTTGGTCGTCTCATCTGCCACGCACTTATGCAGATGAGCAGCTTGATAATGAGAGTGTTAACCCTGGCCAGGCGGTACTGATCTATTACCATGACATCTATTAATTTTTCTTTTGTCTTTTCCCCTCCGTACGCGCAGATCGCGCAGATAGAGTTCTGAGCGTGTTCCGATCCTCGCAGGGTTATGAAAAAATGATTGGCGGCATGTATCTGGGAGAGATAGTCCGTCGCGTGTTGTTTAGAATGGCAAGGGAAGCTTCTCTATTTGGTGGAGCAGTGCCGCATAAATTAGGGGAGCCTTTCGTACTGATGTAATTCACTTAACTTGTACCGAGGAGCTCTCTAAGACTGTTTATATGTACTAATATGTATAGGGTTAACTGTAACATTCTGCAGCCTGTAGATCACTCATATTTGTTTCACTCACAGAACTCCAGAGATGTCCAAAATGCATGCTGATGAGAGTGGTGACTTACGGGTGGTGGCCAAAATCTTAAGGGATGTGTTCGGGGTAAGACTACAAAAACCGGATGTTTCACAACCTTCTTGTCATAATTCTTGTCAATGTTAAGATCTGGAGATTTCCTTTTTTTAGTGTCATGTGCAGCTGTTGACGAATGCAAAATGTTTTTGAGTCGAAGGATTACGCTACTTTTATTGAGCTTGAGTTGTTATGGAGCAGTCATCTGGAAGTGATTGTGCATGGCTTGGATGGCTGATGGATTTAGGTGCAAAGATCGGAATTGCCTGCGCGGAGAATCGTGCACGATGTTTGTGACATTGTAACCATGCGCAGTGCAAGGCTGGCGGCCGCGGGCATTGTAGGCATCCTCAAGAAGATCGGAGGCGACGCCTTCGACTCGGCCGGTGCGGGAGGGACGCTCCATACGCTGCACCGCAACTCCCGAATTGCCAAGAAGTTGGAGACCGGCCGGATCGTGGTTGCCATGGATGGCGGGCTTTATGAGCACTACACGCAGTACCGCATTTACATGCAAGCCGCGGTAACTGAGCTTCTGAGCGAGGCCGCAGCCAAACGCTTGGTCATCCAGTTGTCCAAGGATGGATCGGGTATTGGAGCCACCATTCTGGCAGCCTGCCACTCCCAGTACAAGTACGTAGACCACTCAATCCTGCCAATACAATATGCCTCATATTCCTCGTATTCGGTTGGTTGTACATGGGTTAGTGCTGAAACAATGCCAGATTTATTAGCACTTTTTGGGCATTGAAAGAAATATATTGTCTGTCCTAGCATTGTTTCAGCAGTACCTCGTGTACAAAGGAAAGTTTGTGATCGGGTTCTTTTGTGGTACAGAGTTCCTTGTGCATGTTCGAGGTGATGGAATTTATGCTGGAGTGCTCAATTATTCATCTTCCTACTCATGTATTGATGGGAGAGTTTCTGCAGCAGATTGTGGTCTAAGTATATTTACTTTGTTAAAAATATCTTTGACAGATCTGTAGCTCAGCCTGACTTGAAGAATCATTCAGAGGCATTGGATTCTTATCATCTGACATTTAGAGCTGCAGTTCCATTCCAGGTCGATCGCTTAAGACTTAGAGTGTATGCCTGTGATGACTTGAAATGAGAGAATTAGCATTTGACAATACTCCGTACAGAAGTGTGTTGATATCTTTTAACGGCTATGACACTCTCACAGGGGATCGAGCTCCAGCAGGGGGGGTCACGATGAGTACAGGAGTGACAAACCGGAACGTGTCCACTTCAGTGACTATGAAGGACCCAAATCCTCGCAGTCCACACAATATGAACCCCAACCCACGACGTCTACGTACACCCAGGCCGACCGGCCTAACCTCTGCAGCTCCCAGTCTCAATACGATAGACCCAACCTCTGTAACTCCCAAGCCCAGTCCGACATGCCCAACTGTCAACCTGCTGCTCAGCATTCCATTTCTTACATCTACGGCCTGAACATTTTTTAAGTAATTGAGGTGCATGCCCCAGCTGAACCGAGACACATCGTTTTGCATCATATTTCTAGAGTCAGGATTGCCGCATATCATTTCTCATGAAAAGGGACTTTGCTTATCCTGAACAGGATGGCTTGTTTTTCAGTCCTACGTCTGTCAGGCAGAAGACAAGTTGGTTGAATTGTTTGTAGTAGACAAAATGGGCCAGGATTCCAATTAGTCCCTTCCATTCTTGACAGGATATGTGCTAGAGGAAGATGTGAGGATCAAGGCTTACCTTGTTTGTCTTCCGTCGATTACAAGGTATTTGCAGCATCTTATGATTAGTGTGGTGAATACAAATAACTTGAGACTGACACATGTGGGCTTTATCAAGTTTGCCGCCTTTGGTACATGCAAGGTAAAGTAAATCGGTTTCATCCGTTACTTAGAAACGGATTTCTTGTGTTCGTATGCTTTTCATTAGGTGCAACGCTTCATTTTTAGACCCGAGTTGCACATCCATTCTGGCGTCTATAACGGTTGGCACATTCAGTAAAATTAGCATGAGAAATAATTTCAGTCTTAGTGGGAATATAAGTTCGTGAGGTAGATGATGGCATTGCATGTGAACTTTATATCATTATGCTTCCGTATCCGTTTATGTTCTTTGACTTTTTAGTTCTCAAAATATTGTACTACTGCGTAAATAAGTTGTTTCCAGCCAGATTGAAGTGCACACGAAGAATTTTACTGGTCCTTCCGGGGGTGAATGTTTTATGATTCGTTTTTCTTATTCTCGTTACATCTTTCACTCCATTGATACAGTTGACAGTTTTGCTTGCAGTTGGCCGTCCACATGCTCTGCGATATTTGTTAGATTCAGTTTTCGGGAAGATGGGCTACTTATCTAATAGATAGTGTCAAAATCCATAATTTTGTTACATCGGGCCTCCGTTGTAAATGAATGGCAGATTTTGATTTGAGATTGTGTCTATGTTGGTATAAATATTCAATTTCGATAGCTTCTATTGCGCATGTTTATACCTCGCATTGAATAGTCTACTGCGTGTGCTACTGCCATTGTTTGCTCATTTCACATGAAACTCTCGTGGGATGAACCCCATTGAGGTTAAATCAGTGAAGGACAAATTCTGTGACATTTTCTTTGTCCAGACTTTTCCACTCCCGACTTCATGGCAGGGAAATTTTGAGTGACAAAATCGTCACATAAGGTGAATCATTGATGATTGAAGATACAGAGGAATCGAAGACTGTTGAAATAAAGAGACGTTGGAGAGGAATCAAAGCTTATCGAACTAGGCTAGCAAACCAAAAGCATATCATGGTACCAAAAGGCATCGGTCGTCAAGCAGGGTGAACATTGGATGACATTAAAAAATTTGGGCTGTAACAATAAACCCTCCTGAATCAATCACTAAAGCTGCCACTCCCAAATGCTATCTTACCCTATCGATCGAGGGTGTAAATCACACCAGTCGACTTATTCACAATTGGAAGACTCATGGTAACAAAAGAATTAAGAACAATTTTCAAATAGCAAGACAGCATGGGGCCTACAAGATGTTGTACTTGCATTCAGGAGGCAAGGTAGGATAGCGTCCTTTGTCGGTGCAGTAGTTATACTTGATGAAATTGTTCTTCACCCACCGCATCTGGGTGCGCCGAGAACCGTTCATCTTCACACCTGGTTTCGCGAATGCACTGTTTTGGCAGGCTGTGATGGACTTGGGATCATTGGGATCTGCAAGGCAGGCGTTGTGTTGGAAGTTCCTGTATTGGGCGACGAATGGCGCATGCGTCCAGTTGAGCTTGACCGCACCGCTCTGCGTGGCCCAGCCGCTGCCATCCCAAATACTCAGGTACAAGTTCATCGGGCAGCTCTTGGGGTACTTGAAAGTCTCCATGCCAGGGGGCAACGTCGAGTTCGCGGTCGCATTACTCGTTGCGTTGTTCATCCACTCGTAGTTGCCGTACATCCGGATTGGAGTGTTGTCGACGAAGAAGACGACGACCTCGTTGTTCCACTGGAAGTTGTAATTATGAAAATCCTTGGTTGGGTCGAACCACAGCCGGATCTGCTGCTCCCGACCTCCCACTCCGTCAACGAAGATGTTCGTGTGCAGGATGTACGGCTCCCCGGATGAGTTTCCGAGAAACTCGAAGTCGAACTCGCAATGCTTGGGTCCCGATGATGACAACTGCACACACATCATCCGATCAGACTGTTAGATTTACTTTTCCATTACGAATCTATCAATGTTGATTGACCATGGCGTTGACAGCCCCCTACTGGATGAAATTGACTTTTGTCGCCAACGGAATATTCTCCGACGATCATGGAATATCATTGGCGTCGGCGGTGAGTGACCTATACTTACGGGTAAGTCACAATACCCAAGATACAACCAATATATATTTCCGGAGCTTGATTGCCGCTCCTGCATGAACTCCGGACGTCTAACATGCTACTGTTTATTAAGGAACCTTGATCTGATTGAGGTTTCATTGCGGGTGCTGGACCTGTATACACGTCGATTCTCTACTCAACACTAGATGCGGAAACGAAAGTTTCCAGTTTTCATGTATCTAGATCTACCTGAAGAACCAATTCACAGTCAGAGTCGAAAACCGTGTTTCCGATCTCCAATTCCAACTTACTAAACGAATACACATGTCTCAAAGCGAATGTAGGCAGCCACCCTATCGAGTTCCGACCCACAAACTCAATGTAGGTCTCCACAAAGGAAGCACACACTGAATGAGGAATTACTGAATCTGGAAACTCGATAGGGTGGAAACGACAGGCATTCTCAGTGACCGGTTATCGATTTTCAGATTCCCGTCACTCTAGTTGAATCAATGTGAGTGTTATCAACTTACATAAAGAGTCGTCACGGTTCCAGCAGAGTCGTTCGGCACCAGTTTCATCCAAGCACCGACACCCCCATACAAATACGCCTGCTTCGAGAACAAGCTAGCATAAGCTGCAACAACAAACCACCACATTACAACATCAGATCAGAGACAAATACACATTGCAATACAGAGACACAGATCTGGGGATTGGATCGACAAAGTACTTACGTTCATTCGGATCCTTGAGAGAGAGTGAGCACGCCCTGTCTTTATCCGTGATGTTGACTCCCTTGGGTGTCCACGTTTGGTAATCCTTGCTAAGATTGTACCAGTTACGAGGTTTGGAAGCTACGACAGGTTTGGGAGTTACGGGAGCTGGGGGAGGTTTGGGAGTCGCGGGAGCTGGGGGGGTTTTGGGAGTCGCGGGAGCTGGGGGGTTTTGGGAGTCGCGGGAGCTGGAGGAGTTTTGGGAGTCGCGGGAGCTGGGGGAGTTTTGGGAGTCGCGGGAGCTGGAGGAGTTTTGGGAGTTGCGGGAGGTGGTGGAGGTTTAGGAGTTGCAGCGTCACTGCAAGCCACCATGCTCAAAAACACTACGGCAGCGATAACCACGACCCACCGCATGGTCGCCATAGCTTCACCACCAGTTCCTGAAACCTGTCAATGCGGTCCACTATGAATCTCTTTCGGGGTCCCCGATATATGTTACAAGGTTCACTAGCTCACAGTCTTGATGGAAATGAATCCTAGCTAGAGACGTGACTGACAATCGAAAGCTGCTCCTGCTGCTGCTGCTTCGAGAGAAGCAAGCCAGCGATTGTGAATAGGAGAGTCAGCGGGGGATGGTATATGAAGCTGTTCAGGCGTTTGTTCAGGCTGGGGGTTTCTAATATAAGAACTTGTCAGCCATCCATGTTGAAATCTTCTTTATTTGTGTAGGTTTACCGGGGCTACCAAATGTGGTAACTTGCTACATGAGATCGAAAGAAATTTTTAAAAAAAGGATATAAATGTCATCGTTGATTCTTCTCTGAAGTTTGAGGCGAATTTGTTCAGATTGTTGACCATTTTTTAGCATTTAAAAAGTCAGTTTTAATGTTTGATTGTGTGCTGGTTTGAGAAAGGAGGTGCTTCTACTGCAGGAGCAACTTGCTTTTTGTGTCATCATATTATTAGGAGTGATCTGTAAACCCTTTGTCACGGGTAAGTTGATGAGCCAACTCTACAATTTCCAAGTTCTTCACTAATATTGTAGTAAATTACAGGAGAGAATCCCAAAATCCATCTTTAAAAAACATAAAAAACAAGTATCTTCTATGTTGTTGTGGGTGATGATGGCAACGTTTACCCTACTTTGTACTAACACCACAAGGCACCACTGACCTTTGCTTGGTGGTTGAGGCTCATGACCCCCAATAAGGAGGTTGTGGGTTCTATTCCCCATGTTGGCGTGGTGCTCACCACCATAGTCCACCCAACTATGGAGGGGGTCCTTATACCTTGTTGTATGGGAACCTCAAAGCCCTTTTAGTGATATCTCCAAGACACTAGTGGCTAGGTAGGAACTAGCATAGTGTTCACCTCGAGAGCCGTTAAATAGTCCCGCCATTGGTCTAATGACCTCCGGGCATACATCCAAGGATAGATCGAATGAACACTCTATTCACGTCGGCCTCTAAATAGGTTGGAGTTTCTCTTCTACACCATAACCATAGCAGTAACTACTACTTTCCTATGTTCAAATTGCAGCTTTCCATCACCATTCATTGATCGGAAGTGTCCTTATTGATAACAACACTAAATAACATAATTAGACAAGAGGGAAAACTTTTTTCTTTTCTAGGGCGAAATTGTCTACAAAGGAACCATTGGCGCCAGCATTGGCTGTGAGTGCAAATGATGATGCCTCCCACAAGTTCCCGGAAACTGTCGCTAATGATTCAAATTTTGAGCTTTTTATAGCATCCTGTTGTGGTGATGATCATTGAAAAAGTGAGCCTCAAAACAAAAGCTTCAATGGGGGGTTGATGAAACTACTGTAGAAAATTAGTGTGTCCAAAGTCTAACCCCCCTTTTGCCTAGTATCCTGGAATAAATTTAGGCCCTGCCATGTTACTACAGCACGAGTGTTGGGGATGGAAATCTCGAATCTAGCATCCTCCTAGATTCGAGATATATTTTTACCTGCTCCACCGATATCTCTAAATCCATTTCCTCTCCACATTGGTTGTCTCCATGAATTGCTCCATTTTCAAATCGGTATAACATAAATCGAATAAAATAATAGTGGCTAAGGGGATTGATTTTGGAAGATTGAACCGATTGGAATCATTAAATTTGGATTATCTTGAATTATGGAAATGGAACCATGATGAAAATGGATGTATTATTGTATTACCACTTCAAAGTTAACCTCTGAAGTTCTTTGGTACAAAATTTTCTATATCACAGAAAACGATCTTCTTCTACTTCAATACCAAAAAGCTCAATTTATTGATTATAACACCTATTTCGTTATAATGGGAATATTCAGATTGACTTTGAGTTGAGCCAAATGTACTGTGTGGGTACATTTAGCTCGACTCGAGCTAAACCCACTTTTCTCAAAACCAGTGAATAATACCATTATAACGAATTATGTGTTTTATTTAGAAGTCCCAACCGTAGGATTCTAATGTTTACTTAATAATATCACGTGAAGGTCAGTTCTTGAACGGTTGATTCTTCTTGATTTGTGATATTATGATGGTCAAAGTTGAATGTAACTCTATTTACGCCGACGTCCATAAGTTTGGAGTTGTTCCTTCTCCTTCAAAGTTCATTGTCTTCTTGAACCCACAGACCATGACAATCCCTTTCATTTATCAACTTCGCCATGCGTTATTGTAAGGGTCGCTTTACACTATAATGGACCATGAAGATTGACCACGACCTCTGAAATTTGTGATTAGAGAGTAAAATGCTCTTGGTCACATTTGGTTTACACTAATCCACTTTACAATACAAGAGTGACCTAACCACTCAAAAATTCATATCTGATTTATCATACTCATTGCTCTTGACCAAGAACCATGCACATGAAATTGATTTTAATTTTCTTGGTCGTGGCTCTTGGATCATAGTGTAAAGGGACCCCTTAGCACCCACCTGCCTCATAAATTAGTCATAAGACAACAACAAAGCAAAATCCCCATATTCTCTCCCACCCATCACCCATGAACGCGTTTTCGGTTCTGAGCACACAATGCGGACGCCAATGCCCTTCCCCCGGCAACCAGCATTCAAAACTCACAATAAAGCTTGGAACTCCATTTTTTTAAGTTACCAACTCCCCTTTTTTTAATAATGAATGAAAGCATATCATTCATCATCCTAAATTGGGGTTTCTTACAAGGACCTTGCAACTCGCTACTACCTGATCGGTGATTGTCCCAATTTGATGGGTTGCTAATTGTCGTCCTTGCATTTGGGATCGAGGTGCTTTGCTTTGTCAACCGTCAGCCACTCAATTTGAAACTTCTTGCTACTTGGTCCAGAAATGAGGAATTTATTATTGAAATGATTCTGGCTTCTTTCATACTCTTACTGATTCTTCTTTACTTTTTTTACTATTGAACTAATTGATGTTTTAAGGGAAGGGCATTATATGGGTTCCCCCGTCCAAAAATAGTATGATTTTTAATTTTTTATTAATTTTTTGTTAAAAAACAATATTGAAAAATTATTCTAACCAGATGGTATTATAGGTGACATGGTTGTAGTTGTATACATGGGGTTAAAAAAGAAATTTCTGACACATATATAATGAATTACACATAGGTCACATATGATAAGACGCGTCTTAGTGGTACCCATATCATGCCCTTGTACAAGTTAGTCAATTGAGAAACATACACGCATGAGCCCATGTAGGTGTTTGCTCGGCACAAGGTGGTAACCATTTTGTTCAAATCAGAGTTGTAGTGTTTCTCAATCAATGATACATTGATTGTTTCAAGAAAAAGATAAGTTGTTATTAGTCAGGGACGTGTTAAGAGTTGTCAAGGGTCGAAGTATAGCGACAGAAAGCAAAGCACTACAATGAGAACCACTGCTAGAAGAAGCGGAATATGTTAGTTTGGTTTGGTTTTACGCTGATAATTTCTTGATTAGCAATGATTTTGGAGAAATTTCTTATTTTGGCTCAATTTGGCGCATTTTAGAGTTTAAGATTTGGGGTTATCATAGCTGATGAGTTTGGGGTGACAATTTCTGATCATCAGTTGGAAGCGCTTCAAATTTTAAAACAGAATTAGACTCCTCACTAGGTGTCCACCCAATTCCAACCTCTAGCCACCTAGCCTTTGCTTGCCCATCTAGAGTTTGCTTCCGTAGTGTTGGTCAAAACATGAAGAACTTGCGCTCGCCTAACCTCATCACACTTCCACAATGGTGGTCAAATACAAAGACATTATGTCCGGCCACCCTTAGTTTGCGCCCGCCCAACATCATGTTCTTTCTGCGGTGGTCGTGGAACACGGAGATCTATCGGTGCAGCCCAAGAAACCATCAGTCAAGCCTAAGAAACTTTCAGATTTCAGCAGTTATATTAATTCAACGATCAGCAGCAAAGAAGAGGAGCCGACTAAGATGGTGGTTACAGGCATGGGGTGGAAAGAGCCTCTAATCCAAGAGTATTTCACGCTACCAGAACAAACATGAGTGTGAAGGTAACAGTTGAGGGAAGGTGAGCATGCGGAGCAGTTTATGGTTTGTCAACATGCTGAGCAGTTTAAGAAAAGTGAGCATGTGAAGGAGTTCAAGAAAGGTGAGCACGCGGAGTAATTTAGGAAAGGTGAGCACGCGGAGTAGTTTAGAAAAGTTGAGTACACACAGCAATTCAGAGAATGTAAGCAAGCGGAGTAGTTTAGAGAAGATGAGCGCACCATGCAGTTTAGACCAGGGTTGTCTTGCTAGACACTGACGGACGTCAGACAGACACGACATGTCAGACAGACATTGAGCCTCAGAATGTCTAATAGAATCTACAGAATCTTTTTTTTACCCTGGATTTACCCTATCCACGTTGCATCCTACGTGGCTGCCACGTGGCATGTACAGCTCAGCAATACGGTTCGCGACCGCGCCACGTAGGACTGGACCGGCGGTCGTGTCATCTAGACCGGCGGTCGCCTTGGCCGGACCGGCGGTCGACTTGGCTGGACCGGCGGTCGCCTTAGCGACCGACGATCGCCCATGGTCGACCGACGATCGCCCATGGTCGACCAACGATCGCCCATGAGCGACCGACGATCGCCCATGAGCGACCGACGATCGCCCATGAGCGACCGACGATCGCCCATGAGCGACCGACGATCGCCCATGAGCGACCGACGATCGCCCATGGCGACCGGCGGTCTCGCTGGACCGGCGGTCGCCTATTCTGGCCCCTGGACCGGTGGTCGCCTAGGCTGGCCTTGCATTGGAGGCTTCCCCCAAGTATAATAAGTCAATTTTTTTATCGCACATTATCCAAAATTCTTCCTTTCACGTTTTTAAACGTAGATGAAGCATTAAGAATTCAAGATGAAACAAATTACAACAACCCACAAACCCCTGAAGGAAAGGCTAACATCTACCATGAGGTTTGAAACTCATGTAACACAAAATGTGGTGACATACATACGTGACTAGTGTAAAAAGGGAGCATAATTTTAAGAGTTGCAAAAATCTATTAGAATTGGAACAATATGTCAAAAAGTAGATTGTATATATTATGCTCCCTTTGAAAAAAGTGATCGTTGCGGTTCATAGACACCCTTTTTACACTAGTCACGTATGTATGTCATCTTGCAATTCATAGACACCCTTTGAAAAAAGTGATCGTTGCGGTTCCAAATCAACGTCGATTGCGTTTATGTTGATGTCATCTTTTGCGTTACTTTTACGATGAGCCCACTCTGCCCATGCGTCCTCAAATCGAGCATTCTCCTCAGCTACACGTAGTTTTTTTGCGAGTTTTACATTCTGGTCTTCACTCCATTTCACCAGGCTCTTTAATTTGTCAACTTCCTCTGGAGTCTTGCCATACTTACCCGCTAATGCCAAATCCCGAATGCTTAGCATCTCTTTATCTACCTCTAGAGCAATAGATTCTTCAATATCCGTCAACTTATCCCTCCTCTCGCCTAGGACCCCTTCCGGTAATTATGTTTATGTTTAGTCTGTCCGAACTCTACGTAGTCTTCTACGGAAAGGTCATTTTGAATTTTTCTTCTCGAAAAACTTCTCCTTAGCCTCTTTTCGTAGCACAAGCATGGTCTCCATGTCGGCTATGCGATCTAGAGCTTTTTCAAAACCTCCCGACATTCTTCTTGTACATCGTATGGTGTAGAAAGGGCTCTTTCTTTGAGGGCTTCCAATTCCTTTCTATTCTGCAGTACTAAATCCAATTCGATGCATGTGACTCTACCTAAATTGTGCAAAAGGATCAAAGTATCCATGGCTTCGGATAATCTTCCACCCACTTTTCGGAATGGATTTACCTCAAAGGATATTGCTTCAATCCAATGCAGTGGAGGACTAGTTGGTTCATCGAGCTCGTATTCGTGTGTGTGTTCATCCTCCGAGGATTCAGAAGACGACCCTGCTGTGTAAAATTCCGCGTCGGCCTTAGGACTCATAGGTACCGTTCCAATTCCATCTCCTTCAATAGTCTTTGATGTCTCTCCAACCTCTATTGGTTCGGTCTTCTCCTGTATATGCAAACGTGGATGCGTCCACCAATGCACCTCCTTCCCGAGAATCATTTCCGCATATGCCATTTGTGCCAAAAAGTAGGGAACCTCATATTGAAAAATATGGTTGTTACCGTATATCATATGCCAAGCATAGATGCATCTCGCTTTGAATTCGTAATGATGGCACTCTCGGACGTTAGCTTCATTCTTGTGCCGATGAATATTGTGCCAATGTAGAGGAAAGAGCTTGTTGATGTGGCACCACTCCACATATTTCTCACATATGGCAAAAGACCACGGCCCCGTCTCTTCCTCCCATCCTCTAAACGCTACTATCTTTGGATTCTTCAAGATGTCCCTGCGCTTCTTCGCAATCCGACCTCGGTCATGGCGCACCATGGATGTGCCCGCTACAACGGGTAGTGCCTCCATAAGAAAAATTCGTAGAAATACGCAAAGTCCCTCTACGAGCAAGCAAGCAGCAACTCTGAAGTCGATACTAGTCAATGCGCGAAAAGGAGGAACTCGCAAAGTGTGAAAATGGATTGCCCGTCGCGTTCTTAAGCAGAGTGCTAAGGCGACCGGCGGTCTACGAAATGTGCACCGCCGGTCGCCCGCTGGTCCAGCTATCGCCCTATCTGGACCGGGCCGACGCCCCAAATGACCGACGATCGCCCATGAACTGGACCGGCGGTCGCCCTAGCGACCGACGTTCGCCCAAAGCTGGACCGGCGGTCGCCCTAGCGACCGACGATCGTCCATCAGCTGGATCGGCGGTCGCCCTAGCGACCGACGATCGCCCAAAGCTGGACCGCCGATCGCCCTAGCGACCGACGATCGCCCATCAGCTGGATCGGCGGTCGCCCTATTTCACCTATTTATGTTGAATGCGAGGGCATCAGGTTTCATAGCAGCTCCTACGAGGATGAAAATCATGAGATGAGGATGAATATTGGATGGGGAGGAATAAAAGAGCGCTTTAGTTTATAATGTATTAATTTTAAAAATTAGGAATGTATGCATAGGGTATGAATTTCGGATCGTGGGTCCCATAATTCCCATTTTATGATCATTCAATTCCTAAGAAATGGACAAGAGATGTGTAAATGGATAATAATGTATGGGAGGAAGGATGGGGTGAGAGTTTTTCGTCCTCTTTGTAGGCATGAATGGTATATATTATTTTGTATGCTGTATATTTTAAGAAGTCATATCGTGCCTAATCAGTTATAATAATTGATAAAATGTGAAATCATTTATAGAGCATCAGCCTCTTCAATGCATGAAAACACTTTAATGAATCTAACGATTCAATACCTACAATTTGAGCATGTAATCCTAGGTAGTCAATTCGTAGCATCTAAATAAGATATCATTTCTGTACAAAACTGCACCTCTTATTTTAACATCACATTCAATAACAATTTCTAGTTTCTTTTTATATCAGTGGAGCCTTTAATATATTATAAGATCTCCGTATATAATATCCGACTGATAGATTATCCTTGCAATGAGTTTATGGGCTCATAACATTATGAAATTTTTTAAATTGAGTGGGGGGAGGAATTTGAAAATTTTGGCAAGTCAAATAATAAGGCCTCGAAATACAATTAAGTGAATGGGATTAGTGCATATACCCTACAAAGCACTGAGAGAAATAGTAGCTTACCAAATTAAAAGGTGATATATCATGACATATTATATGTTTGGAGAAAAAATGAGTGACCACTATATGAAGGTAAATATTTGAAGTCAAGAAGACTAATGATTTGCGGACATTCTTATCAACCCAGTACTGAGGGTACTTTTGGAACCAATATTTGATGAGTATTTTATGTTGAGAATTTTGAGAATGTTGAAAATTATAATTTTGTAAATTGTGATTAAACTTGTATCGATCTAAATCCATATTACACCACAAGAGTATCCAATGAGAATAAAATCATTTTTCATGTATCATGGTCACCGCTCTTGGCAAAATGCCCATGACCATGAGAATCATTTTCAATTGTGAATGAGATATAGGAAGAAGTGAGTGGGAATGAGAGGGAATGAGGGGGGATGAGGGGGATTGAAGGGGGGAATGGGGAGATGCTTGAATCGTTAATTCAAAATTTGAATATTGCATAAAGAGGATCCAAGAAAAAGAGCGGGAGCTCTCGCGAAGTCGCCCATGCAGAGTGCCGGTCGCCCCAAAGCGCTCCGCTCTGGCTGTATCGAAACTCTTTTGAAGCTGCACCGTGGTCGCCTGCACAATGGGACCGTGATCGCCCTGGAGCGAGTCTTGCAAGAAAAACACTGGACCGGCGGTCGCCTAACGATGTCGCCGGGACACGCCGGTCGCCCCGCCACCACGGGAGGTTAAATACAATCGTAATAGGCCGTAGTCGTCACTTTTCACCCACGTGCCGTGGAATTGCGCATTGTCCGTGTCGACTCAAAGTTGCCACTTGCTTGCTTGATTGGAGGCCAACGTGGACTGCACCATTTTTGGTGTTTTGTATCTAACATCACATCATAGCGCCATCTCCGTGATCGGAGGTAACAATGACTACAATTGCGGAACGTAAAATAGTACTTGGGGAGCGACGCAAGAAGAGAGGGAAAACACAAAAGAGGAATCACCGTATTCTCCAAGATGCCACTCAACGCGCTTTTCCGGGGTGGGAGACCGAAGAGGGTGTGTGGAGTCAGACAACAGTGAAGAATTACATCGCCTGGTGCCACATCAGCAAGTTGTTTCCACACTTTCGACATGAGACGCACTTGAAATCAAATGCTGCAAATCTGCACTATTGTAAGCATGACGAATTCGTGCAACGATGTATTGAAGTGTGGAGGTTCCTTTATAAAGGCAAGAATGTCACCAAGAACGAGGTTTCGTATCATATTGCTCAAATGGTGTATGCAGAGGTAATATTGGAGAAAGTGGTGGATTGGAGCTCAATGAAAAAATCGCCTCAATTCTTCCTTCCAACCAAGCAAGATATTCCAAGAGCCCCTTTGAGAGAAAACCCACGAGAAGGACTTACGGCAAAGAAGGTATCGGAAAGATGGGGATCTTTGATGATGTGTATGTTTGGGTAAATCCTAATTCTGATGAAGAAGAGGTTAAGGAGAGGGAGCATCATACTCCTCTTGTAGAAGGTTCTATTGGTGGCGTCGAACACTTTCATGTGGGTGAAACAAGCGTGCAAGATTTGGATGTGATTGATGCACCTGTGAAGCACATCGAGGACCTACGAACAGAAGGAGAAGCGGATGGCATTGAATACATGGAGGTTGAAGCAATGTTTGGTGCTTGTACTTTGGGAACACCCGAAGTTATAGTTCGGCCCGTTATGAGCGCCTCTCCTCAAACAAATGTTAGCGTAGAGGATGGGACTCTAGAATATCCAATGGAAACGATTGAACAACCAGAAAGAGAAGGAAATGAAGAAGTAGAGCTGGAGAAGGAAGTTCAAGTAGTCTTCAAAGCGAAACGCCCGAATGAAAACGATGATTCGTACATGAAGTTGTTGAACAACGCTTTTGAGAATTATTCATATTTGTCTCATGCTTTGTCATACGAACGGGCAAAGTGTTTTGAACTCCAACATGACATAAAGGTAATCAAGGATGCAAAAAAGAAGATCCAAGAGGAGGCGACGAATGTTCTCCCAGCTCTGGTTGCATCAGATCAAGTCGATTATGAGGAAGAGCTCATAAAGAAGACGAAACATTTCGAGGATGTGCTTAAGAGATACAGACGTGTCGACGAATGGTTTGTGGTCAATGATTGGGGTCACGAGAAGGATTTTATGGTTGAAGGAGCCAAGGACCAAGGTCATTTTGAGAAGGAGCTAAAGGAACTCATTTTGGCATGCGATGCCTTGAGAGCTGAGATCGAAAGGGTGAACCTAGCATCAATAAGATTGAAGGGGGACAAGGAAAAGTTAGTCCTCAATGGAATAGATGGAACCGTGGATATTGCAAAAGAGGGTCAAAGTTCACAGCGCAATGAAACAACCGAGGAGTTGGTCAAAAAGCTACTTGTGCTCGCAGAAGAGGAGAGGTTCTTAAATGCAAGGATCGAAGATCTATGTATTGCAAATAAGACAAAGGAGAAATGTCGGAGCCGGTACCATCTAAAAAAAATCTAAAGTACAATGGAAGAAGATTAGAGTAAGCGGAATCAAGTTTTAGAAAGACGTTGGTGTGTTGGTTATATCCATTTACTTTATTTTATTTGTGAACTGAAAGTTGGGAGATAAGTGCTAGGCTGGATGTTATACAATGTATCTTTTTGATTATATGATATGTTTTTACTAGTAAGATACCCGTTGAACGATGTTATGTTTATTATTTGTATATATGCGCACGGTGTTATTTTAATCATCTTGTTTATTCTTTTTATTTGTTTATTTTTTATTTGAAATGCATGATTTGGAAATATCTAAAAGAAGGTTCTTAGAATGGTATGTAGGTTCGTAATTATTTAAGTTGGTAGGTTTGTATGTTGGTAGGTTGGTGGATACTTTGGACAGTGGTCTTTTAGAAAATTATGTCGTGTATACCATTCCATATGTATATATAATGATATTGAATTTTGGAAAGCTTTTATTAGTATTAATCCACGATGAAGTAATGATAAATAATTTGTAAAAATTTGGAATCGTACCTAAGTTGTAAAAGTTACGTATAAATATATGGTGGGATTTAGTTGCAAGTATCTAGAGTCAATGAATATATTTACAAACCCCCCAAAACCTCGAAAGGCAATGATTCGTACATGATTTCAAATATGCAGAAAATGATTTGTAGCAAAAGGGGGGAAGATATTCGCGCCCATCGCGTAGACCGCCGGTCGCCCTGTCACCGTCGTTCGCTGGATCGGCGGTCGCCCTAGCGACCGACGATCGCCCATCGCCTGGACCGGCGGTCGCCCCAGCAGGAGGGTGCGCGGAGGCTCGCGGACACTATTCTCCTTGGTGCACCCCATCACGTAGACCGCCGGTCGCCCTGTCACAGTCGGTCGCTGGATCGGCGGTCGCCCTAGCGACCGACGATCGCCTAGCGACCGACGATCGCCCATCGCCTGGACCGGCGGTCGCCCCAGCAGGAGGGTGCGCGGAGGCTCGCGGACACTATTCTCCTTGGTGCACCCCATCACGTAGACCGCCGGTCGCCCTGTCACAGTCGTTCGCTGGATCGGCGGTCGCCCTAGCGACCGACGATCGCCCATCCGCTGTATTGGCGGGCGCGGGATTTGGAGGTTTTGAATGAAGTTAACACCAAGTATCCTATAGACCTACACCATGCCAAGGTTGAATCAAATTAACACCAAGTATTTCCTTCCATGTAAATCCAAGTTCCATGTGGCTTCTTTCATGATTTAATATATTTAATACGGTTAGAGAAAATAATAAAACCACCTCCTCCCCCCTTTAGTATAACTTCCTCTATTACTTAGCATCCTACAAAGTCAAAGTAAATCATAACATGTAGATACGTTTCTTTTACGGAAATTTAGTTCTTCCATAATTTTTATAAGGTCTTTTTAGTCAACACAAAGTTTTAAAATCGTTATCTCTTTCCACAAATCTATTTTCCGTATATCATTCAATATTCTACTCATTCAAATGACTTACAAGCAAATGATGACCTATAGGTGACATATCCCCACGATTTTCTAAATAACACCATCATTTCCATAGGGTCATCATTAGGTAGTGTAAGGGTTTAAATTATCCTCTTACCCCCTTTATCTAATTTTTCTTATTTTTTGAAGTTTTGGTGTTTCTAAGTGCTTCCAACCAAAATCCAACCTATAGATCCTTTACTCCAACGATTCTTTTTCATAGCTCCATCATGTTCATAAGGTAGTTATTACATAGTCCAATTCTTTTTAAAATATTTTTTCTCTCCATTTAACTATTTTTTATCTTTTATTTAAAGCTCTACTTACTTCGAAAATTCTATATTAATTTGGGAAAAATAGTACAGGTTGTCCTATAATATTTTTGATGGTTCCATCATTTTTATATGATCCATATTACCTACACTAAATAGGTAGATTAGTGTTAGATACACTAATATACATAAATAGGCTATAAGTTTTTACTATTAGTCAATATTTGTACCCTCTACAAAGGTGAAGATGGGGATCCTTACATAGTATTGGAATCGATACTCTTGGTAAAATTTTTATCCCAAAAGTAAAAACTTGTAGCATTTTCAAATCTTATAAAAATCTAACACTAATGTACCTATTTAGTGTAATCCAAATGTTCAAATTACATTCCCCACTTTGTTTTCGTATGCATGTGCGCACAAAGCCTACTTTCACATGACTATTTAATTATTGGAAATTCGGGAAAAATACTTTCATTCCTGCTGTGCCCCTAAGATTTATATTATATTTTTTACACAATATGAATCACCTAGGAAAGTTATCAACACCCCTTCTACTCCCTTTTTACTTATATATCATTTTCATAGGGTCATTATTAGGAAGTCCAAGTATTAAAATCACATTATTGCCCCACACACACACATATATATATATATATATATATATATATATATATATATATATATATATATATATATATATATATATATATATATATATATATATGTTTTTTTTAATTTTTTTTTGTTTTTAGTTTTGATGGTTCCAAATACTTGCCACCAAAAGTCATTATATACATTCGTTACTACTTTGAAAATTCTGACACACACACTGGGAAGAAGGTTAGTACTTAATCACTGTGGACCGGGCGGTCGCCCAGTGACCTCGGTCGCCCACCACCGGGGATCGGCGGTCGCGCGATCCAGGTCGCGCCCACGCATACGTCGCGCCCTCCCACTGGAGGTCGCGACCTCGACCAGCCGGTCGCGCACCGGTGGACCGACGGTCGCCCATCGGCTGGATCGGCGGTCGCCCTGGCGACCGACGATCGCCCATCGGCTGGATCGGCGGTCGCCCTGGCGACCGACGCTCGCCTTTCAGCTGGATCGGCGGTCGCCCTAGAACCAGGGTTACATATACGCGCGCGGACACCGCCAGTCGCCATTTCTCACCGCGTCCACGTGTCGGGCCTTGCGCATTGTCTGGTGTCGACCTCTGGTTGCCACCTGCTTGTGCGAGCGCTAGAGCGTGCGGTGATTGGCACACACGTGCCACACGTGTGCATTTCATACATACATGCTGCCCGATTTTCGAGTTTTCTAAATTTTGTGTTAGTCCACGGAATACATATAACTATTTTTTTGAAATAGTTTAAAAACTTTCTTCCTTCGTTAGCATTTCGGTGACCATGACGCCTAGCCAGGAGCGGAAGATAGCGAGAGACAAGGACCGCAAGAGGAAAGGAAAGATGCAAAGGAGATTTCACAAGATTCTCATAGATCCCACGCTACAGGCTTTTCCGGGGTGGGCGCAAGTAGAGGAACCGTGGACCCTCAAGACTTGCAAGTGGTACATTGCTTGGTGCCACATCGGCCATTTGTTTCCACACTATCGTCACGAGTTTCATCGCCGCCTGAATTGCGCAAATTTGCACTATTGCCATCACGATGAATTTGTGCAACGATGCATTGAAGTGTGGAAGTTCGTCTACGCCGGTGTGCATGTGGTGAGCAACGAGGTTTCGTACAACATAGCACAAATGGTGTACGCGGAGGTAATTTTGCAGAGGGACGTGGATTGGAGGACGTTTAAAAAATCCCCTCAAACAATTAAGCCACAAGAACCGCATATTCCGCGAGCTCCTTACCCAGCGGCCAACCCACGAGAAGGGCTTACAACACCTAGGGGTTACAAAGGAGGAATCCCTGATGAGGACATAGTTTGGTCAGATTCGGAAGAAGAAGGGACCGAAAGCCGAGAAGTGGATGAAGGGGAGCCGAACCAAACGATGGAGGAAGGTCAGGCACATTTTGATGAAGGGGGGCCAAGCCAAGTTTGTACAGAAGGGGGGCCAAGCCAAATTTACAATGAAGGGGGCCCAAGCGAAGAATGACTGGTAGTTAGTTAATCACGTTTAATCATGGAAGTGGGTTCACCTAGAGTTTCAACCATTCGATCAAGGAATTCAACTCTTAACGGAGATGACTCCGATGTACCTCTACAACAATTGTTCCCAAGGGTTACCCAACCTAAAGGGGCCCATACAACTCGTATGGTATTGCCGAAGATGGAGGTCAAGATAGAACCAACAAGTCCAACATGCGACCGGGCATTGGCAGTGGCACGAGACGTCGGGCCATCTACACAACCTCGCAATCGTATTACACGAGGCCAGAAGCGTTTGAGGAAGGCACACGATCGACGATGTCGGAAAGGAGCACGTGTACATGAAGAAGTCCATGCTGGGATTGCTTCATCCAATAATCCGAATACACGTACAATGCGCCATCTACCACTGAACGCAAACGGGATCACTAATGCTTCACGGCCCTTGAAGCGCCTCGTTACAGTGAACAAGAAAACAACCACGGACACGGAATTGCGCAATTTGGCGAGTGAGGTTGAGTGTGAAGTTCGCAATGAGACAGAGGATGAAGACGAGGATGGCGACCAAAGCACCGATGACTCTCTAGGTGAAACCGATCCAAACGCAGATGAAGTGTCAAGCGACGATACGTATACATTGAAGGATACCTAAAGACGGGTTATTAGAATTTTGTTATTTTGGATTGGAAGCACGAAGTTCATTGTTAGTACTCGGTACAATACTACAATGTACTGCAAGTAGGGCAACTATTAGCTTACAATACTTTGGTATCCTAGTATGTTTCGGGAGTATAATACATATAGTTTGGTATATGTAATAGTTACATCATATATATGAATACTATGATTATAGACATGCGCAAATTTGTACTATGAAATGCACCATTGACCTTGTTTCCGATTAAAAACGTATTCATAAAAATGCTTTGAAGCTCATTTTGTACCACTATGGATATATTTTTCTTGTTTCATATACAACCATAGTGCTGGTCACATGGGCGCTACCCCCAGGGCGACCGCCGAAGGCCATAAGCGACCGACGATCGCCCTGGGCGATCGTCGGTCGCTAAGTACTAGACCGGCGGTCGCCTAATAGCGGTTGCCAGGGCGACCGCCGATCGCTATAAGCGACCGACGATCGCCCTGGGCGATCGTCGGTCGCTCAGTACTGGACCGGCGGTCGCCTACTAGCGATTGCTAGGGCGACCGCCGGTCTCCATACTGGACCGCCGGTCTCCATACTGGACCGCCGGTCGCCTTCTCGCGGCAGCCAGGGCGATCGGCGGTCGCAGTAGGCGACCGACGATCGCCCCGGTGCGACCGCCAGTCGCCTAGCGAGGTCGCCCACCGCCGGTCGCCCACTGTGACGTGTTTTTTGATTTTCCACGTCATTATCAACCCTACGCCACGTAGGAAAATAGCTTTTTACCTCAAGGTAAATCTCAGCAAGTTTTTTACTATGTAATTTTTGGTACCGTCGACATTTTCGTCGACTCGACGTCTAACAGACATGTCCAATACGACAATTCAGACAGACATTCCCAAAATTGTGTCTAATAAGACAACCCTGGTTTAGACAAGGTGAGCAATTACTTGAAAGATTTGAAGTAATTGCTTATACTATTCTTTTTATTACATGCATTGTTACAATATATAGACACTGGGAGGCACTTAGAGCGACTATGAGAGAGCAATTTTTTATTTTTTTATTTTTTTCAATCCTACATAAGTAACTCGAATAGTTGAAGATCTGTTCATGAGTACATAATCGAGTTCAATAGGAGAGTATTATGATTTTTGCAAAAAAATAAAAAATTTTAATCTAGTATTAGCTTAACCAAATAAATTTTGTATAGTCCACTCATTTTTCTTCAAAGGATACACATAATTATTGCTATTGACGTTGATATACATTATCACACTTTATTTATACTTGAAACGTAGCTATTGCTATTCTGTACTTAATTGTTAAAAAATTATCTATGAATCAGAGAAATTTTGTTTAACCCCTAAAGTGGAAAGCCCCCAAAACTACCAAATCTCCTCAAAACCACCCTTTTTCACTACAAGATGAAAATATTCAGCATGCATACAAAGGCACGCTTCTGACTCCATATTATTCACACATAACCATGAAAATTTCAAAATCCCAACCGTGAATCTAGTATTTGGTAGTCAAATAAGCATAGTTTTTTTTTTTTTTTTTTTTTTTTTTTTTTTTTTTTTTTTTAAATTCTCATCGAAATATGAAGTCCCGACCACAAAGTAATAACATAAGAGGTGGGCATGCTCGGAAAAAAGGATTGAAAAATGGAACCTTTGATTCCCTAACTCGATTCCAACTGTCAACGGACGGAAAGTGCCAATGGAATTCACATGTTCATACATTCATAACTGACAGGATTTGAACGTGACCTCAAATGAGTTTAAGGAAAAAAAAAAAAAAAAAAAAAAAAAGAAGAAGAAGAAGAAGAAGAAGAAGAAGAAGAAGAAGAAGAAGAAGAAGAAGAAGAAGAAGAAGAAGAAGAAGAAGAAGAAGAAGAAGAAGAAGAAGAAGAAGAAGAAGAAGAAGAAGAAGAAGAAGAAGAAGAAGAAGAAGAAGAAGAAGAAGAAGAAGAAGAAGAAGAAGAAGAAGAAGAAGAAGAAGAAGAAGAAGAAGAAGAAGAAGAAGAAGAAGAAGAAGAAGAAGAAGAAGAAGAAGAAGAAGAAGAAGAAGAAGAAGAAGAAGATCTCCTTCTTATGGCTCGAATTTCAGATCAGTTATGGCTCGAATTTCAGATCTCCTAATTTGTAGTGAAGTAACTAGTGTAAGCAATTTTCGTGCAGGCGAAAAATAAATGAAAGGATAGTAAAAGTGGATTCATGAATTTTTGAAGGCTCGTATGTGTTTCTAAAATGGTCCCCTAATTTTGCATCCTATAATGTTTATTGTGAGTGCATGCTACTGCTGAGTGAAGAAGCTATCATGTATCTCTAAGTGAAAAAGATTATGTATCTTTGAGTAAGAAAGCTATTATGTATCTCTGAGTGAAGAAGCTATTGTATATCTCTAAGTAAAGAAGCTATTATGTGTCTCTGAGTAAAGAAGTCTAATGCTCCATTATTGGTGTCGCTCTAGTTTTGAGCAGTCTCCGTTGGAACCGCCTTACAGAGGGAGTCAAACTATCTATGGGTTCGATGGAAAGCAAAAATCCTCTCAATGCAATTAGTCTATTTTGAACTACGAGTAGTGGACTAATCGCATTGAGATGATTTTTGTCCTCCTGTGGCCCCATGCTCGGCTTGATGCTCAAATAAACAGTCCCTTAGAGGCGCTTCACACTATGGCCGTCCAAGTCGAGAGGCCGTGGAATTGAGAGTCCAAACTTTGTTGAGAGTCCAAAGAAATTTACTGAAAATAACCAATAAAATATTGTGATTGGAGCCTTTGGCCGGGCATAGTGTGAAGCCTCTAAAAGCCAAGGCTAAAGTCCAAAGCTTTGGCCATGAACTCTCACGGCCTCTCTCAACTTGGACGGCCGTAGTGTGAAGCGTCCAAAGGCCAAGCCCAAAGTCCAAACCCATACCATTTGTTTGGCTTCATTCTACTTATCTCTTTATCAATTCATCCAATTTCTGAAATTTTCCACTTACCTTCTCTTATGATGGATTCTAGTAGGGAACGCATTCTTGTGTTACTTTCAATTTTCATGGTCGTGAAGTATGTCATTGTGGGCATTTTGGCATTGCAAAAACTTACAATTTTCAACAAAATGTCCAAATGATGCTGATAGTAGTTTTTATTACGCAAGGACCGCGGATAAATTATCAAAGGAGATGTTGACATCATAAAAGATATGGAGGTTTTTTTGGACGAGACGCTTATGAGGTCATTTTCAGATAGTGATTTTCGGAAACGGATGAGGGTGAGTACATCTACATTTTAACATTTATGTACTCTATTGGCGCCTGTTTTGAAGAAGAAGGATACACATTTGAGAGAAAGTATTAGTGTGAAGCTTAGGATTGCAATTACTCTTGCTCGATCAGCAAGTGGTAATTCATTGCAAACGGTTGCTGATTTATTTGGGTTTGGATTGAGTACAATTTCTATCATTGTAATGAAGTGTTGTGAAGCTATTAGGATTCATTTGAGACCATTGGTTTTTAAAAAACCAACTTTTGATTTGATGAAACAAATAGCAAAGGGTTTTGAAGCACTTCATGGCATTCCGTTTATTCTAGGTGCAATAGATGGTAGGCACATCCCTATTGTAGCACCATCTCATGATCCTATAGCATATTATTGCCGAAAAGGGTATTATTCATGTTTACTACAAGGAATCGTAAATGTGAATTGCAAATTCTACGACTATGATTTTGGATGGGCTGGACGGATTCACGATTGGGTATTATTTCAAAAATCTGAAATTGGAAAGAAGACTATGAAAGGTGCATTTTTACCTTACAAATTGGTTGGTGATACTGCATATCCTATGAGGCCTTGGTTTTAATCACTTTTCTTGGGAGAAAAAATCAGATTGTCTAAAAAAAAAGCTCACTTGAATTATACTCAGTCAAATACTCGTATGGCTGTAGAAAGAGCATTTGGGATTTTGAAAGGAAGATAGAGTATACTGTTGAAATGGGTTGACATGCCACTCCGGAATTTGCTAGAGATAGTTATTGCATGTTTATGTCTTCGCAATTTATGTATTATAGAGAATGATGAATTTTCCATAGAGTGGGCTAAAGAAGCTGAGAAGGAGCTACAAATTGAAGCCAATATATCACTAGGAAAATTGTAGCAAGTAGATATGTTTCATGCTTTATAATCAGTATTGAGAGAATGAGGGAGCTGCAAAACGGCAATATGGAGGTAGAAGAAACACCATTTATAGAACCAGGAGAAGAAGAAGAAATTGAGAAGTTGGATGATTCAAGTGACGAAACAAAAAAATAGCGGCATAAGAAGATGAAAAGTATGTTGGCAGATTCAACTCGGATCCATTCTTCTAGCAAAAAGCTTTTACAAAGCTCATTTAGGAAGAAATTCAAACTTTCAGTTTAAAAGTTGTACATACAATGATGATGAGTATGACTACGATGATGATGAGTATGACTAAGACGATAGCTTACAGAAATCTATAGCTTATTGATCAAATTGGTAATCGACCCTCTCTAGCAGCTCATTAGTTCGCTCAAATTTTTTCATCAAACATGTGCTAGTTTCTACCATTCTTTCGAAGATATCAATTGCACGATCCTGAAAGTGTTGCTTACGTTTTGATGTGGGTGTTGTAATGGGTGTTGACATTTGCGCACTCTCATCTTCTAGCGCCTCATGAAATTTGCCCTCTTGCCGGTTATTACTAGAAATTCCATTGGTCAACTTATCTTCCTTGTATGCTTCAAAGATGGTCTTGAACTTCTTACGGCATGCCACGGCGGTACGGTTGAATTTTGGTAGCATGACAGCCATTCTAGCATGAAGCCTTATCTATGTGTCGATTCCTGGAAACCAAAAGAGCGAAAAAAAAATGAAAGAATGTGTCAAAACTAGCATTTAAAAAAAATCGCAGCACATACATGGATTCTCAAGCAAAGACTGTGATTGCTACATATAGAAGACATTGGTGGTGGATAGAGGAGAGAACTCTTTTCCTGATGGAGGAGACTAGGGTTCAAATCCCTAGCCCGGCATGCTCTTTGCGGTCCATTTGGGTGGTAAGGGGGGCCGGGCAAAGGCCTTTAGGCCCCCAATTGGCCCCAATCCTCAATCCGATTTTTCTTTTAATTTTGAAAATTAGGGCAGAAAAATTTGTACCTTCTTTTTTGCCATTTCTCACAAATTCAGGCTCCACATCTCCTTTCAACGCGATGAGTTGAAGCACCTCCAAATCCTCCCACTTTTGATTTGCCTCCATTTCTCCTCCTTCGATTTTTGCCACCGTTTTTGAAGCCCTTGGAGTCTTTGCTGTCTTCAGAGCTTTTTGCTTAAGAGCGGCTTTCTTCTTGGAAGACCCTACAATCTCACAATCCACTTCATCTTGAACAAACCTCTCTTCTACTCTTTCACCATCCCTCTCTTCTTCTCTTCTCTCCATAACCTCACCTAAATAGGGCTGAAATGTTTTATATGAGTTTGAGGCTAATTTTTTCATTCCCCACTAGATTTGACTGCGTACAACAGTAAGGGTTTTGAGATAAATGATCCATGTATGCTACTCGCGAAAAAATTGAGAGAGCCAAAATCAGCAGAAAAGAAACAAGAGGAAAGAAGAGAAACGAGATAGAGAGAGGAAGAGAAGAAGTATTCTACTATATCCCTTGTCCAAGGCATCTTTTTGATCTAACGGTGAGGATCTTGTCAATTTTTGAATTTTTTATTAATAAAATCCAACGGCCTCTTGACTAGAGTTTGCGTCTTACAAAATGCAGGACTCAAACAAACGTTGAGAGGTCGTCGTCTTGGTCAAAAAGTGGTGCTACGTAGGCCATTTAGAGAGCGACGGCCGACCGATGGACTTTGGCTTCTAGTGTGAAGGCTCGAGAGGCGGAAACTAGGATTTCATGCAATTTCGTTAGCTGAAATCGACGGCCTCTCGACCTTCAACCTAGTGTGAAGCGGCCCTTATTCATGTTTTTGAAATCTCGAAATCTACAAACTTTAATTGTCCAGCTCTATGCACTCACGAGGTGTGGTTCAATTATTTTTTTATCTTCTTTTAGACTTTGAATTCTATGATGATGTTTAACTGTTATGTTCTTAAGTTCTGTATTTTATTTATTTTTTCACATTAGAGAATTTATTTTCTATATGTTTCCCGTGGGTGAATTTTCAACTCGTAAAATATTAGTGAATCAATTTTCTCAATTTAGAATAGTAATCCATATTTTTAAAAATTAGAAATAGTTAAAGCTCAACTTTCAAAAATTATGCAAATTGGATGGAAAAATGAAGTGTAATCAATATTCATGAACTACATATCAAAGAGCATATACAAAGTGAAAATTATAAGCCCAAGAGGAGTTTGCAACCGAATACACATGCCTCCTTGCATGGTGTTCAGCCTTGTAATATAAAACTACCCAATGACCAAGACTAAGTAACTAAACATTCCTCACATAAAAGCTAATACCCAATGACTGAGACTATATATCTCATTTCAATTACAATGTCATTCATCTCGCCATATCCTCTTAGTTGATATGGAGTGTCTTTCCATGTAACCTACCTCCACTTGCGCTTCAAATTTTTTTTACTGTTTTTATTTGTTCTTCTTTTGTTGTAAGAAACCTCATGCTCACCTCTCTTGGGCATTTAGTGCCTGTTTAAAAACAATCATAATAAAAATGCATATAGTATAAAGAAGAACAATAATCATATCAAGCTGAATACTAACAGTATAAAAGAAAATATATACTTTTGGTAGCACAAAAAATGTTTAGTAAAAAATTGAAATAGAGTAAAAAAGACTATTTTGGCTCACCTTATGTTTTCTTGAAAAGATTCATGCATATTTGCATGAAATTTAGCAAAACATGAATTAGAAATTTGCCAACACATGTATTTTACACCACATTAAATAAAATATGTATGCACTCTACGCAATTTGCATACGACATACTTCCGCCTTAAGTTGTCCCTAGATATAATAGAATAAGACGTCGATCAATAAGCAGTCTTAACTCTCGATCAAGTAATGATGGAAATGCAACATAAATTCTTGCCACAATTTTGTCTTGAATTCCAAATGACTCATAGGTGTTTTCGGAATATTTGCACGTAAAAACATTGGTTTATGTGAATAAGATACATGTTGACAATAGTCGTGTCAACCAAAAATCAAAATATTCGATGCGACGATTTATAGCTTCGGGTTTCGCTCCAATACGATGCCCGAAGTTGGTCCGCCACGTCGACGCCACGCATGTATGTTGTATACTCCAACAACATTGGCGAAGTTGAAATATCTTGGATATCGGCGCTGTGTTCCCGGGGCAGAAATGCTTGCGGCCCATTTAAATCACAAATATGATTGACATATGTTGATAATAGTAACACCAGAGGTTTATCTTTCTATATTACACACGCCATTTTCCTATTTCTCTGCATACGCTTTTCTAAAAACCCTTGTGGAGCTCTATTGAAGTTTGTGGTTGTTATCAAGTAAGTTGGAATGCCTACCCGATTAATACGTGCCGACGTGCCGTACCCGTGGCGTAGATTCCCCTTCTTTCTAACTTCTTAAACAACGAAATAGAAGACTAAAAAATCGCGTAATTTCTATCAGACTATCTTGAGTCTCTCATAGATACTGCTGCCAATATTGAGAATTAAACTATAGAGATCTTTGCAATCAAACACCTGCTATATCCACTCCCTATATTATATATTTGCATATTTCGAGAATTTTAGCAAGTAGTACCGGAATGTCTTACAGAGATCTTTATATGTCAGGAAGACCTCACTTTTAGTCTCGAGTAGTTGGTGGAGGTTTAGCGCTGGTTTGCCCTCTTGTGCTTTGATCGAATTTAACGCGTTTTGCTTCAGACTGACTTGTCCTGTTCACGAGATTGTCCATTCAACTTGGTCGCTAAGAAAATGAGACATTGCATAAGTACAAATAGTTTATCGTTTATTTATCAACATCAACATACGCAAATTGGAAAAATCAATATTTCACTTACTGAAGGTATTGAGTGTGTTTTTGTGGCGGACCATCCTCTGAAAGCCGCTATAAGAAATTTGTCTGCATCTATTTGCCCTTAAAAAATGCTTTTCACATATTCCTCCCCAGAAAATCGGTCCTGTAAATATCAGTCTTTTAGTATTAAATATCTTAAATGAATAACTAAGTGGATTACACAAATTAAAATACATATTATGTACCACTTTTTCACGAGCCAGTTGGCGCCTCAAATCATGATTTTCCCTCGTCATTTCACTAATTTTTATTTCATATTCGCTTCGAATTTTAGCGACTTGAATATCAAACTCCTTCTGAGCTTGATTTAACTCGTTCTTCAAGTGTTCTTAATGATCCATTTGAACACTTTCCGCGTAGGTAGAAAGGCTTTGAATATGATCTCGAATCATATCCAATTTCCTATTCTGATTTAAATTCAAAATAAATATAAATAAATTTTTAAAAAATTCAAAATAGAAAAGCTACCAATAAAATTAAAAATTACTTAAAGCATACCTAGTTTTTTCATCCGTGGCAATTCCTAATGATATTAACAAACAAACACCACGTTACAATAATTTACATTGAAAAACTTAAAATGTCCACCACGATTGTCTTCCATGTTCAGCATTCTCTCTACTCCTTTGTCCTATCGCTACTTCTCCCACACTTTGTCGCCGTTGTATATTATCAGTTTGTGTCAGAGCTGTGCGTTAACATATCAATCACACGAAGAAATTGACTTTAAACTTGAAACTCAGGAACAATGAAGCTACTGCTAGACGGCAGACTCACCCTTAACAAAAGCTGCCAATATCATGTCAACCGCAGCAACCTTGCAATGATTGATGCTCTTTGAAAACGTTGCTCACTCAAAGGATCAATAAATTAGGAAGAAATCACTATATCGGGTGGAGCCTGTTGGAGATAGTATCGACACGAATGATGGACGAAGATGGTGAATGAGCTGATCGCGGTCTCTTCAAAGAGAGGTTAAGCATTGTGTTTATGAACGTATTTGGGCTTGGCCCCTTTTGTACATTTCCTCTACAGTCTCGTAAAGAAGCATGAAAGATCAAATCTATACAACAAATCCATCGTAGTAATCTTCACACCTAGTATCTTCTAATTGTGGTTTGCCTATAAACTTGCTAGCGATTCTTGCTAGTGATTTTGTTACAGTTTTCCATATTGTAGTTCATGAAATTCATACAAGATCATGGTCGCCAATCTCTGTATGGACTTTTACTTTCCATAAATGTGAGGTATCTCTGCATATTTCTTAATAGGTGTATTTGACACTTTGTGGGATTTGCATTGGAACGATGATGCTCAATTATTGTTCTCGCACTTTTAGATATCCTTGGTGGAGTATAATTCAAAGTTTCTGGCTTCTTAGTACCAAATTTGTAACCTCACTTGTCTTTTTTGCACGATCTGATCTGATTTATTTGCACTTATTCCGATTATAGTGACTCTAATTATTGTTGTGGTAGCTGTAATTTCATGGGTGTTTGCTTTTCTTTTTCTTGTGTTGTGATAGTTGCTCGTTTTTTCTCACAATCAACCGTTACATGTCCCATGACACAGAGCTTTTTAAGACCTATAACACACCCGTTTTGTAAGCTGCTCGCCCGCAATTCATCTATGCAGCCCTCAAAGTGGAACAAGTTCCAATAAACCATCTCCTTTCGTCAGAGCTTGCCCTAGCTGCCTAATATTCAAAGGATAAGTTTGACTGTGAATAACTCTAAAATTATGAAGAATTTTGAATCATGGATGAACATGTCAGAAAGATGAGGAAAAATACTAGAATCTACAAAAGATTGGAGTATCAAATCTCTAAACTTGTATAGGTACAGCTATGACCGAACCTAAAACGACCCGATTCGGGTCTTTATTGACTTTAGTGGTTAAATCTATATAAATTTAAATATAATTAATTTTAA
Source organism: Bryum argenteum (assembly GCA_037043015.1). Lineage (NCBI taxonomy): Eukaryota > Viridiplantae > Streptophyta > Bryopsida > Bryales > Bryaceae > Bryum > Bryum argenteum. Next base: position 11,203,580 of record CM073330.1, read on the forward strand.
TTCTATTTGCAAATATTTTAATTTTTTACAAAATAAAATTTGATTAATCAGAATACTTCATCTTAAGATAAAATAATAAATAATAAATAAAATGAATGATAATTATTTTTGATAAACTAGAAAAGTATCATTAAAGTTGTAAATATTAAAAAGTCTTTTAGAATTTAAAGGTTCAAAAACGGTTGAATGTTTTAGAAATTTAAATGAATTTTTACATAAAATGTTTGGACAATTTCAAATGAATTCTTTCAGGAGCGTGCTCAGTTATTGCTCAAAAAGCCTAAACTTATAAGTCGATGCTCGCTTGCAATGCCAAGCGTGCTAATTCCAACTTCATCTTGCTACGTTGATCACTTTATCAAATTTAAGCCTTTCTGACACACATTGCGTGTCTATTATCCCTACATTTGTAAGTGTATAAGAGAGCATTATGAATTATGAAAAAAAAATCTACTATAAGATAATCTAAATAAATTTCATATACCACTTTTTTTTCTTCAAAATCTTCATAATTATTTTTATTGATGTTGACAAAGATTGTCACACTTGATTTATATTTTAGACATAGTTGTTGTTATTATGTACTTAATTCTTGAAAAATTAACTATCAACTGACAATAAGAGAAGCTAATTTTAAAATAGTATATTTTATTTTATTTTTAATTCCAATTCTATATATAAATACTTTAATTTTTTTCACAAGACAAGTAGTTAATTAATCACAATACTTCATCTTAAGATAAAATATCAAATTACAAACAAAAAAATAATCATTTTTGATAAAAGATTTAAATATTATTAACCCCTAGACGTTCTTGGGGTATTTTTAGCCAAAAACTCATTTTCAAAAAAAGTGATATAGATGAAAACAAAGATAAGCTATTCAAATCTCAACCATACAAACTTGTAATAGACTTGTATTAGATTATGTCGACCAGAACTTGACTCATGGGACCTCATAGATTGCGAAATCATAACATATTAGTATGCAAAACAGGCTACAAAATACCATATTTCCACTTTGAAGTGAAAATACTACCAACATGAAATTTTCAATAAAAAAATCAGCAACTAGAAAGTTGTTCATTTTCATCTCAAAGACACTCTTATACCAAAAAAATTCATCAAAAAAAAAAATCTTGGCTCGAATAGTAGCCTTGTAGTCGTGAAAACTGCCAAAAATTTTACAAAGGAAAAATAGTCCAAAACTAGACCCCTCGCACTCAAATCCATGCCTTTTCTTCAATATATTCCCGATTGGGTCAAGGTTTCTACCACTAAAATAGACCATAATTGAAATCCATCCCAAAAAATAAAGTCAAAATCTAACAGTGGATGAAGGAGATCTAGCTCTTCAAAAATCATCAATTTTTTCACTTTTTTCATCGTAGAAACATCATTGCAAAGCCAATACCAAATTTATCTAGATCAAAAAACTTCCAACTACAAAGTTGTTGGGATGCATCTAAATATCAAACCTATGAAAAAAAATTCATGAAAAACTATTTTAGATTTCACATAATTGGCTTGCAATGGTAAAACATGCCAAATGTTTGAAAACCCAAAAACAAAAGCTGCCTTCACTAAAATCCATGCCATTTATTCATACTTTATTTTATGAGTGTGCAATTTTTACCACATAAACTAGACTCGATTTGTGACCTAATCCAAGTGATTTCGTCAAAAACAAAGTTTGGATGAAGAAGTTATGGCTCTTCAAAGTTTCTGCCCTTCATCAAAAATGTCGCTTTTCGACTCCAAGGACGTTTAGGGGTTAAAGATGTATTTAGATTGAATATTCAAACATAATTATTATTTATTTATTTATTTTTACAAATTATTAGATCTCCAATAAAAGTTCCTCAATTTATTTTCAAATGTTGTGCTTCGCAGATTGAGAAATTCATGCATTTGATAAATAACAGACACTAAAAAATAGTTTGAAAAGTTAACTTTGAGTAGGCAATGCAAGTACACATTACGTTGAATATTAAGCCATATTAAAAAATACATTGCACATTTAAGTTAATTATATTTTTTGTATCTAGCATTGCATGATTTGAGGCTTGTGGAATCAGATAGAGAATTGGTATAAGTATAACTACACAAAATACTACTATAAAGTAAAAATTTCAAAAACTTGAGGTAAAATAAAAGTAGAATGAGTACATGACAAACCTTTGAATAAAATTTGAACAAATTATGGATAAAATGAAAAAAGCAAAGTCAATTACTGAAAAGTAATAATATGTAAGGTAACATATAATATTATAGCATGAGCTAAGTGCCATTCGCACAGTTAAGTGTTTGAGCCGTTCTTCACTGTAGACAAATTTCAACTTTAGTCGGTTGTCAGATTTTTGTAGCTGCTCCTATGATCACAGCTAGACTTGTTGAACAATTAGCTTCGAGAAGCTTTTCTTTTTCAATAGACACTACTGAATTTATCTTGAGTTGACGCTATAGCTTTCCAAAGACAAAAGTTAATGTCGAAATTTCAACTCTCATATCTTCTATCTTAACCTACTTACAATCACATTCACATAGAACGATTCTACAAATGCTACTTTCATGTGCATTCTATATTGGATCATCAAACTCAATTTTCATTCTCCTAATGTTTACGGAACACATGATTATTTTGTGAAGATGCTTAAAATAAAACATGAGATTCAAATCTTAGAATCGTGAGGGTTACATTATGGATGCTTCAATGGATGCATTTGAAACCGACTAAATGGAAAAGTATGTTGCAGAGGATATTTCTCTTGGTTAGTCACGTGATGCTCTGCTAAATTCTATAACTACTCATACAATCCTGCAGGATAAAATATTTTCTGATATTATATGTCAAGCTAACAAATTAAAAATTTAACGACCATGCGTAGATGGAATGTATTCTGTTTCCCGGAATAACTAATATATGTGATTTTGCTTGAGGGTTTCATTATTAAATGCGTAGTGCTATATACTCTCCCCCTGTACCTTGAAGCCTGATTAGCTATCGAGATATTCGCATCAAGAGCTTGCATTTCTCGACTGATACTCTAGATAAGCGAGAGGCTATCGCCTCTATACAAAATATTAAAGTGGTAAAAATTGCATTTGTTGCGGCAACTAACTTGTACTGGATTCCAATCCGACCATCTACTATATGTAATTTTGTTTTGTCTACTACAAAGAGTAAGGTCACATTTTGGCACATAAATTGAATCATCCAAACTCTTCTTCTTATCAAAAAGTTCTTTTATACATACTACCTATAACCTACAAGCATCGAGTATTGACTTAATGAATTTGTAGAGGCTTGCGTGCAATGCAATTTAATTACTAAGCTTACATTATACAAACTAGCACACGAGTTGTGACGTAGGCTCTCCAGACTACATAAAGACATTGCGATCCTATCATTCTTATGAGTGAACCATTAAGATATTTTGATTCTTGTTAATGCATCGCGCACATAATTCCATGTTTCTTTATTATTATCAAGAAATTTGGCCTTTGTCAATTTATTCTCAATGCTCATCCGTTTAAGATCAATATTTTTAATTTTTTAATTCAAACATTACGAGTAGATAATGCTCAAGATTTTTAGTTGAAAGTTTTTGAAAATTACTGGAAGGCAATAAAAATTGACGGCAATATTTGAACCAATTTCAATACATGTTTGAAATATTTCAAACATCTACGTAAAATATTTCAAGCACGTCAATGTTTGAATTGACGTTAATGTTTGAATTAACGTCAATTTTTAAAATACTTTTATGCACGGAGTATTTGGATGTCGAGTTTGGTTTCTGAAACTTATAGTTACAAGACGTAAAGAAGGGTAACTTCTAATTATCATCCTTCTGCACTACCCTTAGCATCTTCTACAGAAAATGAAATTGATTTTCTTCAAACTTCATCCATTGAAGAAATATCTCCATTTAATACAGAGTTATCAAATTTATATTATAAAATTGATGGAATACAGTGGTACATGGATGAGATTAACCTCGTTAAGATCAACGTCTAGTTTAGAACGTTATCCTTGTCCCTTTATTATGTAAAGAGGCATTGTTTTGTGTCGTCAACGCTTGGATAAGATCAATGTTTTTGTCTATCCGAAAACATTTATTTAATCCAAGCACCACTATATTCAAAAAGTTTGATTTTAAAGTTAATGATGATTTCATCTGTATGATTGGAAAAAGCATCTGCTATGAAAAGGATGATTCAACGACTATCAACGAAGGGATGCATTAATATGATAGGCCTAAATACAAAGCTGCTGTTGAAGAGAGTATACATTTGTACAAAAACGTTAAGTTCTTGACCTTATACTGGATAATGTCACAATTAAATCTATTGGCCACAAATTTATGAGCAAACGCAACGACAAATGTACAATTACTCGTTATAAAGTCCACTTCGTTAATTAAGGTTTTACCCAAAAGTTAGAAATTTATTAATATGATTTAATATATTCACCTATTAATCTATTATAGATTTCATAACTTTTCGATATTTAATTGGTATGGCTGTTCATTTTACCTTCGAAATGCGTCTCACGGATCTTGTAACGGCTTATTTATAAGAAACGTTCCAGACTAACTTTTGTATGAAGGTTTTCCTCGGACTTGATCGCGCAAATTCTTTAGCACCTATTTCTTGCGAAGATCGTGGTGTTAAATTGCAATGTGCTGAATATGACCTTAAACAATCGGTCCGTAATTGATTACAACGTTTAAGAGACTTCCTTATTAGTCTTCATTTGCAAATGAATAGTTACTCTCATGCTTATTCATTAAACGCAACAAACAAGATTTTTTTTATTATAACAATATATATTGATGATGGGAACCTTCTTGGAACGCCCTCTGCATACATTGCAACTACTGAATTTCTTACTCGAGAGCTTCTTACTCGGAAGTGAAATTACTCGGAAGTGAAATTACTAGGTCAAATCACTTTCTGTATTGATTTATAAGTATTTTATTTGAAAGATAGTAGCGTGTTTTTTTTTTTTTTTTTTTTTTTTTTTTCCTCAATCGTCTTTATCAATCGGATTCTGAAAAGTTTCAACATGATTAATGCGCATCCATTATCTACGCTTACGGTTGGTCGTAGTACCAAAAGTGATGATCCTTATCGTCCTTGCAAAGACGAGCACGAATAATTTTACAAACAATATTAATACCTCGTTGCGATCACAACATTATTATATTTGGCCACATCAGCAAGGTGAGACATTTCTTTTGGAGTGAGTCTCTTAGCATAACATAGTGCCCCTCTAACTTTACGACATTGAAACGACATGAATATTTATTACGATATCGGACGGAAGTGAGCACTTAGTTCTACAATATACTTGAGACATGATGCTGTAATCTCTTGAAAATTTGTAGAACAGACAATAACTACGACATTGTCGAATCATTCAGAAGTTATTACTTTACATGCAGTTTCCAGAGGATGCATATAGTTAAGATCTGTTGATAAGTTTATTCTAACAAATTTTGAATTAACACATGACAACGTTGCTACAATTTTATATGAGGATAATAGTGTTTGTGTTTCACAAATGCAAGCAGGTTTTATGAAAGGCGATCAAACCAAAGATATTGATCAAAAGTATTTTAGTTTCACTCAAGATTTGATAGCAACTAGAGTACTTGAAATCAAGAACATTATATCATCATACAATTTTGCATATTTGTTAACGAAAGTGCTTCCAATGTCTGTTCATCGTTGACTTGTTCATGGTATTGGGAGACGTCAATTAAATGTCATAGAACAAAAAATTCACCAATAACTTCTAATACTCTTCTATGAATTTTTTCCAACGAGTTTTACCATAAGAACGAGTTGATGAAGTTTGTTGCATTCTTTTTCCTTCATTTGTATTCTTTTCTTTAATCATCATCAAGGTTTTTCGGAAATAAGCTTCTAATCAGGCAGAAAATAGTACGTCGGTCGTGGGGAGTACCACGGTCTATAATTCTATGCATGGGACATGCTAGCTACCCTGAAATGTTTCGCATGTTGTCATGGTTTAGGTAGTTGATGAGGCCGACAGGTTATTCCTACTTCACTAGCGTGCCAAGCTGCGAGTTTTCCCGCACAGCCAAAGAGGCCGGTGCAAATCAAATCTTGGACCAGTCGGGTAACCACTCACGTCTTAATTGCGTCGACTAAGTCGACGACTTGGCGACTATCTTTGCTATCAAGATGTATTTGTACTAATTTACTACCGTTAACTAGTTTATATTTCTAATATCTCGTCGAGCAAGGAGAAGTGTTGAGAATAACTATTCTTACGTACGCGCTCCTTTGTATTGTAGCTAGTTTAGTCACTAATGTAAGATACCACCAACTTTTGACCTATGAGGGAGAAGTACTATTCATCTTCTCTCTCCTTGTACCTCCGTATTCATCTTCTCTTTCTTTGTACCTCAATGCATCTAAGTTTTTTGGGTATTATTTGCCATGTTGCACAACATCTTTTAGCATCCTCCAGACGTTCTCGATTGGATTGAGATTCGGAGAGTTTGCAGGCCAATTGAGCTCCTCGAAAAGGCGGGTTCGTCTCCATTCTTCACATATTTTGCTATGATTGCATTTGAAATCTATTCCACATGTTACCAAACTAGAGATGATCTTGTCCCAAAAATTTCATTATGTATCAACAAAAACTTAATCCTGGGGAGGGTCTTGAAGTTGGAAGTAGTCATAAGCTTTCCTATTTGTTTCTCAAAAGAACACATGTTTATAGATTTGGAATATGTTATTTTGTGTGGATCTTTTGGATTCGGAATTTCCCTCATTGTAATCAACCTGGAGGTGGTTTCATGTCCAAAATTTCATGGGCAAATGATTTACTTCTAATACTTGGGAGGGTGTCAAAGTGGGTAGTTGTGAAACTTTTCTCACAATTTACCCCATGTTGGTAGATTTTGAATATCTTCTTTTAAATGAATTTCCTAGGCTTTAGACTTTTTACACATGTTATTAATATAAAGGTGACCATGTGCTGAAAATTTCATGTTGAAATAACAAATTCTGAGCCCTAGGGAGGGTGTCAAAGTTGGAAGTATAAAAATGGCTTTCCCCTTTGTTTCTCAAAACTACACATGTGGGTAGATTTGGACTATTATTTTTTGTGTGATCTCTTGGACTTGAATTTTTCCATACATGTAAACAACATAAAGGTGTTTTCACTCCAAAATTTCATGCGCAAAAAGAATTTTCTCAATCCTTGGTAGGGTGTCAAAGTTGGTAGATGTGAAGCTTTTCTCATAGCTACCCCATGTTGGTAAATCTTGCATAACATTTTTTGTATAAATCTTCTAGACTTGAAATTTGGTACACATGTTTTCACCACATAAATAATATTGTCCCCAAAAATTCATAGGAAAATAATAATTTTCGTAGATGTTCCTCCTTGTACAGATGATCTCCACATTCATCAACGTAGACATGAATATGTTATCCAATGTATAAACATAGCCACTTGCTTCACATTTAGTATAACAATTTCAGAGTTACAGGTATAGTTTTGAAATCAACATTATTTTTAAAGAAAATTCTGATAATAACCATGAACATTATTTAAGAATGTAGATTATAATGAAAGACACTATAGTGTCCATGCGCTCAGGTATTTAAACCCTTAAACATCCTTGGGGTATTTTTGGCATCCTCAAAAAAAGTGTCATAGATGAAAATGAAGATAAGTTATTTAGATCTTAACTGTACAAACTTGTATTAGACTTGTTGTAGATCATGTGGATCAAAAGTTGATTCAAGAGACCTCATAGATTGTGAGATCACAACATTTTAGTGCGCAGAATAGACTACAAAATATCATGATTTTCACTTTGAAGTGAAGATACTACCAATAAGAGATGTTCAAAATTGCCAACCAGGAAAGGTGTTCATCTTCATCTCAATAATACTCTTGTACCAAAAAAATTGATCAAAAAAATATCATGGCTCAACTAATAGCCTTGCCGTAGTGAAAACTGCAAATAACTTTTAGAAAGAAAAAATAGTTCAAAACTAGACCCCTTGCACTCAAATTTATGCCATATCTTTAATATTTCTTTGATTGAGTCAAGGTTTCTACTACTAAAACTAGACTATAATTAGAATCCATCTTAGAGAAAAAAAAAAAAATTTAATGATGGATGAAGGACCTCTTGCTCCTAAAAAATCATCCAATTTTTTCAGTTTTTTCATCATAGAAACATCATTGCAAATCCAACACCTAAGTTATCTGGATAAAAAAACTTCCAACTAGAAAGTTGTTGGAATGCGTTCGAAGGTCACACTTACAGGATTATTTTTTTCTTCATGAATTACTATTTTTTATTTCAAATCATTGGCTCTCGATGTTAAAACATGCCGAATGTTTGGAAAGATTTTAAAGCTTCGTAGAAGTTTTTGGACAGTTTGATATTCAAAAGGTGATTTATAGAAGAATATTGACTTTTTTTTTATAGAAGGATGTTCTTGAGATAAAGGAGAATAGCTTTTGAGTTGGTAAATTCTTTATTGCAATTGGTTTGTTAATAAAATCTCCACACCGTAGTGAGGATGTTTTGAAGTTTTTTTTTTGGATACGAATATGTTATGATCTACCATTCTATAAGGTTCTATGACTCCAATTTTGGTTCACATGAGGCCTACAATAAGTTTAACCCCTAAACGCCCAAGGGGGGTAAAGCTCCTAATAGTTGGTAATAACGCTGATTTTTTCAAAACTGCGTAAAAAAAAATAAAAGATGAAAATGAAAAATCCAACTGTAGGATCTTCTTTGGAGCATGGCAATTGGTTTGATCGCCAAGTTGCATGCCATATGAAGCTATGGATTTCAAGATCCATGCGAAAAAGGGGTGAAGATCACACCACCAAAACTTTCATGCAAAATCTCTTTCGCCCACTCTCACAAATTGAGGATCGAGGTTTTTACTATTTACCCAAGGAGGGAGTAATGGCGGATGAAAAATGGATGGGATGAAAGCAGGTTGTGCACCAAAGACGGAGCCTCACATCCAGAATGTCGAAAAACGACACTGTGGGCGCTTAAGGGTTAATATGAGATGGAACTGAACGAATTGCCATCAATTTTATATATCAAACTTAATTTTAAAATGCGTTTAGAATCAAGATCAATATTGTCAGACCTCGTTTATACATATTTGCCCACTTGTTTGAGAGGGTACTTACAAGTATGTATACAAAACTACGCTTTTGTCACTAAAAGAAAAATTGTTCTTCACAACTTGTACACAAACCATCACAATCACAAAGGACACTTGTAATGTAGTACCCCCTCTACATACGAATACGTATAATAAGCGGCCAAGTAGCACGAAGAAGAACGAAGAAGACGCTCATTTCACTTGACAATCCGTAGCTGCAGCCAAAAATTGCAATCGAGCACCTTTCAATTCTGTTTTGCCACTTTCGCAAGCCGAAATGGAGCTTCACCGGCAACGAAACCGCGCTTTCTCGCATCAGTTTACTAGCTCAATGCCATTCATACCTCGCTCACACAGCTTTTAAAGCCCGAGCTCAAACTGTACTTTGATCGATGGGCGGGAACGTAGAAAGCTTTAGTGTCATGTATTTGGCAGACGGAACTTTGCAATCCCGGCTACTTTGATGGAAAAGGAAGAAACAGGATTGCTAGGGTTTGGAGCACGCTCATGAATTTCACCTGCATCGATACGCGCTCGGCCTTTTGTGGCTTCAGATACATGCCAGGTTGATTCTGCCTAATCCTGATAGAAAGCAAGGGTTTCGAGAGCGATGGTGAACTTAACCATACGCCTCGGCAAGGCGGTCGGGGTCAGTGGCAAGCAGCAGGAGCCAGCTGCAGTTTCGGTCTCTACGACTACGACTACTGCGTCTGCGAAAGGGCCGTCGATTTGTCCACATTTGGTAGGGAGTGAGTTGCCGCTTCTGAAAGGAGTTGGAACCGTGTTTCCGGAGCCTTGCGCTCTCAACTTCGTCGGCGTCAAAGCTCGTCGCCGGCTTGGTGACAAGGTTCACATTTGTGTGCGCTGCGATTTCCCGATTGCTGTTTATGGTCGCCTGGTACGAGGCTCGTTCTCTCTCTTGTACTCTTGTGAGCTAGGGTTTGCTTTTCATCATCTATCGAATATGCTTGGGAGCACATTCGTCTTTGAGGTTTTTGTTGGTGTAGATGATAAAAGCATTTCGACGATTTGTTTATGTCATACATATATATGCGTCATCGTTGATAAAAGCCTGTGTTACCATCGAAGCTTCATAGTAACATTTGGTTTCTTCATGGTTTGTTCATGTCTGTTGATGTATGCATGTTGATTGATTTCGATGAGAGCACATCCTTATTTGAGATTTTTGTTAGTGTACATGATAAAGTGATCGTTTCTTTATCGAATGCTTGTTCATGTCAGATACATGCATCATAGTAAATAAGAGCCTGTGTTATCATATGCGAATAATGCATTTGCTTCTATGCTGTAGGAACCAATTTATGTGCTCATTCTTCCATGCTGATGATGAAGGGCCCTGGTTTGTTAAGTTTGTGTGCATGTTTGCTTGCAGATTCCATGTGAGCATGTGTTCTGCTTGACATGCGCCAAATTGGATCCAGCGTGCTTCCTGTAAGTAACCGGTAATTAGTTCTGTTAGTCCTACTTGTTGATAGAAGTTCTTTATCTTGATGTTTCAATATGTCGTATCACTTGCAGGTGCGAGGAACGGGTGACTCGTATTCAGAAGATGGATGTTCTAGAAGGTATCTTTATATGTGGTGCCCCAGGGTGCCTACGCTCGTTTCTTGTAAGGTCGGACTTCGATTTGCATATCACTGAAGCCCATCCTCAGCTCTTGCATGTGGAGCATGGAAGGCTCTCATCACCAGAACGGAATGTCTCTGCTTCTGGCATCTCTTTACCCGAACCTCAGGTACATCTCTTTCATCGTCATATTGTATCTCCTGTTAAGGTAGACGAGGCTATGTGCGAACCGTAGAATGAACTCGAATAGATTTGCCCTAAATGAGTGGAATCATTTGAGACGGAGACTGCAATAAACAGGTGAATAGCTCCCTGGTACCATTTTTAGAAGACTCAACAACTATATTGCACGTATTCCTATGTCAACTCAATAATAGGAAATGACAGCATGATGCAAGGAATGAAACCGGTCTGTCATGGAAGCCGCTCCATAGAGGGTTGGCTACCTTAGAGATCTGAGTGCATTTCTCTCACCCTATTCATCACGTTAACATTCTACAAAAACTTGCCAATTTCTGTTCTTGAATGCACTCTTAATCTGATGTATCTTTCTTTGACGATCTCTACACACAGCTTTAGTGCAAGCAGGGACAAATTTCGTGTTCTTGGGACTAGACGCAATGCTGACTTTATGGTGGGGTTGAAACAGGTACAAGCACATCAAAGTGGGCAACAACAGCAACTGCATGGTGAGTTTGCGCCTCGACAATCCTCGGGAGCGTTGCAGGTTCTTCTGCCGAAGAAAGACGAGCCACAACGGAGACCGCCGTTGAAAGGTGTTCGACAGGGTGTGGATTCTCACGCTCTCCTTGCGCGTCCTGTCCCGGAGCTTCGGTTGCCCGACCAGTTCCCTCATCACCGCGGTGGTGAGCAGCAACAGCACTCGAACCTTGAGCGTGAAGCTGATGTCGGACGCGACCAGCAAAAACCTCGGCGTCGCACTGAGTGGGATAAGGTATCGCTACACCTCCTCCTTTTGCAAACCATCCCATTCCAAATCATCTTCTATTACAATTTATCATTACCTGAAATTGACAGGTTGCACACAATCCATTTCCATGTGCTCCTCAAGTAGTAATGTTCACAGTGGCTGCCTGAGTGTCATTGTACATAATGTCCGATAGAATATAACACGACCTCTGTTGTTTCGATTCAAACATTCAATGTCATTAATAACATTTGTGCAGGGTCCGCAAAGAGACAATGGGATGCATGAAGGAGGGGAGCCACAAAGCAACAACAGGAGATGGGAAGATGGGAGCTCATCAAGAGAACAACCATCCAAGGGAATACAGCCACCATCATACGGAACGCCAAAAGATCAACAACAACAGCAGGCGGTGATAGCAGCACTTCCACCACCACCACCTCCGCCACCACCATATCCACCACCTAATTTCCCCGCAGCCTACAATCAAGATGGAAGCACCTTCAGGTTCGGAGCCTTCCATCCACCTGCGAACTTCAATTACAATGGCAGACCACCACCACCCATGACCAGTGGAACTCCACGACCTTTTTTTTACCCTCCGGAGTATGGAATCATGCCCCATTTGCCTCCTCCCCCTCCTTCCTCGAAGCGCACCAAGTTTAGTGGAGAGCCTGAGTATAATAATAACAATAGCTGGGGCAATAATAATCCTGGTAACTTTGGAGGATACCCTAATTGGATGCCGCCTGCTAATTGATCGATGGGATGAATCCCAGGTCATTAGGCATAGCTACTCTTTTCTCATTGTTTGGTTTCTCTTGTTAAAAAGACACTCTTGTAATTGAAATTGACGGGTATGACGCTTTTGCAGCAAGCCTTAGAGGCTTGCTGTTCTCAATTGTTGTTTTATTCTGTCCCCATTTTTAAGTAGGGGATTGAATCAGAAGGGGGAGTGAAATTGTAAGACCATGACTCTGGTACACAGTTCAAGGGTATGTGAATTTCTCGTGACACTTGCTAATCGCAGAAATTTGAATTTTTCATTTGATTGGTGTTTTATCTCAATTTGACAAACCTTGAAATTCCCTCTTATGTCGCATTATGGAATTCCACATTTGGTATATTCTGGTAGAGTGGGCACTTGCAAGGTGTGATACTAAAGACAGTAAGGGGGTTAGAGTGTACTTTGGTGGACAGCAGAGGAACATTGGTTAATTCAGTACATAATCCATCTGACTTCCAAAGATTGACATAGTTTTGACATAGTTTTGACAGTTCTTGTTCTTGGTGGCCGTAGTTGCATGTTTAACCGATGGAGCTAAGAAGTATGTTCATATTGTAGCCTAAGGTTGTCAAACTACAGTATATATCATGCCTGTGCTGGTTGGGCTTGCTTGGGCGTTGAAGGTTCAAGATTGAATATAGCCCTGCAATGGCTTCAATGACAACCCGCAAATTAATGCTTACGAATTCATGATTACCGGAAGTCCAGTTCGTACGAAACTGAAGTTTAAACGGTAGATAATGAACGGTACATATTAAGGAAAGGTAAACACCATCTAAACCAAATTATATCATTAAAAAGTGGGGCTATTATGATAGTACAAGCAATTAGATCCAGACTCCAGAGATGTGGCAGGGTGACATGCGAGGTCCTTCAGCTATTTCTTGAGCGACCATCTTCGCTTCCCAATTGATTATCATGGTTCCTCCAGCTTGTCGTCTCATGTCTAAACCTGCAAGCCATCACAATACTAAGCAGCAAAGAATTCCATATGTGTTAGAGACGGACAACTTCGAAGTAGGTGAAGAGTACCTGACTCTCTGTTAGAGGAAAATAAAATGAAAGATCCGAGTTGTATGTACACGTGACAGAAAAGGTACCACGCAGCTACTACAACTATGGGGGACCAAAAAGGAATTTGGAGAGAGAGGCCAGTTGGAAAAAAATATCTGTGGTTGACCATTGTGCATGTCTGCACCAAAATATATCACGAAGCCTAAAAGTTTCTATGTACAAGGACAGCAGCTCAGGCAAACTATCGCCTGCTCTTCGTTTTCGCACGAGTATGGACCACCTTCCGTGCTCGTGATGATCGTTGTAATGGAGGAGCGGACTCCTCATCGTCGTCGTCGTCATCGTCGTTGGCGTGATTACCATTCTCATCGTCAGAACTTTTCTCCAGCTTCGCTTTCAAACGCCTCTGACTGGGGCGTACACGAGCTCCTCTAGCTGGTGCAGGCGTAGGAGCTCTGGCATCTTCTTCCTCTTCATCACCAGGGTTGTCGTCATCGTCAGAAGCGTTGGCTGCTTCACCATCCGCTGTCACCATTCTCCATGGGGTTCGACATCCAGGACACACCTTCGGAACCTGAAAACAAAACAATACCAATTGAGTCCAAAAACAAAACCCCAAATAACAATGTGAGGCAGAAAGCAGAACGCCTTGCCTTGTTAGCACCGGTAACTCTTAAGAGATGGAGTACTCTTCCCTTTATCACTGCAAGTACTCATCTTCTTAAAACCTCCAACAAGTTCACATTCTGACACAAAATGTGGAGGCACCTAGACTGGACTATTTCATTGAAATGAAAAGATGAAGAGAATATTCACACACCTGACGCCGAGCAAACTTTCTTGGTGCACAATATGTGTGCATGCGGACGTTACATTCATCGTTTTGACAAAGTTGTGCCTGAAGTATCACAAACAAGCGCTCAAAGTTAGGCCACGTCCCTACACAAACTATAGGATCCAGTATTTCCCGAACGATGCTATGGCTTTTTTACAATGTATCGAATGTTTTTAGGTACTGTGAAGCACGAAACACTTTATTGCTGGTAGAACAAATCACCTACCTATGGGTAACTCTCATTAAACGACCATGAAAGCGATCAGAAGTACCTTGATAGCAGCCTCATTGCAGACCTCACAAAAGGGAACATCGAAGTTCTTGAAGAGGCTTCGAAGCTCCAAGAACGACTTTGTGCCCAAACATATCATACCATTCTCTGTTCTACCCAACCAATTATCTTCTACCAACGTCCCTAAGGTCTCCTCCTTAGCCGCCATCGTGAGCTTCGGGGCAACAGCTTGGCTTGTGCTTGCTGCAGCTTGTGTTTGTGTATCAGTCTGTGAAAATGCACAACATTGAGATATATTTATACACAACCCCTCCTTCGTGCTATATACAAAACCTGAAAAAGGTAAGGAAGCTTTCAATACCTGAGTGTCAAGGCGGAGGTTAAGAGCCTGCACGCTGGATAAGCATCCGGTTGCCGATGAATCACTCATAATCGACACCAACTGCACGCAAGATTCCAACAAAACGTAATTTAAATTACAAAACTTCATTCTGTAATATACTAACATCAGAAAATAAGATAAGCAACTTACGATAGATTTAAAGAAGGCGAGCTGCGGATGCGTCAACCGAGTTCCGAGTTTCGCTTCCTCGTTCGCCAGTTTGTTAACAAGGCCGTAATACAATTTTCCGCTGTATTGATCCGTACTTCCTCTCACTTCCATAGACAGATAGTCAAGCTCTCTGTTCACCGTTGTCAAGAACTCGAAGAAATCTGTTGCAATTCAACACAAAAAAAAAAAAAAGACGTCACTACACTTTCCTACAAATCTTCATCGCATAACGACACATTGCAATCAGAAACCCTAGGATCTACATAATCATCAAAGAAAATGTCCACCTCACGTATTTTCGAATTCTCTCCTCTTGATTTTCCACCTCTTAATGTGACTCTGCGCTCTAAAATTTAAAAAAAAAAAAAAAAAACAGTCTCTGATTGTTTAACGAACCTTGAGCAGCGCCGAAAAGCTCCTTAAACATGGCATTGGATACTTGCTCAGACAAGGGACCTCGCCTCATGAGCGCCTGCAGAAAAGTGTGGTGTCTCTCATCGAGCACCGCCATTGCTTCGCCTCAATCAAGCACAAAATGAATTTTCGGTCGTCACAATAGCTGCAAATGCTGCAAAATTGAGGCCTGAGCAACCGTGAAGCTTATACAGACCATCGCTGGACCGTTCCGCAAGCTCCGGGGCTCGTTGGAAGCGGAATTTGAAGTGCCTTGTACTGTTGATCTTTGCGAAGAATTACTACTCTGAGAACTGTCGGCAATGACTCTGCAAATTGGCGGCGCAATAACTTACTTAAACCCCGAGCTTCTTCAAGAGGGGGGTCGAAAGGGGGTAGCTCCCGCCTTCCCTTTCAGCCGGCTCGGCTGATCGATGAAAATCATCCAGAAGATGAATTTGGTTGCTAGCAGCTTCCTTTGCACGCTTCGTTCTATTCCGGGTCCTTGTCACTCATTGGAGGGTCCTTGTCATTTAATTAGTGCCAGTTTTGCATCAAAGAATTGTTATCTAATAATGAATATGTTTTTGAAAGTCTTTTATAATCATGTCTTTTAAATGTATTTTATTTAGGATGGTACACTCTAAATACCGAGTTATCCTACATCCTAAGACACAATGTAATTATTTTCTTGTATAAATTCTCAATTCACTAAGTATGTCATGTTATTCAATTTAGTTGCTTTTGTCGGCAACCAACCGTTTTCGGATCTCAAACTGATAGTCAATTAGATTTATATTTGGTCGGGGATCTTATACTGACGGTCACAATTATATCTATTTTCGATTCCCAAATACATTACATATATTTGGTCGCAGGATTTCCAAATTCATGATTTATATTTGGTCGCTGGATTCCCAAAGTCATGATTTATATTTGGTCGTGGCATCTTATGCTGACGGTCATATTCATATCTATTCCCAAATTCATTATCATGTCGATATTTGATGTTCCAATCTAAAAATAAGTGTCCACTTCCTATCCGTGCTCCCAACCTCATATTCCTATCTAGTGTTCTCATTCCATGCTGACTCTCATATCCGTGTGTAGTGTTCCGAACTAACACTCACATTTATATTTGGTGTCAAGATCTTATATTCACTGTCATATTTATATCTACTTTCCATTCTAAAATTCATTGTCATGTTGATATTTATTGTTTCAATGTAAAAATGGTTGTGACATTCCTATCCGTTGTCTGCGTCTCATATTCCTATCCAATGTTCCAATTTTATGCCAACTCACATATTTGTGTGTAGTGTTCAAATCTAATATTGAGAGTCACACTAACATTTATTTGTTTTAGTCTGAAAAGATAGGTGCAGTGTTGTCTAGTTTTCCAGTGGCAAGTTTATATTTTCCAATCTGCTACTATAATAATTATTAAATACATACTTGGTAACTCAATCTTACATTACTAATTTGTCACTAATTACTAATTTTACTGAAGTGAACCCAAAAACGGCCATTTATATTTATCATCTCCAATTCAACTCCTTGTAAAAACTTTTGATGGTTGAAAAGAAGAAATGAAATCTTTGGTTCTAGACTCAACACGCGCTTGGGTGCAAGGACCTATTATGATTTTTCTCCAACCATCTAGAAGAATTCTTAGAATAATCTTTATTAATAGTATATCATTGGAATTTTTCATAAATATTACTCCCAATATCCCATAATCATAATGTCATATTGATAGGTTCTCTAAAATCCACCTCTAGTGGTAGATATGAGAGAACCTATTGATCTAACATAATGGCACACATGGAGTAATATCTATTCTAATTATGAATTTTTGCAATTCTTGATAACCTTACTTCGTCAACTATTTATTCACATGAACAACTCTAACTTTCTAATTATAAGTCTATAAATTTTTAAGTTTCATTGTTTATTAATATCTTGCCTCTAACAAGTTGGTTTACATAGGCCATATAGAAGGTGCATTGTGAACATTTTAAGGGATGCTTTACTCTTAAAGTAAGAGGCCAAGACAAAATACATTTGAGCTAATAGGAGGCGTAGGGATTAAGAAGCCTAAGAAGGCTTTACACAAAAAAATTTGAGTCTAAGGGACAAGAGGAGGAAATGATGACATGAATAACACATTTGTCCTCCACGGTAACAAAATTGCACTCTAATGAGCGCTCCCAGAATTGTAGTCAAGCCTACTAAAACGACGTGGACCTAACTAATAATCCAGAAGGTTATTGCGTGAAAAAGCCACAACCAATCATTAAGTATATTTTAAATTTTTTAAAAATAAAAAGCTCCACATGGGAGCCTTTGGAAATCTCTCACTTTACACTACATTCAAAGGACATGGCTTTACAAGTATGTGCCATGACCCAAGTGGATTCTGGTAAGAGGCTTCTCATTATTAATGTATAGAGGGCCTAAGGGACGCTTTAATTACACAAGGAGTCAAGCCGTACATGGGGCCGACGAAGAGCAAAAAATCTCTCAACGGTTCACTTTTTGAACTACAAGTAGTGGACCAATCACATTGAAATTCTTTTTGCCCTCCTTCAGCCCCATGCTCGGCTTCACTCCCCATGTAAAGCGTCCCTAAGATGAATGGTTCAAGTAGTGAAAAAAAATTTCATAAGATTTCCTCCAAATACTTGAAGTTCATATAAGAAAGCTTGGAAATAATGAATATTTTGTTAATTTTGGCACTATGTAAAATTTTTCTTACTATTTGTATATAAGTTTTTGTCAAGATAAATTTTCAAAAACTTTCCAACATTAATACTAGTCGGCCGAAAATCAAGTTAACCCTAGATATACTATGGCTTGGAGGCTTCATATCTACTTCTAAGTCATTCCCTCCTCTGAAAACAAAGGGACTTTTCACATCGGGAGTCAAGCCGTACATGGGGCAGGTGAAGAGCAAGAACCTTGTAAATGCGATTGGTTCACTATTTGAACTAAAACTGATAAACCAATCATATTTTGCGCTCCTTCGGCCCCATGCTCAACTTGACTCCCCATGTAAAGCGTCCCTAAGCAATATTGTTACATCAAAACCAAATCAACTCACTTAGAAATCATACATCAACACAACATAAATACACAATAATATATAAAGTTTGCAACATGCATACTACACATACCCTAGAGGTGTTTGAATCTCTTTCTTAAGCAACAAAACATGGTCAATCTTAGGGTGTCCTATCTTACAAGCATATCGCCCTTGCTATTGCTCCCCTATCAATCTTACAACAAAATTAAGTTAATTTGCATTACCAATAGGAACAATTATACTTGGAGTTGATTCTCCCACCACCTCAAAATGAGCCCCGACTATAGTGTAGCGTTGGTGGTAATAGTTGTAATAGTATGCATAGTTGTTTTCGTTTTCAACACATATTTTTTGATTAATTATCAACACCCGGACGATTACAATCAAGCTTTACTTCCCAAGGGCATCGTCATCTTTGGACTCTCTATTGCTCAAATCTCGATCTTATTATTACCGACGGATGTGGCGAACCGGAGCGCATGCACGAACTCAGTGTACATGGATGCTTGTGATTATACATTGCCCATGAAGCAGTTGTGGTATGCTGTGTATATTATCGACTCCGTGTTCTTGTTCTTCATATGCCCATTCGCATTTTTTTACTACGAAGCCGACGAGGAAATGTAAGCCTAATTCATATACTAATTGCTCATCAAATCGTTTGGACACTCATGAAACCCTAATTTTTAATCTTTTTAGAAACTAAATATGAGTTTCTTCTTCAAACGAATGGGTTATAGTTGATATTATCACATCTTTTGATGGAATATTACTTTTAAGGAGCATGCAATCAAACTTGGTATGATGCATTACTCTAAAAAAAGAAATGTTTTTTTTTGTTTCTCGTTATGAGCATGCTTCATGTTGTGGTAGCATTTCAAAATTGGGTTATTGTCATATATATTTGCTATAGATACTTCAAGTCTTTCCATCATAGCATAAAACCCATGCACATTTCGATTTAAAGAAAAACCCTAATTCTTCATTCCGAAAAAATGAGATTGCATCTAAGACTTTTGTTGCTGATGTGATTTGAACAACTTAGACCCATCCGCAAGAGGCTGCTAAATTCGTTGTTGTGGGTACTCGTACACGCGATGGTGATGGGGCTCATCATGGGCATTTGTTATGGTACGTTGGAAGTATTGTTAAGTAAATTAAGCACAATTTCCAAATGTCATATGAGAGATTGTGTACATGAAGGATTGCGGAGATAATCTATAATTAGTGCATGAAAGTGGAAGGAATGAAAAGTGGTTGGAAGTTTGGTTAAGTATTGATAGTAAGATAAGTAGCAAGTGGTTTTTACGTCGGAGAATAACAATCTAGTACATGAGGTTTGCATCGGAAGTTCGTGTTTATAGCGGAAATCATTATGTGTACACCGACTAAAATTCAATGTAGCCATTCTTGTTCAAGTACATTGCATTCATATACAAGTGGGTTAGTACTTATATCATGATGCATCCTATAGTCAAGAATAGATGCTATGTGTGTAGTAGAACTAACCATTTTGTTTGAATTTTTTTGAATAGTTGTATTTGATAACTTTGGTCACATTTTGTGTTTCAGCTACTGTTGGGTATGCGGATTTCACCGTGCGCCGCCTTGAATCCGATTCCATTCCGTTTACCACGGATTTTTCAAAACTCACCGTTGCAGCCCCCTGCTTACCATCATCTGTCGTCATCTCTAATTATAGTAGCCAATTGGTGCGTATATAATAAACGAGGAGATCGTTCATAAGATGCTTAATGATTGTACTAGATGACCAACTATACATGAACATATAGTCTATAATACATGAGAAGATAATTATTATTGTTTTAAGAGAACATGCCTTCAGTTGGCCAAAAAAGGGCTTGTGTAAATGTGGTTAGATTGAAGTAATGATAAAAAAACTATTTCTTAAGAAATATGGCTCTTGGTAAAGTCGAATAGACTGACTTCTTTATGATTAATTTACATATCATATATGTGAGCTAAGAATAATTTTCACTGTTGCAAACTTGTAACAGAGCTAAAGGAGGATGAAAATATGGCGTGCAGTGTTCATCATACTTGGCAGGGGCCGGGACTGCGACCGATTGGTCCATGCGTATTTCCTTTCCCGAATACATCATTGCTGTCATCACTATCATTGGAGACCATCTCTTTGTTGTAATGTGTTTTCTATTGCTATATTAGTATATTCATATCCATTGCCAATCAATTATACATTTTGTGGACAAACTAGGCCTACATTTTACTTTGTACACCAACTCTTTACACTCTTATTGCTCCTTACACAATAGTCAAATTTTTGACCCTAATATATCAACTACTATCAAGAAATAATATTTTGTTGATATTTCTTGCTAGAATCAAAGACATGCTAGTTGGATGAGGAGTGGATTCTAACAAGGTGATTTAAACAGGTCTTTGGTGGAATTGGCATTGCATGCTTACCAATGGGTCTAATTAAGACATTTCTTAACCGGCCAAAAACAACAATTACTCTTGCTCAATATACCAAGGTCTTTTTTCTCCACTTTCTATTTGATTATTTGCTAGAAATACACATCTTATTTATTGTAGGTTTTTGAGAATATGAGTAAATTATTGTCATAGTTACATTTATAATCAAATTTACATCCATTACTTTTAATTCATCCAATACAATATGGACAAAAATTAAACTTTATAAATATGTTTTAGGATAGAGGTAGATAAATAATCTTGTTGTGGTAATTATCCTTTGATATAAACCAACAACTTGAACCAGCCATGGTAACCATGCTTATTGTGTTAACTAGGAATGTGTGAAACAAGATCATCTAAGACATCAAACATAATTATTTCAATTATTTGACAAGGATCACAAAAATCATTTGAAATAGACCTACTTATATACTAGACTCTCAGTTCTGTTAAACTGGTGGTTTATTGCTTAGAGGAGGGGGTTCAAAAAGGAGCAACTGTAGTAGCTCTAGGAATATAAAGGGAGTAGTTCCACTAGTAAAAAAACAAGTTCTTTTGATTAGAAAATGTAGTCATGTTGTTCAAAATGACTAAATCTATATGATTAGGAATTTGACTCTTGGTAGTCATTTGAAGTACATGTCATAACTATTTTTAATCATATAACTAGAATCATGATTATAGATGGTCATACAATTCACTTCAAATGACTATCAAGAGCAAATATCCTAGTCATACAAAATTAGTCATTTTGAGCAATATGACTACATTTTGCAGTCAAAAAAACTGTTTATCTACTAGTGTGCTAAGTTGTACAATATCAATTGCATGAACTTTGGGACTGTCTACATGTATTCAATTAGGTTTACTTGATTCTCATAGCTCAACCACTTACTTCATGATAGTAATAGACAAATTTGCATATGAAGTATTATGTCAAAACCTAAAAGAAGATTACTCAACAGGAAGCAACACAAATCGCTAAACGCGGAAAAGAGATAAAGGAGATACTTATCGGCTTACAGCGTGAAGAAAGAGCTAGAACAAAGGGAGGCAAATGGAAGAAGAATCTCTTAAAGATTCAACAAGTAAATCAAATATTAATGGCTTTAGCAACTACTATCTCCATATTTTTAAGCTTCTCCTTGTAAAACTCATACTACAACTTGATTTGAATGAGTTTGAATTAAGAATAGGATTTTTTTTAAAGAGAATAGAAATGAGTTATGGAGAATAGATTTTTTTTTTTTTTTTTCCTTTTGAATCAATAATTAATCCTCATTGGGTTCCACTAATTTTTATGAACTCCTAAAAGTGGGTGGAATGTGCAGGAGCTTGTGTTTTTGGAACAAGATGAGCAAGCTTTAACCGAAGTCTATCCCCAAGGAGAAAAGGTCACTCATGCCACTCAATCTCTCAATTCAATTTTTTATATTTTAAGTAAATGTTTGAGAGTAAGCATATCTCAAGTAACATCAAAGTGCATTTTTGTTATATTTCATCATTTTGTTGTAATTTGAAATTGTGTAGACATGCTACATTAAAAGACTGTATGTCCACTTTGGCCAATTTTTTAGCCCTTCTTTTGGGCAGTTTAGGCCATTGCGGTGGACCGCAGATTTTGTCGGCCATATTCGGCAAGGCTTGCCGATTCGGTGACTGTATGCCGTATAATTGGACATACAGTTCGTCAACGTTAGAGAAGTTGCAAGGTAGTGCCAATTCGGCACTATGGTTCGCCACTGACCTCACCATACTGCTAAATCGGCACTACCATGCAGCTTCTCTAATACTTAAAATATGTTAACTCTAATATTTCCGACATTTATTTATATTTTAGATTCTAAAGTGGGTTGCAGGCTGATACTGCTTGGGCACTCACGGTTCTCACTTACTTGGCATGTCTACTCTTTGGAATTGTTGGGTAAGCTTAGCATCCATGTTTTCTTTCAAAAAGTAATCTTTTTTTGGTCAATACATTCTCGACTCATAAAAGCATTAGCATGGCTTATTTTCAATTTGAGATCAATCAAAAAAAATTATTGTTACAATTAAACAACTAGCATCTCTTTTGGATATGAGTGTCGGGGTAAACTTAGAAGTTGAGTATAAGAGTTCCATGACTTTTTACGTTGAGTGAGTATATTGCTTAAACATTTTGTAAGTGACCGTGTACTACGTATTGGGTAATTAGAGAAAGTTTACATCGTTTTTTTATGTTTGGACGTGTAGAAGTAGGTTTGTTTCTATGAAAAATACAACAGTCTTAAGCAGATTATTCTAAACAATTTGTTTATACAACTTTCTAGTGGTATTAAATGGGCTCCACAACTTGCCAATTTAAAAAGAATTGACCTTGTTTCATGATAGATCGGTGGTGTCCGTGATGTGGTTGGTGCACATTATCTTATTTATGCTCATCCAACCACCAGAAGCTCCATTTCTAAACGAGATGTTCATTGAGTTGGATAAGGCATGGGGTGAGAATATCCACTATTATACTTTATATAAAAAAAAATTAAAATAAATAATTTAAAATAAAAAAATAAAACTCAAGATTGAAGTCCTAATGAGACCTTTGTGAATGGAGCACATCTATTCAATCTAAATGTTGCACTTGGCGTTTGTAGGCTTGCTTGGAACGGTTGCATTTGCGGTATTTTGCTTGTATCTTTTGTTAGCTGTGATTTCAGGAGTTACTCACATTGGCCTCAACTTCCTTTGCTTTCGGATTTATCCAATGAAGTAAGCCCCCATGTATATGCGAGGGTTATTATTTGTTCCTCAGAATTGAGAATTGATTTTGTTGATACTTTTAGTAGGAGTTTAACATTTTCTATGTACTTTGGGTCTTGGTGTGGTTGTTGAGGCTCAACACTCATAGTAAGGTGGTTGTAGGTTTAAATGGTCATTTTGGTGTTCACCAAGTTATGATGAGATTTGAACACCTTGTTGTATATAGTTGAAAGGATGAAACGTTGATAGTCTCTTAGGCTTCAGTAGATAGTTAGAATTTAGATAAGAAAGTGCATAACGTTATTTTATTTTTTTCCTTTTTTTTCCTTTTTTCTTGTCTTTCTTTTTTGTTAAGTTACTTATCAAGAGCGAAGAAATCCCTTGATTCTATGGCTGATGGTCACAATGCAAATTTGTCCCTCTGTCCAATTGCCTACCGAGCTGCCATCACTCCTTTTCTTCTTTATAAATAGTTATAAACTCAAAAACTATTGGCAATATATCAAAAAAGAGGGGATGGTACCATTAGTTTTAACTAGGTTTGCAATGTATGTAAGGACCTTACCCTATTTGCAAGATGTCTTTGCATCTTTTTGGAAAGAATCCACTTATTTATGATGTATCAACCTATAAAAAAAAATTAAAAAAAGATAGTAATAATAAATAAAAAAATCTCATTGTGTTCGTGTAATTGAAAAACAGATGGGGTGGCACTATGATGAATGCATTTTTGTTCAATGTGGGACTTATCATTGCTAGCAGTATTAGGTAAAGTATTGTATAACAATATGTCATTTTGGTCAATTGTAGACATGCCTTCAAATTCCGTGTTATCAAGATTTGTGGATTTTGGACATGTCTCAATTTGTAAATTAGGCTTATTGCAATTAGGATCACATGCAAAAGTGAATCAAATACTCTTTGAGATACAAGTTGAAGTGACATCTTGATCATACTCTAAATTTCTATTATTTTGTTAAATCCACTATAAAAAATAATGCAATCTTACCTATTTATGATGTTGATATAGAGTGCATGCATTAGGAATGGTGATTATTCTCTTATTTAGAGTAGAATAGTTTCATAATAGATGGTCCTTAGATTAATAGTGGTTGTGAGATATATCACTTTTGCATTTTAAGGCTCATATTAGTCTTTCAGCTTATTTGGTATTTGTATTTTGCAGTATGATTCAATTCTGTGCAAAGGCATTCTCAGTATATGCGGATGCTACTGCCATCCAAGAGATTTTTGGTGGTACTATTGAGTCATTGAGAGGGATCAAATACCTTTTTAGGTACCACTTGATTTAATTCCGCCTTCTTATACCTCTCTAAGGAACTAGAGGCATGGTTGGGAAATTTAACATTCACAATCTATTTTGTGAATTTTTGCATAAATACTCTTAAGAATCTATACATACAATCTTAATGGAAATTGTAAGTATATTCAAGATATTTGTAAGTATGTTTGAGAGTATATTTTGAGATATTTTATAAAAAATTCAGGTGAAAGAAATAACATGTATATTATTTGACAATGTTGCGATTGCAATCGCTTTTGTATATTCACTTGATAAAAATGATCAAGCTCAATTTCATATAAAGGGTAATATGATGAA
Organism: Bryum argenteum; assembly: GCA_037043015.1. Lineage (NCBI taxonomy): Eukaryota > Viridiplantae > Streptophyta > Bryopsida > Bryales > Bryaceae > Bryum > Bryum argenteum. The sequence continues at coordinate 11,229,003 of CM073330.1, forward strand.
ATTTACCATGAGATTTGATGTAGGTACAATATCTTTCAGGTTATGTTTGTAACTTTTGCATTTGGAACAATCATCTACTATACTTGTTTTGTAAGTTTCATTGTTGCAATTAATTACATTTATAAGTTATATATTATTTATGTTTTCCTAGCCAACAAAGAAACTTAAAGAGATACTTAATCATTAGAACCATGGGAGTCTTAAATATCATAATTTCATTCCCTATTATTTTAAACCAAAGTGATGCAGTGATCAACTTTGGTCTTTAGGAGTTTTGAACTCAAACTAAAAGTTTTTATGTGATAAAAAACTTATACCAATACTCTTTGAAAAAATTCTTTTAGGTACTTTCATGTTGATAGATAGCTTGTCATATCAATGACTCCGGTAAACATCTTGGACATAGTCAAAATTCTTGCTAACAATTTTTTTATGCTCAACATTTACGACTTTGTTCTTAAGATTCTAGATATTCCAACAATGCCTTACATATTTTGAATTGTGACAAGCACATGAAACTCAACTATTTAGAATCTTACATTACTTTAACTAACTAGCTTTCACTCAATTTATTCTACCTATTCATGGTACCAACACTAGGAACAATTACACTAGAAACTATTACACTATCAAAACTAAAGTAGCAATTGGTAAAGTGCATTCTAACCCAATAATTGTGACTTGATGCAGGGTTGGAGGAAGGTTGTTGACAAGAAGAAACAACTAAACTTTACAACTTTGTGATATATTAGAAAATTAGATCAAACAAATAGTTAAATATAGAAATAAAGAAAAAAACACTTGATCTGAAGTTAATATTCGTAGTATTCAATTTTGCACTTTATCAACTTCAGGAAATATCTTTTGCATTCAAGCTCCAAGGTATGAAGGCCCTCAAAAAGTACACATTCCAACTCCACTAAAACAAAACCTCTGCTAGAATTTTAGAAAACCTAAAGAAAATCACCATCATATTGGTCTCCACTCCCAAGTGAGGCTTCAACACGAGGCAATTTCACAATCTGGAAATGAAAATGCCTACCATGGTACCCAAAGTACAATAATGTTTTTGTACTTTCTGAAAATGTACTTATGCCTCAAACATATGCACTGAGAAGTATAATTCAAACATACAAATATCCATTATCAAGATAATTCAAAAACATTCAAAGTACAAAGAGAACCATAGATATGTGGAAAGTTCTTGATGATTTTTTCTTACTCTCATAACCTTTATTCTTTTGTTCTGATAAACCCTAAACTCTATAATAATAGAACAATATGTGATATATTGGAATGACGAAGAATCCAAGAGTTAATCAACTAGTTATAACACTACAAGGAACTTGAATGGTGAGCTCAGAATTGCATATATCCGGATGAAAAGAGGTTGGAGCAAATGACTAGAACACACTCTGAATTCTGAACTGTATCGAGAGAAAATGTATCATGGCCCATATCTTAGTGGCAAATCATCATATGATATTGTAAACATACATGTAACACTTACGAAAGAAATCCCATAAAGGGCAGATCCCGTTTCACCTCCAAATCAATCTATGACGTGCAGTAAAAGAATTTATATAAGCAAGAGTGCCTCCTTTTTTGACTTTATACAAGGTCAGCTATCACGTACAATGCTATACAATGAGGATGTATGGGTTCGTGTTGTGTTACTTACGTATGAGGTGACAGGAACTATACCAGATGGGTCGCCTCTTCCTATAAATAAAAGTTGATCTATTATGTACATGAATCGTGAGTTGCAGTCTTGCGTTAGTTTTCATTGTTGGTGACATCAATGGGACCTTCCTCTTCTACGTCATCGTCGTCCTCCCCCACGAGCACTTTCACATAGGCTAACTGTGTCAGAAGAGCTGAAAAGATCAAGCCATAGCTTGCTAGCTTCGACGCTCGCATCCATGTACCTGCCAACAGAGCTGCCATTTGCACCAACATAAGCATCTCCAAGGCTCACTCTTCTATTCCAAAGTCATCGGCTATTTACAATTGCTAGAAGCTCCAACCACTCAGCGTTCTCACCTGAACTGGAGCTCCAAATGAAGGAAACTATAACCAGCGACAAGCCCCCGTACAACACCTGTCTGTAGCTGCTACTGAAATCCCTCACTGGTGCTGCAATGGCCACATTCTGCGAGAAAGATCCCAGTTCAGAACCTCTTCCAAAACAAATACCGAGCAAAACGAAAACAGCCTCGAAAAACGACGCACCTCCTTCACCGTTGACTTGGACAGAGCAGATGACCGCAGATGAAGGGGTTTGGGTGCAGGGTACAGATTCTTGAAGAAGAGACCTTCGTTCCTGGAATACGCAACAATCTGCTGATATTCTTCAAAATCAAGCTCCTGTGCCTGCACACTCGAACAATGGTTCGTTTGAGGGAAGGCTTTCTACTAGTTTTCGATTCATGGTAGTCCAACCACTCACTGGCGAATATCAACAGAATGTACTCAATCTCGTTCACTGACACACTGGTGTAAGAAGTACATGCCTCAAGTTCAGCCCTTGCCAGCCTCAATTCCCGTTCGATCGCTTGAGCGTCTGCGTCAAGCTGCCTAAGCACCTGCATACCACGCCCAATGTACCCTAAGTTCCAGATTCACGAGCCATCCACGACAACAATGTTCGATGCTGAAACTACATTGAATCAGGCTGAAAGAAAATAACTCACTCTGCTCCCACTGGCATCTAGCCCCTTCATGGTTCGATATGCGATGCGGTCATATTGATCAAATGTGTCCTGAGCAATGTTCCGCATGTGCTGCGACCTCTCATCGACAAAATCAGACATTTGAGACTTGCCAATTTGGATCTGCAGCATCTCGACCAGCATCTGCTGAACTTGTAGATCTCCACCCTGGCTGTCGTCACTACCTCCCCTGGCGCATCTAGTGATCACTTTCCGAAGTCGCGATCCGTTGAACTTTCTGTGCCCTGACCTTGAGACCAAGGAAAACCCTAACTTGGTGTCATTTTTTAAACCCTGTGAGAATCGACAAATTATGAAGTGAACTCGGCAAGGCAAAGGCCTTAAGGTTGCTGTCACATGCTCCGGTTTGAGCAATCTGTACTCTGGAGATTTAGTATTTAGGGCTAGCTGAGAAACCGTCGAGGAAGCCATCTACTCTTGATATACTGCTAACCTGCCAAACAACAGTTCAGGTAAGTCATTCATCCTCCACATTTCGGTAGAGAATAACCAAGACATGAAATTGAACTGGCATCCACAAGCATCCTCAGATCATGAAAGCAATTTCAGCCGTGACACTTAAACACGTGCACAAATCTTGTCAGTAGAGCACATAGGCAGAAATCGTCCCGATCACTACTAATAAAATATCGCCACATACGTAGGACTTTGGTAAAATCATGGAACACTCTTTCTATAGTGCAACATCAACAACCAAGCCCGAGGAGAAACAGAGACAGTACAGCAATGTATCAGATCCTAAAACAAGGACGTTAACAAAAGATCCGTTTCCAGACGAAAGCGAGACACATTACCTAGTCGAGTAAAGAAAATTGAAGCAAAAAAAATCTCTCAATAAAAACTGAAATTCGCGATGAGCCAAAACAAAGAATCCTGTCAGAAAAAAAACATTACTCAAAGAGAAGACGTCATTTTCCTCCAAAAACACTGCTCCTCTTCGCAAAAAACTCAAGCTTCAAATGCAATTCTCTAAACACCAGAAACAAAAAACTCCTCCATCACCTAGACACTAGCCTCCTAACGTGCACTTCAAGAAAGAAATTGCCCGTATATAAATTAGTACTATAAATGGATCACTGCACAGTCACGAAAGACTAAAGCTGAACGATACTTCACGACACAATCCTCGCAAAAAGATTTTCCGACTTAGCAAGAAAATCCGCCACCGCCACCGCCATCGCACGCCCGATCGAGTTTTCATCAAGAGAAAAAATTGACAGAACTCAGTGTCAAGCACACCTTTCGAAGGAGACGAAAATTTACGCACCTAGAAAACGACGATCGAGATTCGGAGGAAAAAAATGAAACGGATTCTGCAGCGATCGGAGCTTCGATCGATACTAAAGACGCCCGCCGCTCCAGGTGTAGTGCACAGAATGGCAACAGCCTTGAGCCGTCCAAAAAAAGCGACGACTTCATTCATCCATCTGGATGAGTACTTGAGCCGTCCGACTAAAGCGACGGTTTCATCCATTCAGTTGGATGAGTGTCGAGGGGAAGACCAGTACAAGACCATGGAATGTTGGATGAATATGTGGCGGATGGATGTAATAGTAAGAGGAAGGGTGTGAGGGCAGCACACGCAAGGGAGAGGTAATATTGACGGCGGGGGCGCTGGTTGCGTGGAGGGATGGATGTTCCTGGATGTTTTTCATCCGTGATGTGCGGTGGCGGTCAACTGCTGCATTGGTGGTGGCAATGACACTTGCAGGCAGGTTCGTTAATGTGGACATGCCATGAAAAGTGAAGCATCAAAGATTTGACAATTGTACTATAGAATGACGACAATAGAATCGTTATGCTATGGGATTGTATGTTTGGGAAAAATAAAAGTGAGGGGCGCTTCACACTATGGCCGTCCAAGTCGAGAGGCCGTGGAATTGAGAGTCCAAACTTTGTTCAGAGTCCAAAGGAATTTACTTAAAATAACCAATAAAATATTGTAATTGGAGCCTTTGGCCGGGCATAGTGTGAAGCCTCCAAAGGCCAAGGCCAAAGTCCAAAGCTTTGGCCATGAACTATCACGGCCTCTCTCAACTTGGACGGCCGTAGTGTGAAGCCTCCAAAGGCCAAGCCCAAAGTCCAAACCCATACCATTTATTTGGCTTCATTCTACTTATCTCTTTATCAATTCATCCAATTTCTGAAATTTTCCACTTACCTTCTCTTATCATGGATTCTAGTAGGGAACGCATTCTTGTGTTACTTTCAATTTTGGAAAGAAGACTATGAAAGGTGCATTTTTACCTTACATATTTTCTGGCATTGTACAAAGTATTACACTAAATTTGATAATTAGTGTTAGATTATTATAAGATTTGAAAATGCTATAAGTTTTTACTTTTGTTTAAAAAAATTTACCAAGAGCATTGATTCTGATACTATATAAGGACCCCCATCTTGGCCAATATAGTGGGTAAAATTATTGAACAACAGTAAAAACTTATAACATGTTTCTGTAAATTAGTGTATTTAACACTAATTATCAAATTTAGTGTAGTAGTTTCATTTTCACTCCAATTTCGTCCGGTAAAACTAACATTACTGTTGGAAATCAATCGTCTTAACAATCATGATGCTGTCTGTATGAACTTAGAGCATCCCCATTAGCCGCGCGAAGGGCCCTCGCCAACGGAAATTGGCGGGCCCGCACTGAAACAATTCTCCAATGGCTGCGCCACCCCTCCCTCCACCTTTCAGCGACACTCTATTGCAGCCCCGCTCACGCCAAGTTTTCTCTGGTTGCAGGGAGATATTTTTCACACTCTATTGCGTAGTCAATGCCAGGATGGCAGCTCTGTCACTGCGACTCTGATGAGAAAGAAAGCACGATCACAAATGCAAGGCCCCACCCTCCCTAACCACACCCTCCCCAACCACGAGAGCATGTTGAACGGCCTGGCCCTGCCACGTCACCACACCAAGCCTGTTTGGGGGGCTCTATAGCGAGCTTCCATTGGGACCAAAACCCTCTATTTTGTCGCACGCTTAGGTACGTCCCTCGCCATTATCTGTTAGCGCGTCCCAATGGATCGGAACCATTGGGGATGCTCTTACTCGTATAATTTTGAGAGTCTGAACAGCAACTAATGAACCGGCTGATGGTGGCAGAGCATGTGATGTCGTGCCCACAGAATCTGGACAGAAATCACTTTCGCACGGACGCTCATCCCCCTGATATTATAGAAGGCATCTTTTTGATCTAACGGTCAAGATTTTGTCAAATTTTGAATTTTTATTAATAAAATCCGACGGACTCTCGACCATAGTTTGAGTCTTGCAAATGCAGGACCCAAACAAACGTTGAGAGGCCGTCGGCTTGGTCAAAAAGTGCTACCACGTAGGCCATTTGGAGAGTGACGGCCGGTGGACTTTGGCTTCTAGTGTGAAGGCTCGAGATGCCGAAACTAGGGTTTCCTGCAATTTCATTGGCTGAAATCGACAGCCTCTCGACCTTTGGCAATAGTGTGAAGTGCCCCTGATTTGAGTGTGTAAATGAGAAATTTGAAGGAATGTTGAATAAGCATAATGAGTCTATAAAATTTTGCATGCACATATTCGATCTTGTTGATTACATGGACTTTTTTTTTTGAAACAATAGAGAAATCCGCTAACTAGTCCCCAGTTTGGACCCCTGCCGTCGTTTCAAGCCCTGTTTTCAATTATCCGCTAAGTAGAACGGACTAGGGACCAAATGCACCAAACCAGCTGTAAACTTGGGATCTTCACACACAAATGAAGAACAATCATGCTCCTTCGATCTTCCACGCATCACGTTGCAAACTGGGCACGAAGTCAAACTAAGGACCAAACTCCAAAAACCATCAAAATTATGCATTTTCGAGATTAGTCCCCACTTCGATCTTAGAGTAAAGATTTGGTGCCTAGTTCGACGTTTGATCCCCAGTTTGACCAAAACTGGGTCTTTTGGTCCCTAGTTCGTCCTACTTAACGGATTTCTCTGATACAATGTGAATTTACTAAAAAAATTGAAGCTCGCTCTTTTAAATTTTGAAAATCTTCCTTGTAAAACTTGTAAAGTCTTTTAGCTTCAGTCATTTAGACGTTTGAGATGCACTGGATATGAACAATTAGGAAAAAGAAAAAAAAGAAAAAAGAAAAACACAAAAAACACAAAATAACGCCTAAGCAAAATATAAAAACTTCAAAGGTAATCATCATTCATCTATTCAATTTATAGGTATTAGAGGTAAACCAAACCATTGAGGAGGCTTATATTACACAATTACTCAACACATTTTAAAAACAATGAAAGTTATGATAATGATTTGGGTACCTATGGACACAAACAGTTGAAAGGGGAGCTCTCAAAAAGCTAAAGGTGAGCTCATGTATGCATAATTTATTTATTTATTTCAAAAAAAGAAAAAAATACAAAGAAAAAGAAGAAAAAAAGCCTCTCGCATGGTGAAAAAAGTCCCCAAAAAAATAGTATTGGGGTAAGTTCAGGAATGAGCACCTAAGGGCACGCACTCCCTATAAGCGTGCATGTGTAAATCTTGCATTTATGAAGATTTGACCACCCTACAATTACCCCAAATATATCCCATGTGTACATATAGTAAGGTGTGTGGTTATAGGTTAACCTACATTCGTCACTTCTAAAATTTGTAGTTATTTATTGTAAGCTCTTATAAAATAGAGATACTTTGTTTTTTCTATTTGCTAATTGCTAAAAATAGTAAGCCACTCATTCCACCACTTTGAGTATAGTGATTTCCTTATTCCTTAACTCCTAAAAATCTAGGAAAACCGATTTGGTTATCTGAGATTTTGAGCAGCTCGTTTTAAGAGGATAAATTGATATTTTGCCTGAGATTTTTACTAAGTGCTCCCCATAGCGTAATGTGTATGTGGTAAATTTTGCAGAGCCAAATTTAAAAACCTTCATCTAGAAATTTTAGGTTTCAAGTTCAAAACGGGCAATTTATAATTAGCTTTTTAATTTATTTTTTTTGAAAATATGTTTATTACCAAAATATGCCTATTGCAAAATATTAATCGAATTCCAAAGTGACCAAAGTCAAAAAGTTTACCAATTTTACAAGGGCAACCTCCAAAACTTTCAAAAACAATATTCACAATTTCTAGTAATTTTACAATTTTTTCTTCAAAAATTGCCAAAATTTGGGATTTTGGATTTTCAAGTTTTTTTTTTTTTTTTTTTTTTTTTTTTTTTTTTTTTTTTTCCTCAAAATTCACATACCCATAAAAGCACCTACTCACCGTCCAAATTTTTCTTAAACTTAATACATCATATGTGGTGCTTGTTTTACTATATTGTTGTTTTTAGACCTTCTTCCGTAATATAATGTACATGTTTGGAGTAACAATCATCAAGTTGCCCTTGGCACCATTTAGACAATGCCTCTCGGGCAACGACAAAAAAAAAAGTGTTGAACAAACTTTGATTGTTATGATCTCACAAATGATAAACATCCAACGGTTATAATTCCAACTAGTCCTTTGTATACAAGTTAGGTACAAGATCTTATGCGTCAAAGTCTAAAACAAGAAAAATTTATTTTTCCATTTCCCCATTTCCCAACAGAGGTGAAAAATGGTAGTTTTTAGTTTTGGAGGGTGAGGAAACGCTTGGATTTTTAGGGGTTAAAAGGATTATGGTAGGTATGTTGCGATTGTACATAACCTTGTAGGAGGTTGCAAACTCATCATTGATTAGTTCATTCATGATGCCCAAATTCAAAAAGTGCACTATTCATGATGCCCAAATTCAAAAAGTGCACTATTCATGATGCCCAAAATTCAAAAAGTGCACTACTCATGATGCCCAAATTCAAAAAGTGCACTATTCATGATGCCCAAGTCCAAAAATGTTGTAATCCAATTTCGGGCTGCCCGTTCCAGACCCATGGGCGTTTAAGTGTTAAATGCACGGAAATAGGTGCACACGGAGATAGGTGCACACGGAAATAGGTGTTCTTACCGTGGTTCAGTCAGACCTTGCCAAGTGAACATCACTGACAGTCGGGCGACTCAAAAAGGTCGGAAAAATCCAGAGGCTCCCAACTGAGCAGGCTTATCCACACGCTCACCCCCTCTCTCCCCTTCCTTCAACAAAACAATCACACCGAATCCCAACATTGCTCATTCCATTTCCTCACAATGGTAAGTCGCACAATCAATCAAAGCTCACAAATGCTGACCGATCGCAACACCCACAGTTTCAATGAACCTCGCAACTTGTACTGATTCTCGGAAAGAGCATTAGTTTGTGACATTCATTTTCATTGTCATGGCAGGCAGCGTCGAGGACGACCTGGAGTGCGAGTGCGATCAGACATGGGCAAGTGGAGAGCTCGCTCACAACGAGAACGTCAGTGCGGAATGTTTGCAGAGTCTCGCACTCGTTGTGCAGTAGCAATCGGAGCTTGAAGACGCAGATGCGACGAGCGACTGTTGTTGTTCGCATGGAGGACGCCTCTCAGGGCACTACTGTCACTTCGACCTCTCCTCGCACCGACGATGCAGGTGTGTGGTTACCTGAGAGTGTGATATTATGGAGTCTAATTTTTGCTGCCTTGATTGACATGTGTAAAGAACAGCGTTACTACGGGGTGCCTGTATCTGACTGTTCCTTCGTTCTGGTCGAGGCACCGAAAAGTGGTGTAATCGACAAGAGAGAGTGTGCTATTATGGAGTCGAAATTTCACTGACTCGATTGGCAATAGTGTGATATTATGGAGTTTAGTGTAAAATTAGCATGCTACGGGGTGTGCCTGAACCTGACTGATCGAATCATTCTGGTCGAGGCACCGAAAATTGGTGTAATCGACAAGAGAGAGAGAGTGTGCTATTACGGAGTCTAATTTTCTCTGACTCGATTGGCAATCGTGTGATAATATGGAGTTTGGTTTAAAATCAGCATTGCGACGGGGTGTGCCTGTACGTGACTGATCGAGTCATTCTGGTCGAGGCACCGAAATTAGTGTATCGATCAGAATAGTGTGGTTTCTATGGGATCTGGCACCAGAGTGTGAATTAGAGATCAATGAGAATTTGAATTTAGAGATCAATGTGAATTAAGTAATTATTTTGGGGTAGCTCTACTATCTAAGGCACTAATGTCTACATAGTTATTTTTGCTAGCTAGGTAGTTCTTTCTTCTCCCACCTATTTAATTTCTGCCTGCCTCCTTTCATCTGCTCCTTAGTGACAATTAGTATGGGTACCCTAATTTGAGGTTTTGAAGATCATTTTCAGTTTGGCTTTCTCAATCACGGTGTATGTGGCCAATGTCAGCAATTTAGTGTACTGCTTTTTCAATCAGTGTACGCAGTCAAATGCAACAAGGGTTTCTAGATTGTTGAAATTAGAGAAAATGACTTATTAAAATTAGGGTAGTTTCTGAATAGCATCTAGATTCACACGTTTCGATTCGAAGAATTTTGACTATGGACACAGGAATTCTTTTTTAAGTGGAACCCAGTTTTGAGATTAATACCAAGCAATTAGTAGCTTACTATTCAGATTGTGTCATATTGTGATCTTTAAACTAGTAACAACACTGATTTTTTTGCACTCTCTAGTTTCTTAACTTTGTTATAGGAATATTATGAGTTGATTTGTACATAACCACATGCTTAAGAGGTGCTACTTGGGTCCAATCGCGTGGTCTTGTATTTATTCTTGTCCCTAGTGGTCATGAAGAACCATGATATGAGAGGTTTTGTACCAATTGCAAGTTTAGATCATAATTTGTGAAAGCAATATTTGTATGTTGAGATTGTTTGTTTATTGACAATTTCTCTACTTTAACTTCCTTTTGAACATTATGAATTTAGCTAAATGCAATTTCATGTGTCCTTCTCTTTTGTTCATGGTTTACTAAAATAAGTGTTTTGGTACTTGTGATTTTCAGAATCGCTTAAGCAGGATGAGGGTCCATTACAAAAGGGTCCTGTTGACGTCTCTCAACATGTGGCTCTTTTGAAAAGAGCAGCCAAGACAAAGAAAGTGGCAGCGACAGAGGTGTTTGCTGCGATGCGAGCTATTGAAAAGGCTAAAGTGGACCCTTCCAACTTTTTGCAAGCAGTGGGTGGCATGGAGTCGCCTGGCCGAACATGGATGCTGATCTTTACAGCGGGCAAGGACTTGGTAAGGTGACCATACTTATTATGACTATTTCCTTTGATTCCAACCTAAAAATGTACGTTGATTATAATCATATCTTACGTAAAGCATTTGTCCACACATAGAAATGAATGGACATAGGGACCACCAAATGAGAGCATTCAAGTGTAATTAATTCATCAAGAGGAAAATAATCATACAGGAAGATAAGTTGACAAAGATATTGCAAGATCAATTGATTTTTACTAGAAGATTCGAGAAGCACACTTGCGATATAGCCAAAGCACGAAGATCAAAATGCTCAATCATTGCGACTCTCAATACATACAAGTCAACTAAAATGTTTCTCAACACCGCATATAATTTCAACATCTCATAGAGAAAGTGGAGACGACACATGTCACTAATCATCACAAAATTTAAGATAATATACTAGTTTTTTCAAGACCTCGAACACACAAAAAAATAATTTAAAAATTATACAAAATTTTTAAAGAAGCTTCACCTAATTTTGTGCAAAATGAAAATTTGGCATGTTACATCTTGTTACATTTTTCTCTTTCACCACTTCAATTTTAATGATTTTTCATTCATAGTACATAGATTTTGCTATTTTTAAGTTAAAAAGGATATTTGTAATTTTTATGAGGAATTGGCTAATTGTTTCTTGATCATCTTTTTTACTGCAGGTAAGAGAAGCTCTTAATGGAGGTCCTGGTGGTGGCCAGTATCTGCCTGTCTCTGCCATTCAAAACTTTGATGCACCGGTAAGCACTATCTCTTGTTTTTTTGTACGGGAGGGTTTAGTAGTCCTATACCACTGATGTTATGTTTTGTATGCATATCAGAGTGTTGAATTGACAATCTGTTCATGCCAACCCTAACACAAGTTTGGTTCTCCTCTCCTTTTGTAACATCGAGTGAGTTGTAAGTATAAGTGAAGTATTTCAGAGAGTAATTATAACGACATTAGTATTGATGTGCAATTTATTTATTTTTAAATTTCCTTTGAACCAATCTATTATTATTGGTATATATATTATTGGTTTATTTCACATTCTATGATTAGTTTTATGTTCTTTTGTAATGATGTTACACGTAAGTGACGTAGGATTTGTTTTGGACCATGATTGTGTTTTTGGCAGGCTAGTAGGATAGAGAATGGAGTGTACCTAGGACCTTTGGGAGCACTTGCATTCGAGGGTCGCTTCTCCATGAATAAGCGAATTCTAGCTTTCCTCTTCGACAAAATCAAGATCAAAGTGGGCATTCTTCCGGCATTCACCATCAACATCGGCAAGAAGGAAGACAAAGGGCGTACTCCGGGCAACTCCGATCCTTTCTTCATCTTTTTCTATGCAGACGACGAGATCATCGTTGCCAAGGGACGAGGTGGAGGCTTAGCTTATTGGTGCCGATGCAAGAGAGTCAACTCCTCCGAAGCATTCTGAGTAAATCACTTGTAGATTATGTGGGTTCTAGTCACTTGATCAAATTAGTCGATACAACTATGTGGATGTCACGATTACTCTGTTTCATCAATAATTGTAAAATATGTGTGATGCCACATTCATGTGATTTTGAACAAAGTCATCAAATGTGGGGTAGTGGGAGTAGCAAGAATGTAAAAGGAGCACTAGGAATTGATCTTGGAGTTTGAATTCTCAATCCAATAATTCTTCACATGCCTTTCCTATTGTAGAAGACCACTCTTTTTATTTGAATTTCAGCATACCTTCATGTGAGAAATCAAGCTTTTCTCTAGGTTTTATAAGTCTTCTAAGTATAAGAATTATGTAGACACATACATATAACTCACTTAGGAACAAGAATTTTGAAAAGACCCATGGTAAATTTTCTCTTAAAATTGGATTTTTTCAAGAATTGGCCTCCCATTTTCGGTGCACCTTTTCTACTTCGACTTGAAAAATCATATTATGAAATTGGCCCGGCCCCTTGGTGTGAAGGGGTTGGGAGATATTTGGCTTCTTCGCCAAGCACGAGGGAACATTTCAGCCCTCAGTGTAAAGCGGCCCTTAGGTTCTTCTACCATATGTGTACATTCATTGGACTAAGAAATAAGAGAAATGAAGTTTGCTCTTGTGTATTGGGATAACATAGCTTTGCCACTCACCAACTGCCTTCCCCTCTCTCCATTACATTGCAACCCGAGTTGTCTTATCATACAAAATTCCCAAGTCATTTGTCGGCTATAATTTAGATGAGATGTACATCTAAGACGTCTTCAATATATCTAATGTACATTCTCATCACACCGTTGAAACTCATTCGCCCCCAAGACCCTTAGTATAGCGGGCATGATTCTCAAATACATTAATCTCATATGACTGTAAGTCATTTTTGAACTACTTGAAAATAAATAGAAAACTAAACCCCCTTATTTGGAGTGTGTTCAAGTACAATAAGAATTGTGCCTCAAATAACGCATACACATTAAATAACATAGTCCATAGACCTATACCTCTTAAACGTTGAGGGTCGGATCTTGCATGAACGAGTTTGCTCCTAATATTTTTTTTAGACTTTACTTTAGAAATTTTATTTTGAAAATTTTGATAACATTTGATAAAATTCTTGATGAATTTTTGATAAACTTTTTATAACATTTTGATAGAAATATATACAGTTTTGATAAATTTTGAGTAGAATTTTAATAAATTTTGATAATATTTTGATCGAATTTTGAACACTTATTATTAATAGATAACCTTAAGAACTAAGCTTTGCTTCAGTCTAAGACTTTAATCATCAAGAGAATTTGCAAAAAACATTGAAGGATTATTAGGAAACATTACAAAGTTTGAAGTTGTCGTATATTGGTAGTGACAACTCTTGATTTTTGAGTCTGTATTACTTTGAAGATCAATAAACTTCTTTTTAGTTTTTTTTAACTTCACATGGATTTTGGTCAGATGTGCACTAAGTCAAGAGCTTTGCTTTAACATATTGTGAGCAAATAGAAAAGTCATATACAATTAATGGTGACAATTTTGCATGAGCTTACTTGACTTTGTACAAAAATCTTCCTAACTTATGCGGATCAAATTCAAAGTTTTGAATGGAAAAAGAGAAATCAATAATCACCAAACAATGAAGAAAGTATTCATTGTTTTTATTGTATTTTACTCTGTTTCATATATTTTGTGTTGTATTCTTGACAATTCCAAATATCACACAACTCCCAATTATAATCTCATTGTTGGAAACTCTTCATGTAAACTTTGAGTTCATCCATTGAGAGTACCTCAAGGGTTAAGTTGTAGAGGATGTTATGGAATTTGCTTTGAGGCACCCAAATTGACCCAACTTAGGCCACCTTGGCATTAAAGAATTAGAGCATATTTTCACAAATTTCTTCCATAAACTTTGTTTTGGTAATGATATTTATAGATGAATTTGCTTAACCTTAAAGGTCAGTAAGGCCCAAAATGGGTTGATTTGACTCTAATTAGGCTTCCAATTACCACATTTAGATCTGAAGAAGTTGAAACTTTCTGCAAATTGTAGTTTTTTCCCGTCCCTTGCCCATGACACCATTCATACTTCAAAATCCTTATACTTGAGGAGATATCTAATCTCACATTTTGGAACCACTATTTGTACATGCTAAAACTTGCCCAAAACTGTTGTACATGCTCAATTGTTCTCATAACTGCCAAAAATCAATCAATTACACAAGTTACAAAAATTTACTAGAAATTGAGATTTAACTTTTCTTGAATTTTGTCTCTAGACATGTAAAATAATGATAAGGATCATTGGGAATAGAGTCTGATGATTGTTAACATGCCTTATTTATTGTTGAAAATGGGTCTTTGTATTTAATTTTTACCATTACTTCTATGTGAAAAATCAAGCATTTCTTTTAGAACTTTTAGGTCTAATGAAGATATATTTATATTGATACGTTCCTTACTCACCTAGGAGCAAGAATTTGAAGAGCCTCATGTCAAATTTCTTTCCGGAATTAGTTTCTTGGCCCCCAAAACACTACTTTCACATCACAAAACCAGGAAATATTTTCTCTCAACTTTGAACATTATGATTTTATAAATGGTGAGGGATCCAGATCGACAATTTGGCATACATGTACATGGATAACCTACTTACTAGATCATTTGGTTCTATGATTCAAACTAATTAAAAAGATTGTGCCTTGCATAGAAAAGGACAATCTTGAGGATTTTTGGTAGTTTTGAGGCCACTCACCTTTTGGAGTTGAACTTTTTTTTAATGAAAAAGTGGGCAATATCATTTAAAAGCGCATCTTCTGCAGGGGTTGTTTTGATTATGCATATAGTGAAGTCAGGCCCTCGCTCCGTAAATTAGTCCAAAAATTACATGCCCACACATTAATTGATGCTAAAGAGTTGGACATTAATATTCAGTAGATAGCTCTTACCAAGAGTTTTGTATCATTTGTATTTGTTTTAAATTTGATACCATTTGCTCTAGGAGGCATTAAGGGAGCAATATGTCATTTAATTACATTAATAAGAATTCATACAAACTTCTACAAGCAAAATCATGTTATGTGTGTTTTCCGCAGTTAATTATGCTCAAAATTAGATCAAGTAGAGTTTGTGATACAAACTTCTATATGCATGTCTCTCTTGTGTTTGTGGCCCCTTGGTACCAAGGGTTAGTTTACTATGGTTGAGAGTTCAATAGAGAAATGGAAGTGGGATGATATAAACTCTGCCACACATGTTCATGTAATGTAGTGCCATTTGGTATTGAGAGTTCAATTTTACTATCTTCCAATTGTGAGCTAATCATGCACACAAGTATAGAACAAGCATAGAACAAGTGAAGTAGTGTGTTGAGGTGTTCAAAGACTCAATACAATGTATTGTGGTGATCAAAGTGCTCAAAAAAGATGTTATGTTTGTGATTGTTTGATTATATGTTATAGCTTGTATACATGTAACTATACATTAGATGTACACATGTAACAATATATTATATGTACACATGCAATATTAAATAACTTGTACATGTGTAACTATACCTACCATGTACACATGCATACCAATGAAACCTTGTAGAACCATGGATGGAAATTCCTAAAATCAATCAAATATATTCTCATGTTTTACATTCTTACCATACTTTGCTACACAACTTTTAGTATGCTAATCACCTTTGAACATGCTAATCTTGTACCTACTTTTATGTTCTTGTCTGACATGAGAGTATTACTTATTTAAAACAAAGAACTCGTCTCCACAAAGAAAAACACTATAAGTTTTAGGTCTTGTTTTTGATTAACAATCTCCATTATAGAAAGGACTTATTTTACATCAAATCAAAAATAAACCAAAACCATTCTCAAAACCATTCGCAAACTTTACAATTTCTACACACAACTTTGGGAATATCATTTGAGGTTAGAGTGTCACTTTTCTTTGTCATTCTCCTCAAAAAAGGTTCCATAGAGATTCCAAAGTCACAAAAAGGGTATAACATCTATTTCTTTACGTTTTTTGAAATTGTAAAAAGAAACACTCAAATCCAAATATTCCAATACACCCTACACATGCACCTTCAAGAACATCAATACATTTATGACATACACCTTCCTACTACTTTATTTTGATAGTAGATAAAGTAAATCCTCCTTCAAAGCTATTAGCCTTACGATATTAAGCCACTTGGCTTATACACAAGTAAGGCAATATCAAACAACATAAGCGTATGTGATTGCCCTGTAGAATAACCTATCTAGGCTATTCTAAATACTACAAAATACTTATCCATGACTACTCATATTGGAAGCTCTTCAACGATATGAAACCATCGACATCAAGTTTGTTGTATATCATACCTCCCGTAAATAAGGAGGATATCGGATCTCATAATCATCTTCAATATTATGATACTTTGATGAACAAGACTCCAATATACCCTCTTTCAAACCATCATTGAAATGATTCTCACAAAGCCAAGCAAGGGAGCCATTTTTGTAACATGGAGGACTACCCTCATGAGTTACTTTGTAACGGATGCGATGCAAGCCAAGAGCCTTTGTGAAGTTGATTTCAGACATTTCATGCTTCTTCAAGAACCACTCTGATGAAAAAACTGCACCTTGCTTAAGCACTTCAATGTTCTCCATGCCTTGGATTCTGATGATAGCACTCAAGTCCCATATGAAAACCGCTTCCAAATTAGGTATGGAAATGGATTCCAATCTGGCCAGGTCATCCTCTCTACTTGTGATGTTGTCCCTTACAATCTGCAACCCGCATGCTAGCAATGGCTTTAAATACTCTGTAGTTTCTTCTCCAAGCTTCATAAGCCATATTCTGGTTTTGCCTGGAACGATGTGCTCATGGCCTGGCTTCTCACAAAGTAAACCAAAGCAAACATCCTTCATGCCAGCTTGAAGATCAATGAGCAACTGCCTCACCACCCTTCCATCTTTCATCACGTCTTGGAAGAACACTCCAATCCGAGGTCCTGGGCACACTATGAATTCTTCCTCAATGGCTTTTTCCTCCTTCACAAGCTCTTGCTGCTTCTTTAAACTCTTGTGGAGGGCTATGTATTTTTTTTTTTCATCCTCAGCGGCAGTCTCAATGCTTTGGAGATTTGAGACAATCATCTCCAAGTTTTCAAGCATTTCCAATGGGTCTTCTCGCAATTTGTTTGATGCCAACTTCTTAGTCTTGATTCGTTCTGCCGTCTGAATTGATATCATTCTTTTCTGTTGGTTCACATCTTTGGTTGAATCCAAGCTATCATGACTCTGCTTGGATGTTTGCAATCCATGGAGTGGTGCGTGCACCTCCTTTACAACTTCATCACAACAAAAAATAAAATTTTGTTAGTTTTGTAATTCTCAAAACAAAAAGTTGTAGATGTTCAGAATTGTCAATAATGAAGATCTACTTATCGAAAAGTATCAAATATACAAGCTCAAAACCATGATATTTGTATGAATTCGGATGATCTCAATGAGCTCATCAATCTGGTGTACCTGATCGTGGCAATCTTGATTCGGAACCATGGAAAGATGACAATTCATCTAGCACGACACCAATTAACACCGTTTGAGCATTAATATCTTTGCTCTCCTTCTCCATCAAGACTTTCTTGTAAGCTACATCCAAGTTGTATGCCTTATTATCCATGTAATCTATACAATCCGGATGTATGTCTATTTTACATCCAAAGCAACGATAAAATTGTGAATGTCCTTGGGCAAGACAAATGGCACAATCATAAATCCTTGGTTTATAAACGAGCTGAAGACGATGTGATTCTTCAATCACACAATTTGGATTCGTAGGGCGAATGGCACAAGATAAATGCATCGAAAATGCACATGGTCCACAATGGTAGTGCCATGCACGCTCCTCTATCCCACCATTGCATCGTCCACAAAATGATTTCTTGTTAGGTGGGCATAATCTCACAGTGAGTGGATGTCTATGATTCTTCCACATTTTAGTGTTTTGAAACTTGGTACACATTGCATGCACATCATAATCACATCCTTCACATCGATACACCCATTCACTATCTTGAATGGATTCCTCGCAAAAGCAACATCTTGCTTTGGGACTTCTTTTGTAGTAGTTGTGAGTAAGAAGTTGAAGTCGATGATCATGGAAAAATACGCGAACTTTATCTCTTATCTCTGCACAATGTGGATGTGCATCAAATTGACATGTTGAACAATGATATACTTCTCCATCGATATCTGCTTCGCCGCACATGTTACATTGTGCCCATCCTCCTATGTATGTTGGTTTCGTGAGAAGATCAAGCTTTTGATAGCAAGTACATGAAATAACGGAAACTAGATTGCTTTGCTTGTTGTCATCCTGCTTGTTGCACAACCAGCAGAAACACTTTAATTAGAACTTCACTACATCCAAAACACAAGTCATTTGATCATGTCCTTACCAATTAGTATCTCTATAAAAATGAAAGCGCTTCATTCGTGACTTCCTCTTAGATCAATTTCATCCCATACTATACAACAATAGCTCGTGCACAGACTTTATATTCTGCTACATACCTCGTCATTGACTTGAGCAAATATCACTTTTGGAAGACTCTTAAAATAGCGAAATTCTTCTTCTATCCTTTTAGAAACAAGGCCCATGCTCAATTGTAGTTCCTCGTTACCGATAGTTGGGCGTCTCATTCTATGTTTTAAGGATTCCAATCTTAAACAAATATCCACAAATGTGGGTCGCTTAGATGGAATAATGTTCCAACAACCTCTAAGAAGAGCATACAACTCTTCAGGGCAATTGGTGGGAAGACTTGGTCTCTTTCCATTCATAAGCTCATCATACAAATGTTCCAAGGAATAATACTCCATATCCTCGAATGGTTTTTGAAGTGTCAAAACATGCGCACATGTCATTGCAAAACTAAAAACATCTGCCTTTATCCACATTGCTCTTCCTCTTGACTTCCATCCTTTAGGCTTCAAAACCTCTGGAGCCCTGTACACTCCTGTGCCAATACCAAATTGTGTTATGGAATTGGATTGTTCAATCTCCACCTCCGTTTTCGAGCTCCCATAATCAATTAACTTCACATGCCAATATCCTTCACAATGCATCGAAGATAACTCGTTCACCATCACATTTTGTGGTTTCAAATCACGGTGAGCTATGCCTTGATCATGCAGGTAACACATTCCTCGTGCCATCTGCCACATGATATCTATTGTTACATCAAGAGAAAAGGACACACCTCTCTGATCTTCAATCAATTTGAAAAGACTCTTCTCCATAAGCTCCATTGCAATAAATCGAGACTTCTTCTCTTTCCCCCAACAAAGGAATTGAATAATGTTAGGATGCTTCAAATGTGCCATAATTGCAGCTTCTTTCATAAACATCTTTTCAAGTCCTTCTCCTTCTCCATGAAATTGCTTCTTGAAGCAATGTATGTCATGCCATGTAAGTTTCCACCCGCTTACATGTGATGACCCCGCTCCTGGAATAAATGAAGCGTTTCCCCACGTCCCAGGGTGCTCACCTTCCATATCCCACATAATTGCTGTGCACTTCTCCATCTGACTAGCGAGAGACTGCTCAGAAGCCCATTGCATTTTCAACAACAAATACCGGGCAAGACTTTGAGCGAGAGGTAATTCCTTCGGAGTGGGACAATACTCACTTCCCATGCTTTCATGGTCACCAACAAGTTTCTCAAGAAGTGATGAGAGGTCTTCTTCATCCTTTCGAACATCATCAACACGTGCGGGCTCAAACATGGTAGATTTCCGAACATCATCAGCCAATGCCTCAAATACGCTTTTAAGAATTCCCCTCTTATAAGTCACCTCCTCGTATAACAAATGGTAACATAGGCTTAATTCCAACAAAATCTCTCGGAACGCATTCTCATTTCGCCACTGAAATATTGCAGCACGCCACCATGCTCTCTCCCCACAATTTGTTACGAGCATTGTTGCCTTCTCAGAGCATCGATAAAAGTCTTGCAGCGCCGGTGCCAAGTGCTGATCTGGTAACTTGGTACCTTCAACAAGCGAGTGGATGTTCTTGTGCATCTCTCTCAGTTTTTTTGTTAGATCCTCGCACTGTCTCCGGTTGAGCAAATATCTTCTACGATCGTCGTCGCCATATTTCATTTGCTCGAATGTTCGCTTCCTCTCCGACTTGGTACCGCGATTCTTCATCAAGACATTTATAAGGCGATCCATGTCGATGATGCTTTTCAATGAGGCTCTCGACACTGGCACTGCCACATTCAATCTCAATCAACTCTCGTATTCGGTAGCTTCATAAACTAGGTGACTACCTCATAATTTAGTGCATAACATGCCTTTTCATAATGATTTTGAAATCTCCATCATACACTGGCTACAGGGGCATCGGTTGAAATCGTTACCAAATTATTCAGTACGCAACCTTTTCTAAAGCACGGAGAAGAGCCTACATTTGAATATTGTTCTGTATGTTCCATGTACATCGCATCTACGACTGAAAGATTTAAACTATGTAGGAAGTGGACCATGAGTGCACGGTTTACTGACAAGGTACTTATCATATTCTTCATCTCCGGCGACCTTCCGAACAGAGCAACCATGACATGAAGAACTGTTTCTTACGACAGAAGTCTATGTGTACTGCACAATTGTGTTTTAAATGCTCCGAAATTCAGCTATATTATTTGACGGTTGAATATTTTTAGTCTGACCCCATTACCATCTCGGGCATCTAACCTGTACACGTGCACACCCGACCTAAGTTGTAAAGAATATTATAAGAGGGTTACAACACTACCGACTTCGTCAAATAAATGTGTTGGTCCATTCGTTTAACAAAAAAGATCCTAGCCAACATTATTCTTTTTCCGGAAAGGAGTGCAACTTCTTTCAGAACCACATTGACATGGAAGAGGATGTTCTAGTCATACTCACAGGGAAATACCGCTTCCGGCCTTTCTTCCAGATAATAACCAGACTTGGAATAGTATCAAATGTCGACTTCGTTCACGACCTTCCAGATTCTTCAATGTCTGAAAGCCAAATAAACTTCGCACCGTTCTCGTAATGACACTGTGATCGATAAGCGCACCAAAGAATGATCAATAACTGTTGAAAGTCACGAGTGTTGCACATAATCGGCCATAACTTCTCAGTGCATCAGTCAACGCCCAACTTCGTCATCGACCTTCAATTAGATACTTCACCGCTGGAGTGCCGAATAAGCTTCGTGCCGTGCCCGTTCTGAAGACGCTTCAGAAAATAGCTCGACAAGAAAGCTGACGAATGAACAATAACCTGTAACAGCCCCAAGTGATGCCGATAGCCGGTTACAATCTCTATCACTAGATCACCGATTTTCAAGCAGCAATTGACGCCCGACTCCGTTTAAGACCTTCGAGATACCTCACTGCCAGAACGTCACGTACACTAAACACCGTGCTGGTAATGATAGAACTCAACAACCTAGTCGAAGAACGTACAATAACTAGTCAGACACCATCATTAATGTGGGAAGCAATCGGTTACAAGTTCTGTTTCAGAAACTCACCAAATAAGTCGTATTACGACCTTCAAAATCGTATTACGACACTTCGATAACGACCTTCAAAATACTTCACTTCCAGAATGCCGCATCAACTTCCCACCGTGCCCCTAGAAAAAAATCTCGATAAGCCAGTCGAAGAATGAACCTTATCAAGCCACAGTCACGAGTGCCGTGAATGGAAACGATACGAAGACTTTACTACACCTCCACAGTCTGACTTATGCCAAGATAGCCTTCGGCGACGGGCTCTCTGCGAGATGGAGAAGTATCACCGGTCCAGTCGCTCGGAAACGCAACAACCGGACTCAGAGTTCTGCTCAGGAGTGATGCTTCTGCGCCATCAGCTTGTGTAACGTCTCACCACCAAGCAGTTCCGGTCCAGCGAGCTCCAAGCAAATTCCGGAAAACACTGTGTAACACGAGGAATCGGTAAGAACACAGTTAGATTCATTGCTGCAAATCAGGTAAGGTATCTTTAGGCTCCGGCATCATCAGCGCAAGAGAACAAGGGGAAAAGACAAGTACCCAGCTCACTGTTCAGGATGCTTCTTCCAAGTGGGAGCCGAGGTGACTAGAAGTCGTCGTTGCTGGGTCCAAGCATGCCGTATTTCACTCTTTTCTCCAGTGCCGAGTATATACGGTACAGTACTGTTGTGAGTCAGAAACGTGGAGCACTGGAATTGGTAAGAGCACTGTTGCATGAGGAACGCATGTGGACTCTGGCATCATCAACCTTTAAGGTATTGTAAAATGACAAATTGTCAATAATGGCTTATTGGACCTCCTACACTTAATAGGTAGGTTAGTGTTGGAAACACTAATAGCAGACAGAAATGTTGAATGTCAATTGTCTTCATGGTGTAAGGACACTAAATGTCAACTCTAACAATATTTGTATAAATTAGTAACTCCAAATATTTACATGTGCACATTTAGTGTAGATGATATTTGTGGATCTTGGAATGAAGAATTGGAGGAAAATTGTAACAACCTCATGAAAAGACACAATTTACACAATTTGCAAAATCTGGACATATAAACTTAACCTTGTCAATGCCAAATTCGAGAACTTCAATTTAGATCTAATAACTTTCACAATACAGCCATGCAAAAGAGAAGCCTCGAACGAGACAGAGAAGAGAAAATCAAGGAAGACAAAAGACAACAGCTTAAAACCTTTGAACTCCGACAAGAGAGCCAAGAAACTCGGAGGCTCGATTCTTAAACTTCAACCAGAATTATTATGTATGCAGCCTTTTCTAAAAGCACAAAGAAGAGCCCAGAATTGAGTATTATTCTATGTGTTCTATGGACATCGCACCTGCAGCTGAATGGTTCTGGTTATGTAGGAAGTAGACCATGAATATAGGGTTTACCAAGGTAGTACATTTTATATTCTCTCTCTGGCAACCTTCTTATCTGAGCAACCATGACAGGCCACACTTTAAGCGATGTGCTACACCGATGTGTTTTAAATGGTACAAAATTCAGCCATTCAAACAAGGCTTTATATACCCAAAGTCTGACTCAAGTAACATTCAGATATTAACCTGTTTCTACACTCGGCCTAATAAAGTTGTTAAAGAAAGAACAAGAGGGTTACAATACAACCGACTTCAATAAACTATGTGTTACTCCATCTGTTCATCAGAAAAGATCCCGGACACCATTATTCCTTATCCGAAAAGGAGTGCAACAACTTCTTTCAGACAACATTAACAAGGAAGAGGATGTGCTAGTCATACTCACAGGAAGATACTGCTTCCGGCCTTTCTTTCAGATGATCACCAGACTCGGAATAGTATCGAATGTCAACTTCGTTCACGACCTTCCAGATTCTTCAATGCCTGAAAGCCAAATAAACTTCGCACCGTTCTTGTAATGACACTGATCGATAAACCAACCGAAGAATGAACAATAATGGTTGACAATCACCAGTGTTGCATGTAATCGGCCATAACTTCTCAGTGCATCAGTCAACGCCCAGCTTCGTTATCGACCTACAAGATACTTCACCGCTGGAGTGCCAAATAAGCGTCGTGCTGTGCCCGTTCTGAAGACGCTTCAGAAAAAAGCTCGACAAGAAAGCTGACGAATGACAATAACCTGTAACAGCCACGAATGATGCCGATAGCGGTTACATTCTCTTTCACTAGATCACCAATTTTCAAGAAGCAATTAACGCCCGACTCCGTTGAAAACCTTCGAGATACCTCACTGCCAGAACGTCACGTACACTAAACACCATGCTGGTAATGACAGAACTCAACAAGCTAATCGAAGAATGTACATTGACACCATCATTAGTGTGGGAAGCAATTCGCTACAAGTTCTCTTTCAAAAACTCACCAAATAAATCGATAACAACCTTCAAAATACTTCACTTCCAGAATGCCGCATCAACTTCCCACCGTGCCCGTAGAGACAAGACTCGATAAGCCGGTCGACGAATGAACCCTAACAAGCCACAGTCACGAGTGCCCTGAATGAAAACGATACAAAAACTTTACTACCCCTCCACAGTCTAGATCTAACTCATGCCAAGATAGCCTTCGACAACGGGCGCTCCGCGAGACGGAGCAGTATCACCGGTTCAGTCGCTCGGAAGGTGGATACTGTAGTCGAAAACGCAACAACTGGAATCAGACCTCTGCTCAGGAGCGATGCTTCTGCGCCATCAGCTTGTGAAACGTCTCACCACCAAGCAGTTCCTGTCCAGAGAGCTCGAAGCATATTCGAGAAAACACTGTGCAACACGAGGAATCGGTAAGAACACAGTTGGATCCATTGCTGCAAATCAGGGGAAGGTATCTAGGCTCCGGCCCTCCGGCATCATCAGCGCGCAAGAGAACAAGGAGAAAAGACAAGTAATGTACCCAGCTCACTGTTCAGGATGCTTCTTCTAAGTGGGAGCAGAGGTGACGAGAAGTCGTCGTTGCTGGGTTCAAGCATGCCGTATCTTACTCTTTTCTCCAGTGCCGAGTAAATGCGGTATAGTACTGTTTTGAATCAGAAAACGTGGAGCACTGGAATTGGTAAGAGCACTGTTGGATCAGGAAGGTACGTAGACTCCGGCATCACCAACGTGGAAGGTATTCTACGATGACAAATTGTCAAAAATGGTTTATTAGACCTACTACACTAAATAGGTAGATAGTGTTGGAAATAGGAGGATGACCACGTAAATTGAAGTCCCCAAAGTATGCTAAAGTATCCAAAGTAGATTATGATTCAATTTCTCTTATGTTATACTTGAGTAGAAAACAAATGCCTTGACTTAGCTACAATCTATGAGACCATAAGGCTCAAAATCATTGATTGGGTTGGTATACATTTATCTAGTTACCCCATATTGTTCTTTGAAACGGAAAGTAAGTATTTACAATTTTGGGTAGCCTATATGAAGAGGTTAAAAGTAATATTTGTGCCTACAATTTTGACCAAGTTTCCCTTATACTCCAAAGTGTATGTCGTAAATCTTTCAAAGCCTAATTCCAAATTTAAAACCTTTATCTAGAAATTTTACGTTTCAAGTCCAAAAAGGGAAGTTTTAGTTAAGTATCCTTTTGAAATTTATTTCTAGAAATATGCTCATAATAAATAACTACTTACCGTCTCAACTGACCCTCGTCAAAAAAATTATCAACGTTACGAGGGCATCCTTCAAAAAGTTCAAGACCAATCTTCAGAGTGTTGAAAAAAACATGGAAGACAAACTTTGGTGTTTTAATCTCTCAAATGGTATTTAAACAGTCAATGGAGATTTTTTGAAATAGCAACTAAAGATAATCTTAGGTGGAGGATCTTACAGACCTTGGAATTTTAAAAAATAAATAAATAAATAAATTGGTATACACCCTCGAGAGTGCAAAGAGGTAGAGAATCTAGTTTTGTCGTTCCAGGCGGTTAAAGGAGAATGAAGAGGGGGGGGGTAAAAGAGATAAAGATGACAATTTACAGTAGGAAATTGAGCTTAACCTTGTCTTTGTTTAAATTCACTTTACACTACAAGAAGTGATCAAGCCACTTCAAATTAACCTTGTCTTTTTATTTTGCACAAGTCCTTACCTGTATCCTCCGAATACGGACATCAAGAAAGTTTAGATTGAAATTTATAAAATGTGTAAAATTTTCAGACCTAGGTATAAATATAAATACAAAGTTGGAGGTTTTTGATGATGTTGAAATTATTGAATATGCAATCAATATGCAAGTTCCCTACTATCGGTTCTCCATGTTGTTTGAGATTTATAGCATGTCTTCCGTTCCGGTCTTTTTGGTTCCCCATGTTTTTAAGATTTGTAGTATGTCCTCCCTTCCCTCATTCCATTGTTCCTGTCCTCTATTATGGTTCCTCATTTTTCATTTTTTTCTTATTGGTTCCCTACCTCCAAACTCTTGTTCATGGATCCCATCTTTTGTTCCCATTTCTCCATCCCCCGACTTCCCTTATTGATTTCCATCATTTGTTCCCAGTTCACATCATTCATTCGTAGTTCCCATCACTCATTCCTAGTTCATTATTTGTTCCTGGTTCCCATCCTTCGTTCCAAGGACCCATCCTTTGTTCCCTGTTCCTAGTTCTCTTTATCTCCCCTCCACTTCTTCTTTGCTCCCATTTTCATGTTTCATATTCCTTGTCCCTTTGCTTCTTTCTTATATTCTTAACCCTTAAACGCCCAAGCAAGCCCGAGGGGCTTGATTCCTTGAAGAGAATCTTCCTTGTAGCTCACTGTACTCAACTTTTCACTTATATTTTGATGTCAAACTGGTCACCGTCATTATGATGCATTCAAAAGTGAAATTTTACAATTCAAATTACAATTTGTATGAATGATTTTGTGCTTGAAAGGATTGTGGTACGTAGGTTGGGGTTGTACATAACCTCCTAGGAGGTTGCAAGCTCATCATTGATTGGTCCATTCATGATGCCCAAGTTCAAAAAGTGCACTCTTTATGATGCCCAAGTCCAAAAGATGTTGTGATCCAATTTTGGGCTGCCCAGTTTAGACCCCATGGGCGTTTAAGGGTTAAGATCTAGTAAACTCTTAGTAAAAATCAAATACCACTTACGAAAAATCTTCAAAATTTTTAAAAATCTTCATACCATGTATACATGACCAAATGATGATCACCATGACCATGACCATGCATTGCCAAGGACGAACAGAAAAACAAATCCCAAACCATGTTCTTTTATATATAGAGATGCTCACGGCTCTTGACCAAGAGCCATGACCATAAAATAATATAATTTGTTGATCATGGTTCTTGGTACATAGTGTACAGTGCCCATAAGGCTGCTTTATATGACAAAAAAGAAGCCTTTGGCTAAACTCCACTTGGGCCATAGCTTATGTTTGAAAGGTCAATCCTTGAGAAGTTATGGTCTTTAGGTGTGTTTCACGGAAAACTTTAAGCTTTTATCAGAACGCTTTTTCTTGAATGATCTAAAATTATCTGTATATATATAAATATATAAAAGAGAATTGGGCAATCCTTCCTACCCACCAACGTACCAACCTACCAACATACAAACCTACCAACCTACCAACATACAAACCTACCAACCTACCAACATACAAACCTACCAACCTACCAACATACAAACCTACCAACCTACCAACATACAAACCTACCAACCTACCAACATACAAACCTACCAACCTACCAACATACAAACCTACCAACCTACCAACATACAAACCTACCAACCTACCAACATACAAACCTACCAACCTACCAACATACAAACCTACCAACCTACCAACATACAAACCTACCAACCTACCAACATACAAACCTACCAACCTACCAACATACAAACCTACCAACCTACCAACCTACCAACCTACCAACCTACCAACCTACCAACCTACCTTCTTTTATGTTTTTTGAGTTATGTAAAAAAAAAAAAAAAAAAAAAAAAAAAAAAAAAAACATATATAAAAGTAATAAACACAATAATGTTTGAGGAAATGGTAGGCACATGATACTCTTGTAAAAGTACCATGTAAAGGGCTTCTATCAATCAATAATTGATTGTGAGTTTTTGTGGTCAATTGCCCCTTAGATTAGGCCCACCTCTTGAAGTTGGCCTAAATATAATTCCCGAGGCCCTTATTATTGAGCACTTTTCTTGCCCAAGAGGACCAAAATATTGTGCACGTCATTCCTTCCTCCTCTTCTAGTTTGGGTTAGAAAAGTCAAGGGTGCGGGAGAAGCCTTCAAGATGTCTAATTCTTGTGGTATTGAAAACTCTCCATTAATTTTGCAAGCCTAAGTGCAATGTTGATGTACAATCCTGCATTTTGAGTAGAACAAGCTCGTTGAGGGCTCATAATACCATTTTGGTAGCAAATTTCATACAAGGCTTTTCACATTCTATGCAATTTTCACCACACAAAGTAGACTTGATTTGGGACCCAATTCAAATGATTTTGTTCAGAAACCGAGTTTGGATGAAGAAGTTATTTGGCTCTTCAAATTTTCAACCCTTTTTCCAAAATGTACAGGATGAAGAGATGATAGGATTTAAATATTATGATTAAATGTGTACATGCATTCGTGATATAAAGCTTCACACTCCTTGTTGGGGAAGCAAAGCTTTGCCACTTTATAGTTGCCTTCCCTCCTCGCAATCACATTGCAACTCATACAACGTCATGTGCACCACAATTCAAATGACATCCAAAGTCAAGTGTAATTGCATCTTATACACCCATTTCTATCCTAAGGTAGTATTAGACAAAATTCCTATTCATTTGTCAGAGTGACACAATTTATTTGACATGGTACACTTTATATATTGAAGACATCTTAGATGTACATCTCATCTAAATTGTATGTGACAAATAAACTAGGAATTTTGTGTGACAAGATAACCTTGCCCCAAGGCCCTTTATCCTTAACTGCCCAAGTAAGCCAAGCAGACTTGATTTTTAAGATTATGAGTGTAAATCTTTCTTAAACTACATCAATACATATCGAAATGTACTACCCTCATATTTAGAGTGCGTTCCGTTACAATTACAACAAGGCTTCAAGCAATGCATACACATCAAATTGCATAGCATTAGAGAAAATTTGGGGTGTGAGGAAGGCCAGTACTTTTGGCTCGAAAATCAATAAATTTTTTTCGATAAATGCTGAAATTACATATAAATGGTAATCGACCCGAGTTCACATCAAACGCCCGCCAATGGGGAAGAAGCGGCATGGCCTTGGTGGCAACGTGGTGGGCCTAGTTGACCACCGGATTGAAGGATGTGGCGATTAAGAAGGACCGAATTCATGAGTGGCGGCCGAGGTGGCAACGGGCCGTGCTTGCCGCACGAGTACCGGCGACAATGAATGCTCAATAAAATAACGATGCTTTAAACTATTTTATGCCCACCTCGTAGTACCACAACAATGTAAATGTAAACGTGAAAAAGGTTTTACTCGTTGGAAAACGGAATCCACTACCTTAAATCAACGTCACCGGCGTTGTACAGGGTGATGGGGAAGTCCTTTTGGGTTGACTTCACATTCCACGTGGACATGCCAATTATAATTGTGCACAAGTAGAATAGCTTCCCGCCAAATGAGTTGGCTACATTCATGTTGCTCCTAGTTTGCATGGCATAATGTTGAGCGAGTGCGAGTCAAATGCTCTCCCGCCAAATGAGTTGGCCTCTTTCGTGTTTCCACCAAGTGAGTTGGTTTCGTTGTGGCCTAGGGATATCATGGCACTTCTGCATGTTTCCAACAGAGGTCAAGGAGTTTAGAGTAGAGTTGAGCGTAGTTTTGCTCCACATTTATGCATTAGCTTTAGCTGTGTATTGCCTAGACTTGCTCATGTGAACATGAAAGGTGTTCGAAGTTAGCTTAGTGGTACTACGAACAGTCATAGCAACTCTGGATGTTTCCAACAGGGGTCAAGCCGTCAAGGTTGTCAGTCTTGTTTTATAGCTTCAGGTCTTGAGCGGTGATTTACTTATGCGGTGAAAACAGGAGTTCGAAGTGAGTGTAGTTGTGGCCTAGGGACAGTTATGGCACTTCTGGATGTAACCAATAGAGATCAAGGTAGTAAGTCCTATTCAGTAGCTTTAGCTCTAGAGCGTAGATTTGCTCCTGTGGTGAGGAAAGGAGTTCGAATTGACGAACAAGTGCCGAAATCACAATTTCCAGCCTTGAGAGATTCTGGAGCCACCAACATTGACCTGTGGGTGGATGGTAATTTGTATCCATCACATCCACACACTAGAAAGCCACCTGAGTTTCATAGTGTGAAGTCACTTCTAGAATTTGTATGTCACGGAGAATCTGGCCTATTAGGATATGCTAAGAAACTTGTTAATACAAATGATGTTGTGAAGGGCTTGGAGTGTGAATTGAGGAAAACACGCGCCTCTATTGCACTCTTGAGGCATGATGTTGATGTTGCTAATGAAAGGTGTACCCTATGTTCGGAGGAACTTCTTGGAAGTAGTAGAGAAGAGATTGCAACATTGAAGAGTGAATCTGACGTTTTGAGATTTCGATGTTCTTCGCTAGAGCAAGAATTAAAGAATAGCACAGAATCTCATGCGGTTAGCCTTGCAGTAGCATTCGATGAGGGACGACAAGCTGCAGATGAAGAGTTGGTTAGACTAAATCATGATCTTGAAGTAGCGAAGAAGGCGTTACTCAAGCTTCAGAGGAAGTTAGAGAGGATAGTGAACACTCCAGTAGGTACGCAAGTTAGAGCATCGAAGGGTCTGTCTGCTTTAGCGAAGTGTGGAGGCGCAGCCAAAGCGCGTATTGCAAAGATCCGAAGCTTGTTACAACCGGCTGTTGTTCAATCTGTGCATGTTGGAAACAAGACGTCGAATGGGAGGAAACGCTTGTGTGGTGGCAAGGATACACAAGATGAGACCGGGCAAGCACTTGGACGATTACTATCACAAGGAGAGACATGGGCATTCTTTGTCGAACCGCATGAAAGCAGTTTTTTGCCACTAGGATGACAAACTACTACCTCAACGAAATTGGGGAAGAATTGGGAAATGAAGGTATATTGGCGGCATGTGATATGACTGGAGTATCTCAGAAGGGATATGGTGAGATTTACAAAACAATCAAGGGGCGAGTGCACCTTGTTGACAAGCGCTTGAAGCCAACATTTTTACCAAACCCGCACAAGGTATCAGATGAATCCACCCCATTTTATGATTCTTCTTACATTGTCTTCAAAATCAGTATTATTTACTGATGGGTTGAAAACAAACTTCAAGTAGATCTACTTTGCCAACATGCTAACATATGTCTTCTATCAGGTAAGTTTGTTGCGACGAGAGCTGAATTCAAAGTTGATGGATCTTGTTGGTGACTACTACTACATCGAAAGTACATTGGAGATTCAATCAAATGCTCCAATGACAAGTACAAAAGAGAAGAAGAGGAAAGCAGAGATAAGTCGGGTTGTCTTGACAGCAAAGAATTCTTTGTTTGTTGATATTGAACACGTGCAAAGGACTATGGTGAAGTTGTACGGTTTTACCACGGAAGGTAATTAACTTCTACGAAAAATTAAAGAATTTAGCGTGATAGAGTTGAATGAGATGTCTTGCAGAATGGTTAATGGGTTTGTAGATATTAACTCCAACAATCTGTTTGAATTCACAGAAGTTGGAAACAAGCCGCTGGTGTTCGTGTTGAAGATGGATGAAGCGGAGATTATGCATGGAAGGAAGTTTGAAAGGGTTAGCATAACCCTCATGAATCGTGCGTTAGACACTAGCATTCAGAAAACTGACGATAGGTATTTCTCATTCCAATCTGAAACAGAGATATGGCCTATTGCGTGCTTTGAGGTTGCGAAGGAGTCCCACGAAGTGCTTCAGTGGGTGTTCCAACAAACACAATTCCGTGCAGTGATCAAAGCACAAGATGAAGGTCAAGTACTTACAGTGGAGGGTGTTGGAACCTTCCAAGTCGAGTGGCATTTGTCTGCGGACATGAAAACAATCAAATGTTTGTACGAGTTGAAACATGGAGCCAATGCCAAACATTCATGTATTTATTGCAATCAAGAGCGGACGAAACCTGTGGTGGGATCAGCTGGAAGTGTTACTTTGGAGGCTAAACGAAGGAAACATACATGGCATGGAGGTTTATTTGCTAGTAACGTACACTGTCAACCATTGTCCATTAGCAGAGAGTTACGGTGGAAGCCTATTCTACCAATCCCACTTGAGAGAGTACATATCTGCACTCTACATGCGTTGACGAGAATCATGGAGAAGATTCTTCATCTGCATTTCATTTTCATTTGGACTATGACAAATGAGGCCCGTCAAGAAGTTGCCATAGAGAACATGGAGAAGAGCTTGTCAGCAGCTGGACTTCATGGTGGCAACGTCCGCATTATGAAGGATCCAAAGCTCGGTGGTTTCCGGCATTCCATTCCTCAAACCCTCCCCGAGTAGCGTGGCTAGATCGGGGATGTTCCAACCATCTACTTGGTCAGGAGAAGATCGGGTTTGGAAGGATGTCCTCCGCTCAGAAAACAACACCCTCGACCAAGGTACGCAGTATTTGGACAGAGTCGAAATGTGGCAAGCGTTGGAAACAATATTGCCATATCTTGTGGGCCTTTCTTTAGATCAACAACAAATCGATACTTTTAGAGGAAAAATTAAGAAGTGGGGAGAGCTCTATGTGGAGTGCTTTGGAGAAAACCATGTCACTTATTATATGGTGAGTTTCCACTTTTGCATACTTCTGTAATTTTTGGTTAATAAGCCTACTGCCATCTGGGCATATCTACATGTTTGAATTCTCCCACTAATTTCTCTTATTATTGGCTTTGCAAAGATAACCTTGTGCGGCATGGTCCTTGGTTTGTGAAACATACGGTAGCCTTCTTGCATGCGGAACAATCAAGGCATGGAAAAGTCACATCATGCAAAGAAAAGGCGGCTAATCAACACCATACTCAACATGGTGGTACTAAAGACAGAAACAAGTGCTATTGTTCGTGCATGCAAAGATCTTGGTATAGAAATATTCAGCACAGGTTTGCTAAGCAAGAACAATTGCAAGCAACATGCAACGTCAGATCACAAGAAAATCAAGCAGCGTCGACAGCTCTAATGGAGAAGAAGAGGATAGCCTATAACGCAAGTAATGCAATGGAGGCAGCTAGAAAGTGGAGGGAAGATAGAATACGAGTAGGTAAAGCTTGGGTGAGAGAAGTTGAACGCGAGGATGTTTCCAACACGCCTGTCATAGTCTAACTGTACAAATAGTGGTGACGTTGAGCACTTTAGAATGTTCGCAACGTAGATAAGGTGCGTCCCTCATTTCTGTATTACTCCATTGCCGCATCTTCACCGGGATTTGGGATCGCTTCCTCTGTAACGATTGTCTTGTTGGCTGCATGTCATTATGCAATTGCTTACAACTCACATTCACTATTCAATTCAAAATAACTCCAAAAAAATGTATCGCCATTCAAATGATCTCACCTAGTTTTTCGGCAGCTACATCCTGCAACCTTGTCATCATGTTGGAAACGTCCTTCTCCATCCAGGAAGTAAGAGGGTATCCAAATTGAGCCATCCAAGCACCACTGAACTTATCTTCGCAACGTGGGCAACCGTATTTTTGATCCGCCAACAGCTGGGCAATGCATACGGGGTGGTACTCACACCCGCAAGAAGCAATTATCACAGCACGCGCTACAAAACCTTGTTTTTGCGGCCCGCACACAACTTCGGTTGTGTTCTCCACATAGCGAGGACGGACGTGCACTGTTGGATACATGAATGGAGCCCTCGGACGGAGCACGAAGGAAGGAGTTTTGAGCCTCGTACCTTCTCCTCGGATTCCACAACAAAGAAACGTTGCGCATTTCTAAAGTGCGTTTTGACAGTGCCAACGACCCCCCTTCAATAGATTTTATTGAAGCTTTTGCGTGCTCTTCAGCCTCCGACATTGTGATCAATTTCTCCAATGTCTGTCGTTCCTGCAACAGCTTGTGCATAGACAACGCGCTCGCGCTCGTGCCTTCGCAACTTGGAGAAATAGGGTTAGAATGTATCCCTGAGGCATACCGGACCTCCAATTCTTCTCGGTCTTTAGCACAAGTGACAAGTGCCTCCTTTGATTCCGCCAAGGACCTCAAAATACCCTCGTGCGCGGCAGTTGCTTTGTCCCTGAGTTGGCGATAATCCAACAATTCTGCTTCTGCCTCCGCAAGCGCTTTCGAATTGTGCCGTGTTGGAGAACCTGTCCTCGTCCTCTTACGCCCGGTGGTAGTCGTGTAGAAATGGCCCATAATAGCGCACAAGTGCGCAAGTTGCTCCCTGATCGCAACAGGTCCCAGTTTGTGGCGGTTATGTTTCTTCTGGCTTATTCGAGTGTTGCGCCTTTTGATCGCTTCTGACACCCAGTCAATTTCCAGGTTGTGCACGAATGTGGCATAGCAAGCGCGTAAGAACCTCAAAGAAAATTGGTCATTGGAAATAGAGCCACCATACACGAGCTTGTGGTGTTCAAAAAATTGTTTTGCTTGGATTTTGTCAAGACACAAGCTGATAGGAAACCTGTATAGATCGGTGCCTGTCTTCCATTTCTCTCTGATCTCCTCCTCAGTGACTTGCGTTAGGTTTGCAACTTCATCCACGGGTGTTCCACGAGGGCACAATCCCGCAACAATCGTGAAGAATCGCGCATCGTAAACACCGTGCCTTCCTTGAAGCACGGGGGCAGCAGCGGTTATCAACTGCTTCAGTTCTTCAGGAATTCCATCCAGTGGGATCGGCTCTTGAAACTCATCTTCTCCGGACAACGTCTTCTCTACTCCGCCAGGGCTCTCACTCTCTTCAGGCACATGCTTCGTTTCCACCTCCGGGGACTCTCTGTGATCTCCCGAATTCCTCCTGCAAGCACGAGCCGGTTGTCTGGACATGTTGGAAACAGATAGCGAGTACTACGTATTCAGTATGAGGCTACTACGTATTCTACAACGTACTCTGAAAGGCTAGAAGAAAACTTAGAGAAAGAAAAAACATTGGTACCACTCCGTAGGAGGAGTTGGTACTTGTTGGTTTGAGGTGAATCATAACACTCAAGTTGATGATGTCAACTTCATCATGTAACTTGCTCAAAGCTTCTAATCCATCAGTTCGTTAGAAGTGATGATTGCTTTCCTTTTGGAATTACGTCAAAGCCTCACATCAGTTTATCACATATGATAATTACTTTGCAATGAGTAACTTGCAACTCACTTGGTTGTTGCCATCAATGTTTTTTTCAACAATCCTTCAAAATCAATGAATTTGATTCACTGATGATCCTAATCAAATACCCAAATATCTCACAGGGCAAGTAATCGAGCACCGAAGCAATCGAGCACCTAAGTAATCGAGCACCCCGAGGTTCCCACGTGCAAAAATTTTAATTAAACTATGCACCATTGCAGTTTGTTTCCATCGACTGCGTCAGTGTCTCCCTCCGTTTCGATGGCCGCTTGTTTTTGCCACCTCCGAGTCTCAGACGTCGATCGCTGCCGTGTGCCCGTGTCGCTGCCGTGTTAGTAGTTGCGGTGTTAGTGTCGTTTCCGTGCTAGTGCCGCTGCGGTGTAGAGTGTGTGTAGAGCTTCGTTGCAATTTGCTGTAGGTGCGACGCTTAGAGCTTCTGTAGTTTTCGGCAGCTTAGGGTTTGTTTGCGGTAGATAGTTTCCAACACGTCGTGAGCGATGCTGTATGTTTCCCGAAGTGTCGCTGTAAGCTTGTGTTTAGGGGCGCTGTGAGCTTGTTTTTAGGGTCGCTGTGTCGCTGTGAGCTTGTGTCGCTGCGAGCTTGTGTCGCTGTGAGCTTGTCTTCCAGTTTAGGTTTATCGCTTGTGTGTGGTTTATCGAACTTGTAGCGGTTTCCAACATGGCCTCCGCCCCCACAGGCCGTAGCAGTAGGAGTCTCGTCAAAGGCAAAGCTGCTCTGAAAGAGGAGCGGGAGGAGTCTCCTAGCAAGAAAGATAACTGGGTCATTCCGGTTCCCAAACAGTTGTCATGGGAGGAGCCCTTCGATTTAGAGGGGTTTCCTCCTCTCCTTCTTGAAAACTTCTTGAGTCGGCACCGTGCTTGTTAGGAAGAGAGAATGTTTGTTTACGATGAGGACTTTTTCATCGCATTTGTGGGTCATGTGCAAAGAAGGAGTCTTGCCGAAAGATGTGACCGACGCCATGGTCCCGATAAGTGTGTATGGCGCCTGGTGGGAGAGAGGGACGGGTGTCAACAAGTCGAGGTACTTCTTGGAGAAGTGCACGAAGGAGATGCATAAGATCGCGTATGTGAAGATGTACCAGCGTGTTTACAACGAGCCTCCTGACAACAAAGCCTTCAGCCAGACCTTCTTACGGGCGTGCGTGTACTACTTCAACTTCGATGGAAAGGGTGGCAAGAATCCGGTGAATTGGGCCGGACAAGCTGCAAAGGTGATCACCGATCGAGATGCCCATGCGAAGAACAATCCCCTGAAGTTGGGCCCTCCCGCATTGAAGCTGCAACTTGTACACATCATCGACGACTATGCTGACTACTTCGAAGGAGTCCCAGAAACTGGGGATGTTGGAAAGAAGGCCGACTGTGGTGAGGAGAAGGGCAAGCGAAGTTGAAGGAGTTGCGAGAAGGCAATATCCATCATGATCGCGTGGTTTGCAAAATCTAGCGAGATGAAGTGGCTCTGAAGAAGGATGCACTATCAAAGTTGGAGGCCGAGAAGGTGGAGATTGAAGCCGAAGATGAGAATCTAAACTCCAAGAAGGACGAATTGCGCAAAGCTTCTAAGGACTTTCTCAAAGCCGGAAACATGGAGGAGAAAGCGCGTGTCGACAAGGAGCAACGACAAGTCGTAGCAAGATTGCGACCAACAACGAAAATTGGAGGAATGTGAGGACTGATTGATGGGACACGAGAAGACCATAGCCCGGGAAGAAGAGAAGGCTGCGTGGTCCGAGAGAGGCGCTAAGTCGACTACTACGAAAGAAATGCGCACCGAGAAAGCGACTCGATCTCTATCAAGCCCAAAAATCCTGCTGGAAATAGGATAGCAACTGAAGGACGGGCGCCAAACCTTAACACAACCACACCATGCGGACTCTGCAATCTCCTGTTTGTTTCCAACAGCATAGTACCATTATCGTGTGGTTGTTTATTTCACCCGTGGTGTTTGTGGCCAGAACTCATTTCAGGAGTTCGTGATTGTCCGCTGTGTTCAGAAGCTGTCGATGCTTTTTGGTTGGATTCTTGGGGGTTTGGTTTCTTAGAAATGCCCGACGGTAACCCTAAACCCGATGACAAGGCCCCGGCCCAGGTAGGAGAGCCGGTCATGGAGCGCAAGAAAGCGCCTACTGAACAAGCTTCCAGAAAGAGTGAAGCAGCCTCTAAAAAGCCGAAGCAGAACAAGACCCAAAACAGGACTCCGTCGCCTAAAGCTGGTAAGGCAAATTCAACCACGTGTTTTCAATGTTGGCCCATACCTGTGCACATGTACGTGTTCTAGAGCACGTGGTTGAATTTGCGCGATGTTGTAACCGTCATGTTGGATGTGCGATGTTGGAAACAGACCTTCAATCGATGGAGGACAAGAAGAAGGAGAGAGCATACCAAGGGGTCTAAAGGTGACACCAAGACCGGCTCAAAGAAAGGCAAAGTCACATCCAACGTCGTCAAAGGGGGCAAAGGCGGCGCGTTCCTTTTGAAGACAAGGCTGGTAAGACAAATTCAACCACGTGTTTTACTTGACTATTTCATTCTTTGGCGGTACTGTGCACATGTGTAGAGCGAGTGGTGCTTGGTGCGCGATGTTGTAACCGTCTCGTTGGGATGTGCGATGTTGGAAAGCGAAGCTAAACCAGTGGAGGACAAGAAGAAGGAGAGCATACGACGGGGCCTAAAGATGACAAAGAAGACCGGCTCGGCAAAGGCAAAGTCACATCCAGCGTCATCAAAGGGGGCAAAGGCGTCAAGTCATCCAATCTAGTAGTCTTGACGACGTTCCTTTGAAAGACAAGCAATTTAGGATAAAGAAGAGGCCGGCTCCTACCGTAGGCGAGGGTGAACCACTGCTAAGGTCTTTGAAGCAACATAGCACCGTATTGCCTATGGCCGGTAAGAAACTTACACTCGTTTAATTAAGCCATGTCATTTGTTTGCCCATGGTAGTGCACATGTGTGAAGGACATGTTCCGTCTTGTGTACGCGTTAACGCAAACTTGTTCTTGTGCGGATGTGGTATGTTGGAAAGCGAAGCTAAAGCGGTGGAGGGGGCGGGAAGAAGGGAGAGCGTACGAAGGGGCATGAAGATGACACCGCGACCAATTTGACGGCCAAGAAGAAGGTAGAACGTACATCTGACAGTCCTTCCCTAGTTGGCTCACCATCATGTGACAGTGGGTCGTTAGAAAAGGTGAATTCCGTGATTGAACAAGTGTGCTCAAGCGCAGATTCCTGAGAGCTTAAGTATATTACAGTGTGTCGTTTAGCCGCGCCGGACAAGGTGGAAGCAATGTTATGATTTTGACTTACATATTTTGTCAATGCCAAACATTTGGGTGTGGAATGAAAAATCCTTATTTACACATTGACCTTGTTTTCGTAACCGTTGGAAACATCACAACAGAGCAAAGGTGATGGAGAAAGTGAAGCTGAACCACCTACAAAAGCAGCCTCGCCAAAGCCGCACGTGACAAACAAAGATCTTCTTGGAAACCAGCCAGCATGTCATTTTACACCAATGAAATTCCCCATTAAACCGCGTTCATCAATTCAACACCCAGAGAAACGGGCACCACCAGTGAAACGGGCAGGTAAAAAATCAACCACTATATCGGCGGTTTTTAACGCACAACTAGCATACTGTAAGGCATCCGCCGCCAAATAAAATCAATACTTGTACGATAAAACAACCATATTCAATTTCGATTAACTTTTAACTTTCAAATAAAGAGGGATGAATTGCTCAAGCATGCAGCATGCTCTTGTCCATGTGTTTGTTGGAATGCTACTTTGTCTCTAAACGGATGATATCTTAGTGATGCTAGTTGTGTTACATTGGATGAGGCAAAGACACGAAGCGATGATGTTTCCAACAGTCTCGTTTCTCCTTCGACCTCCACCGATGCTTTTGAGCCACCATTGTTCATAGACGTTAAACCGGCCGAGGTACTTGCCACCTCCGAGAAGACATAGTCGACCTTGATTCGAACCGTGTTCGCGTATATGGAAGCCTGCAAGGGAGCCTGTAAGGGAGCATGAATGGGAGAAGAACTCAATCACCGGAGGAAATAGTGTCTCGATTGACCAACGGCTCTCTCAAGCGGCGATTCTCGAGCAAAGACCATGAGACATCTCGGCGACATCGAAGTCTCGCTCAAGTCTTGGGAGATGAGCTACTCGGTTCTCCCGTAAAGTTCGCAAACTTCATCGAGACTTCCTATCCTTCATCGAGAAAGGCTGTTTTCCACCTCTTCCGCTTAGGCGAAGATTGCAAATTTTATCTACAAGTTGAAAGCGCCTTAAGTTTAGAGTTGGCCAACCGGACATGCTTTACCCGAGAAACATGTGTAGGAAAAAAAAAAAACATTTTTCCTTGTTTAGATACTGTTGGAAACATCACGTTGTAAACTCAAAACATTTATTCTACTACTTATTCTAAGACCACCCTTCAATGCAAAATGCTCACAACAAAGAAGTAGTTGTTGCCACCGGATTTGTGCATGCGCTACAAAAAAGGCATTGTTTTATAAATACCAAAAGTCCACCTTACGTGATCCCTATCACGATTTAAGGTCATTGGCCACATATGTATAAGTCCGTCCGACCGCCTTCGTACACAGGCACTTGCATCAAAAATACTAATACGATCTAATTTCCGATAAGTCACTCTTCCTAGCAAGCAATATTTCACCTAGCTAGTAACTCCTACTATTTCGAATGCCCAGGGAGGAAGGACTCTTGCTACGGGATGGACATTCTCGTGTCTGCGATTGATGTTGACAACCGCACGCCGGGTTTCGAAGCTGAAATCGAAAATCCACTGGAACAATATCCCCAACGTAATGCGAGACCTCTCGACGAATATGTGACAACGGCCATGTTTTCCCCACTTCAAACGCCGCCACCACACACCTCCAAACAAACAGGGAAGAAGCACCAAATCCTCCTCTTGAACTTGGTCAATCTGTTGCCAACTTACACCATCTTGCCCTAGACGCTCTCTCCCATACTTTAAATTTGCGTACAACGTCGATCGCCCCACATGGTACCTGCGTTGCACAACAAAACGCGTTTAGGGTTTTAATCTCCAAATCGGTTTTCCTTGACAGCCGCTCCCTCCTCTCAAGCTTGACGATTAGATTTTACTGGCATTAGCAACCTACGTACCTGAAGGTAACAGTGTGCATCAATATCGTGCACCTCACGATATCTTTGCCAAACACAATTTTTTGATGCCAACCCGGATCCATGAGGCTCAAAAATAGTTCATCAGATGGATTTTTAACGAAATACAAGGTGGCTGTGCGCCTCATGTTTGCCTCCTCAAGTGCAAACAAATCGACAAAGACATGCAGTGGTAAAAACCACTGCAAATGCCCCATTCAGCTTCCAGTGGTGGGCTTTGTAACGGCCTGAAAATCTTGGCGCAACTTAAAGCGAAACGCTTCGCTGGTGTGCATGTCGGGGAGGGGCCACTCTGAGTCGGTGAACGCCGGCAAAAGGAGTGGCTCAACTGATCCATAGAGCAGGCCTGGTGTAGGCGGAACATACACAAGATTAGAGTAAAAAATTCCATTGTCGAGAAGCTCGCTGTAAGATCTGCCATTGCGAGTGGCTTCCCCGATGTCGCCGTGGAGAACCACAATGGGTCCGAGTATAGAATCGGGGTCTACCGAGTCCTCGAAAAATGACTGGAACAAAACTGTTTCCAACACGGAGCACATCACACAAATTAGTATAAAAAAACACGTTCGGAGCATTATAGAAAACAATTTTCCTAACGGTGAATCACAATTGCAATGCACGAGTTCTTACAGTTGCATGGAACCCTTTCGTGTGGAATTTCAGGATCCAAGAGCACTTGATGCCGCTGGTATGCGTGCCTAACCAACACAGACTCCATGGCAACCTTGTTGCCAA
Source organism: Bryum argenteum (assembly GCA_037043015.1). Classification (NCBI taxonomy): domain Eukaryota; kingdom Viridiplantae; phylum Streptophyta; class Bryopsida; order Bryales; family Bryaceae; genus Bryum; species Bryum argenteum. Next base: position 11,270,060 of record CM073330.1, read on the forward strand.
CATGCTTCACCTTGAAGTCCACAATTTGGGCTTTGTAGGACCCTCGCATGCTCTCACCTCCATACTTGCGAGCCTCTCTTGCCCATGTTCCATTTCTCCCTGGATTCAGCCTCACCCATGACAACCTCTCATAACGCGTTGGTATCCACTCTCCGGCCTCATTGTGAGTGTTAAACAGCGTAACGGCACTGATCTCGCTCTGTGGTCACCGATTCTCCATAGTGACTAACACGACAAAAAACACTGACAAGGAAAATTGGCTGCAAGAAGAAATATGCAATCCTATTGTTCCCGCCATTGCTTTGAAATTGGCCGTCACCATCCGCCACTAAACCACGGTATGCACGACATGTCATTCTCATTTGGCATCATGAGGCAAACAACCGATGGTGCCGCACCAAGGACGGTGCTCTCACTCGTGCTAGCAGTACCTCCACTGGGTACGCGAATTTTATATACTTTTCATTCATTTTGCTTTGATTGGTCAACACTTGCGCAAGATATGATGTTGGCACTTTGTGTGCCAAGGTGGCAAGCTGATTTTTTGAATTAAAATCGACGTTAATTGAAAAAGGAAGTTGGCCTTCCTTACACCCCAAATTTTCTCTAATGATAGACCTTCGAAGTAAGTTTCACAAATTTCTTCGACAAACTTTGATGATATTTATAGATAACCATGCTTAATCCCAAAGGTGAGTGAAGTCCAAAATGGGTTGATTTGACTTTGGTCACGCTCCCAATTACTAATTTACATTAAAATTGAAAGTTTTTGCAAATTGTAGAGTTTTCCCATATATTTCCAATAATACCATTCACACTACAAAATTCCTTATATTTTAGGAAATATTTACTTCCAAATTTGAAGGAATCCAAATGTTTAATTTGACATCCATGTACATGCATAAGCTGCTTACCGAATCACTTGGTTATATACTTCTAATTTTATGAAAAGATTGCACCTTGCATCACAAAGATAAAATTTTGAGGATTTTTGACAATTTTGAGGCCACTCACCCTTGAAAGTTGAACTTTTTTAGTTAAAAAAGTGAGCAATTTGATTCAGAAATGCATCTTGTACACATGAAGCTACAAGTACTATGTATGTACACATGTATGTTGTTAAAGCCTAATATAAAACCATGCAAGAAAGTTCCTCAAGTAAAATGAATATACTCTCATTTTTTACATTGATAGCATACTCTGCACTCCAACTTTCAATATGAAGGTGAATTGACAATTTTCTTTGTCACTCTCCTCAAAAATGGTCGATAGTCAAAAATTCCAAAGGTCACAAAAGAGTTAAAATTTCTTATTCTTTCTTGTTTTTCGAAATTGTAAAACACTTTAAGTCACATCTTTTAAGTCAATACATTTATGATTTGAAGCTTCCTACTATTCTATCTGAATACTATGTGAAGTAAATCCACCTCTTAAGCTAATAGCCTCATCATATTAAGGCACTTGGCTAACATCAAAGTAAGGCAATATCAAACATGTTGTTGCCTTGATTATCTCTAGAATGTAGCTACTTGGGCTACTTCACATAGCACGAGATAATCAACTATGACTACTCATATTGAATGTTCTTCAAGAACATAACACTGACCGACTGTCTACATAATGTATATTGTATTTCATTCTTCTCGGAAGTATGGAGGATACCGAATCTCATAATCATCTTTGATGTTATGATACTTTGATGAACAAGACTCCAATATACCGTCTTCTAGACCATCATCAAAATGGTCCTTACAAAGCCAAGCAATGGAGCCATAGGAATTGCGCACTTGAGTTTTCTTGTAACGGACAAGGTGTAAACCATGAGTCTCTTTGATGTTCTGTCCTGAAAATTCAAGCTCTTTCAAAAACCACTCCGATGAAGATACTGCAGCTTGCTTGAGGACTTCCATATTCTCCGTGCCTTTGATTCCCTTGATGGCACTCAAATCCCACACTTCACCTGATTCCAAAGTAGGTACAGAAATGGAATCCAATCTAGCAAGGTGGTCATCCTCCTCTGTACTTGTGATGATGATGTTGTTCCTAATGTTGTTCCTCACAATCTGCAACCCGCATGCTAGCAATGGTTCCAACTTCTCCGCAAGTTCTTCTCTGAGCTTTCCATTGTACACTTTGGTTTTGCCGAAAACAATGTGCTCATCGCCTGGCTTCTCACAAAGTAAACCAAGGCAAACACCCTCCATGCGAGCTTGTAGATTAGTTAGCAATCTCCTCACCACCCTCCCATCTTTCTTTACATTTTGAAAAAACACTCCAATCCGAGGTCCTGGGCATATCTTGGATTCTTCACGAGTGGCTTTTTCTTCCTTCAGAAGTTGTTGCCTTTTTTTCAACCTCTCGTGCACAGCTATTAGATTCTTCTTTCCAGTCTTCGATGCACTATCAAGGCTTTGGAGATTTAACACAATCTTCTCCAAGTTTTCTAGCATTTCCAACGGGTCTTCACGCACTTTCTTCACTACCAACTTGTTAGCCTTGATTCGCTGTGCTGTTTGAATAGATATCACTCCTTTGTGTTGATTCATATAATTGGTTGAAGTCACGCTTTGATGACTCTCCTTGGAAGTTGGTTGTAGTTCACGGACTCGTGCGTGCACATCCTTGACGACTTCATAATAACACAATGTAATAATGCGTTAGTTTTGTAATTATCAAAACAAAAAGTTACAATTGGGCCTAAATGTGAAACCAATGATGCTCTACCCATAAAAAAATATCAAATATACAAACTGAAGAACATAACATTCTTATGAGTTAGTATGTTTCCAATGAGGTCATCGATTTCGTGTACCTGATCGTGGCTTTTGTATTGATGATCCTTTGGTTCCATGGAAGGATGACATATTGTCCAATACAGCAGAGATTGATACTAATTGAGCATAAATACTCTTGCTCTCCTTCTCCATCATGGCTTTCTTGTATGCTTCAACCAAGTTGAATGCTTCATCATTCATGTAATCTACACAATCCGGATGTATGTCTATTTCACAATGCTCGCAACGATAAAACTGTGAATATCCATGGGTATGGCAAAAGGCACAAAAGAAACTCATTGAATGATATACAAGATCAAGTCGATGTGATTTTTCAATCACACAAATAACACAAATTGGTCGTAAAGGTTGAATGGCACAAGTCAAATGCATTGAAAATGCACATGGTCCACAATGGTAGTGCCATGTACGCTCCTCTATCTCACCATTGCAACGGTCACATAATATACTTATACTAGGTGGACATGATCTCACGGTGAGTGGATGTTTGTGATGTGGCCACCTCCTAATGTTTTCAAACTTGGTACACCTTGCGTGCACATCATAATCACATCCTTCACATCTATACACCCAATCACTATTTTGAGTGGGTTCCTCGCAAAAAGAACATTTTGCCTTTGGATTGTCTCTATAATAGTTTTGAGTAAGAAGTTGAAGTGGATGACAATGAAAAAGTACGCGAACTTTCTCTTGTATCTGTGCACAATGTGGATGTGCATCAAATTGACAAGCTGAACAATTATCACTACTAGACAATTCAGCGTCCAAATCAACATGAAAACGTTGAAATTTTCAGTTGATTCGGACGCGTTGATCTGGACATTGATCAACACGAAAGTGTTGATCAAATCTGTTGATTCGGTCAAGGATAATTTATTTTTTTAAAAAAATTAAAATTAAACTTCTGCTCCAACAAACCGGGAAGAAAATTTTTCCACGAAAAAGAAATGCGTATTTTCGAGACAATCAGGGGCCCACCCGAGGACATCCAAATCACTGGTGGGACCCACAAAGAGGTCAAGCCTTCTACAGGCTGCCGCCTCTCGAGCTCGAACTGGAGACCTCTTAGCTCCCACCGTAAGTCGTTCGCCACTACACCACTTGTTCCCATGCATGCACACAAGAGGTTTATTGTTTTACTTATAGCAAAACGTAAGCATTGGCTATTAATTTGCCTTGTAAAAAATTCTTTTTTTTCAAATTTTTTTTTTGCACTATTTCATGCAGGTATCTTTCTACATGTAGAATAAATTTCGAAATTTTTTGAATTGTTTTTTTTTTTTTTTTGAGGCTGGGGCGTCTTTTTATTGCCTTGCAAACCTTTAATATTTTTCACGATGTAAAAACATTTTCTTTTCAAATTTTTTTTTTGGAACTATGTCATGCAGGTATTTTTTTACATGCAGAAAAAATTTCGAAATTTTTTGAAATTTGTTTTTTTTTGAGGCTGGGCGTCTTTTTACTGCCCAGCAGTCTTTTAATATTTTTCACGATGTAAAAAATTTTTTTTTCAAATTTTTTTTTTGGAACTATGTCATGCAGGTATTTTTTTATATGCAGAAAAAATTTTGAAATTTTTTGATTTTTTTTTTTATTTTAGGCTGGGCATCTATTTACTGCCCAGCAGTCTTTTAATATTTTTCACGATGTAAAAAAATTATTTTTTCAAATTATTTTTTTGGAACTATGTCATGCAGGTATTTTTTTACATGCAGAAAAAATTTCGAAATTTTTTGAAATTTGTTATTTTTTTGAGGCTGGGGCGTCTTTTTACTGCCCAACAGACTTTTAATTTTTTTCACGATGTAAAAACATTCTTTTTTCAAAATCTTTTTTATTTTGCATTTTAATCATGTCAGCAAAAGATTCAAAAGATTCCCAAAGATTCCAAAGATTCTGGAAGATTCTAAAAAGATTCTAAAAAGATTCCCAAAAATTCCAAAAATTCATGGAAGATTTCAAAAAGATTCCAGAATGATTACATAAGATTCACAAAATATTCCAAAAAGATTCCAAACAGATTCCATATTTGATGAAATTTTGTTGATTCGGTCGTTACACTACTCAAATCAACAAAATATATTTAGCAAACTGTTGATTTTTACAAAAAGTTCAAAAATCAGTGAATACGGTCAAGGCAGTGCGCCAAACAACAAAAATCAGTTGATTTTATGTTGATTCGGTCACAGTTTTCTAGTAGTGTATATAATCCTCCATCAATGACTTCACCGCACATGTTACAACGTGATGCTCTTTTATATGGTGATTTCTCAACAAAAGCAAGTCCTTGGTTGCAAGTGCATGAAATAATGGATACGGTGTCACTTGGCTTGTTTTCATCCTACGTGTTCCATACCCACCAAGAACACTTCAATCTTTTATTAAAATTAAAAGTATATCATATAGAAGCATCATAAGAAGATTAATACCACTCTTTGAAATAAAAAGCACCTATTAAGTTATTGTAAATTTTGTTCATACTCATTTCAAAACTTGCAACAATAGCTCTTGCACTTATATCACAATTCTCTAAGTATGCTTACCTCGTCAATATCTTCCGCGAATATTACTTTTGGAAGACTCTTGAAATGGGAGGATTCTCCGTCCAACTTTTCATAGACGAAGTCAATGCTTGATTGTATTTTGTCTTTTTTGACATTCGAAGGTCGTGTTGCGTGTTTTAACGTTTCTAACTTCAAACAAATATTTACAAATGTTGGTCGTTTGGATGGAATTACATTCCAACAACTTCTGAGAAGTGCACCCAACTCTTCAGGGCAATTGTTTGGAAGACTTGGTCTCTTCCCATTCATAACCTCATCATATAAATATTCCAAAGAATAGCTTCCTATATCCTTAAAAGGTTGATGAAGAGTCAAGACATGTACGCATGTCATTGCAAAACTAAAGACATCTGTTTTGAACCACATTGCCTTTCCACTTGACTTCAATCCAACAATCTTAAGAACCTCTGGAGCCCTGTATACTCCGGTACCAATACCAAATTGTGTTATGGTATTGGATTTTCCAATCTCAACCTCCGTTTTTGAGCTTCCATAATCAATTAACTTCACATGCCAATAACCTTTAGAATGCATGGATGTTAACTTATTCACCATCACATTCTGCGGTTTAAGATCACGATGAGCTATACCTTGATCATGCAAGTAGCACATTCCTCGTGCAATCTGCCAAAAGATGTCCAATGTGACCTCCAAAGAAAATGACACACCCTTCTGATCTTCAATCAATCTAAGAAGATTCTTGTTCATAAGCTCCATTGCAATGAAGTGAACACTTTCTTGAACCTCCTTCTTTCCCTCTCCTTCCGTACAAGCATTTCCCCAACAGAAGAATTGAATAATGTTAGGGTGCTTCAAATGTGCCATAATAGCAGCTTCTTTTAAGAACACCTTTTCAAACCCTTCTCCTTCGCCATGAAATTGTTTTTTGAAACAATGTATTCCAAACCATTCACTTCTCCACCCACTTACAACCGATGACCCTGCTCCTGAAAGATAAGAAGTGTTTCTCCATATTCCAGGACAATCAAGACACCACATGATTGCTATAGTCACTGGCAAGTTTCTCAAGAAGTGATAAGAGGTCTTTTTCATCTTTCCGTACATCATCGGCACTTGGAGGCTCGAACTTAGAACACACCGGAAGGTCACTGGGCAATGTCTCAAATACACCTCGAAAAAATCCCCTCTCAGAATTTACTTCCTCGCAAAAGAGATGGTACGAGAGGCTTATATCCAACAAGATCTCTCGAAACGCATTCTCATTTTGCCACTGAAATACTGCGGCACGCCACCATGTTCTCTCCACACAATTCATCAGAAGCAGTTTTCCCTTTTCGAAATGTCGGTAAAAATCTTGGAGCGTCAATTCCAAGTTCTCATTCGGTAAATCAATACCTTCAACAAGCGATCGAACATTCTCAGTCATCTTTCTGAGCTTGGTACTTAGGTCCTCACATTGTCTCCGGTTGAGCAAGTATCTTCGAGGAAGAAGGTCGTTCCCAAGATGCATTCTCTCCCATGTCTCCGACTTAGAACCGGCTTTGATCTTTAAGGCCTTTTTTAAGAGGCGATCCATTTCGATGATGCTTTCGAACGTGAGGTGGCACTGCCACATACAATCTCATTTAACTCTTGTATTCGGTAGCTTGAGAAACTAGGTAACTACATGATAATTTGGTGCATAACATGCCCGTTTGTACGATGATTGTGAATTCTCCATCTTACACTGGCTACAGGGGCATCGATTGAAATCGAGACCGGATTATTCAGTGCGGCGCCTTTTCTAAAAGCACAGAGAAGAGCCCAGAATTGAGTATTATTCTATATGTTCCATGGACATCGCACCTGCAGCTGAAAGGTTCTGATTATGTAGGAAGTAGACCATGAATACAGGGTTTACCGAAGTAGTACTTTTTATATTCTTTATCTCTGGCAACCTTCCTATCTGAGTAACCATGACAGGCCAGACTGCTTCTAAAAGCAGAGGTTTCAGCGATGTACTACACCGATGTGTTTTAAGTGGTACAAGATTCAGCCATACTAACAAGGCCTTATATCCAGGAAGTCTGCCTCTAGCAACATTCAGTAATGTAACCTGTTTGTACACTCGGCCTAACGAAGTTGTTAAAAAAAGAACAAGAGGGTTACAATAAACAATGTGCTTCTCCATTTGTTCATCAGAAAAGATCGCGGACACCATTATTCCTTATCCGAAAAGGAGTGCAACAACTTCTTTCAGACAACATTAACAAGGAAGAGAAGAGGATGTGCTAGTCATACTCACAGGAAGATACCGATTCTGGACGGCCTTTCTTTCAGATGACACCAGACTCGAATAGTATCGAACGTCAACTTCGTATACGACCTTCAAGATTCTTCAATGACTGAAAGCCAAATAAAATTCGCACCGTTCTTGTAATGACACCGTGATCGATAAGCCCGCCGAAGAATGAAAAGTAACTGTTGACAGTCACGAGTGTTGCAAATATTCGGCAATAACTTCTCAGAGTCTCAGTCAAAGCCCCAACTCCTTATCGACCATTAAGATACTTCATCGCTGGAGTGCTGAACAAACGTCCCGCCATGCCCGTTCTGAACAAAGCTGAGTGTAGAGCTCGATAAGAAAGCTTCAGAAGAATGAACAATAACCTATAACAGCCACGGGTGATGCAGATAACCGGTTATAATCTCTTTCACTAGATCACCAATGTTCACGCAGTAATCAACGCCCAACTACCTTCACGATACCTCACTACCAGTACGTCACATACACTTAGCACCATGTCGGTAATGACAAATCTCAATAACCTAGTCGAAGAATGAACAGTAACTAGTCACCACCACTAGTGTCGGAAAGAATCGGTTACAAATTCTGTTTAGAAACTCACCGAATAAACCTTATTGCTCAACGCCCAACTTCGTTAACGACCTTCAAAATACTTCCCTTCCAGAACGCCGCATCATTTTCTCCCCATGCCGGAAGCGACAAAACTCGAAGAATCCGTCACGAGTGCTGTGAATGGAAAACGGTACGAAGTCTTTACCACCCGTCCACAGTCTGACTCATGCCAAGGACAACGAGATCTTTGCGCGATGATGCACGATTACCAGTTCGGTCGCTCGAAAGATGGCTAATGGGGAACGCACAAACAGAGCTTTGGTGGTTCTGCGCCATCGACTTGTGTAACGCCTCAGCACCGAGCAGTTCCTGGAGAGCTCGATCGAAGCATATTCTGTAAACGCGTAGCACTGTGTTCGAGGAAGCGGGAAGGAAACTGTTACTGTAGGTTCCTGCTTGGGTTATAATTTGACAAAACGTATTAAGGTAGACTGTCCTAAAAGCGCCACCTTAAGAGATCTGACCTATTTTTAGCACTACTAAATTCAATATAAAATTATGACCACATTCGAAATAGGTGTTCGGGAGGATTGCAAAAATTTGCAACATGTAATTCGCATTGGTGAATTTTATACAAAATTCCAAATGCGTTATATACAAATGAGGTACATCTATATTGTCACAATCTACAAATGAGGTATAGATCGCTTTTGGGTACAGAGCGCTTTTAGGACTGCCTACCATAGGTGACGCAAAAGGAGCCCCTAGTTATGGAAAATAACCAGTGGGGCATTCTTCCGAGCTGCGGGAACGGCAAGGGAGGTGCCCCACTGGATATTTTCCATAACTAGGGGCTCCTTTTGAGTTACCTAGCATAATTGCAGTTCAAAACTTTTAAGAAAAACTAATTTATCCCTCCCCGCATATTAAAAAAAAAGTTCAAAAATCCAAAAAAATATCATTTACTCTCCAAAAAAAATTCAAAAAATTGCATAAACTTGGGAATAACTCAATCATCATACTTCCCAAAAAAAAAAAAAAAAATTAAAAATAAATAAATAAATAAAAAATCATTTATCCCTTACTAATTGCCCGTAGAAAAAAACAGGGTATAAAAACCCCCTCCCCCTTCCTTCTTACAAAACAACAAATGAAGGCCGTTGATCTCCAAGTTCAACGGTGCAAAAATGTTGAAGACCATAACGATGGGTTATGGGAAATAACCACAGTTCCCTCAACCAATGAGGAGGTGCCACCTCTATAGTTTTTGCTTGAAGTGCAGTTATGACTGATAATTTTCAAAAATAATTGTATAAACTTGAACACAATATTACAATATGATGTTCATTCTAGTATTAAATAGTATTATAGAGTGATAGTGTATCAAAAATTTACTATTTATGGCAAGATTTGATATGCAAATGAAAAGTAATAAAGTTGGATCAAATTGTCCTACCTACACATTTCAATTTTTCATGACCACAATTCTTAATAAAATTATTTTTAAACAATGTACATGCAAGAAAATATGGTTCTTATCAGAGCTAATTTTCATCATTTGGTAAACTTCTCTTCACGGGTGAACTTCTCCAATGGACTTCTTCAATAAAACTTCTCCTTTAGGTGTTTAGACTACAACAGATTAAGACTCCTTAAAAAAATAATTATTACCTTCAACTCTTCTCTGACACATTCACCATTTGCTTCACATAACCATGTCTAGAATGGACATTCTTGAGGCCTTCTCCACCACCGCCGTAGTGTAAACCGGCCCTAAGTGTTTCGTCCGATTCCAATGCTCCGCGTTTTCTGACTCACTACAGTACTGTACTATAATCGGCGCTAGAGAATAGACTCACTACAATACGGCATGCTTGGACCCAGCAACGACAACTTCTCGTCACCTTGGCTTCCATTTGGAAGAAGCATCGTGAACGATGAGCTGGTAACTTGTAATTTCTCGTGTAAGTCTCTTACGCGCTAATGATGCAACAGCATAGATACCATCCCCTATTTGCAGCAGAGGATCCAACAGTGTTCTTACCGGCCGAATCCTCCTCGTGTGGCACAGTGTTTCTCGGAATATGCTTGCAAGCTCTCCAGGAACTGCTCGATGCTGAGACGTCACACCAGTCGATGGCGCAGAAGCATCAAACTCCTCAGCAGAGCTCTGTTGCGTTTCCGAATAGCGTTTCCGAGGAAGTGAATTGGTGATGTTGCAACATCGCGCAAAAATCTCGTTGTCCTTGGCATGAATCAGGCTGTAGATGGGAGGTAAAGTCTTCGTATCGTTTTCATTCACAGCGAACGTGAATGTGACTAGTTATCGTTCATTCTTCGACTGGCTCATCGAGTTTTGTCGCTGCGGGCACGGTGCCTGGGAAGTTGATGCAGCATTCTGGAAGTGAGGTATCTTGAAGATTTTTGACGAAGTTGGGCGTTGATTGATAAGGTGACTTTTGACGTATCTTGAAGGGCGTTGACTACTGCGTGGAGATTTGTGATCTAATGAAAGAGGAGATTGTGAGCAATCATCTGCAGCATGCACCGTTCTGACCGGTCACTATTCATATCGAGCTCCTACTCAAGTTTTTTCAGAACGGGGACGGTGCTAACTTTATTTGGCATTTTGGCAGGGAACTATCTTGAACGGAGTTGGGCGTTGACTGCTACGGTGTCATTTGTGGAGTTACTGAAAGTGAGTTCGTGACTGATGATCACAACACTCGTGACTGTGACTAGTAACTATTCACACTCTTCGAATGGTTTGATCGGCTTATTAAGCTCATCACTCAAGTTTTGACAGTCCAGAAACAGTGCAAATTTTATTTGGCATTCCGGCAGTGACAAATCCCGAACGTTAGACTTTGTAAACTACGAAGCGTTTGGTGGTCTACTGATTGAGAGGTTGTGGCCGATAATTAGCCGCACTCGTGACTGTGGCCAGTCAGTACTCGATCTTCTCCTGGCTTGTCGAGCGCTACACTCGAGTTCTGTCATCACTAGCCCGGTACGAGGTTTTTGGCATTGAAGAAACTTGAGGGTCACGTACATCTTACTTGAAGTGGAATTTGAGTATTGCGCTGAGCCCTGTACATTGTAACGTGGATATGCCTCCACATTGTGTGGATTACATGTATGAAGAGACATGCTGTTTGAATGAAACTTGTGAGAAAATCATGATTGAGAAAGAGAGCAAAGATGTGCAAGCAAAAGTCATATTGATTTCAAAGATAATGGACAGGATTTCATCTTACTCTGATTCTGAAGCAAAATCATCAACACACACGCCACCGTCAGGTACACAAAACCAATGATTCCAAATAAAGAAAATAGTCATATCCTTTACGTTTGTTGTGAAATTTGATTCCATCTAATACTAAGATTGTTTTTGTGAACCAAATCAATCACTCGCATTTATTTGCACTGATAGAAGAAAACTAACAGATTGCCACTTGATGCTGTGATGAAGCTGTCAAGAAGGTTCACCCACGAATTCATGTGCTGAAAACATCCTACCGGAGCCATGGAAGTTCGGATTTAGCCAATGGTGTGAATGAACAGAAAAGAATAATATCTATTCTAACGGCAGAAAAAATCAAGGCTACGAAGTTGGCATTAAACAAGTCGCGAGAAGACCCATCGGAAATGCTAGAAAAGAAAAGGTGGAGAATCTCCAAAGCATTGCCAATGCATATGAGGATGAGAAAAAGAACCTGGTAGCAGCTGTGCACGAGAGTGAAGAAGCAGCAACAACTTGTGAAGGAGGAAATAACCATTCAAGAAGATTCCTAAGTGCCCATGACCTCGGATTGAAGTGTTCTTACAACCTCTCAAGAAATCTGCAAGTTAGATTGGTGATGCTATTGCTAATTAATTGCTAATTGCTAATTGCTAATTGCTAATTGCTAATTGCTAATTGCTCTTCAAGCTGGCATGAAGAGTGGTTACAACCTCTGAAGAAAGCTGCAAGATTGGTGATGCAATTGCTAATTAATCTTCAAGCTGGCATGAAGAGTGGTTGCTTTGGTTTACTTCGTGAGAAGCCAGGCCATGAGCACATCGTTCCAGGCATAACCAGAAACTCGGGTATGGGGCTTGGAGAAGAACTTGCAAAGTATTTAGAGCCAATACTTGTCTAGCATGCGGGTTGCAGATTGTGAGGGACAACATCACAAGTACAAAGGATGACCTTGCCAGATTAGAATCCATTTCCATACCTAATTTGGGAGCAGGTTTCATATGGGACTTGAGTGCCATCAACAAAATCAAAGGCACAAAGAATATGGAAGTGCTTAAGCAAGATGCAGTTTCTTCATCAAAGTGGTTTGTGAATTAGAATGAAATGTATGGACAAAACTTCAAAGAGAGTTATGGTTTGCATTGCATTTGTTACAAAGGAACTCATGAGGGCATTCCTCCATGTCACAAAGCCAACTTGGCTTTGTGAGAAGCGTTCTCATGATGGTTTATAAAGGGGGTATATTGCAGAGTATTTAGAGCCAATCATTACTTGTTATTTCATTGCACATCTTAGTTTAAATTAGTTTTGAAGTGAAATCAAATTAAATTTTTCATTAATATTTATTTTGTGAACATTTGTACATTGTTTGGTGAGAGCCAACCAAACAATTATTTCATATATGAGCCAAATTTGACAATACATTTGGAGATTTCCAACTTTTTTGCATAGAATTGAACACCATAGAGTGTTCATTTTAGTTTTAAAAGTGAAAATGTACCAAGAAACTTATTACTCTACTACACAATATGATAGATAGGCAAATTGATTCAAAATCTAATCAAATTTGCATGTATATAGATTATAATTCTTCATGAACAAATTTTTGTTGAATTTTTTTGATACAATGTCCATGTAGGGAATTTGAAGTAGTGTTCACCATTTGGTGAATTTCTCTTCACCGGTGAACTTCTCTTCACCGGTGAACTTCTCCTCTGAACTCCTCCAGTAGACTTCTCCTCAAGGTGTAAGTTTAGATTACAACCGGTCAACGCTTCTCAAAACATATTATTGTGGTTAATTCTTCTCCGGCACATTCACCATTTGCCTCATATAACGATATCTTGGCCAAGCATTTTTGACCGACCAGAGGCCTTCTCCACAGTAGTGTAAACAAGCCCTAATATTTTATGATCTCGCAATCTTTGACGCTCCATGACTCAAAATATGACCCACATAATTTACAATATGTCTACTACAAGATGAAACTTGTTGATATCTGATTAGAGTCGTTCCATTTAGGGAATAAGAGAGGTTGCGTTTTTGTTTTAGATAAGGTTGTAATGTTGATCAAAGGTAGTTGCCCAAAACTTTTTTAAGTGCCTCTTTTCCATGGAATGCATGGATCTCCCAAGCTCTGTAATGAATTTATTTCAAATGTTTTGTAAAACTTTCCATGAATGATGGTACTTTCCAAGACCCTAAGGTTATGGTTCGCATATCATCTTGTAAAAATTTAAAAAAATTGTTCATTTACTTGCCAAATTTGGGAAAAGTTGAAGCTTCCTACCCCCTACGAGATTGAGATTGTCAAGAAAGAGTTGAGCTCACATACTAATGTTGGAAGTTGATGCAGGGTGCACATTCATTGTGTTTTAGATATTTTTAATGCTACCAATCAATTTCGATGAATTTTCAAACAAAGCGTGTCTAGAAATTACTATGAAAAATAGAAAATTAGGCAATTTGAATGAACAAGCAACTTGCAATAATAATTTATCATTTGCATCACACAATTGCTTATAGTAATTTACTAAAGGACCCATCCCACATATTTTGAATGAAAAATGGTTGAAGGGACAAATATCCACATAAACAAATTATTGCCCAAAAAATATATACCCCGATGTTTAGAAGTTAATGCGGTGCTTTAACACTTTTTTTTTCATATAGTCTACAAAAATGAAAATCAATACTCCTTGTGTCCCAAAATATTTAATCAATACGCACATTGCAATTTGTTACAAAAAGTCTCATCGATTTGAAACAAGTTTAAATAATGGGGGCCCTTTGATCACCTCATTACAATCTATGAAGTTCTTTGATCATCATTCTACTTTAATATGTACTTGCTCTATTTCTCTGCTCATCATTCACAATTTGAAAAAGCACAATGATCACTTAATGTCAATTTGCAACTCCCACGCCATTAATTTTACATTGACTTGCACTCCTCGTTGGTGAGAACGACATGTTTTGATGGTTGAGCAACTTCTTAGTTTACTCATAGCACCTCTCATCCTTATCTCATTATTATCAATTAAGGTGTGGGAATGGGATTCTTGATCAATCAATTTTTGTCTTTTGCAAGCTAAAATTTTATGATATCTAAGCAAACCCTAAACTGACGGTTTTAATTTTTAAGATTGACCTTATGCTCAACCGATTTGCAATACCAATTTGGGACAAAGAGAGAGAAGATTTTTACAAATTTCAATCAAACACAAGCCTTACTGAAGAACACAAACTAGAACCACGACCTTGAGGCGTAGCAAATTTGGTCGACTACTTCTTTGATCAACATGCATGTCTAACCTCAACACTATTACACATTCTTATATATTTCAATACAAAGTTACTCTAAAGAGTCAGCCATAGAGCCAATTTACTCTATGTGCATGGGCAAGTTAAGTAGAGGATTTGACAAAGTGGAATAATTATCTTTGGACTCTTCAAAATTATGGACATTAGTGAGTAAATAAACTATCAACCCTCAAAACTATTATGTATCTTTCACAAAGTCCACTCTAGTGGATCACTGGTACTGCCCTAGTTATGAGCATTCTAAACTTAATTTCGATGAAGGACTTTGACCTCTTTTTGCACTATAATTTGTAGAGGTAGAGTGAAATAAATTTTATGAATTGTTGAAACATTAACCCTAAACTCCCATGGTGTTTTGTGAGCTCCAAACTCCAAAATTGCAATTCCATACCACCTTGTAAACTTTGAAGTGTGAGAATATTTTTTTACAATTTTTTGAAACTTTCAACCGTATGATCTTGAAGAGAACTATTATTAGAGGTAGTGGCTGAAATTTCAACCGTTGGATCGTAGCCATTTGTAAGATTGTAACATTCGAAGTTGATGCAATTTTTTTTCAGCAAACATAGTCAACTTTGTGCAAAGGAAAACGTGATGCTTATTACCTTAAACATCTAGCTCATATTTTTTTCCATGTATATAACCAAGTTGGGCGTGCCCATGCAAAATTTTAGACATTCATTTTGCTTTTTGAACCTTCATGCAATTTAAATACTAGAAGAAGGTAGAAATGAAGGATTTGGTAAAACATGCACCACATTTATTGTACATGGTTTAGGGGAAAAATGAACGTTGAGTATATACCTTCTTGAGTTATTGAATTTCAAGAAAAAAAGAAATTCAAAAAAATTCCAAAAGCTCAAATTTTGGCAAATTTTGAAAGAAAAAATTGAAATATCAAAGAAAACTTTGAATCTAGCTCTTGTAATTTTTGAAGGGTGCCCTTGTAGGATTGGTAAAAGTTTCAACTTGGGTCACTTGGAAACCTAAGTACAAAATCAATCAAGAAAAGATTTCTAAAAAGAAATTTAAAAAAAAAGGTAAAACCAAAAGTTTTTTTCTGCCCGCCCCAAGGCTGAAATCTAAAATTTGCGTTTAAGAACTTCATAGGTGGAGTTTGACTTTGCAAATTTTCCCACATACACCTTGTAGTGTAAGGAACATCCAGTAAAAATCTTAGGCAAAAATATTACTTTTAACATCTTAACGTAGGCTGCCGAAATCGCAAACCTCCTAATCGGAGGCCTTGGTAGTTTAGGGGTTAATTGGTCTTTTAGAATGAATAATTATAATAATAATTGAAAATTTTAAAATAATAATTTTTGTCAACATGTGCTTGAAGGCAGAGGTGCCTCAGTCCGCATACATGTACATGGAGCTGACCTAGCAAACTGCACTAAAAATACCTTTATGGCCAAGCCAACGAGTGGTCGCATCTCCACATGGCCTTCTACTCAAGGCGTAAGGGTGCTCGTCCTATATGCCGGTGACTCGGTGGTTGTAATATATTGCATATGTGCAACACTTCTTCTATGTGGTATGTGGGAATCCTAAATGATCTTGAACTCCCACCACATGCATCAATGCATGGGATTGGTACTTTTGTCCGCACAAGCTTTTTCTTGGGAGGGGTAAAAAATGCTCCCTATGCGTACTCAAAATTAGAGTCTTGAACATCATTTTGAAGTCAAAAGTTTATCAAAAATCTACTTAGAATTAAGGTTATCGGAGTATGGATGCTTCTCCAACCTTCACATTGCAAATACATACTTTTGTATATGTCAAGATTAGTTTTTGTATTTCCTAATACTCATGATTATGAACCCTTATAAAATTTTCAAAAAAAAAATTTAAAAAAAAAAAAAAAAAAAAATTGTAAGTGGAAGATTCTTGACACAAGAACAAGACTTGATATGCTGTAATAACCATACTTAGCGCAGGGTTTGTCTTATGCGACACTCTCAAACGTGAGATAGACACAACACACTACACACAAATGTTCACCCTTGGAGGAGGTAAACGAAATCGAAGAGGCAAATGTTCATGTTTTTACTCTCCATTTTCTAGTATGGTTAGACATTCCCACTGAACTCGACGTCAAACGGACATGTCGAACATGACAATTTAGACAAACATTACAAAAAATGTGTCATGTAAGACAAAATGTAAGTCTTATAAATCCCTCAAAAAAACAAAAAAAAAATGAATTAGCACATAGGGGCAAAATTCCCATGTCACGTGGTTTTAGTTCGTTACTAGAGCTTCCAATCACATCCATCAATAGCGTACAATTCAAGGCGAAAATCTAGCAACTTAATGAACGGAATCAACGCAATCCACGTGAGTTATGCATTCAAAGGTGCTCGAATTTTGTAGTAAGCTAAGCAAGGAGCACCACACACTTTTGTGCACATCAAAAAGGGTAGATTCTTGGGTTGGCAACCGTATTTGATGAGAATGAGTATCTATTCTCTTGTTGTGCTTTGTGCCATGTGGAATAAAAGCTTAGCATGGAAGGCATTTGGTTCATATACAATGTTCGTATGCATAAACCAAAAAAATGGTACCCAATTTGATGCAGTTAGAGAAATTGTACAACCACAATTGAATGTTGGAATTTGAAATGAATGAATGTGAGCCTTTAGTTTGGTTGGCCTACCATATACCATGAATTGTATGTGGAGGACCATTCTGAGAATAAATATGATTCTGATGCATATAGTGGAGGGATTGTCAATGGAGTGCAAGATTTTATTCACAAGAATAGGTACAAAATTATGTCTATTCTTGCTTGTGTAGAATAGTTTCTTGTTGATGCATGTACTTTTATTATACACATATGCCCATCCTAGAAAAATTCCTAGAACTCAAAAAAATAAATTATTTCGATTTTTTTATTTTTTTATTCAAAAGCTCATACATGCACTTAGTGACCTTTCCGATTTTTCTTAAACCAAAAATTTGTTTAACCCCTAAAGGTTCTTGATGCAAAATTGTAAAAATAGACATTCCCCTACTTCAGGCCTTAAAACTCTCAATCTAAGCATTATTTGGAAGATCCAACCCTAGGATCTTAAATTTAACTTACCCTTCCGTTCACATGTCAAAATTGAACCGTTGTTTCTTCTTCATTTGTGATATTATAATAGTCAAAGTTGGCTGAAATCTGTTTCAGCGATGACTCCAAAAAGCAGTTTTCGCTTTCTTAGACCTTTAGGGGTTAACGCAATACATGTTTTAACGCGATACATGTTTTACTATATTCATTGTTGTTTTTAGACCTTTTAGGAAATAATTTTCATGAAGGTCAAAAAGCATGATAAGGGGCGCTTTACAACGAAGTTCGAGCTGTACATGGAGCCTAAGAAGGGCAAAAATCCTCTCAACGTAATTGGTTTGTTTCTTGTAGTTTGAAAAATAAACCGATAACATTGGGAGGATTTCCCCCCTCCTTTGGCCCTATGAATAACATTGAGAGGACTTCTCTCTTCCTTTGGCCTTCTTCTTCTTCTTCTTTTTTTTTTTTTTTTTTTTTTTTTTTTTTTTATTTTTTTACGTGACATTACGATCTCAGGCACTGCCAATTGGAGTCTTGAATTGTCACTGGAAGAGGGTAGGTTTGTAAAGTTGTAAAAGACAATTGGATCATAGAACAGGTCAACAAATCTCGAGATATTTATGTCTCAATTTTCAATTCAATTATGGCCCCCAAATCACCAAAAATTACAAAGATGACCTTATCTTAAATTTAGCTAAAAACAAGAGGGGCATGCTCAATGTACTTAAGTTAGCATGGCAACGCCGCGAGGGCATACTAATTTAATTATTAAAAAATAGAATTTTCAAAATATTTAACCAATCATTGTGGTGGAAAGAAGTGAATGGACGATGAGAAAGAAGAAGCCAAGGAAACCACCCTAACATTTGATATTTTTGCATTTAGCATTTAACTGGGTGGCTGAGACTAAAAAACACGTAATTCATTATAATGGGAATATTCAGATTATCAAATTGAGCTTGAGTTGAGCCAAATGTACTGTGTGGGTACATTTAGCTCGACTCCACCTAAACCCACATTTCTCAAAATCACTAAATAATACCATTATAATGAATTACGTGTTAAAAGTCAATAAGTCACGTTTAAATACTTGACAATACCATTTGAAATACAATGACTAGTAGTGTAAGAGACAGTGGTTTGAAACAAGAGTGACACTCACCTCATATAATTGGAGTCGTTACAAAACCATCAGCCGTCGGATCACTCAGCAACCCAGTTAAATGAACGGCATCCACGGCACAGACACTTGTAATCTGGCGAACGACCCAACTTTACCTTTCGTCTCCCACAGCAAAACTGTTGAACTCGTTCTCCCCCACCCAAGTGACCCAACTAGCCACCCTTGTGTATAATAACCCCCCCAGGGATCCCTTCAAGTCATCGCCCGCCCCTCTCCAGTCGATCACCAACCAAGCTTCGTCTTCGTGTATTCTCAGACAGAATCTTACAGATTCTACATGTAGCGGCGTACTTTTTGCACCTTTCGATATACCCTCACTGTCTGATTCCTTCCTCACATCTTGGAGCGCTACTCAACCCAGCTGCAGGCCTGGTGGTTTGTAGAGAGTACTTTTTTTGGGTACTTACCTTAGCTGGTGAGATCAGTTTTCAATGCTCGGGCTGTTGTGTGTGGCACTGCAGCTGTGAGCTCTGTCTTCTTGGAAGTACCGATCGTAATTAAGCTAGCAGCAGTATGGGTGCCTGGGCGATTGCTCTTCACGGCGGTGCAGGAATGATCGGCAAGGACAAGATGACGGACGACTGGCAGAAACGAACCGAAGCTGCTTTGAACGAGATCTTGGACATCGGCATTGCTGCGCTTGAGAACCACCGCTCTGCTGTTGAGGCTGTGGAACTCGTCGTAAGTTGTGCCTTCCTGTTTAGAAGAAAACTGCAGTGTCTGTTAGAAGATATCTGTGCTCGAGATCTGTGCTTTGTTCTTGCTTTTGGGAAGTCCTGCGATCGAAACTGCTGCAAGTGTTAGATGTATCTGTGCTCACAGATCTGAATTGTTTACACTCAGTGATTGGAAGCAAATTCTGCATCGATCAAGGGTGGACGAAGCTAAGTTGTGTGTATTTGTCACACTGTAGGTGAGAGCGCTGGAGGATAATACCTTGTTCAACGCCGGGAAAGGTTCTGTGCTGACAAACAAGGGCACCGTGGAGATGGAAGCGAGTATCATGGACGGTAGAACGAAGAATTGCGGTGCTGTTTCGGGTCTTTCCACTGTAGTACACCCTGTGTCTCTCGCTCGTTTGGTGATGGATAATTCTCCTCATGTTTACCTCGCCTTTCAAGGTGCGGAAGAGTTCGCAAGAGACCAGGTTAGTAACACTCTCCTTTGCCATGAGTCATGAATACACATTGTCATGCAACCTAACGCTTCAAACATGTCTGTGATCTTTATACAGGGAGTGGAGACTGTGGATACAAGTACCTTCATAACAGTCGAAAATCGAGAGAAGCTGGAGAACGCGAAGAAAACAAATTCTGTAGAGGTGAGGCTCTTTGTTAGATCTGCGATATGATGTAATTGTTTGATAAGTACTGACAGTTCGATTCCACCCTGTAGATGGACTTTTCCGAGCACGCTTCCGACGAATCGAATGGTAGCGATGACGAGTTCACGTACAGAAACGGCAACAACGCCATCCACCCCGCCGTTCACGCCGATCTGCCGAATGGATACGCCATGGCGCTCGGAGACTCGTACAATAAGCTTGTGCACAAAAAGATGCACGGCGCTCATCACCAGGCAGAGTTTGAAACGGTTGGTTGTACAGCAGTGGACATCTCAGGCAATTGCGCGGCGGCAACTTCCACGGGTGGACTTGTAAACAAAATGATCGGACGCATCGGTAAGCTCGCCTGCCTAAGAAATTTGCGCACTACATAAGAAATTACATCATGAATCCTCTCAGCTACTCGCTGCTTTCATGAATTGCAACCTCCATCATTTGAAAACCTTCCGATATGAACCTGTGCGCGATTACATCAGAAATCTCTCTCATATTTACTTTAGCTTATCACTCTGTCATGAAAAGCACTACTTACATTCATCAAGAAATTTTGCTCATCGCCATAAAATCTCTCTCTACGATCTTTTATTTGTTACAAACAGGGAATGCCATTCTTGAGCCTGTCTAATGTTTGCGCGCTACTGTTTTAGAAGTTTCTTTAAAATCCCTTCAACTAACCAGTCCGTCATGAACCGCGATGCATTTGCGAGCTCCCGCCTTAATTTGAAATCTTCGCGTTGCCCCCGCCTAAACTCAGCTGATAGGTTTTTCAATTTTCACAGGAAAGCTTATTATTTAACGCACTGATAATTGATGATTGAACAACCGCGAGATTATTTGAGACACAAGTCGCAAGCTTCATCAATTTGCATCATTTTTGCAGGCGATACGCCCATAGTGGGAGCAGGAACGTACGCAAACCATCTGTGCGGCGTGTCAGGCACCGGCCGAGGCGAAGAATTCATAAAACACACAGTGGCGAAAGAAGTAGCTGCAATTATGGAATACAAGGAGCTTCCGCTTGGCAAAGCGGTGTACAAAGTGGTTCATGAGAAGCTGCCAGAGAATATGGGAGGCTTGGTGGCAGTCTCTGCCTCTGGCGAAGTGGCTATGGCGTTCAACACTCCGAGCATGTTTCGCGCCAGCGCACAGGAAGGCGGCGAGCGCATGATCGGCATCTGGTAAACCAAAGACACCATAGCTCATGTGTACAGACCTCATCTCCAACTCCACCACCTCCTTCTCCATTCTCTTTTCATCGCTTGTGCTTCTCCTCTTCTTTCAGAGCTTTTCTTTGAAGAATGAGGAATGATCATGCTGTCATTCTATTTGAATTGTAAGTAGAGAACCCGGTCTTAGTACAATTGCACATATAACATTATTCTTGGACATGGATGTCCAGTGAGAGAAGTGGTTCATCAACAATCTGTACTGATAGTGGCTATACTTTTATCTGATATGAATATACTTGTATATGTACTGTATGTGATTGTTGCAATGGGCTTGTTCATCGCTTTATTTTATTTCTTGAAACAATCATTGTATGAATCAATGGAGCAGACCTAATGCTGCTTTGAGAATTTCGCTGGGTAGGAGGATCAATTTTTATCCCCTTTGCTAAAAAAGGAGTGTCTAATTAGTGTCCAATGTGAACACTTTCAGATTCTGATCTCCTCATGTGAGTGTGCAAATTTCTTACCATACTTGATGAGATGTAGAATAGGTGTCTTTGCATCAGAATCTCATTAATTTTTAGAGAGACTTGGTAGTAAGCAGTACTATTAGTAACTGCACATTGAACTGTTTAAATTGGGTGAGACACCCTTACAATTGTGGCAGAGCTAGTAAATCAAGGCAGGCATGAACAGCCATAGTGTACTTACGATTTGATAAAAGTTGACAATGCACACGATAAGGATAAATGGACTCATTGCATGTGCATCAAAATCCTGCATCACCCAAAGACTAGGACACAGTACAATATCACATGTGGCATGTGCACCTGATTATGAAGGAACAATTCGGATTGTGAAAGACAAGGTCCAACAGGTTCTGGTAGAAGGCAGAAGACCATGCAAGATTGGTCATCGACACTAACTATACTCAGCAGTGTAGCTTTCGATCGCACAAGCTTCGTGAAGGAGCATTTTTCATTTTCCATATATCAATTGTTGGAGGAAATATATCGGAGGTAACTGTGAGAGAACATTTCCTACAATCAATCAAATTATTTCCCTTTGTCATTTCCCTGGAAAGGAAATCACACAATCAATGAAAATTGCCTATTACGCGGAGTGTAAAGAAACAAAGATTGTCTTCACAAGAGCAGTAACGATGCGATTGTGTTTGAAAAAGGATCGAAGACAATCTTGCGCAGGCGAGGAATTGACGCTTGATAAAGTGATCGATGTACACTCAACGATGCAATTTTTATGGCCAGGGAAAGAATCGCAAGTGATGGCTTTCTCGAAGAATGCTCATCGTGCACTCTGACTGGACTCTTCGTTTACAGGTGTAGGATGGCAAGTCACCATGTTTTGGTAGAGAAGCAATCACGTCTTGCCGTAACATCGCTAGTTGCATCGTCGATGATAGAGTCACGTTTCTCACGCATCATAGTAGCTGACATGTTACGCAGAGTGATGTGTTACAGTAATGGTGATTGATCTAAACTCAAGATGCACTCAATATAAATAGATCAGCACTTTATTTCCCCATAGAAGAAAATGTAGCAAGAAAGAATGCCGATGGTCAACGATCCAATTGCCGTTGGATCGTCTTCTCGCTATGCTGGAGCTATGGCGTAATTCAGAACTGCGTAGTGTTGACTACGCAGCCAAACCCGCTGGGGGTGATGTGCTTGCCGTTGAAGAAACTCACAGCCGCAGCACGGTTCGCAGCATGGGAGGGATGGATTCCGTCCCAGTTCAAATACTTCAACGAGCTGGAGCAGGTTGAGGTGGTCAGATTAACTATCTGGTTACCAATTTTTCCTATCTCGGAGCATGTCACTTCCTTGTTAAAATTGTAAGAGCCTCCTGCGCCGCAACACGCCTTTAGCGTCTCCGTGATGTCTGCAGTTCAACATGACGAGGTGAAGTCATTTCAGGATTAGAAATGCTCAATTTTGTGTCTTATGATTAAATTGCTACAGGAGAGTGTGATTTTGAAATCTTACTGTAGACTTGAGGATTCGCCAGGATGTCGGTGTAGACGCTGTAATAATCAGCGAGGTAGTAGGTGACATTTGGATATTTCGCGCGTAAGAGAATCACTTCTTTTTTCAGCGCTTTGTTGTGCGCAATACTGACTTTATTAATATTGGTGAGGCAACCGTAGCTGTCGTACTTGTCGATGCTGTTGGGATATAATGTGAGGAGTGCAGGGGTGCAGCCTAGAGGTGGCACATTCACAACCAACACCTGCGTTGCTCCGAAGTCCGCCAAACCCTGCGCGATAGTAATCACTTGTTACCAATCTTGTTCGAACATGTTGCGATCTACAGATTGAGCATATTAAATTCATACAAGAATGTCAAAATTATTAACTTGAGTTGATCTCTATCAATGTCGCTTACCTTCAGCAAATTGCTGATCCCAGATATCACCGATGGCACGTCGTTGATCAACATTCTCGTGGTCGATTTCATGTAGTAAAGCGGGAAGAAGTAGTCTTGGAAACCAGCTTGCACCACGTACATGGAGATGTTGAGCGAGCCGGATTCAGGAAGCGATTGGTTAACATCTGTGTTCATCCGTTAGCCAAGGTTCAAGGTTAGGAATTCTCTTTACATCCTGTAGAAATTTCGTACATATCGGAACCTCTTTCTTGCCTCAGATAAGGATTTCAAATGCTGTTAATTACAGTAGCGACAAACGAAGTGCACACATCCTGTTGTACACGATCTTCTCCTTGAAATGTTCATATTTTTTCCCTAGTTCAGAACAGATTTTGAGCGGGAAATGACTTTTCGGGGCTTACAAGTTTGATTGTAGTAGTGCTCCAACCGAACTTTGTAGCGCCGGAGCCATTGCAACTGAACATTGAGCGAGAACGGAGTGCTGAAGCCAGAATCTGGCTTCCAGACGTCCGTTTGATTCACCGCCGAAGCTCCAGCAGACGCGAAGTTCGTTCCAAACTGCGGCATCGTTGCCGTGCTCCGAAGCCACGGGTACGACGGTCCTAAGGTACCGCCAAAAGCTGCAGCTCATAATTCCAAAATCTTAAATCATCTCTTAAGAAACCACATTTCAGCTCCTTGTAAACACACAAACGCTATATGTTTTAAACATGCTCATATTGCTATTCTAAACTCCAATCAGAAACTCTCTTCTTCAGCTCTAAAGGTTCTTCAAAACACTTTCATACCAATCACAGTGTTGCAGAGACTACTACAATAGATACCGCACTTAGTTGCATATCTGTAAGTACACATGCAGATATTGAAACGTTACTTATGATCGATCGCTTATTCAAAGTATCAGCACACCGTTCTGCGGATTTGACTAATAAACAACGTCGACATTGGTTTGTGTGAATCGCTTACAAATGAAGTCGACAAGGAGTTTGCCGTCGCACATGCGATCAGCACTGTGCATGGGCCAGTATTCACCATTCGGAGTCGACTCGGCATAGGCAAACTGGTGAGGAAATGCTTGGATGGAGTTTCCGACATCAATCATGGAGTCACCGAATCCGTAAACGGCCGGGAAGGAGCAAGTGGTCAAATTCGTAGCGTTTACCGGCACCAGCTGTGAAAGAGCAGCTAAGTAAAACACCACCATCACCACCAAAACCATGCCGTCTATGCCTGCCATCTCTCTGTCTTCTGAAAGTCTCACTGATAGTGTGTGATGACATGTGTGATGAGCTGGTTCATATGAAATCCAAAGGGACGGCAGATGCTTTAGGTAGAGAAAGTAAAGAGGAACAGAATTTTGATTTGACCCACCGTCACCTGCTTCCATTGTTGTGATGTGACGTGACTCCATTATTTTCTGCTAACACCGTTCTCGTAAGCATCCTGAGTTTTGATTTGCTCGAGAGATTGCCTGCAACTACTTGATGTTTCACTGTTCTCTCAATCGAAGCCGAAGGTGTGAAGAGAAGTAGAGTCACTGATTTTGTGATTTGAGTGCAATATTTGCCATTATTGCAGAAGTGGATGTCTTGTGAGACCGAGTTATGTACTCCGAGCTATCAATTCAATCTTCATGATTTGCAAGTTTTTTATCAGAAGGAGTGTAGCATGATTTCTCTTTCTCAAAAGTTTGAGAACACAAGACCAGTCCTTCTTGCTTGTGTAGTATGCAATGAGCTTGAAAGTCACAAATGAGAATGAGATCAGTCTTCGTTAGTTAACCAATCAATGATATTAACAATCAATGGTAATGAACAAGGTATCGTGACAGGAAGAAGGTTATGGACGATATCTGCCTGTGAGCTTGATAGGATGAGAAGGGTAGGTAAGTACAAATGAGGATGAGGCTTGAACCTTCCTGTAATGCAAGTTTCTTAATATGATTTTATAGTTTAGGGATTTAATCTGGACAATAGGAGATTATGAGTGTTTTCTATTTACTAGATAATCTTACAAAGTCGAGTTTAGTACAATGTGGTACAGAATAGTATTTAATGTTTGTGATTACATTTGAACTTTAGCCATGTTCACAAGATTGAGTAATTATCTTTGGTATTTGGACAAAGTCCTTGTTTTGAGTGCCCCTAGCGACTCATGCCTAAGGATCCACTAACCACTTCTATGCTTCTTGTACATTCTTTGCTTTTAATTTCAATAGTGGTGTATAAACAAGATAAACAAGCCATTGGGTCTATATTTTGCCACTGGTATTTGTGTTTCTTCAATGAAAGTAGGAGGCTTAAAAATTGCAGAGTTTTCAAATTAGCAAGCTCATTCCAAAGGGAGTTGCCAAGACACTTTATTCCTCAAAATGTGCAAAGTATTACAGGAGTTTGATCTAGTTGGTCACATATTTTGGATTTTAACATGAATGACGTTTGAAAGTGAGACTGCAAGAGTACGGTAGGGACACCTAAAACAACACACTCTACACTCTAAGCTGAACACCATAGATGCATCCAACAATGAAGTTGGAAGTTATGATGTACCTCCTTGCTTGTCTTAGGTGAGCAATTTTCTATCTCCTTACCTTGACCACATTTCAACCATTTTTTATTTTTCTTCACAGTACATATAAATAAGGGACAATCGGTTTTGGACTAGGTAATGGTTGAGCAGCCTCTGATTATGAGAAATAACCGGAATTCGTCCACATCCATCCACGGACTTCGGTTAGTATAAGCCCCCAACAAAATAATGTTGTACTATAGAACTTTTGGAGGTTATACTGGAGAGATTCGGGAGGTACCAAGTAGCACCTAGCATGCAATGGTTGGAAGTGCTAGAAACTCATAACACTAGGGAAGGCACTGTTATGAGACATAACACTCATCGTCTCTTCAAATGCGAAACTGCCACCACAGTGAAATAGTGCTCGACTACGGTTATGGAATCCCAATTGAAGAGAGGTTATTTACTTCCTTCTTTCGAGAAGCTCAATCCAATGAGTGTCACCCAATTGTCGGTCATAACTTCTGCACAGCCAAATGATGTGCAAACCAAACATTCACTATCCAGTTCCTATCCAATAAGCCAAGTTACAGGACCTATTTCTATCACCTGAACAATCATGGTGACTGTGACCATGACCCTCATAGGCCATAGCCACTGAGATACAAAACCCTAAAAATTCAAAAATTATCATGCTCAAAAATTGTGATAAAAAAATATTTTACAAAAGAGGGGAGGCTAGAGAGGGTTTTGAAAGCCAAGGCTTTTAACCGTGTAAGATTTGTCTTTCCTATTCTACTGTATTTAACCCCTACAGGTCCTTCATACAAAATTGTTTAAATTATCAAAAAGAACCTTCTTCTACTTCGGGTGCAAAGAAACTCAATCTAAGCATCTATTAGAAGATCCAACCGTAGGATCTTGAAGTTAACTTGACCCTTTTCTCGAATGTCAAATTTGAACCGTTAATTTTCCTCCAATTTTGAGATTATAATGGTCAAAGTTGGCTGAATTTTCTCCCTGCGGAAATTCCAAAAAGCGATTTCCGCTTTCTTGGACCTATAGGGGTTAAGTGGTCAATCAAATCCACTGGGTCTTTGAGGATTAATCTTTAAAGTGAATTCAAGAAGAGCTACCTAAATATCACAAATTGACTTTACATTACTTCGTATGTTAGGAATGCCTGAATGATACAAGCCAACTGCTTCATGTACAGTACATGAAAACCAAAGAAGGGCTTTGTCCTCCTAGTACTGAAAAGATTGAAAAGATTTGTAAATGGGTGTTATTTATTTGTACTTTGCGGTATTTTTAAAGAGATGTGCCAATGTATTGGCATTATGTTCTTTTGCACAGACTTCGGATATTACGATCTTGCATATGGTAAGCATTAAATTGGAATAGTAACTAAAAAAGGGTAATAAATATTTATGCTTACTATACCAAATATTTGGAATAGCAACTAAAAAAGGGTGCAAGATCTTGGAGTTGGAAGTATAAGAAAAACCAAAAAATCTTGGTTCACACCTAGGAATGCGTAAAAGGTGGTAAATTGGAGTTTGAGGTTTCAAGGTGCATAAGACATAAGGAGTTAAGAGGGATATCTTTCAATCGTACCATATCATTACGTGATTGAAGGTCTCATTTTTGGTGGACGTGTATGTTTTACAATCAACCATCTTTTAATGACAAGAGACTTTCATTAGGCATTTCCACCTCCTTTGGTGTTAGGAATTGGTAAGTTGGAGTAATTTGGTTAAAAATTAATAAATCACTAGGTCTTAACAAGTTGATGAACTTGAAAACTTAACCAATTTCTCTTCTCAAGAATCCAAATTATCTACACATGTTTCTTGTTTATAATCTTGGTTCTATCCATCGAACCTTTTGAAAAGTGACTCATCACAATTTCTAAAGCTACCATTTTTAGCATTGACAACCGTTCAATATGTGAAAGAACAATTATATGGTTGAAGAGAAATCATTGTCAATTTTAGAAAATTGAAAAAAACAACCATATCAAGGCAATAAAACCTAAAAAAATACCTCTTTATAAACTATGAAATTTTCTTACCCTTATCTTACTACTAATTAGAATCAATATTGAAAAATACTCAAAATTTGGTGTGACTATTTTGATGATTCTAACCTAAAAGAAGAAATATGCGTAACTTTTCAACTACCCAAAAAATGAGTACCAGACATATTCATAATCTCAGAAAATTAATAGCATAAAAAATGTTAAAAATCCTTAAATTTGTCAAATTCAAGAAACTAAAAGAATTTTAAAACTAAACATGGGAGAAAAATCTAAAAAAGATGAGGAAATCAAGAAAGAAGAAGGAGAAGTAGGAGAAGAGGAAGTGATTCTCCCAATTGAGCTTCAACCTTGGAACGAGTTTGATTTCTTTTATCAAAAAACAAAAGAGGAAGGTGAATTCTGGAATGAATACACATCACATCAACTAGGCATCATATTTACAAAAGGACCTATTGAGTTACTTCATCGAGCATGGGGTAGATTAGAACGTGGTCTCACACTTGCATTTGACAACAATAATCCACAACTCATTACGCTAAATCATTGGGACCCTTTTGAGCTCAAAAATGAAGGAAAAAGGTTGTATCATAGTTATTCACCGATTATTTGTGACATGCAATCCAGTAACTTTGAGGTTTTGGGTTACTTTCCACCTAGACATGATCGGAAGCAAACACAAGGATGTTGGTATACTATGCCAAGTTTAGCATTTCTTCCACTTGGCATCAAAAAAGTGATAGGTGGTGATGGAGGTCTACTTATATGCGATGGAGGAATGGTATGGACGGGTGTATTGGACGAGTCCGGTGAGTTGTCGCCATTAACAGCTCGACCTCCTCTTGTACCCGGAGGTAGACCAGTTCCAATAGAAGCTGAAAAATGGTCAAAAGATGACTATTTACCTGGCCAAAGCATACTTTTAATTTGTAATCCAATAACGAGAGAATTCATGTACTTACCTTCATTCATTAGAACCATGACTTTGAATGCTAAAGCAGCATGCATTAGGTACTTAGATTTTGCGGAATTGCGGCCACCTACACCACCACCTGAAGAGCCTATGAGTGACGAGGATCAAGAAGCATTAGTAGGTGGCGAAAGTATAAATGACCGCATTGATGAAATTGTGGAACGAGCTTCAAGACGGGGCACCATCTTGGAAAAAAAATTGTCAAGAAAAATGAGTATGCAATTTTGGAATGTTGCTTCTTTCGGTAGAAGAACAAGTACACATGCTAATTTGGATGATGAGTTAGATGAAATAGATGTAGAGAATGAAAAGAAAAGATGTCAAAGACCATCAAGACGAAGATCGTCTACCTATGCATCTGACGATGTACTTATGCCACAAGAAGTAGAAAAAGTCATTGAAGGTAGGTTCCAAAGATTGTGGAGGTTGTACTTTGAGTGCTTTGGAATCATCCCCATAGTTGTTCCTCCACCAAGTCGTCACTATGTTGTGGTTGTTATTGGATATCAACAAGAAATGAAGTTTGATGGATATGAACTCAACAGAATAGTGTGTTGTGTTTATAACTCAAAAGAACAAGATAAGTGGTCTTACATACGTCCGATTCCATGTCCGTCGAGAACAATGTTAAATAGCGTTGGTCGAACAAGTCTCGCATTGCTAACTAGTCTTATAAATAAAGATTGGATGGCAGTGTGTTTTGGTGCGATAGTATTAGGTAATATAAAAGAAGCAATAGAAAAAGAACGTAAGTATAGAGCACTAGGAAAGGATGAGAAAGTCCTTAATGATTTGACGGAAAATCCAGCTATATTTTTTGTTTCGGTAGTTCCTAGTGATGATATAGCACTTGTATTTCCATTTAATCCCGAAGGCTATGGAGAAAATGAATTGGCTTGTCCAGTTGTACTTCAACCATTTGGTATTAAGAGTCCAGAAATAATAGTTGCAATAACAAGAAAACCATATTATGCAGATAGACTTCTTATTTTTCAAATAGTGATTGAACGAGATATATTTACTGACAATCCAATACCAACTGGTAAATTTGCTTGGATTTCCGAAACACCTCCATGTGTTTATCATAATTTGTTTTACACAGAAAGATTTACAAACAAACCTTTTGAATCATCTGCTGGAAATGGTATGATTTGCATCAAATCAACAGATGGACAACGATTAGGAATATATGATATGTATACAACAAGATGGTGGGTAGAAGATTTTCATGTATTTAGACCAATTAAACGAAAACAAAAGCCTTTCCAACTTTTAGATGTTGCTTCATGGGAACCAAATTTCCGTCAAAGAGTTGAATATGACTCAATGTATATAGGTGGAAGACCGGATCCTAATCTTGAATCACAAATAGAAGGTGATGCAAAAGATGCTGTAAAAATATGACTAAGTCATTCAAGATAACATAATCATCAAACTTTAATAAAATCTTAAAGTGGAGGTATAATAAGACTTATGCAATGTAAGATTTGTTATTATTTGTGAAAGAAGAAGTAAGCGCTTTCTTTACATCTTGTGAGAACTTACTTTTTGGTATTAAGGATTGATATCCTAAATTAAATTCTTGTAAGAGATTCTCTCCTATGTATTAAAGCTCTATATTTTATGATTTACTGATAGACTAAATTTTCTAGATTTCACTAAAAGAAATTTTAATCTACTTTGTAAGTTATCAAAAAAACTAATATGACTATCAAAACATGTGGCTTTGTAGTAAATCATCAAGTTTCTAATTTTGATTGTCCTATGATAATTTCCATCTTGTTGAGCTTATATAATTGATCAAATAAAGCCTTCAAAGAATTTCAGAAAGGCAACTTTGTCTGGAACCTCATGCTCGTGTATTTTGTCTTCATAAATTTTGCTACTTTGAAGTTTTATGACATTATTATGTAATGAAGACAAAAAAACAAAATGGATTGATTTGTCAATTTTTAAATCAGAGATGCCATTTGTTTATTACACCTTCATCATATTCACGATTGGTTGATTATTACTTTTGACTATACATGCTCTACAAATATGCATGATGTTAAAATTTTCTAGTGTTAGTTATTTTCTACTTTTGTTTAAAAAGTAGAAATTTTATGAATAAATCAACTCAACAGTGCCAAATTCAAATGTTTTGCTATATAAATATTTGATTGCTCAGAAAAGAGGGTTTTCCAACACACATCTAGACCAAGATGCATGATACATAGAAATGCATTATTATCAAGAATAGATCCATACATGATTACTTTTGCAAATTGTTTCAAGTTATGGATGAAGTTGGCAACTCAAGTCAAACAAACAAAAGTTCTTTTTGCGAAAACATTTCATAAAGAAAATCAATGGAATTCCAACTATAATGAAATATACAATTTTAGAAACTATTGGAGATATTCAATGTTACTATTACCAAATGAACTGAAATTGCAAAATACTGGATGTGACAATAACAATGTGTATAATGGTGATTTGAACAAAGCGTTCGAGATTAGTGCTTTTAATGTAGAATTAGGGTTTCGAAATGTATCTTTGATAGAAGATCTATATTCTACTCTAGGATGGCTAAAGATATCATCTACCAATGATATAACAACACACTCCAAAAATGATAACAATGACAAAGAATCAAACAAGAATTATGTAAGATTTGACCCAAATTTTCCATATCATACATAAGTGATAAAACATTTTCCATTAAAATATCTCTATTAATGGATATGATTGATATTAAAGTGAAACCCTCTTTATCTAAAATTGTGAAATATCATGAATCTCTTCTTATCATGCAAATTCAGGATCCTAATAATGAAGTAGAGCGAGCACGTGCTATGCAAGTTGTTGAAAACATAATCAAGCGGCATGCAATTGTTGTCTTCTCAAAGTCTTATTGCCCGTAAATTTTTAACCTTCAAACAATAGAATTGAAATTGTACTTAAACAGTAGACAGTGTACATAATACTAGCATAAGCATGTATATGTAAGTCAAAATTTGAGATTGATTTAGACATGTACAGTAATAAAAATTAAGAAGTGACAATATTACTTCATTTCTACTTCTAAATATGTTCACAAAATCTCTACATGGTATATACTGAATGATGAATATGCTGCAGTTGGTGTAAGAAGACAAAAGCTATATTTCTTGAACAATCTGTGAGACCTCATAATGTTGAACTTGATTTACGAGGTACTACTTTCTAAATGACTCAGTTTTGAGAAAATTGAAAGCTAATTCTTAGAATAGTTCCTATCTACTTGTTGTTATTATATTTACGAGTTTTCAAGTTTGTACCTTTACTATAATCTCTTACATGTATTAGTGAGGTTATTTGAATTACTCAACATCATATTCAACAAAACTTGTTATGCAACCAAGGTGATGGGGAGTACATTCAAGATGTATTGTTACAAAAATCAGGTCGACGAACAGTTCCACAAGTCTTCATATATGGTGTATTTGTAGGTGGTTGTAGTGGTAATCCCTCTATCACTTTCTGCAGCATGTACACATTCTCAATAATGATTCAAGATACTACATGATTTTCATCAACTTTCTATGTCTAAAGTTTTATCGTAGAAACTAAAAAATCAAAACTAAGAACAAAAGGACTTTGTATTACCATTCGTGTTCACTTCCAATTCATAGCATTTTGCCGCACACTGGTGAATGCTCCCTCTTGAATGCTTGCAGATTTGGTAGCAATGAGAGAAAGTGGCAAGCTTCACGAGCTTCTCAAGCAGATGCCCCCACCTGACTACTACAAACCTCAGGCTTAAAGACACCCCAGGCTTTCCAATAGCATTTGAAAGATATGAAAGGAAAACCCAGCATTTGTTAGCTGATTTGAAAACACATATGGTATAATCTCCTTGAGCTGTATATATGCCCCAGAGTTTCTCATAGCATTGATGATTAGAAAGCTATGAAAGGAAACGGAGCATTGAATAACTAATCTCACAATTGATCCATAAGGAAACACACATATGGTTATAGCTCAATGGTATAAAAAACCTTCGCGCGTTTGACTGCAATTTTGACTTAAGCTAAGTAAGAGGTGACTGAAATTCACAATTTTTCAGCTAAAAGTACCCTAAACCAACATTGCGTCCTAGAGTTTCATTGAAAATCAAGCATTATCTTAGAGAATAAGTGTGGTATTTCCATCAAGTTAAAATTTCACCAAGCTTGATGGA
This sequence comes from Bryum argenteum, assembly GCA_037043015.1. Lineage (NCBI taxonomy): Eukaryota > Viridiplantae > Streptophyta > Bryopsida > Bryales > Bryaceae > Bryum > Bryum argenteum. The sequence continues at coordinate 11,303,673 of CM073330.1, forward strand.
ATGAGACTTATGGAGAGCTTGTTGAATATACCATAGTTTTCCACTGGTACAAGATAAAAAATTGACCCCACCAAGCTAAATGACTCGTTCCACTAGGGACCGAAGAAGAGCTTTGTGGAGATACCACACTTTCCCGGCAATGAAAAACAGAAAGTCGATCCGTGAGGCAAACATCTTTAAGGATTTCCAAGCCTTCGCGTGTATAACTAAGTTGAGGTGAACGTGAAAAGTGATACTGTAAACCCCTAAAGCAACGGTGCTTCAAACGACATTTCAGGGATTTTCAATAAAAGGTCTCTAACGGAAACAAAGCATCAAACAACACATCCATCAGAGTTTCCCATTCACCTCGAAGGTAAAACTGCAGCAAGAAAAGAAGATAGAATGTGTATGTATTAAAAGTATGAGCGACAGAGTCATGTGCTATGAGCGTGCTGTTTTCTCCAGTCAATCACAAGCCTAATCACCTGCCATAAGCCACCGTTTGCAAAGTGAGGCACACTGATTCGTCCCCACACTGGAAGGTATGGGCCTATGAACTTGAGCGCTCCAAAAAATAGACCTAGTAACACCAGGTGCCACGGTACTTGTCCCCGTGCCTGCACAGCGGCACAAATCAAGCTCCCATTAGAATATAGTAAACAATGGTTCAAAGATGCAAAAACTTTTCATTAATACTGAAATAAGAGCTCATAATTGTGGAGGAAGTTTCAATCGATTGAAGGAACAAACTGTCATGTGATGATTATAATGAAGTGACACAAACAGATATCATATGTCTCATATGCCAGGTTGATTTCTACACAAAAGTACTTGAAATCTTTCACATGATTCAATGTTAAAATAGCACTTCCTGAGCCCCATAATGAAGAGCACTTACTTCAACGCAAATCTAGTAGCTCATACTCATTTTTCTCAATCAGAGGAACTCATTTTCTAATTTATGATAATTATGATTTTTTGTTTTTTGAAAACACGAAAAATTATATATCTCCACACGGAAGACTCCCACGATAAGAGTTGAAACCTTTCATTACTTCCAGTTTTGTCTTCACAAGGACATGATCGTAATGCATCAATGGCAAACGGAGGCCTCCTAGAGGGCTTTATGATCATCCATTTCGGAAGAAAAACTTGTAGAGGTTAAGGGATTGATATTCATTACCTCCATGATAGTGGATAGTTCAAGAGCAGTATCCTGCATCAAACCAGCGAAAGCCACACCACCGATCATACCAACGGGAATGATAAGCACTTTCTCTTGCATCAACGTATACGAAAGCTCACTGAGCATAGACACAGCCAGCACAGGAATCGCCAGCCATTTGCCCACAATCCAGAACTGGTGCAACAGCCTCTGCAGAAACAAACTTCCCGCAGTTGCCCATGGAAACACCCTTATTGGCTCCGGAGCCTTCGCCATTAGAGCAGCCATTGCATTATTCGTCTTCTGCTGTTGCTGTTGTCTCTCTTCCCCATTCTTGTCACTTGAAGATGCTACGCATTGCACTAGTCCCCGTGATCTTGACTGAAGCCGCTGACCTCGAAGAAACACCATGTGCTGAGATGACAACAGATACCATGAGTGGTTATACTGAGCAATTCCTAACTAGGTGATATTGATGAAATGCGGTTTTAGACTCCATTGATAGCAAGCGGATGAAGATGTGATACCATTTCTTCTTCATTGAGCTTGTTCTGAGTATGTTCAGACTGACTGGCATTGTTTAGTTAGAGTTCTGAATAAAGTCTGCATAGAGTTGGAGCTTTCTCATTAGGTTGCATTTCAACTGAGTAATAGAAAGATATTGATGGAATGCGGTTCTTAACTCTAAAAAGTGCGATCAAATGAACAGTGTAACACCATTTCTTCTTGTTCAGAGGCAATAAACAACGAGCTTGTTCTGAGTATATTCAGACTGATAATCGTCGTTTAGTTAGAGTATCAAATGAAGTCTAAACAATCAGGTAGAAGGAGAGAAAAAAATTCTTCTAAGTTCGCTAGCGAAACCGGTATCGAGAAAGAAGAATCTCGAAGTTGAAATCTCACTAATAGCAAGTCTCAACCAACTGCTGCTGATGAAATGCGGTTCTTAAAACCTCGAACCTCGAAGAATTGCAACCGCAGCAAGGTATAAAACCACTTCCTCTTGCTCAAGCCTGTTCTGAGTCTTATCAATACTGATCGATGTTGTTCAATTAGGGCTCGAATGAAATCTAAGGCCTTACAATCACGTAGAAGGAAAAACGAATTGCTCAGCAGTTTGCTAGCAAAAACCTAGATCAAGAAAGAGGGATCATGAAGTAGCAATTTTCAACCAACTGATACCGATGAAATGCGGTTCTTAAACCTCGTAACTCCAAGAATTTCAATCCTAGCAAGGTATAACGCCATACCTTCTTGTTCTAAGAACTATTGACGTTGTTTAGTTAGGGTCTCGAACGAGGTCAACAGAGTATTGAAGCTTTCACAATGCGGTAATAGGAGAAATTTTCTAGGGAAATCGAGGAAGGGAGAGAAAAATGCAGGGGATTGAGTTAGAGATATGCACCTGATTGCAGCTTTTAGAAGAGGAAGAAGAAGACGATGTTGCACAAGGAGAGAAGAGTCTTGAAGTGGACGACAAGAATTGGCATTGCGACGCCATTGTTGCTGATTTCGCCAAAATTGATTTCTCAGCAGAGTGGAAATTGATGCAAGCCCTGCGAGAATCTGTTTCTTCGGCTGATGTTTGATTTCTGCGAGCTCGGAAGCCCATGAAGCAAAACCCTGGCAATGGGGTTTATGAGATAGCGTTCGAAGTGGATGTGGTGGATGATTTTCATCCTCCTTGGTGATGATATCTTGTTCATCCTTCTCTTTCTTCATTGATTCCCCATTTGCTTGAGCTAAACATTTAGCATTTGTAGAATAGGATGAATAGCCATTGACGGCTTGAATTTAGTGTTTATGTTTAGAGGTGTGAATACTGCTCAGGAGGAAGAAAAGAAAAGGCAAGGAGAATGTGCGAAAAGAACAAGAGAGTCTTGCTAGCTCATGTACAATTACTCTCGGGTATTACTAGTGGTAGCTACAACTGCAACTTGACTTTTAGTGAATTGGGAGTGTTCTATGATTCTAAAAGCTTCCAAGGTCGCTTAACTCAACATATACCAATGGTAAGATTATCAATTCCTTTCAAGATGAGCATTATTTTAATTTATACCTAATCACTAGTCCCTAAGAAAACACCGACACGTTACTCCCTCAAAAGACTTTGAAGTACTCAGACAACAAAGTTCAAGACCTCTTAGTATAGTTGGGTGGACTGAGGTGGTAAGCACCATTGTGTGAAGAATGAAACCTACAACCTTTATAAAAGGCCTCAACAACCAAGTCAAGACTTACAATTCCTCTTGCGTGACCTCTCGCGTGACGGTAGAAGTTGTCATAAGTTGAAATAGATTGGATCTAGTCAAACTAATCTTATGCAACAAGAAACAAAGATTTTTGATTTTTTGAATGATTTTATTGAACATTTACAATTTCCAATTTTACTTTGTCCAAACATTCACTATATGTGAAACTGAACTTGCCAATCTGAGATTTGAAAAGGGATCCATCGATCAACTTGTCTTTTTACTCACATACTAAAATTGAACTTTTTACTCACATACTAGAATTGAACTTTATCCTGCTCGAACCCATGTTGTGAACTTTATCCTGCTCGAACCCATGTTGTGTTGTGTGTTATGTTGTCCGGACTATAAATAGCACATTCCATTATTTTTAACTTGTGGCCTCAAATCCCAAGTGCCTACTTACAGCATCCAACAGCAGCATCACGCATACAATCAATTACACCATTCAACACAAACCATTTAATTTACCATCTAGGAACTATTTACCATACCATCAAAAACACCATTTTTAAACACCAAACATCACACCATTCAACACCCTCCATTCATTAGTGCTATTTCATTAGTGCCATTGCTCTTAGGAATAGCCAAGACATTCCAAGACGATCTCAAGAGAATAGCTGTGACATTCCAAGACGATCTCAAGAGAATAGCCATAACATTCCAAGGTGATCTCAAGAGCTTAGACAGAATCAGTCCTTACGTTCACATTCAAAATACTCCGTGCCAACTACACACCACGCAACTTTACAATCTCCAAAGGTCTACCTGCCACGAAGACCTGAAAGCCACATAGGAGTTTCTATACACGAATGACATCAGAAATAGCAACACGTAAGATGAGATTTTTGTGCAAGCATCAATCACATCGGATAAATCAGCATCGAAAACGTCAAACTTCAAAAGACGGGTCCAGCTACGTCAGAGGTTGAACAGAAGCCTCTTCCCTCAGTGATGAAAGCTCAGCAAGGTGGGCACTACAGGACCAGTCAGACAGTCAATGCAAGCTTCTGTGCGAAGAAAAATCATGTTGGCAACTTGTAGCCGTATAATCATCGCCATGCATGCCATCCCTCCCCAGAAAGCATGCATAGCAGCAGCAGCAGCAAACTAAACATCTATCTATCAATCTATCTAATAGAAAAAAATAGTATAAATAATAATAAATTGTGACACCTTCAACCAAAAAGAGACTCTTCTATTCAAACTCGTCTACCTAACTAACTAACTAACCTGTGAAACAAACTAAATTATGATAAGAGCAAAACGCGTTTGCTACACTTGATACACGACAACCTCCTTCTTTCCTTCCTTTGCCAAGAAGAATTAATACCCCTGCCACGAATTTCAATTAAAAAGGGTTGGCTTACTAGTCCTAGGCGTAGTACATGTACAAGCTGTTGGAGGCCGCACAGGCTATCACATTGGCTCGCGGATGCCATGCGAGATGCAAAAGCTTTGATGCGAAATCGTTCGCTCCGTGGAAATCTGATGGTCCAGGACTTCCATCAGCCCCTGCCATATCAATAGTTTCAGCAAACTGGAGGATTGTTGTATAAAGGTAGGTATTAAAGAGACGAGGGAGATCGATCGGTACCTCTTGAGGCGCTGCGGCCACCCCGCGCGAGGGTAGCGAATCTGCTTGTAGATTTCGATGGTGCTGCTAGACGCCTACTGCAGAACATGATCGCCAACGATGAATTAGAAAAAGAAGGAAACTCAAAATAATAGGGTTGATGCAGGAAAAAGGAATACCTGTTGGGGCTCTTGCTCGCTTCCAAGGTAGTTACGTCTTCACTACCAGGAGAAGCTCCGAAAACACGAAATAAATTGCTGCAAAACCGAGTGTTTTACATCAAAGCGATTTTCAACTAAATTCTTTGTGCAGGAGGAAGATGCAATGCGAAGCCGAGTGGGTTGACAAAACAAAGAGCTATGGGTCAAAGTTGCAACTGACCAAATGCAAAAGACAACTATGACATTTAAATTATCATCGAAACGAGAAACAGGGGAAATTCAATCCTCATATCTATAGAACGACAACATCACAGTTACGCCAGGAAGTACAAACCTATAAGAACCAGTTGCAACACGCTGACCATCTCCACTGAGGCAGCACTCGAACTTGTCAAATATCGAGTCGTTCTCGTATAAATCACAAAGCTGACAAAATGAAACGCAGCGGGGAGTGGATGAGATATGAGATATTTAGAAGTAGCTGGATTCTCATCAATATATTTTCAGAAATGACATCAAAGTTTACTCAGTCCCTAGCCTACGCAAATGCAGCAGGCATTAACGGGAAATGGAGGGATAAGAACTTAGGCGTGACGAAAAGAGGTTCCACTAAACGAAACTGTTCAAAAATTCCACGGGTCGAAAATATAAATGGTGATCTGTTCATATAGAACTAACATCACTGAAAGACGCACCTTGGGCCGCAAGTATTCATGTACTTCGAAAGTAGCGACGGGAGAAGCCTCCATGTTCACGTCCCACAACTGTTGTTCCATAAAAACCAGAATCAGAATCGGAATCGCAAAAATCAGCCGATTACAGAAAAAAATACAGTCTCTTCGAACCTTATACTTTTCCAAGTTAAACTAAAATGTAGCAACGACTTGTTTATCACTACACTGACCTTCAGAGTCATATAGTCCCTGCTGAGGATGTAACGACCTCCTCTTGCGAACTTTATGTCAGAAATTGATGCAATGATCTCTGTAAAGAAAGACCTTGTCCCCGCAGGCTCTTGCTCCTCAAACCTAAAACGACAAGACCAGAGCCCTCAGCCAGCGTAATATCTAGACCAGTAGTAGGAATCTATTTCTAATTAGCACAACAAAAGATAGCATATTAAATGATGAAACCCGTCAGTTTCAGATGTAAGTAACCCCATCAAGAGCGTGAACACAGCGGACCTGGATCCTCAGCAAGGAACAGATGATCGAGAGGGCTCAAATTGCTTACAGTTTAGAATGTCTGTCACAGAGAGCTGACTGTCGCATATCGATGAGGCGGATGGAACCCTTGCTACTACTATAAGCTAACATGTTGCAGTGTGACGGGTGAAACTCAGCGGAAGTTATCACCTCTGATATCACAAACCCACATATACCGTTATTATCAACCACATCGGAAGTATGTGAACAATTTCTGATGCCGGAGTCAAAAATAAATAAATGAATGAATTTCTTCGGTCATGATCAGCTATTCACCTGTAAGGTCTTCCATATTGACAGGCTTGATATCAACAATGTTGAAACTTTGGTCACTGATCTCCAAGTTCCATAAGTTTATTCTCAGGTCATCAGCGGATATGTACGTTTCACAATCACTGTACGTCAAAACATAACACAGTGTCAATTCAAGATGCACCTAGAACTTGTCCAGAACCTCACCTTGTCATACAAGGTGGACATCTAAGCTACTGCTGAAACTAATCCGAAGTGACTCTATTTCGTGCGAACAGAAGCACTTTACTGAGGTAGTAAAAGAAATAATGCACCACGAACCTGTTATTAGAAATAGAGTTGATATGATAAGCATGCGCATTGGAATACACTCTTCTACATCTCGCCATAAGAGCTGTCTCAGAGCTCCACACCTTCAAACCAAAAAAGTAGAATCGCAGTTAGACACAGTTGAAACGCAAGGGATCCAAGGAGTGTGACAGCAATTTCATTTAACTATACAAATTCGACTCTTCGAAAATATTGGCAGGAGGTGATGACCAATTCGAGCAATCATATAGTCTACGATGTTCGCTGACAAAGCCGCTTAAGGGCATTCAGCACAGTTCGGTCTTTCCACACACTAGATCGCTACTTTCTGGCAAAGAGTGACCAGCAGCAGGCGAGTTTTCTTACCGTAGGTAATCGAAGGGAAGGTATACCACCAGGTGGGAATACAAAATCAGGGCTAACATTGGTTACAGGCCGCCTGACGCCGCTTCCATTCATAGATCTAGGAGAAAAGGGACTGGAGTTCACTGCAAGGTTCCCATTGCCCACATGCTGAGATGGGTCTACATTCAAGTTGGAGACATTCTTCATCTTCTTCTCGGAGACCTGAATATAACACATAAAGCCAAAAATCCGTCAAACTGTTACAATTGCAAGTCTCAAATCAGGTCACCAGTTACACAATCAGATGCAAAAGCCTCCCAACACCACTAGCTTCACTTCCAAAAAGAACCAACCGAAGTACGATTCTAGCACACGGAACTCCTGAAGTCTGCATCTTGAGGTCTACATATACAACCTCACGAAGAATGGCTACATAAGTCACTGAAACCCCAAGCAAGATGCTATTGTCAAAATGAGCGACGTATACCTTCCATAATTTTATAGTCTTGTCATTCGTGGAGAGTAACATCCTGGCACCATTAGTTGTCTGGCACCACCTGATTTTATTTATCTTCTCCTCAATTTCCAAACTCTTTAGGTAATCAAACTGCGCAAAAGTTCACATTCAGAAGATTAGTGACCAAATTACAAATAATAGTCTTAACACTCACGGAGAACGAGAAAGTACCTCGGGTTCGTGACTCTGAAATTCGGTGGCATAACGATACTCTGGATGTCTGGCCACAGGATAATCAGCTCTCTCCAACTCTTTTCGAGCTCGTTGCTGTGCAGTGGCGTCCAAAAGAAGATGAATAAACGCTCCAGTCTATGCAATATTTATACAGTATTTGCACTGAAACATTACAGACGAGTACTATTTGACGAAAATTGAAATCTTACGTCTCTGCCATCGATTCTTTCGAACAGAACTACTCGCCCGCCTCGATCGCCAGTTGCTAAATGCTCCCCAGTTTTGTCGAATTCGATAGCTGAAATAATATCAACTGCAAGATTCGGTATTCTTATGTCAAGGAATTCATCATATAAAACGAGAGCTCTCCTGTAGTATGTTATTTGAGCATTAAGATGTCGTAAACTTGAAAAAGAAAACAGGGAAAAAAATCCATCAAAAAGCCCTCATTATAAGAATTTCAAAAGAATCTTCACTATGATAATAGAAGGACTGTAGGCTTCATCTGCGAAGATATCATGGTCTGTTTGTATCGTGGCTGTAAAGCAGTGAACTAAAGTCCGAATCCTACACTAAATGCCATATCCTTCCTTCATTCACCAGGAAATACTAAGCCACAGCATTCCTCCATTTGAGCTAATGAGAAGTACTAAACACCAGCTGGATGTAACTAAGTTAATACTGACAGTAGGAAGACCTCCATTGTGCTGTCTACGAATTCAGCTAAAATGTAGAGGATTAACCTCTATGCTCGAAGCTGATTCAACATAAGAGCTCAAGATCCAGAAAACGTTCCACCAGATTCAGGCACAATTTTCGTGAGGATCGAAAGTTAGTGCATTCTCAACTGATCCAAGATTGAGAGACTAGTATCCAAATAGGATCCAGACGCATTGTATCTAGCTAAAACTATTCTAGATAGTCGAATCTCCTCCTAAATAAAATACGAAGGTACCGGCATTGGTCGCGAATCTTTGCAACACCTTCTTCCGAAAGCAACGGCACTAAGAAGATAAAAACGCTTCGATCAGCGAGAGAGAAGGCAAATAAATAGTTTACCTTCTTGAACTTCCTCTCCAGCAGCACGCTCTCCAAAAACTTGAGAGAATTTCCATTCCAACGGAGGCAAAGGCTGGCTCGACGGCAACCCGGGAGTGGGCGCCACAATTGCGCCCCCTCCTGCGATCATCCTCCTACACGCCCTAATACCAAACCCTATCAACGTTCGTTCCTTCACCACATTGCGTACTGGTTCTAAAATCCTTCACCCCCGGATCTACGCCATGAGAAAGCTCCCTTGCTTCGAAAAACTCGTGCAATAGCGAAGCTCCAGCATCAGAAAAAGTGCACCATTCTCAAATCACTGCATTGCTCGAAATATGCACCGATCGAGCTCAAAACTAGCGGAGAAAAACGAGAAAACTGCGGCTGGTGCTCTATAATCATTAGAGTATTCCGGACCGAAACTTCCCTGTAGAGATTGTTGTGCTGAGACCGGCCATAGCCATAGCCATCCCCCCTTGAACCGACTAGTCCTCCATCGCTGGAAGCTCAGGGAGAGAGACAACCCGGCTGCCCGTGAGAAAGTTTTTCTTCCCCCTCGCGCCCCTGCCCGACAATCGGACGGTCTACCGTATTCACGGCTCATTTCTGACTCGGATCTGGGTTTGATCCGACGGCTTGTACTAGCTATGGTTTAGATCGCGCGAGTTACGGAATTTCAAGACGATGGATGAATGCTGTTCGTTCGTCTTGATCGTCTCCAATGGAGATTTGGATGATATCTCTCGGATGTTGGATGAAAGTTCGTATTTGACGTAGTCTTTGGATTGTTGTATTTTGAGTTTGCAGGTGCACCGTAGTACTCAATACAGTTTCCAAATTTATTGCCAATCATTCTCGTTTGTTGATTATTAGGGTTTGATTTCAAAAAAGTATTGTAAGGCTCTAAGAATAGCAATAATTTATATTAAATAGTGTGTACTTTAAAAAAATACTATAATTAATGTGGTTTGAGGGTTGATTTGAAGCACTAAGGGTCCCTTTACACTATTGATCAAGAGCCGTGACTTAGAGAATTAAAATCAGTTTCGTGGTCATGGCTTTTGGCCAAGAGCCGTGACCTAGAAAACCAAATCATTTTCATAATCATGGTTGTTGGCCAAGAGCTGTGACCATGATAAATCCTAATTGAACTTTTGAGTGGCTTGATCACTCTTCAGATTTGGACCGAGAGTTACAGATTTTAAAAGGCCATGGTCAATCTTCATGGTCCATTGTGTAAAGCGATCCTAAGTTGGGCTTGGTTTTTTTCATTAAAAAACAAGGGTGTTGTGTGTACTATTTTGGATAGGTTTTTTACTTGTGTATTGAATCTTTTCATGTGTCACGCTTCTAGATATGAGATACTTTATTGTTGTAATTTCTATCTTATTCAAAATTACAAAGATTTTGTTATTCCTTGCCCCATGTAGGACAATAGAGTCATTACGTAACTTATGAATGAAGGAACATCTTGTTGTGCTTTGGAACAACATACTTTTCCCTTCAACCTTCTGTCAATGTGCTTAGTTTGCCTCTTGCGCATCATGTTTACTTTCAAAAAAATTCAAAATCACAATGGAAAGACCAACCTTTAGGCATTAGCCTCTAAAGGTGAGTGAGGCCCAAATTGGCTCGATTGGACTTTGTGTCAGCCTCTCATTCACTATTTTTAAATTGCATGAAGGAGAAACATGTTGTGATTTAAATAGTTTTTTCGTAGCTTTCCTAAAAGTCATCTCATGCTCAAAAATTCCTCATACTCTATGAGATATTAACGGTTAAAGTTTGAAAACACTATATGAAATGTGCTCGAAAGTGCCCAAACTGAACTTTATGCTCAGTTATTCTCAAAATCTGCCCAAAATTGATGAAAATGCAAAAACTTTAAAAATTCACCAAAAATTGAGATTTCATTTTTTCTCAGATTTTATATTTTTTTTCACACGTAGGAAAGGTAGTAAGGCATGATCTCACCGTCTAGCTTTTCAATCCAATAACTTTTTACGCGTCCTTTTAATTGTGTGAAATGGGCCTTTGTTTTTGAATTTCGGCATACCTCCATGTGAAAGACCAAGCATATCTAAAAGTTTTATATGTCCTCTGAGGGTAAAAATTTGCATAGACATGTTCCTAACTCAATAAATGATAAGAATTTGAAGAGCCTCATACCAAATATTCTACCAAAATTGGTTGTTTTGGCCCCTAAAACTTTACTTTGTCATTCTACAACATGGAAAAACTTTACTTTTTCACTTTTTAATGTTATAATCTCACAAATGGTGAGGAATTTAAACCTAAGATTAGGTGTACATGTTCAATTACAAGTTAGGTACTAGATCATACGGTTACATACTTCAAAGTTTGTCAAAATTCAAAAATTTACATCTTGCATCAAAAGAGGGCAATTTTGAGGATTTTTAGTTGCTCACCTTTAGGGGACAAGACAATTGTGGCAAGGACTCCGAATGTGAAGACTACAATAAAATGTCTTCAAATTGCATTAAGAGGCACTAAAAGTCTAAGCTCTACTATTCGAGTACAAAGCAGGTACCATTACAGACTTTTGGAGTTAGCTCTTGAAATTGATGTCCAAAGGCTCTTGAAATAGATGTCCAAAGGCTCTTGAAATTGATGTCCAAAGGCTCTTGAAATTGATGTCCAAAGGCTAAGATTCAAGGGTTTGACCGAATTAAAATAAGAGGAGAACAATAGCCGGAAAACATGTTGTGCATCTCAATAGAAAACCCCACCCTGTAATAATGCACCACATCAATTCAGAAAGTACTGTAAAATAACATACAGGGTGCCCCACCCACATGGGAGATGCGTTTCAGAATAATCTGGGAGAGCAGTACCACAATGCAGGGCACCTGAAGAAGGCCCACATGGAATGTCAAGGACACCTGTAAGAAGAAAAAGGTTTGATGCCTCTGCTTGTACATTACAAGGAGAAATGAGTAGGGTCTGTTCTTGGTGAGAAGATTCAAAGAACAGATCTGTACAGAATTGAAATGTAATCATCTCACTGCGCCTCCCTCCCTTTTATCCAAACTAATCATTGATAGATCTGGGTTTCACTAAGACTTTAAACTATACTCCTATGGTCCACAATGACTTCAGGATAAGAAGGTTAATGTAAAAAAAGCGCCATGATCACCAGGAATGGTGAGAAAAATGACTTCAAACTTTCTTCAGTTCAAAGTATGGCTCAATATCATTCCAGATTGTGGTGCTTCGTTCACAAGGGTCCTCGAAAAAACAAAAAGAGGCCCTTGTTCAAAATTTGGTGTCTATATAAACTCACCTTCCTCGGCATCTACATCGACATCCTCTCCTTCTTGTTCTTCGTCTTCCTCTAATGCATCTGGGTCTACACCCTTCATTTGCCTCTCCAGTCGTTCCAATCCTTTCTTAGCTGCCTCATTCCCTGGATTGATGCTGCATGCAAAACCAGTGACGTCAAGCTTGGAACAAAAACAAGTGGATATTCGTTGAAGAAAGAACGTGTTAAAGTGTGGCAAAACAAAATGTGAAAGCATCACATTCAAGGTAAAACTTCACTGCTTGCCTTCTAGTGAAAACAAAGTGTAATTGCATGTCTCTTGCGTTACAACCCAACCCGATTATTTGATATCGTTTTTGATACATGTTTCTGATAACAACTGCTTGTAAAAAAGAGGTGGTACTGACCTCAGGGCCGTTTGGTAATGGATCAAAGAATCGCCCAGTTTGTCCGAGGTAGCAAGAATTTGTGCTAGCTTCGAATGCAATGCATCGTCTGCACTGGTGTTCAAATGTCTTTGAAGTAGCATTATGGCTTCCTGAATTCGACCTTCCATACTGTACACTTCTGCCAAGCCAAGGACCGCCCCCAGGAACATTGGCTCTAATCTCAGCGCTGATTCATAAAATCTCCTTGCCTGCATCATTTTTACCAAGAGTGAGATACTACTCTGATGCTCCCTACAAAATTAGGAATGCCTTGTTGAAGAGATATTGAACTTTACACGGAATACTATACAGAATAAAGGCCACGGTGGAGGGACCTTCGGTTACAATGTCCAAACACTCCAATAGATCTACATGTCCTACAACATTTACATCAAGGCACTTTATTGATGATTTGTTTAAGCTTCATCTCAGTTGTCATCTTGCATTCTGTTACTCTGGAACTCCTATAAATGACAATGATAATGAGTGTTGCCCATGCTAGCTTCTTAGGAAAGCGAAAGTGTATATGTAGACCAATTGCAGAGATGTGAAAATATGTCAGTTAGGAGTACCTTCGTAAGTAACAATAAAATTCATTGTTATGTAAAGATATCATAGTTACTGTAGCCATTTGAAGTGATTACACTGAAACTTGTGAGATTACCTTGTCGCGGCCGTCTGGATGGTGGGCATACACATCCCCAACCAACGTAAGGGACTTAGCAGACTGCGGCATGGCTTTCATGGCTTCCCGTGCAGCACAAAGAGCTTCCTTGTGTTTTGGAATTGCTAAATAGGCTTTCACTAGTCCTAAGAGTGATCACATCCAGGGAGGTCGATACATATATTTCAGCCACTGATTGTAATAAAAAACAACCGTGCGACAAAATGGCGTCCTTTACCAAGGAAAGGATGGAACACTACCCTGATAGGACCGAAGATCTGGCTTGAGTAGTAGAGCTTTCCTGTACGCCGTTACAGCTGCTTCAGGTCTATTCAAGCTGAGAGATATACCTCCCTGCATTAAGAAGAGGAAAACTCAAGAGAAAGCTTAATATTCAAGAAGCACTTTTGGTCGTGAGCAAGGTCAAGAATATCCATACGCATATGCTGCCACACAAACCCATCCATGTGCATATTAAATAGGTGTTACACATGTATGATAAGTGTTACCTACGGTGATTGATCTACATATGTTTTAAATTTTTATTTCCTGTGTATATTATCACCAGCAGAGGTATTACAATGTATCCTTATGACTGTTGTATTTGAAGTCTTCCTGAAAAGTTGGTGAAGGTGACTATTAAAAATCATACTCAGCTAAGAGATGTAAGTCTCGAAACGCAAGGCAAGTTGGTTACCTTCACAATGTAGGCGCTTGTGTGCCTATCATCAACCCGCAAGCTCTGAGAAGCAAAGGCAAGGTATGTCAAATGCTACACTTCACAGCTGACTCTCTTGATGTAAGTCCCAAGGTTATATAATGGAGAAGTTTCTACTCATGTATATTCCCCCTTACACACTCACGGTGGAGTGAATGAAGCAAACAAGCTCATTTGAGAATTTAAGTAAAAAGCATTCAGTCAAGAGTTATATTTCCTTAAAAAAAGAGAACAAGACGTCATACTTTTTCTACGTAGGTAAGTGCTCGAGTTTTATCATCTCGCATTTCCCAGTAAACAGCAGCTGCAACCCAAACCTCAGGTCTAGTTGCGTCAACGTTGATAAGCTCATGGACCAGCCGGTTTAAGTTCATCTGCTCTCCACGAGTACGTAACAGCATTGCATATTCGTCCATGCTCGATAAATTGAATTGGTCAATTTGCCTTGCCTGTTCAAGCAATATGATACCCCTCTCAATCATAGAGTGATATCATAAAAAAAATCGATGTGAAAGTACACACTCCAGCCAAGTCTGAGATATCATCAGTTTCTCTTTCCTACAAAGACTGGATGACTTCAATACCTTTTCAAAACTGTGAGCAGCTTCATCGTCTTTCATCATTGCCATCTCTGCCTGTAGAAGAAACGTTATTGAGCAATATAAGCAAAAGCATCTCTGCTTGGGAAGCCGGAAATTAAATGGCACGGAATAAACTGTCAGAATTGCACTAGTGCCCACCTTGGCACTTTCTAGTAAGAGGTGAGGATTGTTGGAGAAACGTTGTCCAAGACTATCGAAATGCTCCAAAGCTCCTGTGTTGCAATGATATTTCCTAGATGTAAATGAACAACAGAGTCGAAACACACCATGAATCTTGGAGCAAGCATGGAATTTTTGAAACAGATTACATACCAACTGTATACCTTCATAATCATGTGCTGCAACGCTGGAATGTCCATCAGCAAACCTCTGCATGTAAACTAAAGTATCAACGAAAAAGCTCACAATGATACAACGGTTAAAGCTTACAAGAACTCGAGGTAAGGGAGATCAGTTTGTCTTCAAAGCTTCAATAAACAGGAATCAACACACGTAGAACCATATATGCAACAACTGAATGATACTCCATCTCACATAAGCTTTGGATAATCCACAGTAATCTTAGCTGAACATAGACGAACTCAGGTCGTTCACGGATATACCTGTAACCATCGTAAAGAGTCGAGATGATCAGCCGTTGAGCGACTTGTTTTGCTTGACCCCTGTGAAAAAATCTCAAGTATCAGTTAGAGGCATTTTGCAGACACAGGATATCAATTCAACTGCTCAAGCTCACCTGGGGAAAAAGCGCATAGATATCTTTCGATGCGACTCCAAGTTCTGCCAAAGCAACAATAGCCTCCATAACATATGGACATTGCCTGCAATAGCATCAATTCCGAAGAAGTGATTGCTATGAGAAAGGATATCTTGATCATGAACATGTCTCTAGTAAAGTATCAGAGAGGATTTGATACCTTAAACACTCTCGATAAGATGCAGCGGCCACACGATCGTAGCCAGTCATTCGGTAAAGCTTGGCCAATGTAAGGTTCATACGAAGAGTCCTCGCCTTCGATGGAATACCTTCCATCTTCACTATCAAAAGCACTAATCAATAAACATCTCACACAAACCATGAAGGAACCGAGACACGTAGTAGTACTGACCTCTGAAAGTGCCGCTCGAATGTCGTGAACAGCAAGATGACATAGCCCGATCTTGTATTTCACCTGTTAACGAAAAGCATCACTATTTAAAATCTCTACAACGATACGAAAGAAGCTCGTTTATCCACCAGTGAAAGGAAGATCGTACCTCGTTTTCATTGATCTTGGAGTCATGAGCAGTACTGGACGGTCTGGACTGTACAGAAGCTCGAGCGCCACTCATCGGTTGTTGCTTGGGAGTGGCACGACATAGTTGAAGCGCCTGCCTGAAAACATGCTGGCAGGAAAGAACACAAAACTTCTCAACATATCCTTCATAACAAACTATCAATCAAAGGAAACGATCAACTTACGAGCGCTCGCCGGTACTCTTTCCTGCCGTACAAAGCATCGCCATACAAAATCTGCATACCGTCATGTTCTAATCAATAACAGCACATTTCGAATAACAAATTTCAAGAACGAAGTAGGCAAATTCCATTACCACACTCTCGGCGCGAGCATTCAGCGTCAGCTCAGCGTTCGTAGACACTAGGCTCATCAAAAAGTTCCCCTGCCACAACAAGAGCGCTTCAATCAATGGATTAATCCCTAACAATTGCTATTTACGCTGATTGAAAGAATGTTCCATACCAGAATTTCAGCAGAATCGTGGAGCCCTTGCTCTAAGAGATATATCATTTGCTCGCGGAGCACTTCAATTGAGCTCCCCATTGTGTCCGCAATCTCAAACCCTAGGGATTACTTTGTGCCCCGGAGGTTGTGTGAATCGTACAACAATCACTAGAGATGAATCATCGCCACAATGGGAGCATGAAACTGCTTTTCTTCAGCTTCCGAAACTCAAATGCGATAGCATTTTCTCCAATGCGATCAATACTGGACCAAAACTATCCATGTAAGTAATCTCCGGGAAGCGGGCTGAAGCGTGTATTTGAATCTGATGGTGATCATGAGCGCGGGAGGGAGATCCTTGTCTCCTCGATGGAAGGGCGGCGATGGACCGTGTCTATGCTCTGACAAAGTTTGCAGGATTGAGTATATTCTATTCTACCGTATTAATTTGAATTTCAAGTTGACAGCTTCTAAAGTTGATTCATTGATTAGAGCCTATTGCTACCTATTTACTCAGACTTCCAATGAATGTGAGTTTTGGTGTCCGCGCCTTAAAAGGGGTCACCGTCCCGCATGAAATGATTTTTTTAGAACATGCTCTTACCCATCACATGGTGAGCATGGAAGTTATATTGGTTCTTAAAAATTGATTTCGTATGATTTATTACATTAAAGATAATATAAACTTAAATGATTTTTCATCTTAAATTCAATAATGTCATATAACTATCGTACAATCTCCAGAGTGTCAAATTTGAGGACCAAATCACTTTTTCTATAGCAAGCGGGTTCATTGCCTTTTAGATCTTGTTGATGATTCTTTTTTGTGATGTAGATCACAAGCGATAATACTAAACATGGAAAATTTTGATTATTTTAAGGTTGAGGCCCATTCACGAAGTTTTTACTCAAGGTGCATAGTCAATGCCATTGTAAGTATATGATACTTAAGAATGTGGAAAGTGGTAATCACTTTGTATTCTCAAGAAAATGACATTGATCCTCAAAAAAATGTGCATCCGCACAAAATTAATAATTCTTCAGGTAAGAATCTCAGAGTCAAAATTTTCAAAATAAAGTGTTGAGTTAACCATATAATCACATCATACTTTTTGTTTCCTTCTATATATTTATGGAATACAAACTTTCCTTATTCTTTGTGCTTGAGCTTGTAGTTGTGCATATGGTTAATGACTGAGCTTACAACAAATAATCATATTATAGTACTAAGGTGGTCTTAAATGAAACATGTTCGAATATTAAGCTCTAGCAATCTTCAATAAAAGGTAACTCTGTAATAGCTTCTCAATTCAACAATAATGAGAGCAAACATTACAAGGTGTCTCTTTCGAGGAACACCTGCATTTCCAACTTCAAAAAATTAATACCTCAGCGTAGAAGAGTTCAAAAACGAAGATTCCACTTACTCTATCCTTTCCTATGCACAAAAATTTCTTGCACAACCAACTTCATTGCAGATTTCAAGAATTGAAAATTGAGCACCTTTCTATGTTGTTAGCATATTTATGAAAGATGTTACAAAGTTATTGCAATAATCATTAGATAGTGACTAGTTTACCCGGGGCCCACAAACAAGGATGAACTCAAAGCTAAAGAGACGAATCAAAGCGCGTAGAAGTGGATATAACAACCGGCGAATTCGGTAGAGCGCGGTGGCCAAGTGGCAGTAAGTAGCTCACGAGTATTGTACTTAGAATGCGACTGCGCAAACACCTTCAAGTCGAACTTACAGTAACAGCTTCATCACACACTCCCAAATTTGACTATGGCGGATCAATAACAGCACCTCATCGGCACACACTGGTGCTAGTCCACTCGCAAGCTCTCATGGCGCTCCAGCTCCACCTCCCGGCACTGGGCACCTTCAATCTCAACCGAAATGGCTCAAAAGTGAAGCTGGGATCGACGTTGAAGCGAACCTCGGGACTGGAATCGAAGGTGAGCATTTTCCTTAACCAAGCAATGGGCTTTATAGTTGCAGAGAGATTCTGAACCAAGTATCTAGCTAACTGAGTAATCTAGTGATTATGGAACCCAATTTTCTGATAGATAGTACCTGAGCGAGGTTTCTTTTCCAGAAGGTGGGTTTAGAATGGCGGAGGGGCTTTCATTGCCAGAAGGTGGGTTTAGAATCGCGGAGGGTTTCGGCGACGGCGTTGCTGGGCAGTAGTAATGCGGCGGCGGTACAAGCGCTGCCGGCGTCGGATTTTGTGGCCGCGGCGGTGACGTTAGCGGGAGCGCTCGGCACTTTGCAGTTCTTCGATGAGCTCGCCAAGCGCGATCTCCTTGAGAAGGTGGGATTGTTTAGTTTTTGACCCCACTTTTTTTGTTTATTCTGCAATTGTTTGTTTTTTTCTTCTTATTAGGGTTTTTGCGATGGTTCTTCTTTGTTGTTGTGCAGAAGTTGAGTCGGAAGCTGTGTCATATCTTGTCTGGGATGGTTTTCATGCTCTTCTGGCCTCTCTTCAGGTAAGATTCCACAATGGAATGCTTTAGAATAGAGAAAGTTGGATGTTCAGATTTGTCTCACCCAAATGATTGTGCTCTAGAATGCATTAGAATGTAAACAGAGGTGACAAAAGTGGATGTTTGTTCTTGGTTGGACAAGAATGTTGATGGAGACGTCAAATTATCACTTTTGCATCAATTGTATTTGCTTTTGGTTTGTAGGATGAGGTGCCTTCAATTGAAACATTGAGGTATTTGAAATTTACCATTTCTTTGGCTCTTTTGTTTCTTTGTTATTTTGTTTTGCAGTTATGCTCCGCTTGCAAAGTATTTGGCAGCTTTTGCACCGGCTGCAAATGGGATGCGGATGATTGGATTAGGGCTTGGTCTATGGAGAAATGAAGCACTTGTGAAAGCTATAAGCAGAGAAGGCAGTCAAAGGTATTATATTTCGAGTTGGTTAATTTGAAGATTTTTTCCACAATTTCATCTTGGTTTCGAAGAACTGAAGTCATGTTTAAGTCTAGTTTTAGCTTTTCCTGAGTAGTTGTTCTTAATTTCAACTTAAGAAGCTTCTTGTGCCTTGATAGTACTATCACAAATTTCTAAATCCTCCATCTAATATTAATTAAGTGGATCCGGGTTCATTTTAGTCCTCCTTTACCACTTTGTAATAGGAGATAGTGTGTATTTGTTGTGTTTCAGTGAATTGTTGCAAGGTCCTCTTTATTACGCTATTACAATCACAGTGGCTACGCATTGCTTTTGGCGAAATTCACCAATTGGTGCTTGTGCCGTTGCCACTTTGTGTGCAGGGGATGGTATGTCTATCTCTTCAATTGAAACCCATTTTTATATGTTGATGAAACTTTAGAAAGATGCAAGATTTGTAGTAGATAAGAATCATGTAGTATCAATGGTTATTCAAATTGATATCCCTGTAGAGTTCTACTTGGTTTATGTATATGCCTTAAAAATTGGTGGCTTGGTTTTGTTGTGAGAAATGCATGGAGCTCTATATTGTACTTATTGCCATATAATTTTTGAAAGAGAATAGGTTGTAAACTAGAGGAGAATACATCTTATAGACGATATCTCAAATTTAGAAACTTATAGACTACTGAAGGATATATACAACGCTTTATTATGTTAAAGATCGTTTTCTTTAACCAAGTCAGTTGATAGTAAGTTCATGAATCAATATATTCAATACACTTAGGTTGCTAACTCTTAATTTTGTGGTGGAGATGATGGCAGGTTTTGCAGATATAGTGGGTAGGAAATGGGGCAAACAAAAGCTACCATACAACAGCAACAAGTCACTGATTGGTTCTTTGGCATTCTTTGCAATGGCCTCTATAGCATGCATGGGGTATGTGTTCAACTCTCATTGCATGTTTATCGTGTTTTTATGATTACTTATGTTTCATAAAAGTTAGTTCTTGAACTATGCATAAACACTGAAAGCACCACTTTAGATACTTGATTGGTAATGGGTTGTTATTTTAGTTTGTTGAATTGCTGCAAAGTTACAGTATTACAAAATGAAGTGATGATAAGAATGTAGGTAATGAACAATTTGCTGGGTTTTGTCATCTTTGACACGTATACACTATCTAATTCTCAAATATAAAATTTGGATATAAATAACACAATAATTAATATAATTCTTTCATGATTTTGTAATTTTTGCTAAATGTAAGTTGTCTTGACAATTGTTTGTAGATATGTGGCATACTTCTCAGCATTTGGATACTTCATTGCGACCTCAAAAATGTATTTGGGATCATTAGGGGTGGCCTTTGCTTCTGCATTTGTGGAGTCTTTACCTCTCCCACTAGATGATAATTTCACGGTCCCATTCACGGCCATTGCAGTTGGTATGTTATTATTATCACAATAGATCAGTGGAGGTAATCAACAAGGTAAAAGGTATAAGGTATAGAAATAACGCTAGATGGGGAAGAAATTGTAATTCTTTTCATAAAATTAGACTTAATTTTGTAGATTGTTGTATTTTTGCCAATTCTAAGAATGACATGGTTAGTGAAGTAGTCACAACTCTTGTGACTTGTAAGGTAATTATTGATTTCTTTTTGTTTATTTGTGTGTATGTATGTCCAAAGTGTGGCATACAAAGATGTTGAAGACTAGGATGTTGGAGCAACTATTCTTCAATTGGAAAATTCTTGTTATAGGGAGGGTGTTTCTGAATGAGAAAGGAATATGAAACCGAATTTAACGTAAACTATGATGTCATTTGTCTAAATTCAATACTTGAATCTTATACTTTTGCAAGTGGGTAGAAGAAAACTCAAACTTTATTATCAATTTAGATAATATGTGCCAATGTAAGAGAATGTTTTCATAGCAAAGTTTTAATGGAAACGGAGGCACTTATTTTGGCCTGAAGGTAGTAACTGTATTGATTTGATTATAGTCATGTATAAAAATGTTCGCATAGTAGGAGTATTGTAACAATTGTCACTCAAAGTATTACAGAAGTACCCACACATAAGTCCTCAAGTCCAAAAGGTTAGGTCCGCTGTACATGGGTTTTCAAGTTATACATGGGGCCAATGGAGGGCAGAATCCTCGATGGTGATTGTTTCATTTCTTGAAACTTGCTTAAAGAGCCTAACATAAGGAGTCAAGGCCAATTTTAAAATTATATCTTGAAAGTGGCATACAAGTTATGATACACTAGGCGCTTCAAAAATTGAGAACTACAAAGCCAATTCATAGCATTGGGTCCATTTGTTGATTTCTTTACAAAAGTATCATCTCACTCACATATTTCAATGTGAACGAATCAAATGCATGGAAAGTAACTCAAACCACAAGTTGGCATTTTTTATTTTTTTTCTTTCCAGAGTAGCCACTGGGACCTCAAACATGAAAGATTTGGCCTACACTAAATTAATCCTCTAATGTGTTCTCCAAACAACCTTAAACAAACACTCTATCGACATTGCCCTAAAAATAGGTATGGAGTCCTTCCCTCACTAAGCATACCACCGGATCCAAAATTTAGTTTAGGGAATTGTCAAACTTATATCTCCATGTAAAGTGTCTGGAAGTCTCAGTGAGGGGATCGGCAAGTCCAAGACTTGCCATGGCAGGGTCTAATTTAGAGGTGCCGGTGAAGAAAAACTCTAATGCTACACAAGGAGATATCTCAGAGATAGAATGCTCTGCAAAGAAGTTGTTCATTCTCGTTTGAAGCTGCAACTCTGAGAAGACTTTGCACTCGGAATTTGTTTCCCTTTCTATTTCTCTGAGTTCCTGCAAGATCCTCAATTTAGGCAAGCTTAGATCCTAGTACATCTCTTAGAAGAGATGTTCCAAAAAATCAAAAGTTTGATTGACATACATTGTACTTTTATCAATAAACTAATCTATATATGTTCTTTATTTGATATAATCGGTAAGTTTAGCAGCACAGGTATCTTTTAAGTCACAACAAATATTCTAGAGAGAAAAGTGAAAACAAACAGAGCCGAAAGGAAATATGCTTAAACTTTGCAATTTATCAAACCAAGACATGTCAAAATAAAGCAAAACCTCGATGAAGCTCCCTTAAGGCTACAATGTTTGCTTCCCCAAGGCTAATCCTTGGTGACATTGACATAACCTTGTTTTGTTTAATCGATTTTAGGATTCCAAATAGTTGCAAATACGTCAACATAACTCAATGTTAATAACTCAAGTAGCTCGCAATCATTTCATGTGAACGGTAGGTCACAATAAAGTTATTCATCAAATCACAACAACCTTTCTAAAGAGAAAACCCAAGCCTAAACCAGTTTACTGTGTATAGAGCCAAAAAAAACGAAATCAAGACTCCTCCAAATGAGGAAAAACTGCCAAAAGCTTCTTTACAGGAAGCTAAAGCTCTCCCAAGGTATCCATAAAGCTTCCTAAAAATCACCCTATATGCTCTCACCTCCAAGTCCCTAATCTTTGCCCGCATTGTCACAAGTATGTTATGTTCAACTGCCTTAGGAACTCAAATTGATGCAAAGTTTCTATGACTATACAAAAAATTCCAAAATTCTCACAAAAATCTAAAAGAATAGATCTTTATCTTGAATGACACTACACTCAACTCCTCCCTAAACCCTTCTTTCTAAGCTCATCACTTTTCTCTCAAGTTCTTTTCTACCTCTTTACAATTCTTTTATTCCAAAACCCAAAAAAATGTGATTTCACCAAACTTCTTGCTTTGATACATATGTATTCTTCACTTACTAATGCATCGATTGTCTAAAGAAATCCAAATGAAGAAAAAAGAAAAGTTGTAGGTTGTGTGTCGACCAACCTCTTCGTAGTCAGTTGAGGATTTGGTCGATGGAGGTTCCCCATGCGGCCAATTAGGATTGTTCTCCCAATTCTCCAAGTCTTTCAACCTCTGCCTTTCGGCATCACCTCGAAGGATAGGAAACTTTGGCCTCTCTAGTATTACTCCTCCATAACTTGGATATGCGCCAGAAGGCAAAGAGGACGACGAAGTTGAATCATCTTCAACAGAAGGCAAAGAGGACGACGAACTTGAATCATCATCGTCTAATTTGATGTTCAATAGACAATCAAGCTTCCACCGGTCCTCTGAACATCGAATCAATACACAATCTTTATAGGTCAGAGCGTGCAAGTTAAAGAGTAAAGAATGTCACTTCGACTAATTCTCAATACAAGGAAAAGCTTGCTCCAAACATAAGAAGAATTGAGTACCTGCAAGCATTTTTGCAAAACAAAGGTGTGCAAACCAATTTGTAAGAAAAGATTTAGATCTCAATCTCGATCTTGTCCGGAAGGCTTGTTTGTCGAGTGGGAATTTGCACTGTCAAGACATCACATTCGTGCGCAAGAAATATTACAAAGAAAAGGAATACAAGAAATATGAGAGTTTTGAGAACAATACGATACATACAATAGTACTTTAGGGATCAACGCGAGAACCGATAAGTGCTCTTAGGCTTGGAAGCAACCTTTACAACTTGTGTCATCACAAAAGAAGACGATTTTAAGATCAAACCTTAGAGGTGTTTACAAGTGCCTTACCACCTCATGCATGCAAGAAGCAATAGTTTAAATAGGTAAGATAAGATATAGACGATCTTATCTTATTATCTTAATTGTAATTTTTAGTACAATTTTTTTGGAAGGTCTTTATGCTTTTATATATCAAAAGTGTTTTTTAATCACATGTCTTGTTTTCTATAAGCCAATGGAATATTAAGAGGAACACTACACTACATTGGTGAATATAAATGGAGTAGTCTTTTCAACCTCTTTATGTTTATGTTTAAAAAATCTTTATGTTTTCAAACAAGCATTTTACTTTAATTATGAAAGGGTGATTGGATACTTACTACTAGCAAGCCAAAATGATCGTTTTGGGTTAATTGGAATCCTTAAAGCATTCCCATGCCTCAATTCCAAACTCTCTTGAAAATTTTCACATATGACAAAATTTTAGCGAGTTGGCTATCAAATGCAATTTAGATATCTTCATTGATGTGTACTTGTTTTTTAGAAGCATCCAAATAGAAATAGGACAAAATTTTCTACATGTTGAGATTTGAGGCTATTGTATAGACCAATTAGTATTCCATGGGCAGCCTTCTATGTGCCCACCATAAGATTTTGTAACATGGGCAAAGAAAGTGAGAGGACCACCCCTAATTCACCTTTTCAAAACCCAAATTTTTAATCAAGGAAGGTAATTGGACATCTATGGTAAAGTGATACATAACAAGCTCAAAAGGATGTTAGTGGTAGTTAAGGATAGTCGGGTGTTTTGAAAGCATGAAAACTTTGAAAGCCCTTGTGAGGGTGCAAGAATAGATTAAATAAATAATCTCTTATGCATCTTAACAACTAGCGTAGTTATAGTGTCCACCCTCGAGAGGGGGAAGTAATATTGTTCCAATTTCCCCTTGTCCGGTGGCCATCGGGATATTAGCATTACGAACGGACACTTCATTCACGCCGGCCCCTTAGAAAGGGACCGGAGTTTCTATCTATCTGCATCTTAACTAAAAAGTTGTAGAGTACTGTAGAGGATTAATAAAACTTCATATAAAAACAATATCTCTAATTGTTTTCGAGTCTAATATTTAGTATAATGAACATATTTAGATTGTTGATGGTAAACTTTGTGGTGGAGTTGATGGCGGGTTTAACATATAGAGAATGGGAATTCACAAAAACGAATTCTATTAGTGATGCACTACTAGAAAATTCAGCGTCCAAATCAACATAGAAACGTTGATATTTTTAGTTGATTCAGCAGACGCGTTGATTTGAACATTGATCAACACAAAAGTCCGCACATGAACACATACGTCTTATTATTGTACTCATAGGAAAACTTAACCATTGGCTATTAATTTGTCTTGTAATTTTATTTTATTTTTTCAAAATTTGTTTTTGCACTATTTCATGCAGGTATTTTTCTACATGTATGAAAAATATCAAAAATTTTGAATTTTGTTTTATTTTTAGAGGCTGGGGCGTCTTTTTACTGCCCACTAGACTTTGATTATTTTTCACGATGTAAAAATATTTTTTTTCCAAAATTATTTTTTGCACTACTTTATGCAGGTATTTTTCTATATGTAGAAAAAATTTCAAAATTTTTTGAATTTTTTCTTTTGAAGAAGTGATGATGCCCCAAAGCATCTTCGTTTTTCAATTTGCAATTTAATCAATATCAGAAAAGGATTCAAAAGATTCCCAAAGATTCCCAAAGATTCCAAAGGTTCTAGAATATTCCAAAAAGATTCCAAAATAATTCCCTGATTCCAAGACGATTCCATATTTGATGAAATTTTGTTGATTCGGTCATTACACTACTCAAATCAACAAAATATATATAGCAAACTGTTGATTTTTACAAAAAGCTCAAAATTCATTAAATACTGTCAATGCAATGCCCCAAACAACAAAAATCAGTTGATTTTATGTTGATTTGGTCACAGTTTTCTAGTAGTGATGAGAGATATGTTTTTTTTTTTTTTTTTTCTTCGAGGTATTATGGATTTTTAGGCACCTAAAAAACTAACATAATTTTTGCCAAAATGGCCACAAAAGTACGGTAGAAGGAACCTCAAATTTCATTTTTAGATGTGCCAATGTAAGAGAGTGTGCTCAAAATAAAGCTTCGAATCATACAAGACACTTGTATTTGGCTAATAGAAGTAGTTGATTTCTTTGTATTATAGCCATATATAACAATGCAAAGTTTTGATATCCATTAATAATATGAAATGTCTAAGAATGGCTAGACACGTTGATCCATAAAGTGTGATACAAATTAATAATTACATTAGAGTTGGTATTGTACAATAGTTTTAATTTGTCAACTACAAACATGATAAAAGACCTTGTAACAATTGTGATACAAAAAACTTCAAGAGTAGATCAAGCTGTTAAGTTTGAGTTAATTGTAGTGATTGTCTTATAGTAGAAATAGTCATAGAAGATAGAATCTGAGCGAGTAAGATTTACCATGTAACTATCTTTTCAAGCCTAAATTATCACAAATCATGTGTAAGATTTATTGCGTAACTATTTTTCCATGCCCAAATCATTATAAAATAAAGCTAATTTAGTACATGTTACTACGAAGCAACATTTACGTGCATAACAAAAACTAAAAACCAACATCATTATCACTTAAAAACCAATATACATGCTCAGAAAATTGTCTACGCCAACAAATAAGGCCGCATTTTATGGGGAGTCAAGTAATTTAAGGACCAATGGAAAGATTTTATTTTTTAAATGACCGTTCCACTTCTTGAGATCATCCAAGAAACCCTTACATGATGAGTCAAGGCCAATTTCTAAAACTTATATATCAATAAGTAGGAGGCAAGTTTTGGCATGGCCAAGGCTTCATACTTGGGAGCTACAAAGCCAAATCATGGCCTAGGACCCGCTAATTGATTTGGTTACAAAAGTATCATTTCACTAATGTGAACAAATCAAAATATATAAAATAGTTAAATTACGATTTGGCTTATCTTTCCTTCCAAAAAGTAACCTCTAGGATTCTACAAGTCAAGGAATTGACCTATACTTTATCAATCCTCTAAGCTTGGAAAAAAATTCCATGGTTGCTTCAGGAGACATTCCATATAGGAGATGCTCTGCAAACGCAAGATCCAATTGCTTTTCCAGCTCTTGGTAGACTTTACACTCGCAATGGGTTTCCCATTCTATTTCTCGGGAGTTCCTACAAGTTCCTCGGTTAGATAAGCTTAGATTCTAACAAGTCTCTTGTACGAGGTGTTCCAAGAAATCACAATGTTGATTACATACATAGAAAGTAGTCCACAAATATTTCATGTGAAAAAGTAGGTGATAATGCCAACAAAGTCACTTGCAAATTAAAAAGAAACCTTTCTCAAAAACTATTTCTTGAGAATATTAATGATAAAATTGCTAGTGTGTGGAGAAAGAGCTAAAAGGAGTTTTGCTTGAACTTCACGACATACTAAAGATATAGTCCTCTTAGAGCAGCCAAATGTAACTTGAGCTTCTTCATGGCAAAGCTAAAGCTCTCCAAAGTAAATTCAGGAGTTGTTAATGCTTTGTGTAGCTTACAATGTAACCTCTCTCAAGGTTTCTTCTTAGTGGCAATATTTTTATCACGTCTTGTTTAGTAAATTAGGGGATTTTAAATACATGCAATCTAGCCATGAATTTACACATGAATCATTTACAATACAATTGTTGTATGTAAATAGAAGGCCACATCAACAATAGAGTATTTATCAAGTTACAACAAATCTTCCCAAAGAGAGAATCACGACCAAACTACTTTTGTATATAAGGAGAGTCAAATAAGTTTTGTTTGTCTTTAGTTCAACAGTATACACAAAACCACCCAAAGAAGACAAAATCTAGCTAAAGCTCATCCATAGCAAACCAAAGCTTTTTCATGGTATCTAAGAACGGAGCCTCGGAGCCTACAATGTCTTCTCTCCTAAGGCTGATCCTTGTTGCCGTTGTCATAACCATGTCTTATCTAACTAATTTTGTGATTCCAAATTCGTGCAAACGAGCTATAACTTTTGTGGAAAAACTCAATCACGACTAAGAACTAGAAGTGCAGACCTTTGTCTTAAGTGACACCTCACCCAACTCCTTATAGGCCCTTCTCCTAGGCCCTTCTCCTAAGTTCGTTAACTTTCTATTTCTCTCTGCTTCTCCTCTACCTCTCTAATTCTCCTTCTGTTTTGATAAAAACCAAACCACGGAGTTGTTTCTTCAAGTATGTCTCTTACTTCAATACAATACTTATTTGATTATACATTGATTTTTTTAATAACACTGAAACAACTTACATGATATAAAGAAGAATTTTAGGTTTTGCATCGGCCAACCTCCCTCCTCATAGTCGGTCAAGGATTTGGTCAATTGAAGTCCTTCAATCGGCCGAGCAAGATAGATCTCCCAGTTCTCCAGGTCCATATGCCTCTGTCTTTCAGCTTTATCCCGCATAATAGGGATGTCTGGCCTCTCTAGTATTATTCCTCCATAACTTGGATACGCTCCGGAACGCAAAAAAGATGGCAAAGTTGAATCATCATTTTATCTGATGTCCAACAAATTATCAATCTTCCAACAATTTTGTGGACATCAAATCATTTTACAATCATTGTTGGTTAGATACTCTCAAGCTGATTAGTACACAAGTTATGGGTCGCAAATGTCTTGTCATGTTCAACACGATTAAAGCTATACACATGAAATAAAATACATGAGTGTTACTTACGGGCAAGCATTTTGCGAGAAGAAAATGTCCAAACCGATCTCTAAGAAAAGATTTGAAAATCAATTACTCATGTATGTGTTGATCTCTTTGGGAGGCTTGAGGGTTTCTTTGTTGAGTGGGAATTTGCACGCCAAAGACTATCACATCTATCTGCAACAAAGACTACAAAGGAAAGAATTGTAAGTAAGACTAGGAATAAAAGGACCTTGAAAGTTGTATACATAATTATTAAAGAGATTGAATTGTGGAGAGAACTACTAAGTGCCCGTAGGGTTAGTTTACACTCCGGCTACGGCCATTAAGGATGTAGGTCAAGCTATTCCATATGGCATGGGCATGAATCTTTGGGGTAGGAATAAAAAAGTGCCTCAAGTGTATTACTTTATTGTCTTCGCATGACTTCCAAGGAGAAAAAAAGAACCCACGAAAATGGTGCTCTATTTTGCTTTTTTTTGATGTCATGTAGTCACTACTCAATGCTAATATAAAAGAAAATTGGTGCGAGTCGAGAATATTCAAATATAGTTGGCCCCCACTCCTAGTGTGATCCTAAAAAAGCTAGTTCCAACCTCTACCTATGGGAGGGGTGGATTTCGTGCACCCCAATCTATTTTTAAGCCTTGATTGCCTGGTATAGAGTATAAACTTGCCCTTTAACTTCACTTGTTTTTAAGAAGTGATAGGAAACTCTTTGCAAGTTTTAAGGTAAATTATTGTGAAAATGTACAAGCAGACTTGGACTTGCACAAGCACAGTGGTAAGAGCCCTCTGTCCTAGTGCGAGTTTAAATTTGTTTTGGAGCACGCAACGTTACCATCGCGGTCGCGGGTTCGAGCCGCTTACAAGTGTATTAAGAAAACTTTTTGTAGGGTTTTATACTTTTATGTTGTAAAGAGGTGTTTTTTGGTTACACCTTGTTTTCTATTAGCCAATAGAAAGAGAAAAATATTGCATTAAGTTGATAAAATTGAGTGAAGTTGTCCTTTCAACCTTATAGAATTGATAATGTTTCCAAAGAGCATCCTTGACGTTTTAGTATTTTTGGTAATGCAGCAAAAGACTATTACCAGCTTGATGTTTGTGACCTTCATTCGGCATGTGTGATTGGTTGACCTTTGAAGAGTTGTGGTCGGTCAATCGTTTAACAATTGAGATCATTGACCTTTTAAGGGTTGTGATTGATTGACCTCTAAAGGGCAGTAATTTGTTGAAGTCTTTGTTTTAGTAAATGATATTCATTTTTTTATTTGTATACAAGTCATTACCCGTGTCCTCTGGACACGAACATCGAAAAGGTCAACTAAAAATTTAAGAGACATGTAAGTAATCTTGACCAAATTGTTCACACATTGCTCACACAACTTATTCACTACAGAAATTTGAGCATTGAGCATTGAGCAGGTTCCCTTACAGAATTTGCTGTGACATGCCTTTAACTCCTATTGCCGAAATTGACCTGATCACTGTTCAAAAGAGGTACCTGTTTTGTAACAAGTCGTGCTTTCTGTTTCAAAATGTCCTCTAGTTCTCCCCGCTTTGTTCTCCCTGCAGCTCCGGCAGTTCAAAAGTACAAACCATGTTAAAAAGAGGGTTCATATTATAACAAAAATTTAATTGCATTTCATAGTACTGCCCGAATAATGTAGACTTCACACAACAGCGGCTACGTACACTTCTTCGAAATTGCTTCAGGATAAGAACTCCGCTCTTAATCACAGAACAACAAAAGCCTAAATGATGAATGTGTTGAAGATAGTGGCTGCAGACATGGGGTCTGAGTAACAGACCTCCAATCTCAATAAAAAGATTGAGCTTACC
This sequence comes from Bryum argenteum, assembly GCA_037043015.1. Classification (NCBI taxonomy): domain Eukaryota; kingdom Viridiplantae; phylum Streptophyta; class Bryopsida; order Bryales; family Bryaceae; genus Bryum; species Bryum argenteum. Next base: position 11,334,154 of record CM073330.1, read on the forward strand.
TTGGGATCAAATGCTAACTTATATGCCTCTTATGGAGGTGTCTCCAGCGTCGTCACGATGGCATTAGAGTTGATCTCCCAGACTGCTGCAATATGTACCTGGAGTATGTCACAAATTCAAGAGCAAAGCCACCGAAAGTAGCCATGCATCAACGGAAGCCCTTGCAAATGAACCCTAAATGCTAACTTATATGCCTCTGATGGAGGTGTCTCCAACGTCATCACGGTGGCATTAGAGTCGATCTCCCAGACTGTTGCAATATGTACCTAGAGTATGTCACAAATTCAAAAGCAAAGCCACCGAAAGTAGCCATGCATCAACGGAAGCCCTTGCAAATGAACCCTAAACGAAAGTTTGAAAGTCGGGTAAGTTCAACTCAGCATTTTCGATCCCTTTTCATGGGATCCGTTCAAGGAGATTGGGGCGTTGTGGAATGGTGGCAAGGCCGGCAAAGCCTTTGTTGAAGACATGCGGGCCGTGGCGTGCACCAAAGTGGATTGGAAGGAGACGCCAGATTCTCACGTCTTCCAAGCCGATCTCCCTGGTTAAAACTACAAAGGTTATGCAGTGCCTTACCATTTTCCGAGCTCTCGTCCGAAGCCGGCTACGCTTGTGCACAATATCAGTCCATTCCTTCTGCTGCAGTAAAGTCTCTCGCGCCTTCGGATGCCGAACCTATAGCAAGCAAGAATTGCGCTGCTCGAAGCTGATAAGATGATCACAGGATGAGCAGACAAATTTTGTCTTCAGAAAATCGAGAATACTAAATTGTGGTGTAAGTCACCTACTGGACAATAGTGTATGCTTAAAAGCTCCATATTCTCCATATTCATATGCCTATCAATGACCTTATAAAAGCTTGGATACCTGTGTGGCTTGCAAACATTGCCCTCTGCATTGATCTGCTCCAACTGAAGGCTTCAGTCGATTCTACACTTTTTTTTCGGTGAGGTTGCTCCACCACCTCCTTGCAAGTCTAGGCTTCCGGATTGTTTCAGTTCAGAACCACTTTGCACACATTTGCTCGACTGCCCATAATACATGCTTGTGCTTTGTTCATCGATCAGACTGATCAAGACGCAGCTAGCTACTACACCCCATCCTGTCTTCTCCCTCAACATGCTTCTTTAGACAAATGCTCTTGCACACTCTGTTTCGATCTAGTACGCTGTCTTCAGTAGGTTTCTACTGCTTGATTTCATAGATTTCTCCTCGCACACTACGTCTTGTGACCTGTTACGTGGTCGGTTCAATTTTCAAAACTCCTTGTACACTCTGAACCTCATTATATTTCGTTAAGTTGGCCTTTGTCTTGTGTGCCAATGTGGATTGGAATTAGAGCCAAGCACATAAGCAGCTTCAGTAGGCGCTCATGCCCGTAAACTGATTCGCGCTCAGAATACGCTATGATATAGCAAGAATTGTGTGCCCATAAACTGATTCTTTGTGTACCATGCTTTTTAATGGCTCCAAGTCTTTGGTATTCAGCTTCTCGGTCTTATCATGAGTTCCCTCCCTTGGGCCACTATCTACTCCCAAATGAAACATCTTTCCTTCCTTCATGGCGCCCGATTGGCGGAATTATTTTGCTTCCCTGATTTTGATTTACTCCCCAAAAGTCTTTCCATTTTGATTGGCGTGTTTCATGTTTGTTGGGGATTGATCGGGAGCCCGATTGTAAGCTAGAAGATCACTGAGATACTGTGAAGATTGCCATGGAACTAAACCCTCTTGGTATTTTCGGAATTCTGCCGGTGCGAGTGACAGTTAAGCTACCATATCTGGCATGTTCCTACACATTGTATGAAATTGCGCATGCTTGATAATTCGTCCATTTGTTTGAGGATGTTCACTTCCCGAACTGACGATGTCGATGGAAGAAGCAAACGCACAAGCGGCCGCTGGAGAGTCAGCCGCCAACTATAACGGGCATCTGCACCGCCGACAGCAGTTCGTCCAGGGCGCGGCAGTCACCGGCTGCATCGGGTCGGGCAACCGGCAAAGGATCGCTAGCAGGTAATCGTATTCTTTTATTAATATAGATATGTGAGCCTAATATTCACCCTCTAGCAAGCTCAAAAGATGTGCTCTTGCGACCAACGTGGTTGGTCATAGTGCACTTGTTTAAATAGTTATGAAGAGGTGATTGACTCCTTATCTCCAATAGCAAAAACAACCCTTTTGGGAAATTGAAAACTTTGAAGACTTGCTACACCTACCTCGAATCAATTTCGGGAAAACATTATATGGAATAAAGTTTGGTGGGTTGGCTCTCAAACGTACTTTACTCAATAGGTGTGTAGTTTATTATTTTTTAAGCCACCAAAAATAGAAATTAGGCACTTTTTTCATGAGGGTATTTTTAAAGCGATCATATGGGCCAACCAGCTTAAAGTATAAATGTTTCATAGATATCCCATGCTTAATTGAAGTCTTGCGTGTAATAATTATTTTAAAGTTCCTAGTTTCCATATAATTATTCTCTACAACATTTTTTAATTAAACAATATGAAAGCTTCTTTAGTAGGGCTTCAAAAGATCCTATAGTTATGAGTTATGATTTTGAAAATCATTATGTGAAAATCTTGAAAATGAACCTATTGATTTGCTTATTTTGAGAGAAAGTTGAAGATTACTACTTCCTTGGGCCTATAGGGTTCATACCTCCATATTCCTAATTTAGATATTGTACAATTTTCTTGTGTTCATTAACATTTAACTAATTGCATATCAACCACTAAGAAATATTCTCTAAAGACCTTTACATCTATCGCAAAGAGTTACACCAACCATTAAAATCAAAACCTTCATGTGAAATTGTAGATTTGTAATAGAATACTTGACCAAACTTGACCAAATTTTGGAAGTCAAGCACTAAGGTAGATCACATAATATGTCAAAGATTTATTCTATAGTTATCAAAATTTTAAGTCTTCAGGCTAGAAATAGCTTCAAAGTTTAATAATTAATCATACAACAAATTTGTACACTTAAGTCACTACCAATTTAAAATCTTTACTTATTATTTAGCTTTGTAGTAACACTTTTCCAAGTTGTCCAACTTGCTCCGATCTTTTGAGAGCCAATTCAATGTCTCCCAAGTCAAATGTTTCACCCACCAAAGGCACCATAATTTTCTCCTCCATAAGCTTAGCTATGCTCTCCACAAATGGTCCCCATTTCTTTTCATCCTCAAAGAGGTTGAACACCAACCAACCCGTAACCTTCACATTTCGAAATAGGTCACGTAGCCCACACGAGACATCATAAGAGCCCGACATAGCACCATAGACCACAACTTCACCACCACCCCTTACGCACTCGCATATGGTCTTGGTAAATGATCCTCCTACTGCATCAAGGGCTCCATATGCAAGCTTTCCACTTGTTATTTCCTTCACTCGTGCAGCAACATCTTCCTCCGTTGAGGAGATTACCTAATGTAATCAAACCAAAGATTATCATCGTTTGTTTATAAAAATCCTCAAAAGCATCATAGTTACAAATAAAAAGTATGGAGTTTGTAGCCCACCTCACCGGCTCCAAGTGCCTTGAGCTCTTCCTTTTGGGCAGAGCGGCGTACAATGTTGATGGTTTTGATACCAAAGTGTTTTGCAAGTTGAATCACCTGTCCAAAATGGTTACACGCCACTAAATTATTCATATTCTAATTGCGTCAAAACATCCTACAAACCATAATTCAGGTATGGAGTTATATAATGCTTAAAAAGAGTAGTTAAGACCCATCTACAAAATAATTTGGTTCTTTGCCATCTTCAATGTTTCCACCTCACATTATTGCATTCCAATGAGTAAACATGTGGAATATATACACTTGATCACCACGATCCATTATAGCATGTATTGATTTAAGAATCTCACCAAAACTTTATGCTCTATATACCTTCTCAAAAATACAACATGGGTGTTAAATCATGGTATAAATGAATGATTGATCAGGTTGGTGAAAATGTTACCTGGCGCCCTACGACTGAGCCGGCAGCAGTTTGCAGCAAGAATTCTCCAGCAGGCACTTGGACATGTTTCACGAGGCCGAAGGCTGTCCAGGGGTTCATCACAAATTGTGCTGCAGCTTCGGTGGAGATGGACGCCGGTACGAGCCACACCAAATCCTCCGAGACGGCAACGTACTCTTGCCATGATCCATTGCCTTGCTCCACTGCTTGCCATAGAAAGGGAACAACTCTTTGTCCCACCTCCACTTTTGTCACCTCTTTCCCTACCTAAAAAATCATTACACTAGAGCTCTTAAGTTGCTCAAAGTCCTAATTACAAAAAGTCTCAAACACAAAAAACCAGCAGTAGTGCTAGAAATTGGAGGCACATTTGCAACATACTTGAAAGACATTCAACAAAACGGATACGTAGAGGCGAGTTTTATCTTCACTCTACTCTTTCCTTCTAAAAACCACTATGCATTTACTACATAGTTTCTTCTAAGAGCCTTCTTGTTGGAACTTCATGCTAGAGATGATGTTCGTACAGACAGATCTTGTAAGAATTATGAGGCAATATAACAAGCTTTGTAGCATCAAATCATTACCTTTTTATGCTCTAGTTGAGAAGCGTAACTACCGACTGACTCTGAAGTCCTAGAATTCCTTCACTCTTTACATGGTGTTGTCAATTAGTGCTTCAATCAAACTAGTCCATTCTGGAGGTATGCAACAACTATATATACAGCACAATTTCAATTAACAATTGCCTCACAAACAACCATTGTGATACGTGCACTCTAAAATCTCATCATGTTATCTGGAGAAAATGGTATAACAATGTTATGTCACCTGTAGTTGCTAAATTCCAAATCCCCATCCAGTCTCGCTTCTCATTACAACATTCTCAGTGGATATGGAGTGAGATGCATTTTATTCTCTTACCGAGTGTACAACGCCGACTCCTTCGTAGCCCGGAACGGCAGGCTCCTGGATTCTTGACGACACGCGGGCCGCTTCATTGAGTTCGTAGGATCGATGGAGCGGGCGTAGTAGCAGACGCACCACCACCTGCTTCGGGTCTGCAGGCTCCGGCACGGCTCTCGTCACCACCTTCACCTCCCCATTCGCATACACCACTGCTCTCGCCATCACTACCCTCCCGCCTTCAAAACACACAAGCTTACTACCTTAACATCATCCGCAGTTTACTACGTACGAATTTCACAAAGATGGTGACATACACACAAACATGTGCAAGATATCATAATTTTACCCAAATGTTGTCTGAGAGTAGGAAGAGAAACTCCATGGCAAGAGTGATCAGTTTAATTGTTCAAATTCTGCACAGAAATGTACAACTAATAATCTTGCAGTCCTCAATTGGAATGTCGAACTTACCTTGCCCTGCCGACTCACAAGTTCATGCGGAATTGTAATCCAGTGGTATCGACGTCCGCAATCGAGGCAGTGGCACGACAGGTTCCTATGACAATGGCTCCGCTTTGGAACTCCGTATGAGTGATCGGGTGTGTAAGCGACGGAATTTGTAAGTGCAGGGAAGGTGTTTTCAGCCATGGAGAGTGCGAGTATAGCTGTAGTGAAGCAACCTCTGAAAGTTCCGACAGGAATCAATATTGACGCATACTGATGTCAAACTGTGAAGGAGACGGAAGAGTCTCCTGAGTCACATTTCAAGTGAAGGGCATGGCTTGTGGATTTCAAAGTTGGAGTTTGATGATTTGCGTATTGGTCACATGAGGTCTGTTCCTTAGGGCTGGTTTAGACCAGGAGAAGAGGATGGTTTCTGAGTTGGGGCCATTGATATAGAGCTCCCTCATTGGTGTAGGAGTTGAAGTAGGCTCCAAGGAGTTTACACAAGGATTGTGGATCAGTACTATCTGAAAATATTTGTTTTTCGCTAAACAAATTATTTTTTATTAGCACATAAGTGTCACTGACATGGCCCCAAGTGAAAGAGTATGAAGCTCCAAAGGGGTGAGTTTAATTTCCAAAACCATGAAAGATGCTATTTCTTTCCCCAATCACACTTTTTGCTTTGGTACATATCTATTTCGCAGTTGATTATATATTGACTTGGTTGTTAGAGGAAATAACCCAATCAAACTTGACAAACAAAAGGAAATCTGGATCTTGTATTCGAAACCTCTTCAGAGTTGGTGGAGGATATGGTCAATGGAGGTACTTAAGCCAGCCAAGCAGGATTGTACTTATAGTTTTCCAAGTCTTCCAACCTCTAGTAACTCTTTGAAGAAGTAATGGATTGTTTTTTAAAATTTTAAAATAAATATAGTAAAAAAATAAAAAAAGCGAACGATATGATTTCACAAGTGAGAGGAATATGAATCTTAGATATGGTGTACATGTACATCTACAGGTACTAAATCCTATGCGTGCATACTTCAAAACTTGTCAAAATTTGAAAATTTGCATCTTACATCAAATGAGGGCACTTTTTGAGAGTTTTTGGAAGTTTTGAGGCCACTCTTCTCGAGGGGGTTAATATGAACTAATCGGCTTTTTAGAGGTTTTAAGGAAGACTCTTGTAAAGTATCAAAACAAACTCTAATTAGTAAGAGTAGAGTCTTAACCTCTAAATCTCCTTGTTGCAAAACGGTCTAAGACACAAAATTTGACCTTCTCTTAGATTAAGCTCAAAAATTCTCAATCTAAGCATTATTTGAAGGTATAACTATAAGATCTCAAAGTTCACTTAACATTCTTCTCACATACCAAATTTGAACCGTTCATTCTTTCACATTTGTGAGCTTATAATGGTCAAAGTTGACTGAGTTTTTCTCGTGCAGAAACCTCCAAAACCCATTTCGGGTTTTAAGGAGAGTTAGGGGTTAAGACGATGGCTTTAACCCTTAAAGTTGAATTCCAAACTCCAATGTATAGAAACACGGAAAGAATTGCTACACGTGTAGATTTGAGTTGATTGTTGAATCCCAACTTTAATTAACCAAATTAGATAACTCTACATCTATTGAGTGTTACAAAATTAGTTTAAAAGGATGTGTCGCAAATGTCTTGTGAAGTTCAACACCGTTGAAGCTATACACGTGAAATAAAATATAATCATTCGTGTTACCTAGAAGCAATTCAAGATTCAACGAATAAAAGAATCTTGAAAGTTATATGTAGATGTAATGAAGAAATAGGCTCAATGTGGAGAGAAATACTCTCAGGGTGGGGTTTACACTTGGGCCACGACCATTGGAGGATGTAGGTCAAGCTATCCCATGTGGCATGGGCATGGATTCTTGGGGTCATCAATAAAAAAGTGTCTTAGGTGCATTTATTGTCTTAACATGACCCCCAAGTAGAAGAAAAGAACCCACCAAATTGGTTCTCGATTTTGCTTGTTTTGGGGCCATGTGAGTCACTACTAAAATAATGCTAATATAAAAGGAAATTGGTGCAAGTCAAGAACATTGAAATATAGTTGGCCCCCACTTCTAGAATGAACCTATCTACCAATAGGAGGTGTCGATTTCTTGCACCTCGATCTACTTTTTAGCCTTGACTCATGTATAAAGTGTAAACCAACCCTTATACTTCACGTCTTTTTATAAAGTGATAGGGAACTTTTTGCATGTTTTAAGGTAAATTTTTGTGAAAATGCACAGGGAGCACGAGCCAGTACCAACACGATGGTACTTAAGAGAACATTGTGCTGGTGGTGGTTAGAGTTTTTTTTGGTATTTTGGAGCACTTAAATGTCACCATCGCGATCGCGAGTTCGAGCCGCGTACAACGGTACAAGTGCCTCCTACATTACTCAAAACGCCATCACATGAGTTGGTAAGACATTGGGTCAAGTTATCTCAACACCTAGCCCGTTTGTATTTGAAAGTGTATTGTGAACTTTTTTATGAATTCAAACAAGGTTCTGTAAATTAGATGTGGTTCCAAAATCACCAAACTTTTTGAAAGTTAAAACAAATCCAAAAACAACCTTTTTCTTAATTGCGTACAGGGTGATGGTCTGGTTGGGGTACCCAAAAAGGTTGTCCCATGAACAATTGCACTCTATGCTGGTGTGACAAACATATCCATTTTTAAACTGTAATACAATAAGACTACATTAGATGTGGTTTTAGTTGTCTATACTTATAATGTATCAAGAAAAAAAATTAAAAATTAAAAAAAATATTTTGAAGTAATTTTATTTGATTTTTTAGTTGAAAAAGTAAGTCATGTCCCAATAACCTAAAATCCATAGAATCAAGCAAATGGAATATCAACCATTTTTATTTTAATATAATTTTTGAATATGACCTACATCTTCTTGTATAGAATACAAAATAATTTATTTAATAATAAAAAAATTAATTCATTGTGCACTATAATGCCTGCAAATCCCCAAATTCAACACTTTTTCCCTCATCTATGAATGGATCCAAAAAAAATAAAAAATCTAAAAAAAAATCTATAGGCATATATACTTTGATTTCAGTGAGGTGCATGATATTTTATTTTCTATTTTAGGGTCTTTTTACTTGATTAAAATGACTAAATTAGACAAACTTTGGAGGTTTTCAATAAAAATAACCTAATTAGTGTGTCCAAAAAGTGATACCCCAAGCTTACCATTGCCCTGAGGTGGTCACCATCGAAATTTCTAACACAAGCAACATAGGTGAGAGGGCCGCCCCTAATTTACTTTGTCAAACCCTAAAGTTTAAAGTCAAAGAATTTTATTGTGTTTATTATTATGAGTCAAACCACAAGCTTGAAAGGATGTGGAAGGATAGATGATCGCGCTGTGTGTAAACATGGAAACTTGAAAAGTCCTCATGAGGTTGCAAACAACTTGATACATTCAGAAGCAACAAGTTTTGCTTACAATAACTTTGTAAACTTTGTCTACTTTGTTTAGACTTTAGAGTTCAAGCCAAATTCACGGAATTGTTTACGGAATTGTAATTCAGTGGCATCGACGTCCGCAATCGAGGCAGTGGCAACAACGGGCTTCTACGACAGTGGCTACTTCATCTGCTGGCTACGCTTCGGAACTCCGTATACCAGTGATCGGGTGTGTAAGCGACGGAATTTGTGAGTGCAGCGATGGTGGTGGAAGGAATCCTCAGCCATAGAGAGTGCGACTGTAGCTGCAGTGAATCGAAGCAACCTCTGAAAGTTCCGACTGGAATCAATAATGATGCATACTGATGTCAACTGCGAAGTAGATGGAAGAGTCTTCCGAGTCACTTTTCAAGTGCAGCCTGGCATGGCTGTGTGGATTCCAATTTTTTGGGAGCTTGAAGTTTCAGCATGATTTGCGCATCTGGTGGCATGAGGTGTTCCTTAGGCTGGTTTAGACGAATGATTGGGAAAAACAGACGCCTAGTTCATTATCAGGAGATGGAAATAAGTCAATAACCCATTAGCCAGTTGATTCTTGAAAACTCAGGCTAAAACTACAAGAAATTTTCTATTCTTAGTATAATTGAGACAATTCTAAGGGTAGTTTTACCTAAAACTAGTTGGACAATAAAACTATAGGATACTAGCCAGTCAGAATGAAATTAATATTTTCCCAACTCTAGTATGGAACAGGACAAGGGGTTAATTTTTGAGTTTGAGTTGTTGAAATAGAGCTCCCTCATTGGTGTAGGAGTTGAGGTTAGCCACAAGGAGTTTACGCAAGGAATGTGGATCAATACTATTTGAAAATATTTGTTTTATACTAGATTTTTATTATTTATTAGCACATAGGTGTCACTGACATGGCCCCAAGTGAAAGAATATGAAGCTCCAAGATGGCGAGTTCTTTTAATTTCCAAAACCTTAAAAGATGTTATTTTTTCCCAATCACGCTTCTTGCTTTGGTACATATCTATTTTGCACTTCATTATATATTGATTGTCTGAGGAAAAAACCGAAACAAACATGGCAAAGAAGAGAATTTTTGGGTCTCGTACTCGCAACCTCTTCAAAGTCGGCGGAGGATCTGGTCAATGGAGGTACTTAAGTCTGCCGAGCATGATTGTACTTCCAGTTTTCCAAGTCTTTCAACCTCTAGTACCTCTTGGCTTCACTCGCAGGAGAGGAAAGATTGGTATCTCTAATATTATTCCTCTATACCTTGGATACACTTCAGAAGGCAACAAGGACAACGGAGTTCAATTATCTGATTTAATGTTTAATGAATAGTCAATATTTTAACGATCTTCTGTACATTCAATCAATTACGATCATTATTGGTTAATTACCCTTGAGTCGTTTGAAGCAAATGATAAGCTTGCATGTTAGGGTGTCACAAATGTCTCAAGTTCAAAACAACTAGAGTTCTACTCATGAAAAGTATCTAACGGGTATTTAACTAATTCTGGACAATTTGACAGTCCAGAAATCAATCGGCTTCCATCCGACACACCTCGAAGGAGCAAAACAAGGCAAGGTAGAGAATGAGAATGATTGACATTATTAGCAAGTCGGAGAAAATATAGATGAATACACTCTTAGAGTTAGGAAACAAATCCGTTTCATTAAAAGAATAAGCGAATATTCCAAACGAAGCTCGTCCCACTAGCATGTGGTATCGGCGCGCAGCCGACTGCACTAACTTCGTATCAATAAATATTACAACACCCTATACAATATACAGCAACACTAGGTATCGAAGCAGACAGAAGTTTAACATAGGTGAACTGCAGCGGTGTCGGCTCGCAGCCGATAAGTAGCAACGCGACTCCATCATCGACTTCCTCCTTTCTGGCGCTCCATATTCAACAATCCAGGATATTAATCCCGGGCAAATCTCGATTTGAAGACCGACAGCGATAAGTCGACGAGTGCGAGTGCTGACCGGCTCATCGCAGGTTGTGCTGCACCGGCTGATCGCCTGAAGTGTCGGCTCGCAGCCGATAGGCATGCAGACTAAGTAAAACCTAGGAACACTGCGATCTGAGAGGAACACCGTACTTGAGGGAATGAGCAACTTCATAATGAAGTTGACCGGGTCTATTAGAAAGACTCATATATTGACTAACAGATTCGAACTGGTATAAGGGGTAGATGAACGGAAGAATATCTGTAGCTACATTGGGAATAGTAGTACTTGAAGACGTCAAATCACCTCGAAAAGGATAAGGCATGTAGCAGGCAGCATCCGGCGCCAACCTTAATGCTAGTGGAGAAACATCAACGAGGAGAAGCTGGTCGGGCCTGCACACCTCACGGGAACGACGCTTGCAATAGAGAGTCTTCAAGAGCTTGTAACACCACGGAAAATTCATAGGACGATCACAAAATTCTCTACCATATAAACAAAGGATAGCCTGTCGATGACGCCAGAAGGTAGAATGTAAGATAGGAGAGGCCTCAAGTCACACATCGGCATCGTACACCAGAGACCAACATGGAAGCGCTCCAACAACATGGCAAATAACTTCGTTACACCTGGCCGCTTGATTACATTACGGTGAGCATTCCAACGATCCGTCGGAATATTAGGGCTGATGTAGCAAAGCAATCCAGATCTGGATAGAATGATACATTTCTTGGAGGTAGAAGTACCAAAGAATGTCATAATCCAAACGCGCATCACCCCGAACAATACAAGCCTCAAATAAGTCGAACGATGATTAGAAACGCAAAAGACAAAGAATAGAATGATGATAAGGGCGGGCATATCGGCCGGCAGCCGACAAGAAGACAAAACCAAAATAAACATAGAAGTGTCGGCTGGCAGCTGATATAAGAAGAAAACAAACAAGAGAGTCCATGAGTAAAGACGACAAGCAGACAATGACAAGAAGAAGCCATGGATCCTAAAGCAAAAAGGAAAACAAAAGAAAATGCCATACATAAGAACCGATACCAAGAAAGGGAATATGATAGAAAAATCTCCACGTTAAGATTAAGAGAGTCTTCACAAATTAAACATCCTCGAAATATACAGTTAAGAAAAAGTCTCGAGTGGAACCCTAGAAAATTTACAGAACTAGAAGAAAATCTAAGTGATCTACAAATTCTAGCTCGCTAGATCATCGAATTGGATGACTGAAAAATCTATACACCCATGCAAAGGACATGTATTCATATGGTAATCTATGTAGGGTAACAAGAGGTGTATCGGCCGACAGCCGACAACTGGAGCATCTTGAACTTGCTCCACCATCTTGAACAACTCGAACGCCAAGGTCGAGAAGTAATCAATCCATGATCACTCCCTCCTACCAAAATCAAGCGTCCTGTACTGCTCGTACAGCGGATTTCCCGGGAGCATACGGCGCTTCCCTAACCTTGCGTGCTCCAGCATAAACTCAGAAACATTTTTCTGAGAATTATAGAGGTCGAATAACAGAGGCTGCAGAATCCTCTGAAAGTAAGGCTGGCCACTCACATTCTGCTCCGAGGTCAAAGTACAGGTGTGAGGGTGGAACGCATTGTAAGGATTGTTCAAAACGTTCTTGTAGGGGGAGTCGTCGATGAGAAGCATGTTCTCGGGATTAGCACCACGAGCCCTGAGGTCAGGACTCATTTCCAGGAGATGATCAATCGACTTAATAAAGAAGGGCCGGTCAGGATTATCAGGCTCCCGGTAGCAACTCCGGAAGCAATATCCCTGATCAAACTCCAAGATGTTCCTAGGGAGCCTTGGAAAAACAGAGCGAATAAATTCGATCCTCGGAGTAAGGTTCTTCTTATTGACCGAGGACCAGAAACAAATTTGCCAGTCTGCATCGACGCAAAACTGAAGCACTGACTGAAGGCCAGGTCTTGCCCTTGCCTCCTGCTTCTGCCACCGGGGACGATCCCCACCAGAAATGATCCTACGAGGAACGTAGTGAATGAGAGTGCCATTCACGTCGAACAGAATAAAATATTTTCGACGGGCTACCTGCCCTCCAGATACGAGAGGAGTCGATATGGAGGTGCCCTGCCGCGATCCATGAGACGCGGAGTCCACGAACTCCTCGTTCTCAGATTCACCTGACTCTGCAAGAGATTAGGGCATTTGTACAATAAGCAAAAGAGCAGCAAGAATTAAACAACAAAGTGAGACACGAGCGATACAAAGGTGGCAGTGGATACAAATAACATCAATCACCATGACAGAAGGGAGAATAATAGTGCAAAGAAAGGACATGATGACTTGTCGGCTGGCAGCCGATAAGCCGAAAAACACTGTTGAGAGAAATCGACATCGGAGACAAGGAATACAGGCGGAAACGTGAAACGATAATAGGGAGTCGGCTGGCAGCCGATACAGTATTACAGGGGAAGGAACTGGCCGAGCACGTTGCAACCAGGAGATTCTAATACCAAATCCATTCTAGAACCTAAAATGCTTATGCAATGGTGAGAAGAGACTATATACAAGAAACGCCGTCGTCTAGGACAAACCTTCATGTAATTGTTGTTGCTGCGGGGAAGCATGATCCGCCGCAGGTGGAGACAGAGCCTCGTTCGGGGCGTCGATGGCGAACTCATTGTCGTCTACGAGGGCCGCCTCGTTTGGGGCGCTGATGTCATACACGTCGTCCTCCTGGAGAGCCTCCTCATTTGTTGCGCTGATGTCGTTTGCGTCGTCCTCCAGAAGGGCCGCCGAATCAACAGCAACTTCCCTTCGTGTATAGTACGCCTGCAATGCCGAGTGAGCCCTCTGAACTTCCCTACATGGAGGAGCGGGAGATGTCGGCTGCCGGCCGATAAGGGCAGGAACGGACTGCGAAGGACTCTGAGGGGCACGAGACAGAGGAACCTGCTCCACGACGATAACCTCTTCCTCCGGGGCGTTTTGCAAATCAACCTGCATCGTGGTCGCAGCACATGCAGGCAGATCTGCTGTAGTATCAGGAGGCGGAGCTGACACGGTGACAATGTGTCGGCCGGCAGCCGATACAGAAGAAGGGATAAGTGTGGCAGTCGATTCAGGTGGAGCCGTCGGCGTGGTTGCAGGTGTGAGTGACAAAGGAGTAAGGTCAATCTCATCCAGCACTTCCTGAATCCTAACACCAGAGGCGGGACGTCGTCCAGGGTTGGCAGGCTCGCGAGACGAGACTGAGGGACCAGCGTCGGTCTCCATATCCTCGGAAGACGACGGTGGAAGCTCGACCCTATCCAAGTTTAGTCCCTTCGCACGTTGGACTGCCAACTTGACATGGTCCTGACTTCTGACGAACTCGATCACGGACCTCCCATTTCTCTGCAAGACCATGAACAAGAGTAAGAGATGAAAGGAACCAAACAAGTCTTGTAAACGAATAAGGTGAAATGGACATATATTAGAAGGTGTCGGTGGCGGCCGATACAAAGCAAAGGAGACGATGCCTTACCAATCCAAGCTCGGTGACGTTTCCGCCACCCCGACGCGTTGATGACGGTGACCTTCTTCGCGGTGAGAGTTGGCTTCAAAGAACTTCTCGAGCATGTCATGGTCGACACCGCGAAACCCCCGTTCAATCGACAAAGACTTTCGAGAGATGCCGGAACCAATCGACCGGCTTGGCGATTCCAAAGATACTTCACGAAAATAGTCCAACGATCATCATCCCCGCGTACCTTTGGGTACGTCATGTTGAGCGTAACAAGCGGGGACGATTCCGTCACCGTCTTCTTGAACCCTCCCCGAAGACACGGCTTGTAATAGACCGTCTGGACATACCACTCCGTATCTTCGGTTGTCCAGACAGCACAAAGAAGATCCCGTTGCTTCGCGCTCGTTATGAACAACATCGGGATTGGATACAGAGGCCGAGTCGGAGTGACGTCGTCACCGTCCATCGTGAGGTCCTCATCCGTGAGTGGGACCTTCGACCGTTCCGCGAGCGCACGAAGCTCCGACCTACTGGTTGGAACCGAGACTCCGCCATGACTGTACCCGAAGTAGACGATTAGGAGTGGGTCCTTTGCAATGCCGGCATGGCCAACAGCTGCGTCGATCTCGTGCAAGACGTCTGCAACTGTGTCCGCGAATTTGCACTCGAAATGCGCCTTCTCGGAATCGACCTCCTCCGTCCTAACCTCGACCTGAGAATACGTTTGCAGAATGGTGCTGAAAATGGGCGGCGCCACACCATTCTTCGACTTGTCTGTCGTCGGATTCATTGTGCTGGCGCGTCCATTAAGCCATTCATTTCCATCCGTGAATTTCTTCAGGTCTGTCCAGATGTTGCGAACGACACTCGGGGTGAAATGATGCTCCTTCGCCAACTTGTCCTAGTCTGAATCTAGGTATGGCGACCAGTTCGCATCCTTGCAGGGAAGCGGATGCCTATTGAGCTGATACATAAGCTCGTTCATAATTACCCGGTCGAGCTTCTTGTCGCGGCACCAATCCGCAAAGTGTAAGTCCTGTCCCTTCGTCCTGCTTTGTTGGCCTTGATGCGATACACGATTTGCGATCACCTCCGCCGCAAGCTCTTCAAGTCGCGATCACGAAGACCGAGTGTGGGGACAAGGTCGGTCTTCGTAATGTTCGAGATTGGCGTCCGCTGATCGATCCCGCTCCTTGCCGTCGTCGCCAATGAGTTCACCTGCTTCCCATGCATTGAAGACCTCAATCCAAGTATTCCAGGCCTTGTCACCCACGAATACTAAGGGGAGCTTTGTGGACACCTTCTCGTTCACGAAGTGCGCCATGACTTGCGCCTTCGCAGCCTGATGAACAACCATAAAGCATTAGTTGTATGAAGGCAAGAAGAAGAGCTGTCGGCTGGCAGCCGATAGCTCTAGATTAAAGAAATGTGTCGGCTGCCGGCCGATAGATAAAGCAAAGGGTAACCATACCTCGAAGGCCGGCGACGGCTTCCCGCCTCCCTTGTGTGGCTCGGGGCTCCCGAGACGCTTCCATGCCGCCCTCCCGAGTTCCGCGCACGATCGGAAGTTCTCTTTGGCGACCTTCTCTGCGATATTGAGATTGAGGGCGTTCGACACCCTCACAAGATCGATGGGGTCCCTTGAGAACACTGGGATGATCTCGAATTCGAGAAGCTCTTTCTTGGCCTCCGATCCCTCGGGGTACTCGTCCGCCAACTCGCGGCAGGCTGTCACCGTATGCTGACCACCGATGATATACCAGTTAACGGAAGGGTGTTGCCACCAGGGGACTTTCGGGGCGGTGTCGGGGTCTGTGTCGTTTAGCTTCCACATATCCAACTCCCCTGGCATGGAATCCATCACAGCCATCATCCCGGTATCGGTTTCAAGTGGTTCCCGTTTAAGCGGGATACCATGGATCTCAGGCTTCTTCCGGATCGCCCCGTAGCCCTTGTAGATGGCCTTCACCTGCGAAGAACATAACAAATGAACAATCATGAATCGTAGATGATCGAGGATGTATCGGCCGCCACCGATCACGAAGCGAAACCTCATAAGAGCGGTGAGAAAAATCAAAATACCTGCCCAGACGATCTTTCGCGATGCGTCTGTCGCTTGAGCTCGTCCGGAGCGATGTGTAGCTTCTCGCTAGGAATAACCCCGGCAGCCTCCGCTTCTTGTAGGGGAAGAGGTGACCAAGACCGATCTCAATGCCTTGTAGATTGCGTCGATCTCGACGTCCTTCATCTTCGAGGTCATTTGGTTGCCCTTTAGACAGGGCCTCGTCTAAGGTATACTCGATGGCATCCTTAGTCGATTTTGCCCGTCTCTTGGGCTTGCCGGGATCTTGTGACCCTGGACGTCTTCATCGCCGTCATCGCCAAGATCGACCATCTCTCGCCGCAGTCGCTTCTTCTTTGAAGGAGTGGGCTTCCTCTTCGACGACAACGGAGCCTCGGCCCGCAAAGCATTGATGGCGATGTTAGTAGCCAACCTTGCGTGTCGATAGCGGACCACGCGTCCCATGAACTCCTCGATGGTAGCAGCGCGCGGCTCCATTGAAGGTCATGCCACGCTTATTCGCCGCCTCACCGCAAACCGCCTCGGTGCATTGTCTCCACGGCATTGATACGGCGATGTAGTCGGTCGGGCGGAGGGGGATCTCTCGGGGGCGGTAGGCTTATGAGAATGTCGACGTGCTCCACATTCTCCGAATTTCGAGCACATCACCGTACCCGGGGATCATATTACCCTTGTAGAGGTACGAGCAAGCAATCTCGATTCGCTGGCTGGGGAGGACTCTCCAGCATAGTCCCCACTGCTGGATGACGAATAACGGCCCATACTGCACGCGGGACGATGTCTCCATGCTTGACATCCGTGTGTGCAAGTTCCACACCAAGCAGTCTAGCTAGGGCTGGTGGTTTTCTGCAGAATGAACACATGTGAGGGTATATTAGTAAACGCCAGTAAACGTACATTACTGTATATCAGTAAACGAATATCTTATCGGCTGCCAGCCGATAACAACCATGGTATCGGCTCCCAGCCGATAGCGACAATGCACAAATATTCAGCGCGACACTGCAATAGTTACGATGATAGCTAGTCAAATGACCTACAGCAAATAGCATGCTATCGGCTGCCAGCCGACAGAATAGAAGCTATCGTCTGCCAGCCGATACACAAGGCAGTGTAAGGCGCTAAGGCAGAGGAGCTACTAACGACCCGCGAGTACACTAAGCATTACAAGAGAACACGCTACAGCAAATGGGCTATCGGCTGCCAGCCGACACACAAAGCACAGCGTTCTAAGTTAATGCATCACGCGAGCTATCGGTTGGCAGCCGACAGCTCACAAGCTATCGGCTGGCAGCCGACACACAAGGCAAGAGAACCTGACGAAATGATGCAAATGAAACGACGCCAATCGAAACGGCGCATACTGAAACGTCACAGAAGAGCTAAATCGGCTTACCTCTTCGACGACGCCATTGGAGATGTATCGGCTAGCGTGTGCTCGATGTCGGCTGGTGCGTAAGGAGTGCTCCGCTCTCCCGCAAAGCTGTCGGCTGGTGCGTAAGGTGTGTCGGCTGCTGCCTCCGCTCCCGCGCAAAGCTGTCGGCTGCTGCCTCCGCTCCCGCGCAAAGCTGTCGGCTCGACCTTAAAAAATATCGGCCGCTGCTAAAAACCCTAAACCCTAAAACTGAATACTATCGGCTGCCAGCACAGAAACGGCTAAAGCAAGAAAGCATGCAAGCATAGAGGAGAGGAGAGAAGACAGCAAGAAAGCATGAAAGTAGAGAGGAGGGAAGACAGCAAGAAAGGAGAGATGAGAGAGCAAGTAGCAAATGAGAGGAGAGAGCAAGTGCAAATGAGAGAGGAGAGAAAGTGTGGAGAGAGCACAAGTGAGAGGAGAGCGCAAAAGTGAGAGTGGAGAGGAAATTACAAATGAGAGCAAATGAGGGAGGGTGAACGGTTTACCCCCTCCGCAATTTTCGCAATGATGGCTATCGGCTGCCCGCCGATTTGCGCCTTGCCCGCTTTTCAATCGGCTTGCCCGCTCTCGCATCCGCTTGCCCGCCCGCCAAAAATTTCTGAAGCTCGCGCCGCCAAAACGTCAATTTAAATTTTTTCATCCGTTTCATCATGCTTTTCATCCTGCCTATCAATTAGCCCTCCAAAAATTCAAAATCATTTGAAATTTGAGTTTGAAATCTTCTTGATTTGAGCGCCACCCACGCTCTGTCATTTCAGATGGCTATCCATTCCCAACTGTTTCTGACATTTTATTTCATTTCTCGCGTGTTTCCTGACGCTCTGAGCGATTTGCTTTGATGTTTTTGTAGTTTTCCCTGGCCAGAAATAGTCAAGAATTGCGTCATTGTGTTCCACGTGTTACTGCGCTTCTTTCTATATAGAGAGCGGTAGATAGCAGCCTTTTATTACTTCAATTTGCACGATTTAATAGCTAGAGGCTCAATACCTTGGTATTAGACGCCAGCCGACATAGTGAATGTCGCCAGCCGATACGATTCCTTAGGACTCAGTCGGATCTCCTTATATCGGCTGCCAGCCGATATAGAACTATCACGTGTCCGTCATTGTCCTGTCTCCCGGGAGCTTTAGATCAAGGTGTCGGCCGGCAGCCGATACCTCAGGTGGTTGTTTCTACTGCAGCTGTCTAATTATTTCCTACGTCTCCTCAACCTTTTAGATTCGCAATTGTGTCGGCCGGCAGCCGATACCTCAGGTGGTTGTGTCTACTGCAGCTGTCTCATTATTTCCTACGTCTCCTCAACCTTTTAGATTCGCAATTGTGTCGGCCGGCAGCCGATACCTCAGGTGGTTGTGTCTACTGCAGCTGTTTCATTACTTCCTACGTCTCCTCAACCTATTAGATTCGCAATTGTGTCGGCCGGCAGCCGATAGATCAATGAAGAGATCATGCTCCATCATCTTTGAAACCGAATCGATTGACTTTCTCAAGAACGGCGGTTCCGGAGATGGCGTATAGAAAAGGGCGCGATTTGTCGCTCTGTCGTTCGCAAAATTTTATTATGCTGGTACTGCTTCCATCAACCGAATTATCTCGCGAAAGCCATTTCTTTTAGACGTCCATGTTATTGACGTCGCTCCAAATATTGAGATGATCATTCCGTTTCCCACTCCTAGCGTTAAGTTTCTTAGTCAGTGTCCTGGTAACAACATTACATGGGACGTGAATGACGTGAGACCCTTCGTTAATAACCTCGATGAATCATCCGAGCCTATCGGCTGCCAGCCGACACCGGGCCCATTAGATGAGAAGCCCATAAATCAGTTCCTCACTCTCTCTGTTAACATGGAGGTTGCAACACCATATTCATTATTTTGAGAGTTAATAATCCTCTCAAAATGAAATTGAGAGGTTTTAGAATAATGTTTTGTTGTACACAAATAACCTAGAAAGTTAAGAATCTTAAAGTTTCCATTCAAATTATAGTATAATATGGGGGAAAGTTTGAGCACCGTGGCGTTCCTAAGCGGGACTTCGAATTGATTAATATAAAGACCGGAGTTATTTTGAAATGGACACCAAGTCATGAGCTCAGTGGTTGGATGAGAAGGAGTCCATGTACAATGTAGGTGGTCCGTGTTCGATTCGGTCGGACTCGTTTGAGCGACTAAAATGTACACATGACTTGGTACTGCTAAGTGAGCTTCAAATGGCGGGAAAATATTTGCTACCAACCAACCACGTACCCTTAATTGTGACATGCATGACAAATGAAACATCGGTGGTGCTAACCACTACTACCTTTATAACAAATTAAATGCATGTTATAATTTTTTTTTTCACATAAATCAATCGACAAAAGTACTAATTGGAAAGACCAAATCAATACTATAATATAGTATAGAAATATATTTTCATAAATGCGTACAATGTATTTTTGATTTCAAATGAAACCAGTACCACAAACAAAGTGTTGCTCAAGTGAGCTAAGTGACTTGAAAATAGTCCATAGTCCATTGATACTACCAACATCCTAAACCACACATCCTTGTAGATCATTTGGTCTAACATATCTTCTATATTTATAAATGCCTATAATCTTTTGAATTTGAAACAAAAGATTATTATTTCTAAGTCGGAAGACAAAGCCATGACTATGTAGTTGTTACAATACACAAATACGATTGCAATACATATAAGACCTTCAAGCATTAGAAAATTCAACTATAGTATCATGAATGACTTTAATTTGATCCACCGGAATTTTTAAAGTGCACTCGGTTGTATCCTTCTTGACCTTTGACTTCCATGAAGTCATCAATGAAGTCAGTATTCTCCCACGAGAGGAGGTTGAGTATCGTCAACCTTCCAACGCAATCCTTTGACCGAATCCCATCCATTGTAGGTCTCTTGCACATCTCGATCCTCGATGTAGGCCGAAAGAATTGAATAAGGATGCAATTTGGTCGCTCGGGGTTTATGTTCGGATCTCGACAATGCTCGAGCGATCCACACCGGTCGTGAGTCACCATCTCGCAGCCGAATAGCAAGAAAGTATCCTTCATAAACATCACGAGCTACACGAAAAGATGGTTGAGGGCGATCTCGGATCTCTCCAACAAATGCCTCATCTTCTCCAAACTCCTCACGAAGTTCGCCATCTTGAAAGAAATTGGTCCTCCAAAGTCGCATCTATCCTGGATAATGGCCAAAATCCGTCCCGAAGAACATTTGATGGTTCAATGGGAACCTCTAGCTTTGCCTTCACAAATAGCCAATAGAACACAAGATGTTCATAGCGTCTTCTATACTCTCGATTTCTATCTTCATTAGACATTGCCTCCCGATTATTGATAAATCCGAAAATGCCCTTCACAATGTCCTCCACACCCCTCATTGCACGATGCGTCGTAGGAGTTGGATCACCACGTGGCCACAAAGAACGACCTTCCGAGTCTTCTCTCTACAACTTAATTCCGGTTGTATCGTTTGGCAACCAATCTTCTCACGTGCACGAAGCCTTGTACTTCATCACGGGACAACCCGTAGAATCCAAAAAGAACTTGAATTGTTGTGCCTTCGTATGACCAACAAGTGCTTCCCCTCCATCCCCGATAAACCCGTCGATAAATCCTTTAAAATCCGGCACCTCTTCAACAAGGTGGGGATGGCCGAATAGATTCCACGTCCATGAAAGATTTCATGAGTAACGGAATAGTGGGGAAATTATCTTTCCTCAACAAAGATGCTCCACCTTCCAAACATTGCATCGATGTCATCATGGGTATGCCCAACCAACATGAAATTCACATATACCTCACGGAAGATCTTCTTCGCGACAAGGAGAGACCAAAAACAGAATACATATCTATTCTTGTTGTCCCCTGCTGCATTGTCCATCTGAACATTGAGAATTGGCGGAAGAGAAATCCCTCGAAGTGGAACAGCTGGTGCTGGACAGAGTGACGATACGCAAGTCTCCGCACCTTGGAGAACAGCATCAAAGATAGGTGCCGACCTCGACCGAAGAAAAAGCTCCCTCGAAGAATACTTTGGTGGCAACTCTATATCTCGGAGGAGCTTAGCAAAAGAGCCTACCGTGTAATTTGAATCGTGTGCGAAAATATCTAGACCGTAATGTGCGTAGCGTACATCTCCGTGGCCATGAGCGATCATTCCTGTGACGGATACTGGTAGCTTCATGAGACCATCGAGCTCCTTACTCTTGTGAGAAAAGACAGGGGAAGCAGTCTTCGCATGATCCATTTTGTCATGCATAATGGTCAAACACTCATGCGGGTAGGTTTTCGACCTATACCTGTTTGCATAATATAACTCCCGATGAGCACGGGCTGCAGCCAAGTGTACCTCGAGCTTCTTTGCCCAAAGTAGTGTTTGTTGCGACCCCGGAATAGAGCCACGACGAAGTGTGTGCAACCGATCACATTTGGAGCACCGAGCGAAGTTATCCCCGGGTTTCTTCGCATCAAATTCAGGAAAGTGTAACTTCCGAATTCTACTCAGAGAAGATGGTGAGACCATCTTCAAACCGAAGCCTTCGTTCGCGGCGTTGATTTCCGGAATGGTACTCTTCCATTTCCATGTAGCGGGAAGAATCATGGATACAACCTTCTCTCCGCATTTTAGTGTCCTCGTTCGGTGCGGCATGTGATCCGCAGAGTTCTCCGGGATGCAACGCAGGTTGCGATTACTGCGGCGTGTGCTTGCGCGGTTTTAAGCAAAGACGAATTTCCATGGGGATGCGCCAGGACGCCATCGGCCACGTACGTTTGAAACCGATGAAAGGTCGCCTCGGACACTCCAGCAATATGTCTCCACGCAGGCAAGCAAACATCGATTCCCTCAACAGTAACTACCCTCTTCCCGCCAGCATTTCTATGAACCTGCCTGTGAACGTCAAGCTTCATGTGAAACCTGAATTGGTAGGTTGTACCACTATACATCCGCTCTCGGAAACATCGGATCTTTTCCCTCGGGAAGGGTGAACGCGATTCTGGTGCAAAGAAACTTTGCTGGAGACAGAATTGATAGACTCCTGAGTTAATAAGCCTTTGGACTTGACGGATGTTTCAGGAGGCGGGTTCCTAGATGTATTGTTGTAACTCCGGCTACGAGATGACTGAGGTCTCGCAAGACGAGCAACACGAGAGTCATGATCGTGTCGTATCTCATGGTCTCTGAGACTAGCCCCATTATAGAAGACTTTATCGATCGGCCACGCCCTGACGAATATCTCCACTCATCCGCACCACTGCATCGAGGTCTTCGAAATTTGAATCTGCGACTCGGGAGTGCCCAAGAGGACCATTGCTTCCCAGGACGAGATCGTAACTGATACTGTGACAAAGGCCCTCCGCTACAGGGCGACCCTCGTCACCGTAAAGGGTAACGAACTTTGTAGCCCAAAGACGCCGAGGGATACCTTCACACATTGGAATGTCTTCTGGAACCTCGGGTTGCTCCACAACCTCCTCATCAGAGGAGAAATCACCAAGCGATTGAACATCTTGATCGGCCATGGTAGAGTCTCGCAAAATTGATAACGAACGCGACTTGAGGAACAGAAGAATATGTGGCGGTTCAACTCGACTCGAGTTGAATACAATAATGACAGAAATCGAATAGAGTTATGTACACGTTGGAATATGTGTTCTGCGAAACGATGTTGGAATATTTTCTCTGCCAGCTAATAGGTCTATGAATTCAACTCGAATCGAGTTGAATACTCACAGATATTTGAAGCGAATCTACTTTACGAAAACATAGATCTCAAACTATGTGCTAATTCTGCTTTAACTCGGATCGAGTTAATTCCTGTACAATAGATAACAATATTACGTATATGAGCCATATGTCGAATCGATATGTGATATCGGAACCAAAACATTCGAGGAGACTACCGTTTGGTGATAACTATTTTAACTCGATTCGAGTTGAATGTGAATATCCTTGATACAGCATATCGGATTCTATGCTATTCATTTAGGCATATAGATGGTATCTCCTATCTTCATTTAACTCGATTCGAGTTGAATCTAACTTTGAACTTAGAATCTGTCTAATATCCAGAACGTGATTCAACTCGACCCGAGTTGAATATCCGTACCGTACAGGAAAGTACTCCCGGATAACTGCCATTTCAACTCGACTCGAGTTGAATATCACCACCTATATGTCTAAAAAGGCAATTACGTAATCAGGACTGAATTATGATTTAACTCGACTCGAGTTGAAATTGGATATAACTATATACACCGGCATAATTATTTCAACTCGAGTCGAGTTAAATGACTTAAATATTGAGCCCTGTGATGAACACCTTCACCCGGAAATACCGGCGGAATTTCCGGAACTCGAAATGAGCTCAAAATCGAAATTCAAGAATCTTTGAAACACCGAGGAATTCGAAGAACGCTCACTGCGAATGCAGTTTTCGCGAGGAATACTAGGGCTCATGAATCGAAAAAAGCACGCACAACAATCAGCAATTCGTATGCGGGAGACAAACAATACAAAGACGAGCTACTTGATAACTCAAACACAATCAAAGTATAAGAGGATGCGCCTCTTCTACAATACTAGAACCTCAAAATGTGAAGCTACTTTAAACTCCGTCAAGACAAACTCAATACAATCTAAGGCGACACGCAACTTTGGACAAGGACAATGAACGAAATCTTGGTAAGCGCACCTTCAAAGCACGGACGAGAGTGAGAGAAATCGAAATGAAACATGAGGGATTGCGATAGCACCCCAACCCGACCTCAACGGTTGAATCGGTCGAGTATCCTCGACTCCCCATATCGTGCAAAAAGCCGACCTCTTTTTGTCGCCACCTGCATGTTATCTTGATTGGGCTTCGAAATAGGAATCTACTTTTTAATTCTGAATTTTGAAAATATTTGGCGGCAAAGATGTTTCAAGGAACTAATTTTGGAGGGAAACCCATTCGTAGGGTTTAGGGTGTAGGGTTTAGGGTTTAGGGTTTAGGGTTTAGGGTTTAGGGTTTTAGGGTTTTAGGGTTTATGGTACCCTACTAATAAAAAATACCAACAAAAAAACATAAAATACTAACATAGAATAAAATCCCTTCAGATAAATGTATCAATGAATACATTGAAATATACATCAATATATACATAATATATTAAATACATAATATTTTAAATACGTAGTATGATAAATACATATTATTTTAATTCATGTATATACAAGTACAAATGTATATGAATAGATAAATAAGTACGTATAGGTACGTAGATACGGGTATAGATGTTAAATACATAATATTTGAAGTTAATGATGAATGATTATAAGATAAACTTGACTACGTATTGAGCATTTATTGTACTATCTTAATATAGAACAATGAAAGCGCGATTAACTGACCATGCGAGTTAAAATTGGTATACATGCAGATATACCCGAGTAGAACTGAATATTAACTTAGATAGATAAGTACGTATATGTACATAGATACGGGTATAGATGTTAAATACATAATATTTCAAGTGAATGATGAATGATTATAAGATAAACTTGACTACGTATTGAGCATTTATTGTACTATCTTAATATAGAACAATGAAAGCGCGATTAAATGACCATACGAGTTAAAATTGGTATACATGCAGATATACCCGAGTAGAACTGAATATTAACTTAGATAAATAAGTACGTATATGTACATAGATACGGGTATAGATGTTAAATACATAATATTTCAAGTAAATGATGAATGATTATAAGATAAACTTGACTACGTATTGAGCATTTATTGTACTATCTTAATATAGAACAATGAAAGCGCGATTAACTGACCATGCGAGTTAAAATTGGTATACATGCAGATATACCCGAGTAGAAATGAATATTTACTTAGATAAATAAGTACGTATATGTACATAGATACGGGTATAGATGTTAAATACATAATATTTCAAGTTAATGATGAATGATTATAAGATGAATTTGAATATACGTTGAGCATTTATTGTGCTATCTTAATTTAGTTAAGGGAGTCCCAGTCATATACGCTTACGAATTCAAATATGTATATAAGTTAATCTATAATTAAATTAATAAATGTATATGGAGATATACATACAAGTAAAATTGAATATGAAGACCAAAATAAGTACGTATGTATATACATAGACATTGGTACATAAGTTAACCTCCTAGAATCTTAATTCAATTATGTTCAATATTAACATATATTTGAATATATGTTGAGCATTTATTGTGCTATCTTAATTTAGAGAAGGGAGGCCCTCTCATATACGCTTACGAATTCAAATATGTATATACATGAATATATAATTAAATTAATAAATGTATATGGAGATATACATACAAGTAAAATTGAATATGAAGACCAAAATAAGTACGTATGTATATACATAGACATTGGTACATAAGTTAACCTCCTAGAATCTTAATTCAATTATGTTCAATATTAACATATATTTGAATATATGTTGAGCATTTATTGTGCTATCTTAATTTAGAGAAGGGAGGCCCTCTCATATACGCTTACAAATTCAATTATGTATATACATGAATATATAATTAAATTAATAAATGTATATGGAGATATACATACAAGTAAAATTGAATATGAAGACCAAAATAAGTACGTATGTATATACATACACATTGGTACATAAGTTAACCTCCTAGAATCTTAATTCAATTATGTTCAATATTAACATATATTTGAATGTATGTTGAGCATTTATTGTGCTATCTTAATTTAGAGAAGGAGGCCCTCTCATATACGCTTACGAATTCAAATATGTATATACATGAATATATAATTAAATTAACATACGTATATAGAGATATATATAAGGTTTGTAGTCAGTAATCTACTTCTCAAACAGAAAACTTTTGGACGATCTTTTGGTATGTATGATGTATGGCTTTGGTATTAATGATGTACGTCGATGATATTTGTGATGTATGGCCATGATATGTGTGGTGCATGTCTATAGTATACATGATGTTTGTTAAAGATATCTTCTATATATATACTCTCATAGTCTTGTTTATATTGTCCAATTCGTTCTCTCAAACCTTCCTATTTGATTATATAGCTATCCACTAATATTTTTAATTTGTAGTCAAGTTATATTATTAATAAATTTTTATGAGTTGACAACATCTTAGAAATTAATAGAGAGGGGATAAATTTTCACTTCCTTTATGAGTGAATGATGACCTTATTGGATTGGAGAACGATAACTAATTGGGAAGTTGGATATGACATAATCAAAGTTGAATTAGTGCTTGGGTATTGCCAATTGAATAATGTATTTTTTTCCAAGTTTGTATCTTCTTTCAATATAAAACTACACACAAATTTTAAACTCAGAAAGTGTTGTGGAGTCTAAAATTTTACGATTACAATACATATAGTGTTAGAATAGGCATTTAATGAACTTATCTTCTTTTCAAAAATATTAACTAGAAAAAATATTTAGATGTAAATGAAAAATATAATTGAATTTAGTGTATTGTAGAGACGGCGGGACACATGAAAAGGGCAAGAAATTGCTGCCCGAGGCAATATACGGTGGGGGCAAATAAGTAAGGCGGCCCCGTAGGCACACGGCAGCGATGCAAAAGGCGGCACGGGTAGGCACGGGCGGTGCAAAAGGCGGCCGGGCAATATTATGGCGGCCCGCTCTAAATTTGGCCGAACGGAGTGTGGGGGGGCTAGGGTTTGGCCCCCATTGTTTTCCTCCTCTTCCCTGTTTTCTGCGCTCCGCTTGTTTTCGTCGTTCTCGCATTCTTGCAGTAGCTCTTGTTTTCTTGCATACTCGCTATCGCGTAGTTCTGGCCTCGACAGTCGTTAGCTCGTAGCCTCGAAAGTAGCTATCTCCTGGCCTCGAAGGTCGTGTTCGTTCATGTTCATATAGTCTCTTTTGTATCTACTCTTTTTTTGCTTCTTTTCTTGCTTCTTGCTCTGCTCCAGACGCTTTTCGCTTCTCTTAGCTCTGCGCCTCGACCCTGTTAGCTTAGAGTCTGCTTTTCGAGATAAGCGCGGCATCAAGTGCGTGGCTGGTTCGACGGCGCTTGCGTGGCTGGTTTGGAGCGCTTTTGCAGATTTTGCAGCGATCATCGAAGTTCCTGGACTTCAGAACCTCTCTGTAAGTTAATTTAACCGACAGTGTTTGCTATGGAATTTCATTCTGTGGTTTAGCAAGTTTAGGTCAATTCTATCTGTTTTCCAGACTTGTACTAGCTTCCAGTAGCCTTGAAATTCGAGTGATTACATTGGAAAAGATGAGGACGAATTTTAAGTGTAGATATCTGATTTAGGAAAGCAGAAAAAACTCGCCTAGTGGAGCTGGTTCAAAAAATTTCTGAACCCGGATTTTTAACAGCATATCTGGAATGTGAATGTTGAAAGAACTGAGTTGGTCTTTTTTTTGAGGTCTGTTTAGGGTTGACTCGAGGAAGTTAATGAAATTCGAATTGGTGAGAGTTGTCAATGAGGTTTTTCCGAGTGATTTTAGATCATTAGAATGCCTGTGTTCACTTCCAGAGCATCGGTTTGTGAATCATTTGCAATTGAATTGGTCAATTGAATTGAATTGGAGCTTAGATCTTCAATATTGTTCGCTGATTCTGGATCAGCTAACCTGGATTTTTGTTTTTCTTACCATGTTCAATTGTAAATGGTCGCAAATGAGGTGAATTTAGGAATTTTTTGCATGGATTGTTGATGCTGTTCTACTGGTTGCAGCGAGTTTTGTTTGAATGCAGTATTGATCACATTTGTATACAATTTTGTTCCTACAGGATCAGGGCAAAGCTGAGCGTTGTTGAATTGCGTGCGGTATTCAAAGAGTAGAAGAGAAGCAGATCTAACAATGGGTGAGTGAACAAGATATTTTTACTCGATCAATCTACGATAATTTTAGCGAGAATCGTTCGCATTTCAACTAGTCCCTAGTTGAATCTATTCTGAAGAGAGAGAGAATTCAAGTAGACCGGAGTTGAATCTCTATTCTAGTAAATTTTTAATATCAAAGTAGCATAACAAGTAGTGACATTTGACTAATATATTTCCAAATAGGATAAAATTAGGACACATTACCAATTCAACTCGAGTCGAGTTGAATTATAGTAGCGCCTCACGATGCAATGTGTCGTACTAATTCAACTCGAGTCGAGTTGAAACAGACCGATCCTACAAAGTTCTCAGCCCAATAACAGAAGTTCATCAAAATTTAACTCGAATCGAGCTAAAATGAACTCCGATTATACTACTATGTTTTAGACAACTCATTCTATAACTCATATTCAACTCGACCCGAGTTAAATCATACTGAACAACATGAATGACTTCAGAGAACTATTCAACTCGGATCGAGTTGAATCATGAGCACAACTTTGTTTAGACGAGATGTCCAGTTTTAAATAGCCTACAAGAAGCCTAGGAGACCTACTCATCTAGATATACGATAACTCAAAGATACCTCCACCGATGAGAGTCGGACAAGTAGAATTCAACTCGAGTCGAGTTGAAACGTATTCGACTCGATTTAAGGGTTCGTGGAAATTGCAGAAGAACAGAGACTTTAACTCGAGTCGAGTTAAAGTCACTGGTGAGGTAATGCTGTTAATCAAACACAGTAACCTATAGATAGCAAATTCAACTCGAATCGAGTTGAATTAGAGTTCAGCAATCGTGACGACGTCTTCAGACTCGGGAAACTATTAAAGAGGAATACTTATCAATCTGATCTGCTATTCAAGCAGATCACAAATAAGAACTTAATTTAACTCGACTCGAGTTGAATATCAATACAGTAAATATAATGATGAACCGATGATATTACTGCATATACCCAATCCATGGGTAGTACCATTTGTAACATTACGTAGAGGCCAACGTAAACCGTCATGAAAGGATTCAACTCGAATCGAGTTGAGTCATTTCCATAAGCATGAAGATGAATGTAACTGAGAAGCGTAGAATGCAAATTCAACTCGACTCGAGTTGAATACTAATCCTTCCATTCGAGAACTTAAGTACTAAATTTACTTCTCTTTCTCACAGAGAGAAAAAAATCCCAAGCGAGGCTTGCGGCCTTCTTCGATCCTTATGTTCCCGAAAAGGATAGCGAGGTAGCAGATCCCGAAATATTTGGGGACATGTGGGTGCACGATAATCCTGCGGATGTCGAATGGTGGAGTATGCTCCTCACACCACACACGGACAAGCCGGCCTTGGTCACCAAGTACACGGGTGCCGAGTGCAACCTTCCCGTGAATTTGGAAGAGAATATCATCGACGTTGTCGTCCACGACACGGTGGATATGCGTGGCGTGCATCGTGGACGACCCCAACGACGACACGGCCGCGACCAAGACTACGGGTTCACTTACATGATCGACACAACGAAGATGGATTTCGACATCTTGGCACATGTCGACAAAGATATAAAAAAATACCCCATACGAACCTCCTGGCGAAGAATGTCGAGCAACACATTCGTGAGTTTCGATTCACAAAAGATGGCGGTGAGCAGCGACCACCAAGTATTCTCGCGCCTCGTCTCCGATCACTCGTCACGCCATGGTGAACTTCAAGGCGAAGCCGCAACGCAAGAAGATGCAAATGACGCCTCTTCGCCCGACGCAGAAGTAAGCATGCAAAGCGGCGGCCACGAGTCTATCCTATACCGACTCTCGAGGCGACGGGATCAAAGAGGCGGAAGGCGAATCCGTCCACGGCTCGGCGGGGCCGACACCGAAGAAGCTCAAATCAGTCACGACGAAGAAGTCGACCCTGGCCGACCCCACCGAGATTGAACAGGCGAGCTTAGTGTCGGCTTTGACGGAGGTACCCATCGACAATGTAGACAAAGTTGTCGATTACAAGGAGTCAATGAATGTCTTCAAGAACTACTGGGGGCTCTGCCAGAGCTCATACATCTTTGGCTCCAATGTGACTTTCGAGATTCCAATCGAGCAACTCTTTACCCCCCCTTCGGACCTGAACATCCGAAATCTCGAGCAGGAGAAAGTCAAGAGCACGAGGCATTTCACGATTGAGATGTCCGATAAAAGCAAGAAGAACACCACCTCTGCGTCTACCGAAGGATCGAACTTGTGAAACCCCGATCATGGGATGACATAAAAACGGGGAGTTCTACATGGTCAACGGACAAAGATTAAGTCGAGGCATCCAAGCAGTTGCAGCTCATGCCTGATGTAGACCAAAGCATCAAGGATGAATTCAAGACATGGGACTGCTTCGTCGTATGGAACGAACAAAAGCCCATCATTCGAAGAATCTCCGCGTTCTACAACAGGGTCAACCACTTCATGAATACGAATCCGACGTGGGCGACAAACATAATCGGGGCGCGGGAGCTGTGGGTAAGCCTTGGTAGACCGGAGAATCCGAAGGAGGCTCTTGAGGTTGGCAGGGTCGTCACTCAGAGGCCCGGCAAGGGCAAGAAGCCTGCAAAGGACAATTTCAACGTATGTGTACCTACATTCAACTCGATTCGAGTTGAATAATGTCCTACATTTCTAACGATAATTTCTGAATCTCTATTTCACTGAATCCTATTTCAACTCGATTCGAGTTAAATATCTAACACAATCCCGTACTCGAAGGATACAGGAGTTCATGGAAGCTGTCAGGACAAGATTTGCTCTCATCGACGTCAAGGGCGCCCAGAAGGCAGTGACAACTAGCAAGGCGGCCAGAGAGAAGCTCAACATTGCAAATGAGCTCAAAATCATCACTGCTCCAGATGACGTCTACGACGTCTATGCTGAGCTAATCTCAGCTGCATCCCAAGGGGAGCTCGTCGACCCCGAAACAGGAAGGAAGCAGAAGGAGTTGGGGAAGTGGAAGCCTGACCATGGACACATCACCAGGGAGTTCTTCAAATGGATCGGAAACTGTAGCTACGCCCAGCTCAAGCGATTAGCCGAGCACATGCTGAACTACCCGAACCCAAAACGGCGCCACTCATACCCCAAGGTCACATTGAAGCAGATGAAGGGTGTGCTTGTAGATTGCTACAGCTCTTATGACTGGCTGGAGCGCTGCAAGAGGAAGACCATCGTGAAGCGCGTGATTCACAGCATGCGCCCTGACTTAATCTGTTCAGCACGAGTGGGGACTTCAGGAAGGAGAGCTGGAAGAAATTCAAGAGGGATTTTAAGATCACTCCAGCTACACTCAACGTTCTCCTCACGAATCCCGGGGAAGACTTCTTCACGCTGGCGAAATTCCCCAGCAACAAGAACAAGACCTTCGAGCAACTCTCGCCGTATGCAACAGAGTTCTTCGATGCTTTCGCCAACAAGGGAAGTTCCAGTGCCGAAGGGCGAAACAAACTTCGTGGCCTACAACCTGGAGGACGATGTTCTAGGGGAATGGCACGAAACGCTTGGAATGAGCGATCCGCGAAGCGAATCAAGGTCGGAATTATGGACTTCGAAATCTCCCGGAGCAAATGAGGAATCGGCGTCGTCGAGCTCTTGAAAGAGGCTCCTACTTCTACAACGTCCTTCAAGTCCTCAAGGCTATCACGGACCCGTGGTAATCGAAATCCCGATTTGGGTTTGGATCTGCGGTAGTAAGGATGCTGAGGCGAAGATCAAGAATCACCTCGACACTTGCGAGTTCGGAGCAAATTACAAGATTGAGTATGCTGAGTACGTTCCGGCTCCTTACGAGCGACTCGAGGACCAAAACTCGTCGAAGAAAGAGGCCAAGGATCATGTCCGATCCTTTTCTTGTTTCAAAAATCGAAGTTGAGGATTTCGAATCTTCCTAAGTTCTTCCAGGCCCCCAACACTCCACAGTTCAAGATCTGCGGGAGATACAACGAGCTCGAGTACCGTATCTATAATACGGAATTGAGGATGGAGTTCTACCTGAAGCTGCTTGACATCTTCTGCAAGGAAGGGGATGCGATCCTCAGTGTGTTTGGAGGCGGGAAGCTCTCTTGCTTGGCATGGGTAAGGTCAGTCCTATATATTTCAACTCGATTCGAGTTGAATAGTTTGCCATGGCTCTGTTTCGTGCATACTAGTTGTATTAAAGTCGAGTCGGTTCATTTCGCGCCTATTTGTCTAGGTATTGTTGTACACTTACTTTAAGTCTATTCAACTCGACTCGAGTTGAATGGAGTACTGAATATGCTAAGAAACCTTGTTCATGCATGTGTTACTCGATTTAACTCGAGTCGAGTTAAATTAGGTGTTTCATGGTGCTTCGAGTGTAATGTTGGTATTCAACTCGACTCGAGTTGAATACACATAGAAGTGTAGTCTGGTCTTCCTCTCACACGCCACCTCCATTTCAACTCGACTCGAGTTGAATGAGCTTCTGATCGACGTTGCATCTCTTGATGTGTGTACTTGCAGATGTGTTCCTTGATGAACTACACGATCAGCTCCACCAAGAGCACGACGATGTTGTCGACTTTTCCTTGAATGTCTTCAACTTGGATCGTCGTGATTTCGAAGATGGGTACCCGATCGATGAGCCTTCCTTATCCAGGAGAGACTGAAGCACCGCCACCCCCCCACAAGGTCCGAGAAGGGGAAGGGGAAGAAGAAGGTCGGTGGTGTTCGATTAGCACTTGACTTGCATGACCCAAGACCGATCGCAATCGGGTCAAGTGATGACGATGACGATCCTATCCAGGATGATGTTGAGGCCTACGGTTCCCAACACCCGTAACACCCCAGGCCGGACGACGAGGCTCATCCTCGCATCTTCCACCGGAACAAGGCTACTCGGATACCTCTCTTCGGGCTTCTACGCCGTCGCCACGAAGAGAGAAAAGGGAGTCACTATCCGTTGAAACCCTTATGGAGAAGCTCGCCAAAATGCGGGAGGATGCGCGGACTCGACATAGGCTCGAAGTCGAAGCAATGCTTGCTCGAGAGCGCGAGGAACGCGATCGCCCGGAGACAGGAGGATGAGAAACGATGGAAGTTCATGTTCTCGAGACCATCGCGAGAATGCCTCGATATGGTAGTCCAAGCAATCTCGCACTGCATGCAAAGCCTCTCCCGTCCCTCGAACCAGTCGAGTGAACCTCTCCTCCTCACCCACGGGCCTACTCGGTCTTCCGACAATGTGCGGCTCGACATGCATCTCCCCGACGTTCCCTCAAAGCACGCCTCCTCGATCGATCGCTCCTCACTCTGCGGGAACCAACTCTCCAGTTGTTTCTACGGATCAAGGCCCATCAAGTCGCTCCAGACCATCGGACCCAGTCGAGTCGCAACGGAAGGCCGTGGATGAGGAAGAGCAGATAGGAACACAGATCGGACTCCGATCCCAACATTACCGAATCGGGTTGAACTCCATGATCTAGTCTTTCAATTAACTCGACTCGAGTTGAATTTCTCCTTCGGTTAATGGAAGTTCGCCTGTAGAGGCCTTCGGCAGTTGTTGATAGACTAGTATATATATTCCCGTAGGGCAGTTTTGTTAGATTGGACTTGGTGTTCATCGTGTAAATACTTTATGTATATGACGCTCAATTTTGAACGCAGAGTTTGGAATACAATCATATTTTCTTACACATTTTCTCCTCTCGATATCTACGCAGATCCATTGATTTGCGAAGTGTTCCAAATGTTAGTGTGTCTCATGACACCAGTCCTATGAGTCCGTTTCATGGTCAGCCAAGTAACACGGCGCAAGATGATCACAATGAAGGTCACATTCCTGATTCCATACTCCTCGAGGTTCACATTCCTCTTCCATCATCGACATTGTCACGAGATTCACAAACAGCTGAAACTCAATCAGATACACCGGTAAGCTGCTCCTTTTCCAAGATTTATTCAATCCTTTCCTTTATTGGTTCAATGTGATCGCATTGTTTGGATTCGGGATTTCTTAGTGTTATAGAAAGGGTCAGTCTCGAAATGTGGCAGTGCAGTACTTAACTGTATACACATTTGTCTGCCCCCCTTCTGAACAGGGGATGAGTCATTCGCACAGTCCGGTAGTTGCAGCCGTGGAGGATATCCTCGTTCTATTCCGTCAAAGGGTGACATGCAAGTGGCTCAATGTCATCCTGGACTTGAACGGTATCCTCTGTGGCTGCAAGGAGAAGAGATTCATGCCAAAAGACCAAGTTTACAACATGGTTACGAGTGCACATTCCTCTGTCCTACCCGCTCCGATTGGTCCCAAGGCTGTTTTCGTTCGGCCCTTCTGCCATGATTTCCTTCGTGAGTTGAGTGAAGTTGCGTACGTCTCCGTATGGAGTTCGATGGTTCATGCCACCACGAAGTCCATATGTGACTACTTGTTCCGGGGTGTGCCATACCCGTGCCTTGTTTGGGGGCAGAACTCTTGTGAGCTTGTCAAGGTTCGGGGACCGCGGAATAAGTTGTCCAACTTCAAGTTGAAGGGGACTAATAAGGATCTCTTCCTCAAACCACCGGATATGCTTTTGGTGGTCTAAACTTAAAGTTTAACGAGCATGACACGATCATCATCGATATAGCCGTGAGAAGCACGTCGTGAATGAACCAGAGAATGTCGTACTCCCAGTCTCGTGGTCAGAGCATGATGTATCTGATAGATTCTTGGTGGACGAGCTCCTCCCTTGGATCCGACGTCTACATGAAAGCCGCGGGCAGGGCTTGTTGTCTTTCCGTAGGGAAGACAACATTGGGCGTAGAATGCTCTCTGAAGAGCTTGATACTTCAGAATACGAAGAGCTTATTAACGCCGTAGAGGCTTCTAGGAAGCTAGTGCATGATTAGGCTAGTTATCCAAGGTTGGCCTCACCAGACAAGATCCACGTTTGTCATGTACATTGTGTAGATTATAATAAATGCTTCAATATTGATTTCTCCTCCTGGACTGATGTCATTTCAGAGCGGGCTTGTGTCCGACCCTTTATTTTATTCTAGTGTTTGATGATGCTAGTTCTCTCAGCATTGGTTTAACTAGCGAGGTGATTTGGTTATATCATATTGCATATCATCCTTGTTGATGATTCCTCTAAAATGAATTCGTATCCAGGTGTCCAATTCCGTCTCGGTTTCGGACAATGATTTTGATTTCCGTTGCGCTGCTTCTGCTGATTCGATTTTGGACTACGGACAATACTCAATTTCGCAGAGTGGAATGGGCCACATAATGTACTCAGCAGCTACTGCACAATCAACTATGGACTACTCGACAATGGCAATTGATGATGGTGTTGTGGATAGTCCTCCTTTTGGCGGTAAGCGACCACACTCTGCATGTTCTCCTTCTCCGCTCAAGACCCGTACCCTAATTGACGAATCAAGTCGAGGTGGCGCTCCGCAAAGAAAGCTGTACGATGATTCTGAGTTAGTTGATGCTGCACTTCTCGTACAGGTATGACATACTTGAAGCGGTTCATTTATGAGTTTTTCCTAGTTTGTAACTGCCATCGGAGTTTGATTTACTTACATTTCTCTATGTCTTTTGATGCACTTAGGCGACAACTGCAGCAGTCGTGCCCATACCGGTCATTTTCGAATCTCCGGCTCTTCCTTTATCACCTCATAAGGCATCGTCGCTGAAAATATCTCGTGGTGCCTCTACCCATTCTCTCTCTACGCCTTGTCCATTGAAGTCTTTGGAGCCAAGAATGAACTTGGAGATCGCGGGGACGGAACTAACGGGGCCACCTAATCCGTCTGCATTGCCCATGCTTTGTTGATACCTCGCGTTTGCGTTTCCGTACTATCGCCCGCCATTACACGAGGGTCACCGCTGACTCGATCACACGATGGATTTCATCCGAGTTTAGGGTTCCTCCTGCTCGCGATGCATTGAGCAAATGAATTTTGAAGCTTCAAATGACGTGAAAATTCAAGTTCGCGTTCGTCACCATACACGGGTATAGTCGTGGACCGAGGAAGTGTGGAAGGCACTAGCTGAAATTCGCCGTTCGCACTTGTGATACGGCAACAGTCTTGATATGATTTAGAGTACATTGATCGGTACGGTTCTCCAGGGATAGCCAACATTCAACACCATACTGTATTGTTCTATTGGTATAGAAACATTGTATTTACCATCGTACATTCGTTTCATTCATATGTAACCAGAGCTCACATTTTTATCTGGATGAGCATATTTCCTTTGACGTAGTCAATTATTGTATACAATGTCTATAAATAAACATACATTCATGTATATTCCAGTCTGGCATACAATTATTCATCCATCTATATGTGCTTGATACCATTTTTTACAGACTATTTGTACTTTTATCATTACTTTTGGGCCTCAACAATACTCTCATTCTTGAGGGATACTCTCAAAATAATGAATATGGTGTTTTGCTCTATTGCATGTTGACGGGACCGATCATCACTGTGTCGGAGTGGGCGTCATCGTTGAGTGCTCGCCTAAGGGCACCTGGGAGGGTTTCCGCGTCCCGCATAGCTTCTTTGCAGTTGTCAAGCTCACTACGGTGTATAAGGACTTTGTTGGTCTTGTAGCTTACTGTGAAAATCCTTCTCTCACTCTGCTTGGCGAGTGCCTTGGGTACGAAATCCGTTGGAGCGGTTACAAACTTCGTCCCCTCGACACTACGCCGCTGAATGGCAACTCTATCGGCCGGCAGCCGATACACCCCACGCCGAGGAGTGTCAAGGTTGAACCAACCGATATGACGGTGTCAAGGACTCACCCTCTGATGCATCTTGTGGTAGTTCGTAACCCGCATCATTCAACCGGTCTCTCTCATTTTGAGGGCGGCGGACGATCGTGGGTCCTGGACGAATCCGCCAACCCGCGTCGATGTCCTCTCCTCTCAAGGGAATGAATCTGCTAATGATCTTCATGCTACGCCGTTTGACAACGGAATTTTCTCGCACCCTCTTTGGATAGTTACGCGCCGATAGCGCCACAACTTTCGCCCCTCGTCGACATCGAACATTTGCGACGGAACCTCAGGCGGTCTGGATCGCCCGACCGGAGGAACAAATGCTGCGACTTACTGAACGAGGATCATACCTTTTTTGGGCAGGCGATCATTCAAGTCTGTCTTCCGGATGAAGCTGCGATGAGGATCTTCTTGGCGATCTGATGTCGGAGTAATGTTCATATCGAGCACGATACCCTACAGCTCACGACAATGAGATGGCCTCTTTCGCGGACTCGACTTGAAGGCGGTCAACTCCTGTCAGACATTGTCATGCTCTGCTCTGAGGCCGCTCAGAATTCCACCTTCGATCATCCGGGACTTGTGGCGTGCCTCGGAATCCCTGAGTCCGTTCGTCGTAGACTCTTGTCAAAGGAGCAGCCCGCTGGGTCTAGGCTTAAGTCGAAGACCTCGGATGATGAAATTCGCAAGGTTAGTTCACAGCTGTGCTGCAAGAGTAGGTGCTGTCAGACGTTTCCGTGGGAGTCTACTCGAATCCTTCGTCGTAAGTACTATGCTTGCTCTTTTGAAATTAGAAGAGAGACAGCGTATGCCGTTCAAAGTCAACTTCATGTCCATGAACCGGGAGGCAGGAAATTCATCACGCTTGAGAATGTTGAGGTCTGCGAGAACGCTTGGTATATCATTCATGGTGTCTCCAGATCACCTTACCACGTCTACAAGGTCAAAAAAGAATGGGTGGATCGGTGAGCGGATCGCATGGCAATTCTGGAGTCGTCCGTCCACGCCCGCATACGATTCGAGCCGAGCAACCTGCGAGAAGATTATTGACGAGAATGCGGACCAGATGCCTAACGAGTTCAGGCTTGTTGGAAATAAGCGAGTTGACAACCTGAAGGTTGTTCCATCTGCGCTCAACTGGGACACCATGCGCGAGCAAGTGAATCAAGTAAGTCCCAATCATTCTTATTTCCTCTTCGTCCTCGATGTCGGCTGCCGGCCGATACACTAGGTTGCTATGTTTTGGTTGTTTCCAATTAGACCTTTCAGCTTTAGCTTCTTCTGTCGATTCCTTCGTGCCTTATCTAGTCAATGCTCTGCTACTTGTCGGCTGCCAGCCGATACTCCGTTAGCGATTAGTTCCTGCTTATGTCGATGCACTCACAGCCGCCTTGCCGGCCGATAGGAGGCGTCGACTGGATGTTAACGACCTACCTTATCTCCTCCTTCCAGTGAATCTCAAATGCCACCATAAGCCGGTCTCTCGGTCCACCATCGATCGCCTTCAAGAACCACTTCAAGAATGTCGAGGTTAAAGCTGTTGGGAGAAGCTTCTCGAAGTGTACTGAGTGTGACTTCCTTGTGGAGTGCATATCCAAGTACCCAAGGGGCTGTGATAAATGGCGGGGCATTAGTCGATGACCGGAATCGCCATCTCAATTATCGCGTGCCGCCCATATATATGGTGGCCGGAGTTCCCCGATCTGCGAGAACCCCTCGAGTTTCTATGTATAATCCATGACAAGATGGATACCACGAAGACGGCCATTCCTGCACGCAGGAGGATTACAAAAGCCACTGCGGCCTTGGGCAGATTCCGGTTTTATTTACGGCATGTTGACACACGGCCACGGTGATGGTGCGTACGCACACTACTCCACTGCGCTCTGGCCGGGGGATTCCAACTTCACCATCTCTTCTTTGTGTCGTGTACTGCGAGCGCTTGAGAAGCCACCGGTACGTGAATCCCGGGAGCTCTTTCCCACACCTCCACAGAACAGCTTCTTCCAAGCTTTGCTACATGGAAAGTCTAGGTGTTTCGCATCGATCCCACCCGCCACCGGGACTCAATTCGGTCCTTCACAACCTGGACGTCCGCTCGTTCCGCTTCCGCGTAAGCTATTCCTGCAACTTGATAATTCCGCGAAGGACAATAAGAACAGATTTGTGATGGCCTTCTGCTCTTTGCTGACCGCTCGGCGCATTTTTAAGGAGGTCACTGTTGGGTTCCTCATTGTTGGCCACACTCACGAGGATATTGATGCCCATTTCAGTTACCTTTCCAAGCTCATCAAGCGGAAGAACACGTACGTTCTAGGCGATCTCATGAAGGCCTTTATGGACTCGCAGAAGACAGTCGCCTTCATTCCTGAATTCGTTCAAGAGGTTGCGGATTTCAAATCCTATGTCAAGGACTTTCATCACGACGGTGTCAACAAAATTGTTGGACTTGGTGATATGCATCTTTTCAAGTTCTGGGTCGAAGAGGACGGTGACGATCGCGGCTGGCCTGTCATGAGGTATAAGCGGAAATCCACTGATTCTTCATGGCTCCCACCCGGTCCCCCCGTCAAGATGTGGACTTCTGACGAGCAAGGAAGACCTAGAATTCCATCTGGCGACCCATGTCCTGTTCCATTTAAGCCGTTATGGGGCGTCACGGAGGTGAACCCCAACAAGTTGAACTCTGTGAAGGAGCAAGCTCGTGCCTCGGAGTGCAATGACAAACAGGGTTTCATCAAGCACGGTATATCTAAGTTCATTGAGTTCTGGAAGTCCGGTATGGCGCGTAATGTGACGTTATCATGAGGAGATGGCTGGACTGTTTGTTTACCGGGAACGAATCAACCGAGAGATCAATTCACCATTACCGTCTACCCCTGACGTTCTTGTAGAAGGATTTTGGCCTATTTCAGACTGGACTCGTGATCATTCTCGTTCCTCCCAAGATTCTGGATCTAGCTCCTCTTTCTCACAGGACATTACGCCTGAGGATGATGCAGATGCTTATCCTTACTGTGGTCCTGCTAAAGACCGACCGAGGCTCAACTTTAATCCATTCCGTGATGTTCTTCTTGGCGACTTCGTCTTATGCCGCCCCAGCGACGACCATTTCCTTCCTGTCTGGCTGGGGCGTGTCCTTGAGTGTGTTGATCTAACGCCTGGTCCTACCTATGGCAATTTCAAGATCGAATGGTGGACCCCTATGCGAGCTAAGAAGGAAGGAAAATCGATCATCGCTAGGGAGTGCTGGACTCGCCGCTGGCATAAGGAGCCTTGTCTTCCTCAGATTGTGAATGTCAACATTGTTCTGTTCTCTCATAGGATGCCGTCACATGCAAGAAAAGGTCCACCAGCTACACATATCATTCCCGAGCAGGCCGCTGCAGCTGCAATGTCTAACCTTGAGGCCGCTGGAGCTGTTCTCTAAGCTGTTCATCAAACATTTGTATCGGCTTCCGGCCGACACGCTTCATGTGACCCTCCCTCGCATCCTCCCACTCTATGACGGACCTGCTCTGCACTTGTCGGCTGCCGGCCGATACTGATCTCATATGCTTTCCCACTAGCAACTCCGACCTCCTATCGGCTGCCGGCCGACACCACGCTCTACCCGCTGGTTCTTATCCGACTCACCTCACTACTGCGATTAGTGTCTATAATCCGTGCATACCCGTTGTGTTTCTGCTTCGCCATACTCATCATTATCAATATGCTACAGCTCATTCCTTTACTCTTGTTTTCGGTCTTCCCTATCCATGACAGTTGATTGGAGTATATTCATCGTTTTCACGATTGTAGCGTTTATTGGTTGCTTTGTTGTACTTTCTCCTTCTCTATAGTTTACTGTTTCTCGGCTGGCGGCCGATATGTGACTTAGCTACCTATGGCTTTCCGATACACTATATCCTACTCTCTCTTTAATGTAGCGATCATTGTATCGTACACTTTTAATGTACTCCGCTTTTCTCGGCTGGCGGCCGATATTGGACTTTTCTGTTCATGGCATTGTATCCATGTATCCCTCTGAATCATATTGATCTGTGTATGAATGAGTGTGCAACCTTTTGGATTCCTTTTCTAAGCTGAGTTCTGATATTGTTACTACTACTTCGTCATATTCCTTGGGCTTCTATCGGCGGCCGTCCGATACAGAATTTCAGCTAATGTGGGTTGGGGTCGGGAACTGTAGTCTACGGTCTAAGGTTCGGGGTTTAGGGTCTAGGGTTCAGGGTCTTTAGGGTTTAGGGTTTAGGGTTTAGGGTTTGGGGTTTAGGGTTCAAGGTTTAGCGGTTTTAGTTGTATTGACCTTCGGCCGATATAATTTAGATAGTTTTTTGTTTTACATGCACTTTTCAATATATAATGCTTGATTTTCAATATATCTTGCTTGGTTTTCTATTATTTATTAATCTGCCATACATTTTGATACTTATGTTTTTAGTGAAAATATCCATAAGTTCGGAATTTGTCCATAATTAGTTAAATATCCGTTATCTTTTATGCAATCATCTAGCCAGAAAAAGTTGTGCAAACCAATCTCTAAGAAAAGATTTGGAGATATTTCATAGTCCTTGTTTGCTTGATCTTGTCCAGGCTTTGGGGTTTTTACATCGCCCAGACTCATGCTTCAAAACCAGATGTTTTGACTTTGGTCAGCCTCTCAATTGCTAAATAGAGATATTAGAAGTTGAATTCCATGAGGCTAGTAGAGTTTCTTCATATCTTTCCAACGAGACCCTTCCTGCTTCCAAATATCTCATAATTAGGAGATAATTATCCTTTAAAGTTTCAAGACACTATTGGGCATGCTAAAATTGCCCAAAATTGTGGCTTTATATTCTCATTCATTCTCAAAATATACCAAAATTTACTTAAGACGCAAAAACTAGGTATATTCAGTTATTTACCAAAAACTAAAAATTTATTTCTTTTCAAGTTTGGATTCTAGAGCATGTAGAAGAGATACCATACATGATCTCATTGTTTGGATTCCCAATCCATTACTACTTCACAAGCCTTTTTTATTATCAAAGACTCGCATTTGTATTAAAATTTTATCCTTCACTAAGATTCATAAGTTCTATGAGGATAAAATTTATGTAGGCATGTACCTGATTGACTTTGGAACAAGAATTTGAAGAGATTCATGTCAAAATCTCTTTGGAAATTGGTTTTTTGGCTCACGAAACATCTTGATACTTTTTGCAACAACGATTAAACAAAAAAAGTAAAAATAAAAATAAAGAATGACTTTGGACAATATGATTTCACAAGTACTAAGAAATCTGAATCTAAGCTTTGGTGTACTTGTACATATACAAGTTAGGTACTAGACCCTACGCTTGCATACTTCAAAACTTGTCAAAAAATTGAAAATTTGCATCAGACATTGAATGAGGGCACTTTTGAGGCCACTCTTCTTTAGGGGGTTATTTAATATGAACTAATCAACAACTATTTAGAGGGTTTAACTCAAGATTGTTAAGGATCAAAACAAACTCTAACTAGTAAGAGGAGGGTGGCTTTAACCTCTAAAGTCCAAATCCAAACTCAAATGCATGGAAACAAGGAAAAACTTCCTACGTGTCTACTTCTGAGTTAATTTTATGGACCAATGAGTATTCCATAAGCAACCCTCAAAATGCCCACCATCAAAATTTGTAACACGGGAAACAAGGGTGAGAAGGTCACATGTGAATCACTTTGTCGTATCCCAAGTTTAATTATTTAACCAAATAAGGTTACTCTACATCCATTGAGTGTTAAATAATTAGCTCAAAAGGATGTATTGATTATGCATGGTCAAGCTTTTCATAATATGAAAACATCAAAAGCCTTTGTGAGGATTCTAAAGTAGAATAAGAGTTGAATATACCTTATAAATAATCTCTTATGCATCTTAAGTAGAAAGTTGTAGAGTACTATAGAGGATAAATACAACCTTCTATAGAAATAATATCTCTAACTAGATTCAATGTTTTGGAGCCTACTATTTAGTATAATCACATGTTTAGATTGGTGATGGTTAACTTTGTGGTGGAGTTGATGGCGGTTTCAACGCATATAGAGGGTAGGAAATGGAAGAAATGAAAGTTGCCATACAATAGCAACATATCAATATTTGGTTCTTTAGCTTTCTTTGAAATTGTTTCTATTTCCTCCATTGGGTATGTACTCAACTCTTATTACACATTTATTCCAAAAACATATTCTAATTCTCTTTGTACTTCATAAAGCTTAGTATCTAAGTAATGTTTCAAACGATAAATGGATTACTTTAGATTCTTTGTACAAAATAAAGAATAGCTAAGAGAATTGGTGAAGCAACAATGTGTACAATGAAATCATTAGAGTTGTCATTTAGTTTCACACGTTTTATTTGCACATAAATGACCACAATCACCGTTATGGTTTTGTGAATTTAGCAATTCATAACTTAATTTGAGCTTTTTGGACTGTCACATTTTGAAGATATGTTGCATACTTCTAGGCATTTGGATATTCTAGTGCAATATCAACAATGTCTCTAAGATCATTAGGAGTGGCCTTTACGTTTCTATTTGTGGAGTCTTTGCTTCTTCAACTAGGTGATAATTTCACTATTCCCATGGATTGCCATGAGCATTGGCATGTTATTGTTATCACAATGATTTACTCAAGGTAACAAGCGAGTTAAAGGTGTTGAAACACATTGGATGGGGAAGAGCATTATCATTCGTTTCACAAATTTAATAGACTTTAGTTAGTAAATTGTTATATTATTGCCAAACTTTAAGAATGGACATGGTTACTTGGATAGTCAAAAAGTTTGTGGCTTGAAAGTTTATTGATAATTATTGGTTGTTTATTTGTGTGCATGTATGTCTAAATTGTGGTATGTAAAGATGTTCTTAAAGACCAAGAGGGACTAACTTCTTTAATTCAAAAACTCTTGCTATGGGGAGGGTGTTTAAAAAGAAAAGAAATTAAAAAATGTCAATCTAAACTCAATGTTAACTATAAGAACATTGTCTAAATTCAACACCTGGATCTTGTTATTTTTGCAAGTAAATATTGTATCTGCATGGCCATTTCCGCACTCTAGTGCTGAATAATTTATTAATTTTGGGCCTATGAATTTCGGCAAACCTACATTTTTTGCAATTCCAGTTTTGTTATTACGAACAACGTTGATCACGGTTAACTCATGGGTGCCGATAATACCCGGTATGGCAGGTCCGTAACATCTACTCAAAATGCATAATCATACATCAATATTGCATGCATACTTACAAAATCAATTTAGAAATTTCAATATTATGAGAATTAAACAGAAGGCTTCTTCGGAA
This sequence comes from Bryum argenteum, assembly GCA_037043015.1. NCBI lineage: Eukaryota > Viridiplantae > Streptophyta > Bryopsida > Bryales > Bryaceae > Bryum > Bryum argenteum. The sequence continues at coordinate 11,378,921 of CM073330.1, forward strand.
ACCTTGACTTTTTTAATCCAAACTAGAAGAGGAGGAAGGCCAATGAAGTGAACAATATTTCGTCCTCTTGGGCAAGAAAAGTGGTGAATAAGGATGGCCTCGGGAATTATATTTAGGCCTACCTCAAGAGGTGGGCCTAATCATAAATTTGAGGGGCAATTGTCCACAAAAACCGACAATAAGTTATTTATTATAATTTCAGATCATTTAAGGAAAAGCGTTATCATAAAGGCTTTGAGCCTTCTTTAAAACACACCCAAAGACCATGACTTCTCAAAGATTGGCCTTGAAATCAAACATAAGCTATGGCCCAAGTGGAGTTAGGCCAAAGGCTTTTTTTTTGGTGATATAAAGCGGGCCTTATGGGCGCTGTACACTATGTGCCAAGAACCATGACCAAGAAAACTATATAACTTCATGGTCATGGCTCTTGGTCAAGGGTCCAAATATTTTTGTCCAAGATTTTTACTCATTGCTCCCAATACTATAATATGTATGTGGTAAAATTTGCAAAGCAAAGTTTCAATTTTAAAACCTTCATCTAGAAATTTTAGGTTTCAAGTCCAAAACGGGCAGTTTAAATTAGTTGTTTTGAAGTTTTTTTTTTTTGAAAATATATTCATTACCAAATTAATATTCAAATTTCAGAGGGATTAAAGTAAAATTTTTTACCAAATTTACAAGGGCAGCCTCCAAAACTTTCAAAAACAATCTTCAAAATTTCTAGTAATTTTACAATTTTTTCTTTCAAAAATTGCCAAAATTTGAGTTTCTGGAAATTTTCCAAGATTTATTTATTTATTTATTATTTTTTTTCAAAATTCACATACTCATAAAGGCACCTACTCACCGTCCAAATTTTTCTGAAACTAAATATATCATATGTGGTGCTTGTTTTACTATGTTATTGTTTTTTTAACTTTTTTCATAAAATAATTTACGTGAAGGTCAAAAGACGTGGAATGAGTCTCTAAAATTTTGCATGAGCATACTCAACTTGACAACCTACATGAGAGAAAATATGAAATTCTTTTTTGAGGTTGAAATTTTCAAAATACCTATTGATCTTCGGAAAATACCTCATTTTAGAAGTCTGAAATTGGCCACTCTTCCATCAAGTGGGAAGTATGCCATGGAAGGAAATATTCACACCTTTCTCATTCAAAATGAGGGGTATGAGGGCCTCATTCTAAATCCCTCGAAGGTATGAGGGCCTCATTTTATGCCAATTTTTCCCATGGGAAAATTCCCAATCCTCCTTGTGGCCGACAAAACTCATCACGCCATACATCTCTTACCGAGGCATTTTACGAAGGCAACACATCGGATGCTCTCATGTTTTGAGTACACTATATAAGGAAATTAGTGTTAGATGCGTAGTTACTCTAAAACATGATTTGTAATTATCTAAACTTACAAATCATGTTACATAGGGTTTTGCATAATTAGGGTTAGCACATGCTCTCCAACTCAGCCTCTTTCAAGTTGGAAGCTTGGTTGGACAAACATGTATTGTTGTCATATGCGATTGCCATCAATTGCAGCCCCTCTTACTTCCAACTTAAAGCTTTTGAGAGAATTTCTTAGCTAGCCGACATGCTTTCTCGAAGCCTCAGAGTTTGAGTGGCCAGCCATGTGATTTCCGGTTGAAGTTCAAGATTCGAGCTTCTCTTACCTCTCTTGTCGGAGTTCAAAGTTTTTTCCTTCAGTCTTCCTTCACTGTCTCTTGTCTCTCTCGTTCGAAGCTTCTGTTTCGCTGTTTTGTGGAAGTTCTTAACTTTAATTATTTAATTAGAAGTTCTCGAATTTGGCATGGTCAAATTTAAGTTTACATGTCCAAATTTTGCTAAACCAAGCAATAATTCCAGCGCTCTTACCAATAATTCCAGTGCTCTTACCAATTCTGACTCACAATAGTACTGTATTATATATACTCGGCACTGGAGAAAAGAGTAAACTACGGCATGCTTGGACCCAGCAACGACGACTTCTCGTCATCTTGGCTCCCACTTGGAAGAAGCATCATGAACAGTGACCTGGGTACTTGTCTTTTCCCCTTGAATGTTGAATTCTCTTGCGCGCTGATGATGCCGAAGCCTAAAGATACCTTCCCCTCATTTGCAGCAATGAATCCAACTGTGTTCTTACCGATTCCTCGTGTTGCACAGTGTTTTCCTGAATATGCTTCGAGCTCTCTGGACAGGAAGTGCTTGGTGGTGATCGAGACGTTACACAAGCTGATGGCGCAGAAGCATCACTCCTGAGCAGAGCTCTGATTCCTGTTGTTGCGTTTTCGACTACAGTATCCACCTTCCGAGCGACCGAACCGGTGATACTGCTCCGTCTCTCGGAGCGCCCGCTGTCGAAGGCTATCTTGGCATGAGTTAGATCTAGACTGTGGAGGGGTAGTAAAGTCTTTGTATCGTTTTCATTCACGGCACTCGTGACTGTGACTTGTTAGGGTTTATTCTTCGACCGGCTTATCGAGTCTTGTCTTTACGGGCACGGTGGGAAGTTGATGCGGCATTCTGGAAGTGAAGTATTTTGAAGGTCGTTATCGAAGTAATACGAATTATCTGGTGAGTTTCTGGAAGAGAACTTGTAATCAATTGCGTCCCACACTAATGATGGTGACTAGTTATTGTGCATTCTTCGACTAGCTTATTGAATTTTGTCATTACCAGCTTGGTGTTTAGTGTACGTGACGTTGTGGCAGTGAGGCATCTCGAAGGTCTTTAACGGAGTCGGGCGTTGATTACTGCTTGAACTTTGGTGATCTAGTGAAAGAGATTGTAACCGGCTATCTGCATCACTAGTGGCTGTTATGTACAGGTTATTGTTCATTCGTCAGCTTTCTTGTCGAGCTTTTGTCTGAAGCGTCTTCAGAACGGGCACGGCACGACGTTTATTTGGCACTCCAGCGGTGAAGTATCTTGTAGGTCGATAACGAAGCTGGGAGTTGACTGATGCACTGAGAACTTATGGCCGATTACATGCAACACTCGTGATTGTCAACAGTTATTGTTCATTCGTCGGTGGGCTTCTCGATCACAGTGTCATTACAAGAACGGTGCGAAGTTTATTTGGCTTTCAGGCATTGAAGAATCTGGAAGGTGTAGACGAAGTTGACGTTAAGTACTATTCCGAGGCTGGGTATCATCTGAAGAAAAGGCCGGAAGCGGTGTTTTCCTGTGAGTATGACTAGAACATCCTCTTCCTTGTCAATGTCTTCTGAAAGAAGTTGTTGCACTCCATTTCGGAAAAAGAAAAAAGTTGGCTAGAAAAAAGTTAAACAAATGGACCAACACATTTTTTTGACAAAGTCGTATTGTAACCCTCATGTAATATTCTTCACAACTTAGGCCGAGTGTGCACACAGGTTCGATGCCCGAGATGGTAGTGGAGATAGACGTTGGATATTAAACCGTTATATAATATAGCTGAATTTCAGACCATTTAAAACACATAGGTGCAGAACACATAAACTTCTGTCTTAAGAAGCAGTTCTTCATGTCATGGTTGCTCAGTTAGGAAGGTCGCTGGAGATGAGGAATATGATAAGTACTACGTCGGTAAATCCCGTACTCATGGTCCACTTCCTACATACTGTATTCAGAACCTTTCAGCCGTAGATGACATCTACATGGAATATAGAGAACAGTATTCAATTCTAGGTTCTTCTCCGGTCTTTAGAAAAGGCTACGTACTGAATGATCCGGTATTGATTTCAATCGATGCCCCTGAAGCCAGTGTGAGACGGAAAATTCACAATCATCGTAGAAACGGGCATGGATTGCACTAAATTATCAGGTAGGTACCTAGTTTCTCAAGCTACCGCATACAAAAGTTAATCGGGATTGTATGTGGCACTGCCAGTGTGAAGAACCTCACAAAAGTGCGTCATCAAAATGATCCGCTTCAAGAAGCTCATGAGAATCAAACGCGGTAGTAAGTCGGAGGGGAAGGCAACATGCGAGAGAATGGAGCATGGCGATGACATTGTCCCTAGTAGATTTCTGCTCAACCGGAGACAATGTGAGGATCTAACCTACAAGCTCAGAGAGATACATGAGAACGTTCAATCGCTTGTTGAAGGTTTCAAGTTACCAGATCAGCACTTGGCACCGGCGCTGCAAGACTTTTATCGATGCTCTGAGAAGGCGAAAATGCTCGTAACAAATTGTAGGGAGAGAGCATGGTGGCGTGCTGCAATATTTCAGTGGCGAAATGAGAATGCATTCCGAGAGATCTTGTTGGAATTAAGCCTACGTTACCATTTGTTATACGAGGAGGTGAGTTGCCAGAGGGGAATTCTTCTAAGAGTATTTGAGACGTTGCCTGATGATCTTCGGAACTCTGCCATGTTTGAGCCCGCAAGTGTTGACGATATCCGAAAGGATGAAGAAGACCTCTCATCACTTCTTGAGAAACTTGTTAGTGACCATGAAAGTATGGGAAGTGAATATTGCCCCACTCCGAAGGACTTGCCTCTCGCACAAAGCCTTGCCAACTATTTGTTGTTGAAAATGCAATGGGCTTCTGAGGAGTCTCTCGCTAGTCAGATGGAGAAGTGTAGAGCAATCATGTGGGATATGGAAGCTGAGCACCCTCAAACGTGGGGAAAGGCTTCATTCATTCCAGGAGCGGGGTCATCGCATGTAAGTGGGTGGAAACTTACATGGCTCGACATACATTGTTTTCAGAAACAATTTCATGGTGAAGGAGAAGGACTTGAAAAGATGTTCATGAAAGAGGCTGCAATTATGGCACATTTGAAGCATCCTAACATTATTCAATTCCTTTGTTGGGGGAAAGAGAAGAAGTCTCGATTTATTGCAATGGAGTTTATGGAAAAGAGTCTTCTCAAATTGATTGAAGATCAGAGAGGTGTGTCCTTTTCTCTTGATGTAACAATAGATATCATGTGGCAGATGGCACGAGGAATGTGTTACTTGCATGAACAAGGCATAGCTCACCGTGATTTGAAACCGCAAAATGTGATGGTGCACGAGTTATCTTTGATGCATTGTGAAGGGTACTGGCATGTGAAGTTAATCGATTATGGGAGCTCAAAAACGGAGGTAGAGATTGAACAATCCAATTCCATATCTCAATTTGGTATTGGCACGGGAGTGTACAGGGCTCCAGAGGTTTTGAAGCTTCAAGGATGGAAGTCAAGAGGAAGGGCAATGTGGATTAAGGCAGATGTTTTTAGCTTCGGAATGACATGTGCACATGTTTTGACACTTCAAAAACCTTTCAAGGATATGGAGTGTTATTCCATGGAACATTTATATGATGAGGTTATGAATGGAAAGAGACCAGGTCTTCCCACCAATTGCCCTCAAGAGTTGTATGCTCTTCTTAGAGGTTGTTGGAACATTATTCCATCTAAGCGACCCACATTTGTGGATATTTGTTCATGGTTGGAAACCTTAAAACATAGAATGAGACGCCCAACTATCAGTAACAAGGAACTACAATTGAGCATTGGCACTGTTTATAAAAGGTTACAGGGAGAACCCTGCCTTTCTAAGAGTCTTCCGAAAGTGATAGTTGCTCAACTCAATGACGAGGTATGTAGCAGAATGTAAAGTTTGTGCATGAGCTATTGTTGTATGTTTTGGGATGAATATGATCTAAGAGAGCTCAGTCATGAATAAAGTGCTCACATTTTTACAAAGGTACAGATTGGGAAGGAGGTGATGAAATGACTTCTGTTGTGAATGTAGTAAAGTTCTAAAGTGTCTTTGGTGGTTATGCAACAAACAGGATGAAAACATGCCAAGCAACTTGGTGTCCATTATTTCATGCACTTGCAATCGAAAGCTTGATCTTTTCAAGAAACCACTATACAAAGGTGGATTGGCAAAATGTAACATGTGCGGTGAAGTTATTGATGGAGAAGTATATAACTGTTCAACATGTCAATTTGATGCACATCCGCATTGTGTACAGATAAGGGAGAAAGTTCGCATATTTTTCCATGATCATCCACTCCAACTTCTTACTCAAAACTATTACAAAAGGAATTCCAAAGCAAGATGTTCTTTTTGCCAAGAATCTATTCAAGATAGTGAATGGGTGTATCGATGTGAAGTATGTGATTATGATGTGCATGCAAGGTGTACCATGTTTCGAAACAAGAAGATGTGGCTAAACCATCAACACCCACTCAACGTGAGATCATGTCCACCTAATAAAAGTTTATTATGTAACCGTTGCAATGGTGAGATAGAAGAGCATGCATGGCACTATCATTGTGGACCATGTGCATTTTCAATGCATTTATCTTGTGCCATTTGCCCTGTAGATCCGAGTTGTGTGATTAAAGAATTACATCGACTTCATCTTATTTCTAGACCAAGGATTTTTTATTGTGTCATTTGTCATGCCCAAGGACATTCACAATTTTATCGTTGCAACCAGTGTGGAATAGACATACATCCAGATTGTGTAGATTACATGGATGATAAAGCATACAACTTGGATGAAGCTTACAAGAAAGTCTTGATGAAGAAGGACAGCAAAGATATTTATGTTCAAAGAGTATTGATTTGTGCCATATTGGATGATATGTCATCCTTGAAAGGTTCCAAAGGAAGATTGTCAACACAAAGGCAACGATCAGGTGGACAAGATTGATGATCTCATTGTCAACATACCAATTCATACATGTGTCATGGTTTTGAGCTCGTATTTCATACTTTTCACTTAATAGATCTTCATCGTTGACAAATTTAGGCAGTTGCAACTTTTCGCTTTAAGAATTATAAAACTAACACACTTTTATTTTCTTATTGTTATGAAGTTGTCAAGCAGATGCACGCACGTGTTCACGAATTCCAAACATCCAAGCATAGCCATGATAGCTTGGATTCCACCAATGATGCAAATCAACAGAAAAGAATGATATCAATCCAAACGGCGGAACGAATCAAGGCTAAGAAGTTGGCGTTGAAGAAATTGCGAGAAGACCCATTGGAAATGCTTGATAACTTGGAGAAGATTGTGTCGAATCTCCAAAGCATTGAGGATGCATCTGAGGATGAGAAAAAACATTTGATCGCCCTGCACAAGAGTTTAAAGAAGCAACAACAAGTTATGAAGGAAGAAAAAGCCATTGAGGAAGAATCCAAACTGTGCCCAGGACCTCGGATTGGGGTGTTCTTCAAACCTGTGAAGAAAGAAGGAAGGGTGGTGATGCAATTGCTAACTAATCCTCAAGTTGGCATGAAGGATGTTTGCTTTGGTTTACTTTGTGAGAAGCCAGGCCATGAGCATATTGTTCCAGGCAAAACCAAATGTTTGGATATGGGGCTTGGAGAAGAACTTACACAACATTTAGCGCCGTTGCGAGCATGCGGGTATGAGATTGTGAGGAACAACATTATAAGTGGAAAGGTTGGCTATGGCAGATTACCTAATTTGGGAGCAGAGTTCATGTGGGACTTGAGAGAGTTGAGAGTCATGCCCAGAGCCAAAGGCCTGAAGAATATGAAAAAGCTAAAGGAATTTGCAATTTCTTCATCCGAGTGGTTTTTGAAGTACAATGAAATTAGAGGAAACAATATGAAAGAGGCCCATGGCTTGCATTGCATCCGTTACAAAGCAAGTGATGATAGCAAGCCTTCGTGCTACAAAAACGGTTCTGTTGCTTGGCTTTGCAAGGATCATATTGATGTTGGTTTAAAAGAGGGAATATTGGAGTCTTATTCATCAAAGTATCATAATATAGAGGATGATTATGAGATCCGCTATCCTCTTTCTTTACGAGATTTCACAACAACAATGATGTAGATGGTTTTATATCCTTACAAGCTTCCAATATGAGTAGTCATGGTTAAGCATTCTGTACCATTTTAAATATCCTAGATAGATATATTCTATGGGGTTATGTTTAATATTACCTTACTTTTGTGTAAGCCAAGTGGCTTAAAGTGGTAAGGCTACTAGTTTAGAAGGTGGATTAATTTTATCTACTATTTGAATAATGTAGTAGGAAGGTGTATTTCATGTATGCATTGATGTTCTTCAAGCTGCATGTATACATTGTATTGAAATATTTGGATTTGAGTGTTTTTTACAATTTTAGAAAACATGAGAAAAAAAGAAAATCTACCTCTTTTGTGACCTTTGGAATCTTCGACTATGGAACAATTTTTGATGAGAATGACAAAGGCAAGCGACAATCTAACCTCACATGATTTATTTCAAACTTGTTCATTTAAATTGTGAAGTTTGCTTGCTTTTAAGAATGCTTTTGGTTTACTTTTAATTTGATGTATAATAAATTTTTTGTATGATTGAGATTGTTAGTCGAAAACAAGACCTAAAACTTACACTCTTGTTCTTTTTGCAAACAAGTTCTCTATTTTAAATAAGTAATACTCTCATTTCATACAAGAAAATAAAAGTAGGTACAAGATTAGCATACTAAAATTTGATTAGCATATCAAAAGCTATGGAGCAAAGTATGGTAACAATGTAAAAATTGAGAGTATATTTGATTGATTTGAGGAATATTCTTGCATGATTTTATATTAGACTTCAAGAGCATACATGTGTACAAAGTACGTATAGTTCCACGCGTGCAAGTTTTTTTTCTATTGCATGTGTACATATAATATAGTGTTACATGTGTACAAGTTATAAGCTATTTTCAAACAATCACAAATATAACATTTTTATTGAGCACTTTGATCACTAAAATACATCGTATCGAGTCTTTGATCACCTCACCACACTAATTCACTTGTTCTATGCTTGTTCCATACTTGCGTGCATGATTAGCTCACAATTGGAAAGTACTATATATTAACTCGGAATACCAAATGTACATTACATAAACATGCATGACAAAGTATGTATCATTCTACTTGTATTTCTATAATCACCTCTCAACCATAAGAAACTAAATTTCAATACCAAGGGGCAACTCACACAAGACATACAAGCTTGTAGGAGTGTGTTTGACAAACTCTACCTGTTTTAATTTTCAACATAATTAACTGCCAATTCACAATTGACACAACATCAAATATAAACTCTTATTACTACAGCAAATGTTATGGAATCACATATTGCTCCAAAGCTCTTGGTTAGAGACAATCACTATACCACTTAAAATCTTCAATTTAGCACAAGGTGAGTAATCAGGTTTTTTCTATGATTTCAAGAGCAAATGGTATCAAATAGAACACAAATACAAATGATACAAAGCTCTTGGTGAGAGTTATCCAATGAATATAATTGCACCTCTCATTAGCATCAATTTATGTGTAGGCGCTTAATTTTTGGGCCATCAAATTTTGCCTAACCTTTGGCGTTCTAAAATTCTGTACTTGGTAGAACAAATGTTATTAAATCATATATGGCTACAAAGCTATTAGAGAGAGCTATCCATCTAGCTAGAGTATCGCTCAAAATTGACCTTAATCCTACAAATTTTGGCGATATGGATGAGACATTCTTGGACAAAGGAAGTATTAAGCGGAACCCATATACATGCATACTTTTTATTGATTACAATAAATTATAATTTTGTAATCATACTCTAGAACCTCCTCACAAAAGTGAAATTGATCCCTAATATACATAACCCTTAATTGTGAGCAACATATGTCAATTGCCTTTGATGATTTTGGCATGTAGCCAACCAAAAAATTGAACATTCAAAATTATTTCATCAGTTGCCTAGTTGCTCGGATGTTAAGGGTGAAGTCTTCATCATTAGAAGTAGTAGCCACATACGTAATTACAACAACCCATGTACAAGATGCGTTTCTAAATAGAAGTGCCCACATTTTTCATTTAAAAAGGTTCAAGCTCCAAAGGGTGAATGACCTCAAAAGCACCAAAAATCCTCAAAAATGTCCTTTTTGATGCAAGATGCAATCTTTTAAATAATCTCAAGTATATGACCAAATGATCTAGTAACTAGCTTATGCATGTATGTATGCCAAGTTGTAAATTTGGATCCCTTACCATTTATAAAATCATAATGTTCAAAGTTGAGAGAAAATGATCCCTCGTTTTATAATGTGAGAGTAGTATTTTGGGGGCCAATAGACTAATTCTCAAAGGAAATTTGACATGAGGCTCTTCAAATTCTTGCTCTTAGGTGAGTAAAAAACATTTCAATATAATTAGTACCCTCATTGGACCTAAAAGTACTAAAAGAAATGCTTGATATTTCACATAGAAGTAATGGTAAAATTGAAATACAAAGACCCATTTTCAACAATAAATAAGTTGTGAAAAGTTCATCTGGGCTGAAATTTTGGATCATGAAATCATGCCTTATTATTATTTTACATGAGGAGACAAATTTTGAGGAACGGTGAATTTTTGAAATGAGTGTGAGTTGATTGATTTTTGGCAGATTTGAGAACAATTGAGCATGTACCGCACTTTTGGGGAAATTTCAACATGCCGAAATAGTGTCTATAAAATTTTGAGAGTGGATATCTCCTAAAGTATAAGGATTTTTGAAGTATAAATGGTGTCATTAGCAAGGTATGGGAAAATTCTAGGATTCGCAAATAGTTTCAACTTCATTTGATCTCAAGGTGGTAATTGGGTGCCTAACTAGAGTAAAATCAACCCATTTTGAGCTTTACTCACCTCTAAGGTTAAGTATATTTGTCTATAAATATCAATACCAAAATGAATATCACGAAGGAAATTTGTCACAACATGCTCAAACCCTTCAATGCCAAGATGGCCTAAGTGGGTTTAGTGGGGTGGATTTAGGTGCCTCAACGCAATTTTCCATAATATTCTCTACTACTTATCCCTAGAGGTACTATCAGCATATTAACACGAAATTTACATGAACACTTTCCAACAATCGGATCATAATTTGGAGTTGCATAATCCTTAGAATTGTCAAGAATACAACACAAAATACATGAAATAGACTAAAATACAATGAAAACAATGAATACATTCTTCATTGTGTGGTGATTCTTGATTTCTTTTTTTACATTCAAAACTTCCAATTGGATTCACATAGGCTAGGAAGATTTATGTACAGTGTCAAGTAAACTCAAGCAAAGTTGTCACCATTGATTGTATATGAATTTTGTCTTTGCTCATAGTAATATGATAATGGAAAGCTAGTGACTTAGTGCACATGTGACCAAAATCCATGTGAAGTAAAAGAGATTATACAAGAAGTAGTGTATACCCGTGTCCTCCAGACACGCAAAAAATTAATATATTTGATAAATTTGTGAGTAAGGTCCTCCTCGTCCCAGTAGGTGAGCTCTTCATAGGTGTTCTTCAGAAAATACCCCTACCCCGATTCCCTCCTTGCTTTTAAAAATTTATAGCATCTCCTCCGTTCCCTTCGTCTCGGTTCATCATGCTTTGTAAGATTCATAGCATGTTCTCCATTCCCCTCCTTGCTAGTTCCTAGGCTCCTGTTGTGATTCCACATCCTCCATTTTTTTGCTATTGGTTCCTTATCTCCACACTCATGTTTCTTCTTCCCAACCTTTGTTCACCGTTCCCCGTCCTACAACTCCTGATTTGGATTTCCATCCTTCATTCGCGGTTTCCATCATCCGTTCCTAATTTCCATCATTCTTTCTTGGTTTTATCTATTTGTTTGTGGTTTCCATCCCCCATTCCCGATTCCTAATTCCTCTTTGATGTTTCCTTGATCTCCTGTTCACTCCTTCTTTGCAGTCATTTTCATCATCTATATTCCTTCTCCCTTTGACTCCTTATTATATTACTCAGATCTAATCAGCTCTTGATAACAATAAAATACCACTTATGGAAACTCTTCAAAATCTTTAATACTCTTCATGTAGTTGTGTATACCTGACCAAATGATGATGACCTTGACGATGACCATGCATGTATGGATCGCCAAAGACAAAGAGCCAGACCGATCGTAGTCTTCTATGTATAGAGATATATCCGTCTCCTCTTGATACACAAAAAATAGGAATATTTGATTCATTTGTAAATAAGGTTCCCCTCATCCTAATGCGTGAGCTCTTTATTTGGTGCTCTTTAAAAACTACCCCTATCCTCGATTCCCTTGTTGGTGGTTTTCTTGCTTTTTAAGCTTTATAGGATGTCATCTATTCCCTTCTTCTTGATTCCCCGTGCTTTTTGAGTTTTATAGCATGTCCCATCCCCTAATTTTTTGTTAATGTTTCCCTATCTCCAAACTCCCGTTCTCCATTTCCATCTTATGTTTCCAGTTCTCCATCCCCAACTCTCCTTTCTACTTTCCATCATTTGTTTCATGTTTCCCATCTTGCAACACCCCTTCTTACTTTCCATCATTTGTTCTTAATTCCCATCATTTGTTCCTAGTTCTCATAACTCTTTCCTAGTTCTCATTTATGATTCATCGTTCCTATCCTCGGTTTGAAATTCCTATATTTTGTTCCAGTTTCCTAGTTCCCCTTACATAATCCCTTAATCTCTCTACACTCCTTTGCTCCCATTTTCATGTTCCATATTCCTTGTCCCTTTCACTCCTTGTTATATTATTAAGATCTAATAACTCTTAATAACTGTAAAATACCACTTACCAAAACTATTCAAAATCTTTAAAACTTCTCATGTGGTGTGTGTTGTCGGGGCCCGCTAAATATACTTTTTGGTGACTTTTGGCTTGTCGAGTGGCTACGGGCTCTCAAATTGGCTCATTGAGAATGGAAATTCACAAAAACATATTCTATTAGTGATGAGAGATTGTTTTTTTTTTTTTTTTTTTTCAAAATATTATGGATTTTTAAGCATCTAAAAATAGAACATGATTTTTGCCAAAATGGCCACGAAGGTACGGTAGAGGGAACCTCAAATTTCATTTTTAGATGTGCCAATGTAAGAGAGTGTGCTCAAAATAGAGCTCTGAATCATTTAAAACACTTGTTTTTGGCCAAGAGAAGTAGTTGATTTCTTTGTATTATAGCCATATATAACAATGCAAAGCTCTGATATCCATTAATAATATGAAATGTCTAAGAATGGCTAAATACGTTGATTCACAAAGCGTGATACAAATTAATAAATACATTATAGTTGGTATTGTACAATAGTTTTAATTCGTCAAGTACAAATATGACATACGATTGTGATACAAACAACTTCAATAGTAAATCAAGCTGATAAGTTTGAGTTGATTGTAGTGATTGTCTTATAGTAGGAATAGCCTTTCAGTTGATTGTATTGATTGTCTTATAGTAGGAATACCATAGAAGATAGAAGAGCGTGTAAGATTTCCCATGTAACTATCTTTCCAAGCCTAAATCATCACAGATCATGTGTAAGATTTATTGCGTAACTATTTTTCAATTGCGTAACTATTTTTCCAAACTCAAATTATCATAAATAAAGCTAATTCAATACATATTACTACGAAGTAACATTTACGTGCATAATGTGCACTAAAAACCAACATCATCATCACTTAAAAACCAATACACATGATTAGAAAATTGTCTACCCCAACAAATAAGGCGGCATTATATGGGGAGTCAAGTATTTTAAGGACCAATGGAAAGATTTTAGTTTTCAAACGATTGTCCCACTTCTTGAGATCATCTGAGAAACCCTTACATGACGAGTCAAGGCCAACTTCTGAAAATATATAATTTTTTGGCATGGCCAAGGCTTCATTCTTGGTAGCTACAAAGCCAAATCATGGCCTAGGGCAAGCTCATTGATTTGATTACAAAAGTATCATTTCACTAATGTGAACAAATCAAAAGTATAGAAAATAGTTAAATTACGATTTGGCTTATCTCTCCTTCTAAAAGTAACCTCTAGGATTCTACAAGTCAAGGAATTGACTCATACTTTATCAAACCTCTAAGCTGAAAAAAAATTCCGCAGTTGCTTCAGGAGACATTTCATCATGTAGGGGATGCTCTGCAAACGCAAGATCCAATGCTTCTCCAGCTCTTGGAAGACTTTACACTCGCAATGGGTTTCTCATTCTATTTCTCTGAGTTCCTACAAGATCCTCAATTTAGATAAGCTCAAATTCTAACAAGTCTCTTGTACGAGGTGTTCCAAGAAATCACAATGTTGATTACATATATAGAAAGTAGTCAACTAATTTCATGTGAAAATGCAGGTGATACTGCGAACAAAGTCACTTGCAAAGTAAAAAGAAACCGTTCTTTAAAACTATTTCTTGAGAATACTAATGATAAAATTGCTCATGTGTGAAGAAAGAGCTAAAAGGAGTTTCCCTTCAACTTCACGACATACTAAAAAATAGTCCTCTTAGAGCCGCCAAATGTGGCTTGAGCTTGTTCATGGCAAAGCTAATGCTCTCGGAAGTAAATTTAGGAGTCGCTAATGCTTCATGTAGCTTACAATGTATCCTCTCTCAAGGTTTCTCCTTAGTGGCATCATTTTACCAAGTCTTGTTTAGCTAATTAGAGGATTTTAAATACGTGCAATCTAGCCATGAATTTACACATGACTCATTTACAGTACAGTTGTTGCATGTAAATAGAAGGCTACATCAACAATAGAGTATTTATCAAGTTACAACAAATATTTTCAGAGAGAATCACGACCAAACTACTTTTGTATATAAAGAGAGTCAAATAAGTTTTCACAAAACCTAACTTAAGCTCATCCATAGCAAACCAAAGCTTTTTGATGGTATCTAAGGACGGAGCCCTAGAGCCTACAATGTCTTCTCTCCTAAGGCTGATCCTTGGTACTGTTCTCATAACCATGTCTTATCTAACTAATTTTGTGATTCCAAATTCATGCAAACCAACCATAACTTTTGTGGAAAATCAATCACTTCTTGTTTGTGTTGATCTCTTTGGGATGGTTTCTTTGTTGGGAGGGAATTTGCACGGCAAAAACCATCACATCTATCTGCAATTAAGACCACAAAGGAAAGAATTATCAGTAAGATTACACTAGAAGAAAACAGTGTTTTGTCCACTGTCACTTTGCGTCAAACGTAACGTATACCCAGACTAGTTGAAATTAGTGTGGAAAAGTTGTCCACAGTGACATAGTGCATGTTAATAAATCTGACATACTTCCATCACTGTTGACGTTAGGTTAACAGCGATGTTAATAGTGACTCGTTTGGATTTTGGAAGAACGATTTTATGTTGAAAATAACAGAACCACGTCAACGTTGACATGTACGTCCCTTAGGGGAGGTAACTTTAGCACTTCATTTTTTACCCTCTAGTAATATTTTAATGATTAAATATAGTCATGATCCATGTCAGCATGTTTCTTTTAACATAGATGACGTTTAAAGTGACATGGGCGACGTTCAAGTGTGTTACTTTTGACATATTCATAAATCCTACGTGGAATGCCTTGGTGACGTGGAAAGCTTATGTGGAGGATATGGGTGACGAGGACAAGTTGGTGTTTGGTCATGGGGGGTGTCAATAGTGACGTTGGCGTTTTTGTTGACGCAAACTTCTCCACGTGTGTTTAAGGAAACATAATCACATAGCTGACGTGTCAAGTGCATTTATCGTAAAGGTGACGTGGCTATTAGGATTTGACTTGGTCAATGATCCTAGAGAGTGTCAATGGTGACGGGCATGTCAAAAGTGACATGGGCGACATTCAAGTGTGTTACTTTTGACATATTCTTAAATCCTACGTGGAATGCATTGGTGACGTGGGAAGTTTATATAGAGGATATGGAAAACGAAGACAAGTTGGTGTTTGGTCCTAATTAGGAATAAAAGGACCTTAAAAGTTGTATACATAATTATTAAAGAGATTGAATTGTGGAAAGAACTACTAAGTGCCCGTAGGGTTGGTTTACACTCCGGCTACGACCATTGGAGGATGTAGGTCAAGCTATCCCATATGGCATGGGCATGGATCTTTGGGGTAGGAATAAAAAAGTGCCTCAAGTGTATTACTTTATTGTCTTCTTATGACTTCCAAGGAGAAGAAAAGAACCCACAAAAATGGAGCTCTATTTTGCTTTTTAGTGGGATCATGTAGTCACTAGTAAATGCTAATATAAAAGAAAATTGGTGCGAGTCGAGAATATTTAGATATGGTTGGCCCCTACTCCTAGTGTGAACCTAAAAAAGCTAGTACCAACCTCTCTACCTATGGAAGGGTGGATTTCGTGCACCCCAATCTATTTTTAAGCCTTGACTCTTAGTGTGAAGTATGAACTTGTTCTTATACTTCACGTGTTTTTATGAAGTAATAGGAAACTCTTTGCATGTTTTAAGGTAAATTATTGTGACAATGTACAAGCAAACTTGAATTTGCACGAGCACAATGGTAAGACAACTTCGTCCTGGTGCTAGTTTGAGTTTCTTTTGGAGCACGCAATGTTGCTTGTCGCGGGTTTGAGTCGCTTACAAGTGTATTAATTTATTTTTTTGTAGGATTTTACTTTTATGTTGTAAAGAGGTGTTTTTTGGTTACACTTGTTTTCTATTAACCAATAGAAAAAGAATAATATTGTATTAAGTTGATAAAATTGAGTGAAGTTGTCCTTTCAACCTTATAGAACTGTTAATGTTTCCAAAAAGCATCCTTGACGTTTTAGTATTTTTGGTAATGCAACAAATTAAAGACTATTACGAGCTTGATGTATGTGACCTCCTTTTTGCATGTGTTATCAATTGACCTTTCAAGAGTTGTGATCGGTTAATTTTTTAACAATTATGATCATTGACCTTTTAAGGGTTGTGATTGGTTGACCTTGAAGTCTTTGTTTTAGTAAATGATATTCATTATTTGTATATATGTGAGCCTAATATTCACCTTCTACCAACCTCAAGAAATGAGCTCTTGCGACCAACGTGGTTGGTCACAGTGCACTTGTTTAAATACTTATTAAGAGGTGATTGACTCCTTATATCTAATAGCAAAAAGAACCATTTTGGGAAATTGAAAACTTTGAAGCCTTGCCAGACCTACCTAGAAATAGTTTGGATAAAACATAATCTATATATATAAAAGAACACGATTACATGCTAGCGATCCTTTGCAGGTTGCCCAACCTGATGCAGCCGCTGGTCCAGAGCTCAAACCGTCAAACCTTCACGAACGAAAACATCCGACACGACAACGGCACAGGAGAATAACGGCACAGAAGAAACGGCGTGCTAAGAGTGTTTGCACTCCGACGGAGAAGCCAGCCAGCTTTTATTGTTGTTTTTTACAGCTTCCTCCTGATCTCTCTCCGATTTGCTCTTTCGGAATTTTGTTTTCGCCATTGCGGAGCTCACTTCGTTGCCTCAAAGGCAAGTTAACGTAATGTATGTTTTTTGTTTCCCGTCTTTTGAGAATGTCTCGCGAGGGTTTGTTTGTGGGTCCTTTTGAGCCACCGCTGGTGTGATTATCATCTCAATTTCGCCGCCTTTTTTGTTGTTTGGTGAGGAGATCATGGTGATAGTTTTTTTCAGACGGCAGTGTTTCGAATCGTAGCTTTTTTTCATTTTTTGGGTGTTTTGTTTTGGTGTTGCAGGACTCATGTTGAAGTGGCTGCGGAGGAGGAGCAGGAACGAACAGGAGGTCTGTAGGCGGAGTAGCTTTTTGTCAGGTTCACGCGTGTCGGAGAAAGAGAGGTTGCTGTTTCAAGTTGAAGAAGAGAGCTGTAAGTGCCGCGGAGCAAGAAGTTGCGTAGGATCGCTGTATTAGGGTTTCTAATTCCTTTCTGAAGTCGGTTAGATGGAAGGTGCATTTTTGCTTTTCGCAGGTGGCAGGTGGTCGTGATGGCAAGATCGAGCTCCGACAGCCGGTATTCTGAGAGAGGAAGCGGAAGCAGTGATGATACATGTCAAATTGTCTGTCCAGTTAAAAAATAAATTGGTACCACGAGCAGATTCAGACCTGTAAATAAAGAGCTACAACTGAAATGTGGCTATTATTGTTCACATATCAGTACAATGGCAGTGACGCATGGCAGGGCAGGGAAGCTTCTGGGATACTCATCGTCCTCTTACAATGCAGTGCACGACACGGATTCAGTGGGTGAATTGAACGAGGAGGACGTGTGGAACTTAGGGACGGACGGGGACGACTTCCCAAGCAGCAACAACAGAGAAGAGAGCTCGCCGTAAGACACTTCACGAGTCTAGAACACAAAGAAGCTGCCGTTCCGAAGAAGGTGCCGGCATCTTCCGCTTTCGTTGTGTTCGTGTTGTAGTTGTCTTTGTTTTGGACTCTGCTGTTGTGCACAAGCGTAGCGGCTTCGGACGAGAGCTCGGTGAATGGTAAGACACTGCATAACCTTTGTAGTTTTAACCAAGGAGATCGGCTTGCACTTGCTTGCTCTTGCTTGCTCTTGGACACTAGCTCACCCACTCTCCTTGGCTCCCTTCGCCACTTCCATCCCACGCCCGCCGTAAGCGCTCTGCCCTCAACAATTGCATGGATCATTGATAGGGCTTTGATTTGACTGGGTTTTTCTTCATTTCCTTCAGAAGTGATTGCGAGGTTTTGTTTCTACCAGAAGACAAGTGCACATGGCGAGTAAAGCGTCAGCTTACATTGGGGACCTCGGCGTTCGCCAGGGTTTTGTCGATTCAGTAAGTCCCCACATCTGGGTTTTATATGTGATTCATGGAATGTTTGTGCGATGGATCTAATGCTGATTTTGATTCTGTGCTTTTTAGGTTGGAAATACCCCGCTGATTCGCCTTAATGCAGCTTCACAAGCCACCGGTTGCGAAATTTATGGCAAGGTATTAATACTGAAACCTGGCTATTAGGTTTTTGCGCTTTCATTATGCTTGAATAGAATCTGGAAGACTACACTATGGGAACTAGCAGCAATTCGTTAATGAGCTTCATGTTAGCGGAGGTGTGCTATTAACGACGGTCAGGCTTTGCGAATCACTGAAAGAGAGAGAAGGGTCTTTTTGAGCCATTTTGCAGTCGAAGGTGAAACGAATTTGTGTTAGTGATTGCTAATTCCAACCGGAATGTTGATTGTTTTCAACACGATGTTATGTCACCTTGGTTCAAACTTCAAACTCAAATTGCCTTGCTCTCTTTTAGTGTGGACTGATTTCAAGAGAATTTCATTCATGCTGTGGTGTTCGAGGGTTGTGAGTGTATGAAGTTGCTGTATTGCAGGCAGAGTTTCTGAACCCTGGAGGATCAGTGAAGGATCGAGCAGCTTTGTACATCATCAAGGCAAGCTCTTGACCATGGGAAGATTGTTATTGTGTGTTTCGGATGAATGAGTTGATTGATTCGTTCTTTTGTACAGGTTGCTGAAGAGAAGGGGTTGTTGAAACCCGGAGGTGTGATTGTTGAAGGGACTGCTGGGAACACCGGCATTGGATTCGCACTCGAAGGATTGGAGGGTGAAGGAAATAGATTTAAGTGGAGTACTTCCCTTTTTTTATACGATATTGAACGTCCTCCAACTTCTACTTTATTTTTATACCTAGGTCTAGATTACTTACATGTTTCTTAAATTTTTAATTGACCTTTTTGATGTCCGTGTCCGGAGGACACGGGTAATGACTTGTACGGAATAAAAGTTTGGTGGGTTGGATCTCAAATGTACTGTACTAATATTCAATAGGTGTGTAGTTTATTATTTTGTAAGCAACCAAATATAGAAATTAGGCACGTTTTTCATGAGGGTATTTTTAAAGCAATCATATGGGCCAACAAGCTTAAAGTATAAATGTTTCATAGATATTCCATTGAGGTGTCTACCATTGAAATTTGTAACACGAGCAACATGGTGAGAGGGCCACTCCTAATTTACTTTGTCAAACCCTAAATTTTGAAGTAAAAGAAGGTTATTGTGTATTATTATGAGTCAAACACAAGCTTGAAAGGATGTGGTAGGATAGATGATTACGCTTTGTGAAAACATGAAAACTTGAAAAGTCCTTGTAAGGTTGCAAACAACTTCATAAATTCAAAAGGAAGAAGTTTTGCTTACAATTACTTGTAAATTTTGTCTACTTTGTTTAGACATTAGAGTTCAAACCAAATGAGGGTTCATCCTGGGGAACCCTTATTTCAAACATGCCCAAAACATTATTGTATTTTCCAATGCTCTTGTAAAGTGTTGAAATATTATGTACATCTTCCCATGATTGAAAGATTGTCAGATAATCTAAATACCTCCTTGTTGAACAAACAAAAAAATGATAGGTAACTCCGATTGACAACATATCTTCTAAAAAATCCTTGTGTTTTTCTCAATATACATTTCTAATGCTTCGTTGAAATCCGTAGGGTGTACTATTTTGAAGTTCCTAGTTTCCATATAATTACCAGAGCTCTTATTCTCTACGGTAATTTTTATTTTTGAACAATATGAAAGGTTCTCGTAATAGGGCTTTACAAAATCCTATACTTCTGAGATATGATTTTTAAAATCATCATGTGAAGAATCTTGAGAATAAACTTGTTGATTTGTTTATCTTGGGAGAAAGTTGGAGATTACTACCCTTTTAGGCCTATAGGGGTTCATACAACAATACCTCTATATTCTTGATTAAGATATTGTACAATGTTCTTGTGTCTTTGAACACTCATCCAATTATATTTCAATGACTAAGAAATATTCTCCAAAGACCCTAATATTTGTAGCTAAGAGTTACACCCACCATTAAAATCAAAACCTTCGTATTGAAATGTAAATTATTATTAGAAAACTTGAAAAAACTTGATCAAACTTGGTGTAAGTTGACGAAACTTGACCAAATTTTACAGGTGAAGCACTAGGGTGCATCCCTTGTTGTGTTACAAAATTATTCTATATTCATCAAGAATCTAAGGACTCAGGCTAGAAATAGCTACAAATACTCACAGATTGAGAAAACTCTAATACTTAATTATACAACAAATTTGTACACTTAAGTCACCACCAATTTAAAATCTTTATTTATAATTTAGCTTTGTAGTAACACTTTTCCAAGTTGTCCAACTTGCTCCGATCTTTTGAGAGCCAATTCAATGTCTCCCAAGTCAAATATTTCACCCACTAAAGGCACCATAATTTTCTCCTCCATAAGCTTAGCTATGTTGTCAACAAATGGTCCCCATTTCTTTTCATCCTCAAAGAGATTGAACACCAACCAACCAGTAACCTTCACATTTCGAAAGAGGTCTCGAAGCCCACACAAGACATCATAAGAGCCCGATATAGCACCATAGACCACAACTTCACCACCACCTCTTACACACTCGCATATGGTCTTGGTAAATGATCCTCCCACCGCATCGAGGGCTCCATATGCAAGCTTTCCACTTGTTATTTCCTTCACTCGTGCAGCAACATCTTCCTCTGTTGAGGAAATTACCTAATGTAATCAAACCAAAAGATTAGCATTGTTTGTTTATAAACATCCTCTTGAAAAAGCATTATACCAACAAGTCAAGAGCATGGAATTTGTAGCCCACCTCATGAGCTCCAAGTGCCTTGAGCTCTTCCTTTTGGGCAGACCGGCGTACAATGTTGATGGTTTTGATACCAAAGTGTTTTGCAAGTTGAATCACCTGTTCGAAATGGTTACACCCCACTTAATTAATTACATTCTAATTTCCCATGGTGTTAAAGATATCCTACAAATCACAATTCAGGTATGGAGTCATATGCTTAAAAAGAGTAGTTTAAGACCCATCTACCAAAAAGTTGGTTCTTTGCCATCTTCAAAGTTTCCACCTGAGATTTTTGCATTCAAATGAGTAAACATATGGAATATGTACACTTAATCACCAGGCACCATCCAGTGTAGTATGTATAGAATTCGATCTCACCAAAACCTTATGTTCTACATACCTTTCCAAAAGTACAACATGGATGTTAAATCATGGTATATGTGAATGATTGATTTAGTTGGTGACAATGTTACCTGGCGGCCTACAACTGAGCCAGCAGCAGTTTGCAGCAAGAATTCTCCTGCAGGCACTTTGACATGCTCGACAAGGCCGAAGGCTGTCCACGGGTTCATCACAAATTGTGCCGCGGCTTGGGTGGAGATGGAGGCCGGCACTGGCCACACCAAATCCTCCGCGACGGCAACGTACTCTTGCCATGATCCATTACCTTGCTCCACTGCTTGCCATAGAAAGGGAACCACTCTTTGTCCCACCTCCACTTTTGTCACCTCTTTCCCTACCTAAAAATTCATTACACTACAGCTCTTAAATTACACAAAGCCCTAATTACAGAAAGTCTCAAATACAAAAAACTGGCAGTAGTGCAGGAAATTGGAAGTACATTTGCATCATACTTGAAAGACATTTAACAAAACGGATAAAGATGTCATGCAGAGGCCATTATTATCTTCACTCTACTCTTTCCTCCTGAAACCACTATACATTTACTAAATAGTTTCTTCTAAAACCCTTTCTAAAAGCCTTCTTGTTGGAGCTTCATGCCAGAGATGATGTTCGTACAAACAGACAGATCTATGGGGCAGTTTAACAAGCTTCGTAGCATCAAATCATTACCTTTGTATGCTCTAATTGAGAAGACTACCGATTGACTCTGAATTCCTTCACTCTTTACATGGTGTTGTCAATTAGCGCTTCTACAAGATATCATACCAATCCATTCTGGGGATGTGCAACAAATATTTATACAGCACAGTTTCAGTTGACAATTGCCTCACAAATAACCATTGTGATACGTGCACTCTAAAATCTCATCATGTTATCTGGAGAAAATGGTATAACAATGTTATGTCACCTGTAGTTGCTATATTCCAAATCCCCATCCAGTCTCGCTTCTCATTACAACATTCTCAGTGGATATGGAGTGAGATGCATTTTATTCTCTTACCGAGTGTACAACGCCGACTCCTTCGTAGCCCGGAACGGCAGGCTCCTGGATTCTTGACGACACGCGGGCCGCTTCATTGAGTTCGTAGGATCGATGGAGCGGGCGTAGTAGCAGACGCACCACCACCTGCTTCGGGTCTGCAGGCTCCGGCACGGCTCTCGTCACCACCTTCACCTCCCCATTCGCATACACCACTGCTCTCGCCATCGATCACTACCCTCCCGCCTTCAAAACACACAACCTTACTACCTTAACATCATCAGCAGTTTACTACGGATTCCATGGTGACATAAAAACATGTGCAAGATATCATAATCTTAACCCAAATGTAGAAATTGGGAAAGTACTCCATGGCAAAAGTGATCAGCTAAAGTGGTTAAAATTCTGCACAGAAATGTAAAACTAATCTTGCACTCCCCATTTGAAATGTCGAACTTACCTTGTGCCCTGGGGACTCTCAAACTCTTGCGGAATTATGATCCAGTGGTATCGAAGTCCGCAATCGAGGCAGTGGCACAACAGGTTCCTATGACAATGGCTACTTCATCAGCTGGCTACGCTTTGGGACTCCGTACACCATCGTGTTGTGAGTGATCGCGTGTGTAAGCGACGGAATTTGTTAGTGCGGTGATGGTGGTGGAAGGAGTTTTCAGGCATGGTGAGTGCGACTGTAGCTGCAGTGAATCGAAGCAACCTCTGAAAGTTCCGACTGGAATCAATAATGACGCATACTGATGTCAAGCAGATGGAAGAGTCTCCTGAGTGACTTTTCAAGTGCAGGGCATGGCTTTGTGGATTTCAAAGTTGGAGCTTGAAGTTTCAGCATGATTTGCGTCTGAGGTGTTCCTTAGGGGTGGAGGCTGGTTTTTGAGTTGGGGGCTGTTGAAATAGAGCTTCCTCATTGGAGTAGGAGTTCAGGTTAGCCACTATAAGGAGTTTGCATGAGGAATGTGGATCAATACTATTTGAATATATTTGTCTTACTCGAGATTCGTTTTTATATTAGCACATAAGTGTCACTGACAGGGCTCCAAGTGAAAGAATATGAAGCTCCACAATGACAAGTTCTTCTGATCTTCAAAACCTTATAAGATGCTATTTTTTCCCCAATCACGCTTCTTGCTTTGGTGTATATCTACTTCGCAAATGATTTTATATATTTATATTGATTGTAAGGGGGATAAACTGAGACAAACATGGGGAAGAAAAGAATTTTTGGGTCTTGTATTGTCAACCTCTTCAAAGTCAGTCGAGGATTTGGTCAATGAAGGTACTTAACCCCTAAACGCCCAAGGGGGGGTAAAGCTCCTAACAATTGGTTATAATGCTGATTTTTTCAAAACTGCGTAAAAACAAATAAAAGATGAAAATGGAAAATCCAACCGTAGGATCTTCTTTGGAGCATGGCAATTAGTATGACCACCAAGTTGCATGCCATTTGGAGGTATGGATTTCAAGATCCATGCAAAAAAAAGGTGAAGATCACACCACCAAAACTTTCATGAAAAATCTCTTTCGCCCACTCTCACAAATTGAGGATCAAGGTTTTTACTATTTATCCAAGGAGGGAGTAGAGTAAACCCACCGAGGAGTTGAGCAAAAAAAACGGCGGATGAAAAATCGATGGGATGAAAGCGGGGTTGTGCACCAAAGACGGAGCCTCACATCCAAAATGTCGAAAAACGACACCGTGGGCGCTTAAGGGTTAAGTTGACCAAGTAGAAATAAACTTATAGTTTTCCAAGTCTTCCAACCTCTAGTACCTCTTTGAAGAAGTAATGGATTGTTTTTAAAATTTTAAAAATAAACAAATTTTAAAAATAAAAAAATCAAGGGATATGATTTTACAAGTGAGAGGAATATAAATCTAGATATGGTGTACATGTACATCTACAATTTAGGTACTAAATCCTATGGGTGCATACTTCAAAATTTGGAAATTGCATCTTACATCAAATGAGGGCACTTCTGAGAGTTTTTGGGAGTTTTGCGGCTACTCTTCTGGAGGGGGTTAATATGAACTAATAAGTTTTTAGAGGTTTCAACGAAGACTCTTGTAAAGTATCAAAACAAACTATAATTAGTAAAAGTAGAGTCTTAATCCCTAAATCTCCTTGTTGCAAAAACGGTCTAAGACACAAAATTTGACCCATCCCTTAGATTAAACTCAAAAATTCTCAATCTAAGCATTATTTGAAGGGTTCAACCGTAAGATCTCAAAGTTCACTTAACATTTTTCTCACATACCACATTTGAACCGTTCATTCTTTCACATATGTGAGATTATAATGGTCCAAGTTGGCTGTGTTTTTCTCCTCCAAAACCTCCAAAATCCATTTCGGGTTTTAAGGAGAGTTAGGGGTTAAGAGGAGGATGACTTTAACCCCTAAAGTTGATATCCAAACTCCGATGCATAGAAACACGGAAAGAATTCCCACGCGTGTAGATTTGAGTTGATTGTTGAATCCCAACTTTAATTAACCACATAAGGTAACTCTACATCTATTGAGTGTTATAGAATAAGTTTAAAGGGATGTGTCGCAAATGTCTTGTGAAGTTCAACACCATTGAAGCTATACACGTGAAATAAAAATCATTCGTGTTACCTAGAAGCGTTTTGCAAGAAGAAGTTGAGCAAACCAATCTCTAAGAGAAGATTTGGAAATCAATCTTCTTGTTATCGTAAATCTCTTTAGGAGGCTTTAGGGTTTCTATGTTCAGAGGGAACTCGCACCGCAAAGACCGTCACATTTATCAGCAACAAATACCTCAAAGGAAGAAACTTTAAGTAAGACAACAAAAAAGAAGATCTTGAAAGTTATATGTAGATTTATTGAAGAGATGGACTCAATGTGGAGAGAAATACTCTCAGAGTGGGGTTTACCCTCGGGTCACGGCCATTGGAGGATGTAGGTCAAGCTATCCCATGTGGCATGCGCATGGATTCTTGGGGTCATAAATAAAAAAGTTTCTTAGGTGCATTTATTGTCATAACATGTCCCCCAAGTAGAAGAAAAGAATCCACCAAATTGGTTTACGATTTTGCTTGTTTTGGGGCCATGTGAGTCACTACTAAATGCTGATATGAAAGGAAATTGGTGCAAGTCAAGAACATTAGAATATAGTTGGCCCTCACTTCTAGAATAAACCTATCTACCAATAGGAGGTGTGGCTTTCTTGCACTTTGATCTACTTTTTAGCCTTGACTCATGGTGTAGATTGTAAACCAATCCGTACACTTCAGGTCTTTTTATAAAGTGGTAGGGAACTCTTTGCATGTTTTAAGGTAAATTTTTGTGAAAATGCACAGCGAGCTCGAGCCAGCACGAGCACGGTGGTAAGAGCCCATTGTCCTGGTGCTAGTTTGAGTTCGTTTTGGTATTTTGGAGCATTTAAATGTCACCATCGCGATCGCTAGTTCGAGCCACGTACAAGTGCCTCCTACATTACTCAAATACGCCATCACATGAGTCGGTAAGACATTGGATTACGTTATCTCAAGAGCATTCTTGTAATTTGTATAAAGAAAACTTCTGGAAGGTTTTCATACTTTTATGTTGTGAAGAGGTGTTTTTTGGTTACACTTGTTCAGCTAATAGAAAGAGAAAAATATTCCATTAAGTGTAGTTGAGTCTAGTTGCCCTTTCGACCGTATAGAATACTTAACCCTTAGAGGCCCAAGGAGTTTGAAGAAAAACAAAGATGTAGTATAAAGTATGCATTCCTCTACAGTTATGAAGCATTGCTCTAAAGACCTTAATGATGACCTTAATCCCTTATTTAGATGCACATTGTTAAATTATCTAAACTAGTAACTATTATTTTTATAATGAAATGAAGAAACAAAAACTTTCATAATCAATATGAAATTGTATTTCTATCATTAATATTTGGGAATTGATATAATTGGCTCAAATCACATATTATATGATAAAGTAGAGAGAGGTCACCATTCACCAATAACCTCCAACAAACACTATTAGTTTTCCAAAATAGTAAGTTTTTTAATACTAAGAACACCTTCCACTGTTTGTGTTTGAAAGTGTATTGTGAGATTTTTATGAATTCAAACAAGGTTCTGTAAACTAGATGTGGTTCCAAAATCACCAAACTTTTGGAAAGATAAAACAAAATCCAAAAACAACATTTTTCTTAATTGAGTACAGCTCCTTTAATTTGGGGATCTCCATAAAATGATTGATTGCGCCCTTAGGGTTTAATATTTCCAAGGAGCATCTTGACGTTTTAGTCTTTTGTGCTAATGGAGAAGACTATTACAATCATGATGTTTGTAACCTTTCCGTGTATATCAGATTGGTTGACTCTCAAGGGTTGTGATTGGTCAACCTTTAAAGGGTTATGATTCATTGACCTTTAAAGGGTTATCATTCATTGAGCTTTTAAGAATTGTTATTGGTTGACCTTTAAATGTCAAAGTCTTTGTTTTAATAAATTATATTCATTTTTGTATTTGCTAAATAGCCCAAACAACCACTTTGAGAAATTCAGAACTCTGAAACCTTGCCTCACCTACCTACAAAGAGTTTTGAGAAGAAATTTATATGAAAAAAAAGTTTGGTGAGTTGGCTCTCAAACATACTGTACACATCTTCACTAGGTGTGTAGTTTTCTTTTTTACTATAACAAATAAAATAACCATGTGGTGGGTTCTTTGGACTAGTGTAAACCCGCCCTTATACTTCAAGTCTTCTTCTAAACTTCCATGCAACTTTTTGGATGTTAAAAAGAAAATTCTTGTGAAAATGCACAACAGAGTTGAGCTCGTACCCGTACGGTGGTAAGAGACCACGGTTCGGGTGCTAGTTTGACTTTGTTTTGGAGCACTCAGCAGTCACCATCGCCGTCGCGGGTTCGAGCCGCTTACAATGTGTTATTAAAACCTATGGAGGGGTTTAAATTTTTATGTTGTGAAGAGATGTTTTATGGTTACACCTAGATTCTATTAGCTAATAGAAAGAGAAAAATATTGCATTAAGTTGATAAATTTGAGTGAAGTTGCCCTTTCATCCTAATAGAATTCTCGATGTTTTCAAGGAGAATCCTTGACATTTTAGTCTTTTGTGCTAACACATCAAAAGACTATTACAATTGTGTGCATGTGTCATTGGTTCACCTTTCAAGGTTTGTAATTGGTCATTCTTTTAAGGGTTATGATTCATCGACCTATTAAGAATTGTAGTTGGTCGACCTTTAAAGACCCGTATTTCGTCGAAGTCTGTGTTTTGATAAGTGATATTCATTTGTTTTATTTTGTATATACGTGAGCCTATTCATCGTCTACCAAGCACAATAGATGTTGCACTTGCGACCAACTTGGTTGGTTTCACCGCACTTGTTTAAGTAGTTACATAGAGGTGATTGACTCTTTATTTTTAATAGCAAAAACAACCATTTTGGGTAACTGAAAACTTTGCAGCCTTACCACACCTACCTACAAACAATTTTGGAAAAACATTATATGGAATAAAAGTTTGGTGGGTTGGCACTCAAACGTTTTTTAGCGATGTAGGGCTGTAGTTTATTATTTTATAAGCCTCCAAAATTAGAAATTAGACACATTTGTCATTGTTAACCGGGGATTTACCTAGCCAGTAAAAGAGTAAATCTTCTAGTAGTCTATTAAGTCCTGGGATGAAATCCTGTGCTGGGATGAAATCCTGTCCTGGGATGAAATCCTGTGCTGGGATAAAATCCTGTTCTTGGATGAAATCCTGTGGATGGATGAAGGTGGCTAGGGTTGGAGATTAGGGTTTGGCGGCCAGGGTTTGGAGGAGTTTTTGGAGCTCTCTCTCTCTCTCTCTCGTGCTGGAGCTAGGAGCGTGTGTGTGGTGTGTGTGTGGAGTGTTGGATAGTGACAGGAACTACGGCTTAGGTCAGTTCATGGTACCTGGAAGGACCAGGTAGCACTGCCAGGGCAGGAAATGCTTGTACCACTATCATTTTTTTCAATGACATTATGAAAGGATTTGTATGTAAAGGTGTTAAACTTAAGTGTTGAGATTTCTGTGTTAGTATTGGGAGCAGTATTGAGAGCAGTATCAGGAGCAGTATTGAGAGCAGTATCAGGAGCAGTATTGGGTGAGAGTATATAGAATTTTTAGGGTTTCGGAGAGTTGCAACATCATAGGTAAGGTATTTGGAGGGGTATGAAGAATACCACTTTCACAGTCATGTGGGCACTTTTGAAGCCATCATATGGGCCAATGAGCTTAAAGCCTAAATATTTCATAAATATTCTATCTAGGTGTTCACCATCCAAATTTCTAACACGAGCAATATAGGTGAGAGGGCCACGCCTAATTTACTTTGTCAACCCTAAATTTTAAAGTCAAAGAAGTTTATTGTGTTTATTATTATGAGTCAAACCACAAGCTTGAAAGAATGTGGAAGGATAGATGATCGTGCTTTGTGTAAACATGAAAACCTGAAAAGTCCTTGTGAGGTTGCAAACAACTTGATACATTCAGAAGCAAGAAGTTTTGCTTACAATAACTTGTAAATTTTTGTCTACTTTGTTTAGACTTTAGAGTTCAAGCCAAATGAGAGTTCATCCTAGGGAACCCTTATTTCAAACTTGCCCAAAACTTTATTGTATTTTCCAATGCTCTTGTAAAGTGTTGAAATTTTATGTACATCTTCCCATGATTGAAAGATTGCCGGATAATTTAAATACCTCCTTGTTGAACAAACTGAGAAATGATAGGTAACTCCGATCCACAACATATCTTCTAAAAAAATCCTTGTGTTTTTTTTATATATTTCCAATGCTTGGTTGAAATCCGTAGGGTGTAATATCTTGAAAATCCTAGTTTCCATATAATTACCGGAACTCTTATTCTCTACGGTAATTTTTATTTATTTATTTATATATGAACAATATGAAAGCTTCTCGTAATAGGGCTTTACAAGATCTTATACTTATGAGGTATGATTTTGAAAATCATCATGTGAAGAATCTTGAAAATAAACTTGTTGATTAGTTTATCTAGGGAGAAAGTTGGAGATTATTGCCCCCTTGGGCCTGTAGGGGTTCATATAATGATACCTCCATATTCTTGATTTAGATATTGTACAATGTTCTTGTGTTTTTGAACACTCATCCAATTATATTTCAATGACTAAGAAATATTCTCCGAAGACCCTTATATCTGTAGCTAAGAGTTACACCTACCATTAAAATTAAAACCTTCGTATAAAAATGTAAATTTTTATTAGAAAACTTGACAAAACTTGACGAAACTTGAGGAAACTTGACCAAATTTAACAGGTGTCAAAGCACTAGCCCCTAAATGGTTTGACTCATTTGTAGTAAAATGAACACATCCTCAAAAACATTGTCATAGGTGGAGGTAAAAGTGTGTTATCCAAATCTCAACCGTACAATCTTGTCGTGGACATATTGAACATCATGTGGGTCAAATTTTGAGTCATGAGGCTTCATAGATTGCGAGATCATAATGTATTAATACTCAAAAATGATCACATAATTTCATCATTTTCACTTTAAAGTGAAAATGCTACCATTAGACTTATTGCAATGAAAAAGTCACCAATTAGAATGTTGTTCACCTTCATCTCAGTAGCATCCTTGAACAAAAAAAAACCATGAGAAAAATTTCTTTGTGCAAATTATGGCCTTGCAATGGTGAAAACTGCCCTAAATTTTACAAAGGAAAAAATGTCTAAAACTAGGCTGCTGACACTGAAATGCATGCCATTAATTCATACTTCATTGTATGGGTTTGAGATTTTTAGGACATGAACTAGACTTAATTTGGGACCCAACCCAAGTGATTTCGTCCAAAACGGAGTCCGGATGAAGAAGTTATGGCTCTCCAAAGTTTCTGTCATCCAAAATGTCGTTTTTCGACATTCGGCCCGCTTAAGGGCTAGGGTGCATCACTTGCTATGTTACAAATCTATTCCATATTCATCAAAAAACTAAGTATTGAGGCAAGAAATAGCTTCAAATTTTCAGAGATTGAAAAAACTTCAATAATTGATCATACAACAAATTTGTACACTTAAGTCACCACCAATTTAAAATCTTTACTAATTATTTAGCTTTGTAGTAACACTTTTCCAAGTTGTCCAACTTGCTCCTATCTTTTGAGAGCCAATTCAATGTCTCCCAAGTCAAAAGTCTCACCCACCAAAGGCAACATAACTTTCTCCTCCATAAGCTTAGCTATGTTGTCAACAAATGGTCCCCATTTCTTTTCATCCTCAAAGAGATTGAACACCAACCAACCTCTAACCTTCACATTTTGAAAGAGGTCTCGGAGCCCACACGAGACATCATAAGAGCCCGACATAGCACCAAATACACTGCTATGCCAAATAATTAATTAATTTTGTATTCTTGAATTTGGCACAACTACTTTTTTGGCGATTCTGGATATTTTGATAGTACAAATATGTCTCTTTTATTTTTTCTTAATTTATGGATTTTTCAGCATCTAAAAATAGGTCATAATTTCTGAGGAAATGGCCATGAAGGTTCTATAGTAGGATCCTCAAATTTCATTCGTAGATGTGCGATGTAAGAGGATGTGCTCAAAGTAGAGCTTTGAATCATTAAGACACTTATTTTGGACGAGCGGAAGTAGTTGATTTGTTTATATCATAGTCATATATAACAATGCAATAATTTGATGTTGCAATAGTATGAAATTTCTATCAATGGCTAAGTGCACCAATCCATAAGTGATCATAATGATCTGCCATGCATAATTCTTGCCTCAACAATTAAGGTCGCTTTACATGAGGAGTCAAGTAGTCTAGGGACCAATGGAAAGACATTTTCCTGGATATGACTATCCCACTTCTTGAAATCATCAAAGAGAACCTTACATGAGGAGTTAAGGCCAATTTTCAAAAATTATATATCAATAAAAAGGAGACAATTTATGGCATGGCCAAGGGTCCATCCTTTGGAGCTACAAAACCAATTTATGGTCTAGGGCCCCTTTCTTGATTTTGTCACAAAAGTACCATTTCACTAATGTGAACAAATCAAAGTCTAGAGTATAGTCAAATTACAAATTGTCTAATAATTCCTTCCAAAAGATAAATCATAGGATTTTAGAAATGGAGGAACATGCCCCTACTTTATCAATCCTCAAAGGTGAAAAAAAATTCCACGGTTGCTTCAGGAGACAACTGAGATAGGGGATGCTCTGCAAATGCAAGATTCAAGCGCTTCTCTAGCTCTTCGAAGACTTCACACTCGCAATGGGTTTCCCGTTGTATTTCTCGGAGTTCCTACAAGATGTTCAACTTAGATAAGCTTAGATTCTAAGAAGTCTCTTATAAGAGGTGTTCCAAGAAATCACAATGTTGATTACATACACATAAAGTAGTCCACAAATATTTCATGTAAAAAAGTAGGTGACACCAACATGGAAGTCACTTGCAAAGTAAAAAGCAACAACCTTCAATAAAACAGCTCTTGAGAATGATAAAAGTGCTTGTTTATGGAGAAAGAGCTAAAAGGAGTTGTTGCTTAAACTTTACGACATACTAAAGAAAGAGTCCATTTAGAGTAGCCCAATGTAGCTTGAGCTTGTTCATGGCAAAGCCAAAGCTCCCAAAAGTAAATATCGGAGTCGCTAATGCTCCCTATAGCTTACAAAGTATCATTTCTTAAGGTTTCTCCTTAGTGGCAATATTTTTATCTTGTCTTGTTTAGCTAATTAGAAGATTTCAAATATGTGCAATCTAGCCATGATTTTTACAAATGACTCATTTAATGTACAATTGTTGCATGTAAATAGAGGGTCACATCAACAATGGAGACTTACAAATTACAACAAACCTTTTTTAAGATAGAATCACAACCAAACTACTTTTCTATGAAAAGAGAGTCAAGTAAGTTTTGTTCGAGCGCAGTTAAACACTAAATGCAAAACCACTTAAAATAAAAGAAAACCTAGTTTAAGCTAGCCCAGGGCAAACCAAAGTTTCCAAAGGCATCCAAGAATGGAGACCTGGAGCCTACAATGTATACTCCCCTAAAGCTGATCCTTGTTGTCACAGTCATGACCATATCCTATTTAAGTAATTATTGTGATTCCAAATTTGTGCAAACTAGCCATAACTTCCGTGGGAAAACTCAATCACCGGTTCACCACTCAAAACTAGAAGAGCACACCTTTGACTTAAGTGACACCTGACCCAACTCCTTATAGCCTCTTCTCCTAAGTTCCTTAACTTTCTTTTTTTCTCAACTTCTCCTCAAACTCTCCAAAAAAGAATGTCTTGAAAAAAACCAAAAAACGGAGTTGTTTCTTCAAGCATGTCTTCTACTTCAATACAATTCTCATTTGATCATGCATTGATTTTTTAAAAAACAAACAAACATACATGCCATAAAGAAAAAAATTAGGTCTAGCTAGGCCAACCTCTTCATAGTCAGTCGAGGATTTCATCAATGGAGGTTCTTCAATTGGCCAAGCAGGATTGATCTCCCAATTCTCCACATCCTTCAGCCTCTGCCTTTCAGCTTCACCCCGCAGGATAGGAATGTCTGGCCTCTCTAGTATTATCCCTCCATAACTTGGATACGCTCCGGAAGGCAAAGAGGCCGACATAGTCGAATCATCAATTGATTCAATGTCCAACAAATACTCTATCTTCCAACGATTTTCTGGACATCAAATCAATGTAGAATCATTATTGGTTAGATACTCTCAAGCTAGTTAGAGCAAAAACATGAGCGTACAAGTTATGGTGTCGCAAATGTCTTGTCAAGTTCAACACAATTAAAGTTATACAAATGAAATAAAAAAACATTCGTGTTACCAGGAAGCATTTTGCTAGAAGAAGATGAGCAAAGCAATCTCTTAGAAAAGATTCGGAAATCAATCTTCCTGGTAGCGTTAATCTCTCTCGGAGGCTTTAGGGTTTCTATGTTGAGAGAGAACTGACATGACAAAGACCATCACATATATTGGCAACAAATACCTCAAAGGTAGGAACTTTAAAGTAAGACAACAAATAAAAGGAACTTTAAAGTTACATGTAGAAGTTTAAAGAGATGGGGTGAATGTGAAGAGAAATACTAAGTACTCTACGGGTCGGGTTTACATTCGGGCCACAGCCATTGGAGGATGTAGGTCAAGCTGTTCCATATGGCATGCGCATGGATCCTTGCGAAAAAAGTACCTCAAGTGATTTTATTGTCTTACTGTGACGCCCAAGTAGAAAAAAGTACCCATCAAATTGGTTCTTCATTCTGCTTGTTTTGGGGTCATGTCATTACTAAATGCTACTATAAAAGGAAATTGGTACAAGTCGAGAACATTGAAATATAGTTGGCCCCTACTCCTAGAATGAGCTTGAAGAAGCAAGTCGCAACCTCTCAACTAATGGGAGGTGTGGATTTCTTGCACCCCCAATCCATTTTTTAGCCTTGACTACTCGTATAAAGTGTAAACCGGTCTTTTTACTTCACGTCTTTTTATGAAGTTACAGGCAATTCAGTTCTTTGCATGGTATAAAGAAAATTCTTGTAAAAATGCACAAACAACGAAAGCCAGCACCAGCGCGGTGTAACAACCCACCGTTCTTGTGCTAGTTTGAGTTTGTTTTGGTCTTTTGGAGCACTCAATAGTCACCATAGTGGTCGTGGGTTCGAGCCGCTTACAAGTGCCTCACCACATTACCCAAAAATGCCATTACATGAGTTGGTAAGATACTAGGTTATGTTATTTCAAGAGCATACTTGTAAAATGTATTAAGAAAACTTCTGGAAGGACTTTATTTTTTTATGTTGTGAAGAGGTGTACTTTGGTTACACTTGTTCGGCCAATTGAAAGAGAAAAGTAATGCCTTAAGTTGATAAAATTGAGTAAAGTTGCCATTTCAACCTTATAGAACTCTTAATCTTTGAAGGCCCAAGGGGTTTGAAGAAAAAATTACAATTGTGAAAAGACTACTACAGTAGATTCATTATATAGTATGCGTTCCTCAACAGTTATGAAGCATTGCTCTAAAGTTAAATTTCTTAAAATACTAAGTATTATTTTTGTAATGAAAAGAAGGAACTAAAACTTTGAAAATCAATATAAAATTTATTTCTATTACTAATATTTGGAAACTGAAATAATCGGCTTCAATCACATATTATATGATTTAATAGAGAGAATCTACCAATAACCTCCAACAAACACCATCATTTCCCCAAAATAGTAAGTTTTCTAAAATTGAGCAAACCTTACACTGTTGCTGTTTGAAAGAGTATTGTGAACAATCTATGGATTCATTCAAGGTTCTGTAAATTGGATGTGGCTCCTAAATCACCAAACTTTTGGAAAGTAAAAACATAATTTCAAACAGACCTTTGACTTGATCGGGTACAGCTCCTCAAATTTTGAGATCGACCATAAAATAATTAATTGGGCTCTTAGGGTTTGACGTTTTTCTTCTGTGCTAACGGAGCAAAAGACTATTACAATCGTGATGTCTTATGACCTTTCCGCATATCAGATTGGTTGACTTTCAAGGCTTGTGATTGGTCGACCTTTTCAGAGTTATGATTCATTGACCTCTAAAGGGCTCTAATTTGTCAAAGTCTTTGTTTTAGGATGTGATATTCATTTGTCTTATTTTTATATACGTGAGCCTATTCACTCACTACCAATCACAAAAGATATGCACTTTTGACCAACCTCGTTGGTCTCACTACTCTTATTTGAATAGTTATTAAGAGTTGATTAACTCCTCAATTCTAATAGCCAAGACAACCACTTTGGGAAATTGAAAACTTCGAAGCCTTGCGACACCTACTTACAAACAGCTTTGAAAAGAAATTTATATGAAATAAAAGTTTGGTAGGTTAGCTCTCAAACATACTCTACATATGTTCAAAGAGGTGTGTACTTCATTATTTTACAATAATAAATGTATTAAGCATATGGTAGGTTCTTTTCATTTTCTTTGGGGTCATGTCAGGAAATTATATGCACTTCACTCACTTTTTTATTCCTGGTCCAAAAGGACCATGCACACACCCAAGATGTAATCAGTCCCTTTGGATTTCATCAACCATGTCCACTTCACTCATGAACTCATGATACGGTAGTTGGCAAGGTGTTGACTGCTTGTAATAGTGGTCCTATGTATCATTACACTAATGTGAACAAATCAAAAGTATAGAGCATAGTCAAATTACGAATTGGCTTATATTTCCTACCAAAAGATAAACCCTAGGATTTTAGAAATGGAGGAACAAGCCCCTACTTTAACAATCCTCGAAGGTGAAAAACGATTCCACGGTTGCTTCATCAGGAGACATCTGAGAAAGGAGATGCTCTGCTATTGCAAGATCCAAGCGCCTGAAGAGACTTTACACTTGCAATGGGTTTCCCATTGTATTTCTCGGAGTCCCTACAAGATTCCGCAACATATGAGCTTAGATTCTAGCAAGTCTCATGGAAGAGATGTTCCATGAAATCATAATGTTCTTTACATACACACAATAAGTAGTCCACAAGTGTTTCATCTGAAAAAGAAGGTGAAATCGACAACAAAGTCACTTGCAAAGTAAAAAGAAACCGCTCTCAGAAACTATTTCTTGAGAATATTAATGATAAAATTGCTCGTGTACGGACTACGGAGAAAGAGCTAAAACGACTTTTGCTTAAACTTCACAACATACTGAAGGAGTCCTCTTAGAGCGGCCTAACGTAGCTTGAGCTTGTTCATGGCAAAGCTAAAGCTCCCGGGGGTTATTATAGGAGTGTCGCTAATGCTTCTTATAGCTAACAATGTATCCTCTCTCTCAAGGTTTCTCCTTCGTGACAATATTTTTACCTTGTCTTTTTTAACTAATAGGAGGATTTCAAATATGTGCAATCTAGCCATCACTTTAGAAATGACTCATTTAGTGTACAATTGTTGCATGTAAATAGAAGGCCACATCAACAATGGAATTATTCATGAAGTTACAACAAACCTTTCATAAGAAAGAATTCACAATCCAACTACTTTTGTATGTAGAGAGAGTACAGAGAATTTTGTTTGAGCTTAATGAAACACCAAACGCAAAACGACTTAGAATAAGACAAAACCTAATTTAACCTTGCCCATAACAAATCAAAGCTTCTCCAAGGAATCCATGTACGGAGCCCCATAGCCTACAATGTATACTCTACTAATGCTAATTCTTCGTGTCATTGTCACGACAATGTCTTATCCAACTAATTTGTGACCCATATTCGTGCAAACCAGCCATAGCTTTTGGAAAACCTCAATCACGGCTGAAAACTAGAAGAGCAAACGATTTTCTTAACCCTTAAACGCCCAAGCAAGCCCGAGGGGCTTGATTCCAACAGAATCTTCCATGTAGCTCTCACTGTATTCAACTTATCACTTATATTTTGATGTCAAACTTGTCACCTTCTTCTGATGCATTGAAAAAGTGAGATTTGACAATTCAAATCACAATTTGTATGAGTGATTTTGTGCTTTGAAAGGATTATGGTAGGTAGGTTGGGGTAGTACATAACCTTGTAGGAGGTTGCAAGCTCATCATTGATTGGTTCATTCACAATGCCCAAGTTCAAAAAGTGCACTATTCATGATGCCCAAGTTTAAAAGATGTTGTGATCCAATTCTAGGCTACCCATTTCAGACCCCATGGGCGTTTAAGGGTTAAGTGTTACCACACCCAACCCCTTATACTCCTCTTCTACTAAGTTCTCATTTGATCATGCATTAATCTTTTAAACTACTGAAACAAACATACATGCTATAAAGACGAATATAAGGTCTCGCAAGGCCAATCTCTTCATAGATGGTCGAGGATTTCATCAATGGAGGTTCTTCACTCAGCCAAGCAAGGATTGACCTCCCAATTCTCCAGGTCCTTCAGCCTCTCCTCTTTCAACTTCACCTCGGAGAGGATAGGAATGTCTGGCTTCTCTAGTATTATCCCCCTATAACTTGGATATGCTCCGGAAGGCAAGGATATGACATAGTTGAATCATCAATTGATTCGATGTCCAACAATTACTCTATCTTCCAACAATTTTTTGG
This sequence comes from Bryum argenteum, assembly GCA_037043015.1. Lineage (NCBI taxonomy): Eukaryota > Viridiplantae > Streptophyta > Bryopsida > Bryales > Bryaceae > Bryum > Bryum argenteum. The sequence goes on from CM073330.1 coordinate 11,416,740, forward strand.
ACATCAAATCAATGTAGAATCATTATTGGTTAGATACTCTCAAGCTAGTTAGAGCAAAAACATGAGCCTACAAGTTATGGTGTTGCAAATGTCTTGTCAAGTTTAACACAATTAAAGTTATACAAATGAAATAAAAAACATTCGTGTTACGAGGAAGCATTTTGCGAGAAGAAGTTGAGCAAAGCAATCTCTTAGAAAAGATTCGGAAATCAATCTTCCTCGTAGCGTTAATCTCTCTCGGAGGCTTTAAGGTTTCTATGTTGAGAGAGAACTGACATGACAAAGACCATCACATATATTGGCAACAAATACCTCAAAGGTAGGAGCTTTAAGTAAGAATAAATTAAAGAATCTTGAAAGTTATATTCAAAAATATTAAAGAGATGGGCGGAAATGTAGAGACGACCACTAAGTGCTCTTAGGGTTGGTTCACACTCGGGCCATTGCTATTGGAGGATGTAGATCAAGCTACCCCATATTGCATGCGCATGGACCTTGGGGTCATGAATAAAAAAGTTCCTTAAGTGCATTTATTGTCTTAACATGACCCCCAAATAGAAGAAAAGAACCCACCAAATTGGTCTCCATTTTGCTTGTTTGGGGCCATGTCAGTCACTACTAAATGCTCCTATAAAACGAAATTGGTTCAAGTCGAGAACATTGACATATAGTTGGCCCCCACTCCTAGAATGAACTTAAATAAGCTAGTTCCAATCTCTCAACCAATGGGAGGTGTGAATTTCTTGCACCCCAATCCATTTTTTGGCCTTGACTACTAGTGTAAAGTGTAAACTAGCCCTTATACTTCACATCTTTGTAAACTTATAGGCAACTCTTTGCATGGTATAAAGTAAATTCTTGTGGAAATGCACATCAACTCAAGCTAGCACGGACACAGTGGTAAGAGCCCACTGTGCTCGTGCTAGTTTGAGTTTATTTTGGTCTTTTGGAGCACTCAATAGTCACCATCGCGGTCGCGGGTTCGAGCCGCTTACAAGTGCCTCATCACATTACTCAAAAAGCCATTGCATGAGTTGGTAAGATATCGGGTTATGTTATCTTAAGAGCATTCTTGTAATTTGTATCAAGAAAACTTCTCGAAGGTTTTCATACTTTTATGTTGTGAAGAGGTGTTTTTTTGTTATACTTGTTTAGCCAATAGGAAGAGAAAAATATTGCATTGAGTTGATAAAATTGAGTGAAGTTGTCCTTTCAACAATAATTAACCTATAGAGGCCCAAGGGGTTTGAAGAAAAACATAGATGTATTGTAGTATAAAGTATGCGTTCCTCAACAATTATGAAGCATTGCTCTAAAGTAAACATGACGAACTTAATCCCTAAATTAGATGGATAGAGTTAAATTTCCTAAAATACTAAGTATTATTTTTATAAAGAAATGAATGAACTAAAACTTTAAAATCAATAAGAAAACTTATATGTCTATTATTAGTAATTGGAAATTAATATAATTGGCTCAAATCACATATTATATGATGAAATAGAGAGAGGTCACCAATAACCCCCAACGAACACCATTAGTTTTTCATAGTAATAAGTTTTTTAAGATGAGAAAACCTAGCCCCGTTTGTGTTTGAAAGCGTATTGTGAACAGTTATGAATTCGAACAAATTTCCATAAATTGGATGTCCTTTTTCAAATCACCAAAATTTTGGTCAAAAAAACTTTTTTCTTAATCAGGTGCAGCTCCTCAGGGATTGACCATAAATCAATTAATTAATTGACTGGGCTCTTAGGATTGAATAATTCCAAGGAGAAACCTTGACGATTTAGTCTTTTGTGCTAACGCACCAAACGACTATTACAGTCGTGAAGTCTATGACCTTTCCACATATTTAATTGGTTGACTCTCAAGAGTTGTGATTGGTCAACCTTCTAAGGGTTATGGTTCATTTACCTTTATAGGGTTATCATTCATTGACCCTTTAAGGGTTGTGATTGGTTGACCTTTAAAGGGCCATAATTTGTCAAAGTCTTTGTTTTAATAAATGATATTCATTTGTTTTAGTTGTATATACGTGATCCAATTCACTTACTACCAAGCACAAAAGAGATGTGCACTTACGACCAACATGGTTGGTCTCACTGCACTTGTTTGAATAGTTATTAAGAGGTGTTGACTCCATATCTCTTATAGCCAAAAAAACCATTTTAGGAAATTGGAAACCTTGAAACCTTACCACACCTACTCACATACAATTTTGAGAAAAAAATTACATGGCATAAAACTTGGGTGGATTGGCTCTCAAAATTACTTCACAGATGTTAAGTGTCCAATTTATTCTTTTTTAAATTAAAAAATATTTTTAAAATATCTAAAAAAATAAAAAATGTGGTAGGTACTTTTCATGTTCTTTGGGGCCACGTCAGGACATTAGATGCACTTCAGTCAAGGGCCGCGTTCTTTGGCCCCAATGTGATGAGGCCCTTTGGCTTTCATCAACCATGAAAATATGTGCTTTCAGATTACTGAAATTTGATCGTCTTATTGTGCCAATGAAATGGCTAATAAAGCTAACTATTCCTCCACATGATTCACTCTAGTCCTATTATATTTCCAAACTAAATAAGGTAGAATGACCTTAAACCGCGCGGCCCCCCAAAGCGCAGGATAGATCGTCCCTGTAGCCACCCATGGCATGGACCTTATTGCACGCATAGCGGTTGTGAAACCTGAGGGTGCATAGTGACTCGATATGGAATTGTGTAGGGAGGTGATTGGTTCATGGCTCATTAACTCTATTTTGCACGGTTTTAACTACCGCCACAAAGTACTGGTCTGCCGGATAAAATGGAGTCTTCTGATCACTTTAAGGTCATGTACGGTTTTGACTTCAAAAAATTGTAGTAAATTCAATTTTTGCTAATTTATTTTCAAAAAATTTGCATTCACTTTTCCTCCTGTTTTCCCATCCAAGAAAAATTACAAACAATACACAGGAGATCCACAACCATGCTGAATCTCTTATTTGCGCATTTTAAGGTCATTCTACCTTGGTCATGTCTACCATGTCCACTTCACTCATGAACTCATGATAAGGTATTAGGCAGGATGCTGAATGCTTGTAATCAGTGGTCCTGGTATTGACAATTGTCCATCTACGTCGAGATGTTCCAGGGATCAGAAATAGATAACTCATTACAAGCAAAGACAAAACTCACAAGAATCGACTACATTCACAATCATACTGCTACACATCTGTTGTGATCTTTCATTCAACTGCTGACATTCACGAGAAACATGGTCGAGGCCTTTGAACCACCCCCTTCTAGATTATAATACGATAAAGCAATCACACCATTTAGGCTTGAATTTGAAAATATAGAGAAATATGAAGATCGTAAACTACTCTATCCCGCATGACACCGTGCCCCTTCAGCTGATCTCAGTAAGTATGAGGAGGCTGCTGGGTGGGCAGCAGATTGAACCTCTTCTTGCAGATGATCCGGTGCTTTGAGAATTTATCATCAGGTGAGAATCGAGCTGCATAACGACGACACTGTTAGCAACTGCGTGAGTGTGCGAGAGGAGAAAAATATGGCACTTTTCAAATAAGTGTACCTGGGTGGGCCGAATGAGTTGGTTCCTCTGTGGGTGACTCCTTCTGCAGAATCAAAATCATGAATGTGTCAATCAAAACTGGACCGTTTCTGAACAGGAAAAATAGCGTATTGAGGAAGAGGACGGTATTTTTACTAAGAGAAACTTCGGTCAGATGTCGACACCATAGTCAGCACTCTAAACCCTAAAATTCATTTGATTTATTCCACTTGATAAGGCAGGTGAGCATCTATGTTGAAGCTCTTCATTACCAAATTGGAGATGAAAACGAAATCACTAAGCAGCCATTTCTCTTTGATAAGTTTGGATTTGAAGTAATCATAGACTCTTCAGGGTTCGAGGTCTTAAATCCAATGTAATAAATGCGAATGCAAAGTCCTTCGGGCGAAAATACAACAAGGCTCTCCACTTGAGAAAGCAGTGACCTAAAATACTTGAAGTAGATTCAACAGTTTAGGATTTAGTTCCAGTTTCTAGAAGAAAAGACGCTGCTCTCGAGAATCTTTTAGAACTTATGACACTTGGAGACTCCGCAATCGCAAAAACCCAAAGAAGCACCTTAAACCCTAAACCCTAAAAACGTTCAAAAGACTACTGTGCGCTTCTTCAGTCTGAAGCCACAATCGACGCAAGTTTGCAACACCGAGTACAAGAGTATACAAGAGTACGGAATGATCATACATCGGTTGAAGATTGATTTCTAACCTTCAAAGTGTACACCTTGTCACCATTCTCGTTGGTGTATGCCATGAGATACATGATTGAAGCTGCGCTTTCTCAACTGCTCGAGGTTCGAATGTATCTCCCTCTCGTCGGTGATCGAGAATCGGAATGCGACGGTGAGAGGGAGGGCGGCTGTTGCGAGACGCAAAAGAAACAGCTGCTGAGACCCTCGTTCTGATTTGAGGTCAGGTTCGGAATTAGGTCCCCTTCCTGGTTTGGTTGCAGGGTTTAGGTTAGGTTTGGTGGCCAGTTCGGGGTGGAGAGAGTTTAACCCTTTTAGGCCTAAGCGGACATTCGATTGAAGACTTTGAAGCCTTATGACGTTTAACCCATATTTTGGTCGTTTGGGGTTTGGTCAGCCTCTCTGAATTACTATTTTTTGCTCACATGAAGTTGAGACATTTGGCAAGTTGAAAAGTTTTTCCATACCTTTCGGAGAAGTGGTTTCACGCTTCGAAATTCCTCACACTCTAAGAGATATTTACAGTCAAAGTTTCAAAACACTAAATATTTGAAATCTGCCCAAATTGTGGTATATGCTCAAGTATTCTCAATATATGCTCAATATGGAGCGTTTCTTTAGGTTCTATAGGTCGCATGAGAGTAAAAATTGCATGGACATGTTCCTAATTCACCTAAAAACAAGGATGTGAAGAGCTTCATATCAAATTATTTACCAAAAATGATTTGGCCATCATAAAACTAATTACTCTTCTGACAACAAGGGAAAATAAAACTTCCTTCAATTTTGAACATTGTGATGAGTTCATTCATTCATAGTCTTTCATTCATCCAATTGGACATCGTCTCTCTCATGTAGCATAAGTACATTATGTGCTCACATGCAGGTTAGTTTTTCATTAGAGGGTGTGGTTGCAAGAGAGACTGTGTTAGACCCAAGTCTAGAAGTAACACCACGAAAGAATGTACGAACTCATATTAATAGATATTGATGAATTACGAGTTAAAAACTTTCTTAACAATATTACAAATTCATAACAATTTGAGTTTGTACATTTTCTGGTGGTGTTTTTTAGACTTCGATCTGACAGAGTCTCTCTTCTAACACACCCTCTAATGAACAACTAACTTGCATGAGAGCATACCGTACTTATGCTACATGAAGAGAGACGATGGATGAAAGAATGTGAATGGATGAACTCATCACACTCCCACTCATATATTCATGATCTGATAAGAATGATATCCTTTATCTCCCACTCGTTCCTATACTCGACTTGATCAAAAAACAAGCCAAAAGGTAAAAATCTACATCTCGGAAACACTAATGCTCTTATTTTGCCACTTATATCTAAAACTTCTGAAAAAGGTTGAGTGTAGTACAAAGCTTGTAGAATTTGTTGATCACCAATGGCTTGGTCATAATGTCGGCCACCTACAAAGAGCTTGGAACATATGAAATGTCAATCAATCTCTTTTCGAAAAAATCACGAATCAGGTGAAATGTGACGTCGATGTGCTTTGACCTTTTATAAAACTCCGGATTCAAAACCAATCGGATCGCTAATTGATTGTTGGAGTAAAGTGTAGTTGGACCCTGTTGCATACAACTAAAGACTTCAAGTAGCTTGACTACTTAACTTCAAGTAGCTTAACTCCGTATGAGGTCATGCCTCATATATATATATATATATATATATATATATATATATATATATATAAAAGTAGACTTAAATTGAGTTTTTCTTCTACAATTTCAATTGTTGAGTATATGTTTCAAGGACATACATAAACATTTGTTGGTAATCTTCACTTCTATGGAGAAGCATGAGTGTATTTCTTCACGCAATCAAGACTTATACCTTGCAATGAAGGAAGAAAGACCTTATGGCTTTTTTGTTCAAGCCAAAGCTGATGGTGATTGTCTCGACACAAGATTGCATAATCTTGTTATTGAAAGACTAAGATGAAATGCTTGAACTTTTCACATGTGGCTACTTACTTTTGAACTGTACAACATTGTTATGTTATAAAAGGAATCCACATCCCCTATAAGAAATACTTAGAGTTCGTGAAATATGATAATAAGAATTGACATGATTGAACGGCATTGCACATCAATGCATCAGTGATTCATTTGAGGAACATGAGAAGGTGAAGGTCAAATTACCAGTTCGTAAAGTAGTGCAATAGAACTGTACTACCGGTAGAAGACAATTTCGAATATACTTTTCGCTGACTCAAGGCCATGAATTCTTACCGTTGAGCGAAACAAATTCACGAAACAAATGCATGCTTTCTGAATCCAGAAAAACATCGGGGAAGATAAAAAGCATCCATTCCGTTACCGATACCTTTAACTACGTGCCGCAATTCCTTCACCTGGAACCACAGCTCACCAATTAATCCACAGCTTAATCATCAACATAATCCGAAAAGCGACGATAGCTCTAGTTCAACTAATTGCACGTAGAGCGCCATAGCCGAACCATTGCAGCGTAATAATGACACAATGATAACCTCGAAAGCCACTATAGCTGCGGACCTGCGGTATCTTTGTGACAAGAGTCCAGCTCGAAATCAATTCAACTGCCTTAACGAATCGAAACGCGTCAAGGCTTTATACCGACCACTGAGATACTCGCCTTTGGATAAAATATCAATCGCACTTAGATCAGTTGCAAGAAAATATCTTATTAGCAATTAAATCCTCCGCTAAAGGTGAACATGCAATTCACTTCAGGAGATATTGTGAGAAGCCGAACATTTTTTTAAAAATTGAAACAATAAAAACATCTTCACCAATACAGGAGTCCTGCCTGAAGAAACAACGTCACTTGAGAAGCAGAACTTCAGAGCAGGCACAAAGTTAGCGTCCAATAGACATTGAAAGAAATCAAGAAACTAGGCGACGACGTGGTAATTGTGCTTCTACCGTACACGTCAATTGCGAAGCAGCGATTGCCTTAACGAATCTAAGGTTTTCTACCGCCACTGAGATATACACGCCTTATATCAATGTTAGGGAAATCGGATTCTGAGCACACGGTTAATCGAATCAAATATACTAAATATTAGCTGATTAGCAATCAAATCATTCCAGGTTTACGTGAAATTCAGTTCGTGAGAAAATTGTGAGAAGCTTCAGAAGCAGGCGCGAAGAAGAAATCGAGAAGAAATTGAGCCACCGATGGTAAACGTGCTTACAACGTCAGATTTTCTCGCACTCCGTTTATCACGTCAGCTTGCAAGTAAGTATTCAATCAGCAGAACAGTAAGTCGAATTGTTTCCTTCCTTGAGGATTTACATATAATTCAGAGCAGAATTTCACAAAGAATCGCTTAAACATCATTCTGGGAAATATGTCAAGATCATATGTATTGAAAATCTTAGATTTGTTTCTTCTAGCAAGTGATTGTCTTCAAGGAAGAAAGCATGAGAGACGCTCTCTCTATTGGCACCAGTGCTCAATCTTATAATTCTTCAAGCACTCCAATTCTCTAATCCACAAACTTAATGATTGGAGTTGACGAGAGCTATTCACCAGAGGATCGAAGAAGCGCTTGTAGAGATGGAGATGCAAATAAGATCAATTTTCATAGCTGCAAATACGTGTCATTATTACCACTAAGTTAATTCTATGTGGTGTTTATTTGTAAGTGTATTGGATAGGATTCAATGCAACAATCAGCATATTTTAGAATTTTATATGCAAAGCGTATTATGGTACAAAGTTTTGTTGGTATAATTGTGCATTATGTTTTAATACAAATTGTGTTGTGTCGTCAAGATCTATTGAATCAAAATTGAGAACCTACACTATTTTGATGTACTAGCAATCAAACTATACAAAATCTAAAGATTCTACACTTTTAAGAATGACATGCATTACTATAAAAAAACAAAAACTATGATGAGAAGTGTCCAATATGACTTGTTTGATGTGATTGTCTTGTATCAAATTGTGTGGTTTATTTGATTAATTGGTTATCTTAAAGGCAATAGTGGCTAGATATAAACTGACATAGTATTTACCCCGAGAGATTAATAGTCCCAACGTGACCTCTAGCTAGGCATAATTTAATAATTTTTCAAACATACATTCTATTCAAGCTAGCCTCAAAATACATTTAGAGTGTATCTTCTTTATAACAATCGTAGAAATCACATAAATTTGAACAAAGCACAAACAGGTGCTCAACTGTCATGAGTGTTGTTTCTCGAAAAAATTGCAATATTCAAGAACATAACATTATGAATTTTTCATTTAAAAAATAAAAATAAATTGTGAGTATGGAAACCTTCTGGAACTATTACACAATGTCCACTATTACACAAAGACATTAATTTCCACTCTTGTAATAGTCAACTATTGACCAATTTCAACCCAAGAAATAAAAATTCTTTATCTCAAAAGAGAAGAAACTCGAGTGCAATCATGAAATTGTCTCTCTATACCCTCAAATTCACCTCAACTTCACCCAACAACTACCCAAAATAAGCTCATAAGTAATTTTTAAATTTCTTCTTTCAAATATAAATCAATGTATTAATTAATTGAGAGAAATACTGTGATGAACCGAAATAGCAAGCCTTCAAGTGAATTAGTGATCCATGAACCATCCTCATGCTGAAGCACCACTTCCTACAAGGTCGAGGCATCTAAAATTGACCATTTAAGAAAATTCTCACCAAAAGGGGAGGTCTAATACTAGAGGGTGATTTTTCCTTCAAAGAGAAATAAATGTTTTGAGGAATGCAACTTCAATTTTTATATTTGCTCTAATATGTAAACTACGAAAGCCAAAATGTTACAGATACACTTAACCCCTAACCGTTCTTAAAACCCGAAACGAGTTTTTGCAATTTTGGGCAGCTTAGATGAAGGTGTTAAAAGTAATATTTTTTTTCCTAAATTTTTACCGGGTGTTCCTTATACTCCAAAAAGTATGTGGTAAAATTTGCAAAGCCAAATTCCAATTTTAAAACCTTCATCTAGAAATTTTAGGTTTGAAGTCCAAAAAGGGCAACTTAACCCCTAAACGCCCAAGCCTATTTTTAGCAGAAAAGCACATTTCCATAGAAATTGTCATAGATGAAAATCAAGAGAAGCTATTAAGATCTCAACCGTACAAACTTGTAATAGACTTATCAAAGATCATGTGGACCAAAATTTGAGTCATGAGGTCTTATAGATCGGGAGAACATAACATATTAATATCAAAATCAAACTACAAAATTTCATCATTTTCACTTTGAGGTGGAAATGCTACCAATATACCTATTGCAATGAAAAAATCACCAACTAGAAAGATGTTCACCTTCATCTTCATAAGTCCTTTACCCAACAAAAATTCATCAAAAAAATTTCTTGGCTCAAATAAAAGCCATGCAGTGGTAAAAACTACCGAACATTTTACAAAGGAAAAATAGTCCAAAACTAGACCCTTTGCATTCAATTTCATGCCTTATCTTCAAAACATCTTCGATCTTGTTAAGGTTTCTACCACTTAGACTAGACTCTGATTGGAGGCCATCCCAAAAAATTAAGTTGAAATCCAACGGTGGATAAGGGAGATATAGCTCCTCAAATATCATCCATTTTCTCACTTTTTCTGTTGACAAAACATCATTGCAAATCCAATAGCAAAATCATTTGGATCAAAAAACTTCTCACTACAGAGTTGTTAAGAATCACCTTAAGATTATGACCATGAAAGAAAAAAATCATGAAAATCTATTTTTAATTTCACATAATTGGCTTGCAATGGTAATACATGCCCCATGCTTGAAAACCCAAAAACAAGAGTTGTCTTCACTAAAGTGAATTCCATTAATTCATACTTTATTTTATGGGCTTGCAAATTTTACAACACAAACTAGACTTGATTTGGAACCTAATCCAAGTGATTTCATCCAAAACGGACTTTGGATGAAGAAGATATGGCTCTTCAAAGTTTCTGATGCACATTCAAAATGTCGTTTTTCGACATTGTGGGCGTTTAAGGGTTAAATTTAGTCTTTATTTATTTTATTTTTTTCGGAATTGTGTTCATATACAAACCACTACTTGAGTTCCAATGTGACACAAGTCAAAACGTTTACCAATTTTACAAGGGCAGCCTCCAAAACTTCCAAAAACAATCTTCAAAATGCCCAAAAAACTTGGGAGATAAACTTTGAATGTTATGATCTCTCAAATGGTAAACATCCAACGGTCAATTTTAGGAACAATAACTAAAAATAGTCCTAGGTACAAGATCTTACGGTTGGAAAATTTAAAAGACGGAAACAAATTGGTTCACACCTCCGGGAGTGCATAGAGGTAGAAAATTGCAGTTTTGAGGTTTTGAGCTCCAAAAACACGCACGGACGGTTAGGGGTTAACCAATATGTAGGTTCACCTAAAACCGATAATGCTCAAACTAAAAATTTAGATACTTTTCTTAAACCTATCAATGTATTATATCAAATGAGAAAAATACACAACTATTTGGCGGAGAGATTTTTTGTGAGCACATTTGTTTTTTTTTTTTTTTTTTGGAAGACAAATTGAAGGGTATAAATTGCAAAAAAGACGGTACAACAGGTGACCCCCAGTCGGGAGCGGATGGGGCAGACCACATCCGCACCAGACACGACAGACTCTTTTTTTTTTGGTTTGTTTTTTTCCTTTTTATCTCTGTTTTTTGTTTTTTCAAGGATATTACTCTACCTTCCTACTACAACAAGAATCCTAAATTCTAGCAGCTAAGGAGGGGACGACATGTATAAGGCTATAGGTGAGAGTCCCGGAACCGAGGGCTATACGAATTAAGGGGAGCCGTGAGCTCCCACCTAACCTTGTCCTCAAGGGGTAAAAGTGAAGCTAGATAACTGTGTTTACTCCATGTCTCGGTGAAGGCTGAACGTAGTTGCCTTGCCAGTTGTGGTTGTTGCTTCGATTGTCGCAAGACCTTCTGCCATGCGACCCGGCCATAGTCCACCACCCCAAACCAAATCTTTTGGTAGAGTTTCTTGACTGTCCACATGATGCCATTGAAGACGGCGTCATTGCGGCTTATCCACAAAGTCCATTTTGTGAGCACATTTGGAACACTATACCGATTGGTCATAGGTGCCTCAACCTTACATGGGTCTATTTTCAACCTTACATGGGACTATTTTCAACCTTACATGGGACTATTTTCAACCTTACATGGGACTATTTTCAACCTTACATGAGACTATTTTCAACCTTACATGGGACTATTTTCAACCTTACATGGGACTACTTTCAACCTTACATGAGACTATTTTCAACCTTACATAGGACTATTTTCAACCTTACATAAGACTATTTTCAACCTTACATGGGACTATTTTCAACCTTACATGGGACTATTTTCAACCTTACATGGGACTATTTTCATGTTGAAAAACTTCAAAAGTGACCAATAGTGAAGTTGTCCTCACTTATCAATAAAAGAATTAACCCCAACTTTACCCAAAGAGAACCAATGGCACAGTGTCCTCCTCTGAATAGTCCATTGGACCCTCTCCATTTTGAATTTGAATTCAACCCTCAGCTTTTCCTACATTCTTTCCCTCCTTCCAGTGCCAGATTCCACTCTTTGTTTCTTATGATGGATAATTTTGACTTGACCTCAATTAATATGAACCTGTTCCCATTCGATTGTAAAGCTTACTTAATTCGGTTCTCACTTTTTTTCAAACCAATCCCAGGATCAGTGCTCCTTATCGTGTTACTATTTAGAAAGAAAGTCCGGATTTAGTGCAACTTTTGCTGATTAGTGCCACTAATTACGGTGCTCATTGTAATTTGGAATAATCTGATCCTTCTATAATATGATTCTTTGTGGTTTGTATCATTATTAAGAGTCCAAAATTGCAAGTGTTTGTATATCTCTGAAAGCCCATAATGAGTGTTCACTTTTTTTCTGTTATTCGTAGCAAAAGCTGACATATGTTACAGCAGCCATTCCTCTTTTGTAAAAGTTGTGTTAGTTCATGAGCATTAATGTACTTAAAAACATTACAAATTAATCAAGTCTGGCCGCTATTCCAGACCATAGATCTTAAGATGAATTTGCACAGAAAGAGAAAAGAAAACAATCTCTTTTGTCGAAGTACACAAATTTTACTCCATTTTGTATTGAACTAGGTTTGAAAGACTACAAGAAGTTGATAGAAATTGATTTTAATTGAGTACAATAAGATATCAAGTACCTAAAAGTGATCAATGCACATTGTCCACAGTAATTTAATGTCTTCACCAAGCAAATGCCTTTGTTCGTAATGCTTTGTGTCGCAATATTTCTCTCTTCATCAGTACTAACTTCTTGAATTTCTAAGACTTATAAATCTTAAATTTAATTCTCAACAGTTTGATTTACAAGTCATATTGCAAATTTTAGTAGTTAACCCCTACAGATCCAAGAAAGTCAAAATGGCTTTCCGGGTTTCTCGCAGGGAGTGAAATCAGCCAACTTTGATCATTATAATCTCACAAATAAAAAAGAATCAACGGTTCAAATTACACAGGCAAGTAAAAAGACAAGTTCACTTTAAGATCCTACGGTTGGATTTTCTACTTGATACTTAGATTAAGCTTTTTTTGGCCTGAAGTAAACAAATGTCACTTTTTAGTAATTTAAGCAATTTTAATCAAAGATCTTTAGGAATTAAGTTTTTTAACGATTACTAGATTGTAATGTTCAAAGTGGGATGAAAATTTCAGGAATTCAAAATTCAGGATTTCACAAAAATTTAGGGGCTAATAAAAGATCCAAAAATACAACAAGCTAGCTACTACTACTCAATTCAAAATTTTCGATTCAGTCTCTAAAAACAAACTAACCCAATGCATGCAAGTGCATGTCCACCTTTTCACCGGACCGACCTGAACATCTAAAGCAAGCAAGCACACTCCAGAAACCATTTAACAAATTGCATGGCAGCGACCGACCTGTGATGGAATAGCTGATTCCAATTTGCCATCGTGGTTTTGCCTCTGGTAGCTCAGGCACTTTTTGCCGTCATTTTTTCGCAGTTTCACAATTTTCGCTTTGCCGTCATTTGACTTGCATGCTTCCTTCCATTCACAAAGTTGAGCTTGTAGGCATCGATCGACACAGCTAAAGTTGGCCGTTAGTTGACATCAAAGTACATGCTTCAAATTTTGTTGCTTTTGGATCGAGCTGACATTAAAGTACATAGTTCCAGAACTGTTGTTTCTACCCTGCTAATTCAGGGATGCTTTACATGGGGTCAAGGGCAATAAATTTCCAAGCCAGTTTACTCACGTTTTGAGTTCAATTGGCTTCATGGGCCACTTGGAGAGCACGTTAAACATTTAACAAAGTGGGGGCTGATTCCACCACATTCCTAGCTTTTGTTTGTCCATGAAAAGCTTGGGGGCTGATTTTTATGAGGAAAAACAAGACCATGGGGGGTCAATTCGTATTATTAGCTACATTCCATGCTTTTGATTTGTTCGTATTTTAGTGAAATAATGATTTTGTAATGAAACCAAGAAACGGACATGAATTGGCATTCCATTCTTGAATCTCCCAACTTTTGGAGCACGAGGTGTATCATAACTTGTTCCCCACACATTATAAAATAATTTCAGAAAATTGGCCTTAACTCCCCATTGTAAAGCCCCTCCGACCAATTTCAAGATTTGGACCAATTACAAGAGAGGATTTGGCCATGAATTGGCCCATGTATGGCTTGGCCACCCGTGTGAAGTTGCCCTACGTACGAAGAGCCATGACCAAGAAAATTAAAATCATTTTCATGGTCAAAGAGATGTGACCATGTTATATCAAAAGTGATTTTTTGAGTGGCTTGGTCATTCTTGTAGTGTAAAGCGGATTTGGACGGAGACAAGTTTGAGCTCAATTCTCTAATATAGATTATCATCATTCTCTCTTTCACCCTCTTCTTTTTTCTTCCTTACTCAGTAAATAATTGAACACTAGCCAATCAACAATTTCTGAGCCTCATGATCTCCTTGACTGTAATTGAATCTAGGCATTTGCTTCGACTCCACTATAATCAAGGAGACCATGAAAACATTATCCATTATGGAAAATTTAGCATACTTTGGAGACCTCAAAGTTAGTGGTCATTCTCCTTTTTTCAAGGCAGTGAAAGCCAAATGAGACCAAGAGCACTTAGTTTACTCTCCAATCATACATTTTAGAAGGTCGTGGTCAGTATCCATGGTTCATAGTCTAAAGCAACACTTAGGTTCATGATTGTATTTTTCTCAATTGGTGAATACATTGATTGGCTAAAAAAAAAGAAAACAAAATTGTTCCTTCTAATGATGTTTAAATTGAAGCTAGAAGAACTATGAAACCTCTTTTTAAGTTTTGGGTGAATAGAGTGTTCATTTTATGTCTTGTTTGTGTGACATTGATGGAAAGACTACTAACTTACTTAGGATAAACACTATGTTAGATCCAACTGATTGTACTTGCTTCTCAGATTTGGCACGAGCTTGGGGGAATGGGTCTATTTTTCTAATTCCCAATATTGATCACTTTCTAAAACATTATGTTAGTTTTGATAAGGCCAACTGCTAAACGATTGATTTTAGGATATTTGAAGAAGAAAAAGAACTTCAAATCTATTTCAAAGTTTTGAAAGTACTCATACGACAAGGTTCACAATCCCCACCAAAGCCAAGTAGACTATAATAGAAATGAAGCTACATCTACTTGAGTTCTAAGTTTTGATATCGATGAATCTTTGATTATGTAACTTCCAATAAGGTGACTTCAAGTCACGCAACTTGTATTTTTATTTCATTGGAATAATTGAGTTTCAAAGTCAATGCCTGAGATAACATTGTTCTTGTTGTATAAATATTCAAAGAATCCCTCTAAAGATTAGAGCATTGTATTACACTTATTAGTAAGGGTATATAAGTGCTTGATATAAAAGGAAAAAAGTAAATTGAAGACAAACTTCTTAACGTAAAGCCACTACTTGCACGTGTGGTACAACAAAATTTCATTAATCCACACTCAAACAACATAGAGCCAAAGATGTGTCACGATTGAGATTGAAACAAGACAACATACCAAACTTTAATTATCAATGTACCTCGGTAACAAAAAAGTACTCCTAATTCAATCATAAATAAAGCTGAAATCGAATACAATGTGGTTCACATCTTGCAACTACAATCACTAAAATACACTTATTTTCAAATTATTGCTAGTGATGAACTTCACCTTTATAAAGTAAGGATGAAAGTGTTACAAGAACTTATGTACAAATGATTAGCAAATGCTAATTCTAATGGGACCTTTGAGTAGTAAACTATACAAGCAACCATCTAATGTCATTATCATTCAGGGAACCACAGCTCATTAGAACGATACAGTAACTACGTTATCAACTAAAACGAAAGTGAAGACAGCTCTAGTTTCCTTACGCACCATAGCCATTGATAGCTCCAGTTCCTTTGCGGCCATAGCTGTTGTCATTGTACTGTAGCAGTGCTAGTCTCATTCAAGGAAAGCCATAGCCGCGGAATCTCTGTACAGAAATGTGGATTCCAGTTCACTTCGGGCACACGCCGCATTCGCTTGATCGGATCGCGAACAGACTCCATTGCAACAGATTTTTATGCAGGGAGGAATCTCAATAGGTGAAGTCTTCTGTACTATCTAAGTAGCTTCGAAATCAAAACGGCCTCGCAATGCATAATGAGCATCACTCTCGATAAGTCATCTGGAGAAGTCAATTGATCAAATTGAGAGCCGTTAGAGAGTTCTTCCACTTCGGAGACACGCCGCCATCAGTATCATGGAAGGACAGATTCTGATGCAGGGAAGTATCTGAACAGGTCGACTAGTAAGCAGTTCTAATGTGTGCGTTATGAGAAGCTTTGAAACTTAAAATGCCTTGGAACCGCAAGAACAATACACAATGGCTTAACGTACAAATGGCGTTACTCTTGATATGACATCTGAAGGAGAAGTCACTTGACCAAATTAAAGTGATACAATGTACATTTGCACACACCGGTGTAAGACCAGAGTGTAAGCTATGATCAGATGCTGCTACTCAGAAGATTATGATACATGCGGAATGACTATCTAATTTCTATAGTTCGAAGCGAATCCGTATGTCATCGAAGCTTGTCTAGTCGAGAAAGATCAAGTTTACCGTAGCGGCGGGATGGTCCAGGACTCGTCAAGTGAGAGTCGATGGAGCAGCGGCCTAATCTTGGAGTATTGCGTCCCGAGTTGTTGTGTTTACTCGCGGAGCTTTGTCTGAAAGTCTCGTCCCGAGGTTGATGCCAAGCGGACTCGTGCGGGCCGTCAAGGCGATGATCAATATCGTCGTAGCCAATTTCATCGTCTTCGTCCAAGTTCGAGAGTGAAATAAGAATATTTGCCATGAGCTGAGCGCCGGACTGATGACCAGGGAGTAAAAATGAAGCGCGCGGTGTAGCTGCAGACGACCTGCTCGTCATGCTACTGAAAGACTGCGTGGAGGCGGAGCTTCGCGAAGAAGTCGACGAGGTTGCTGAAGAGGAGCTTCGGGCACGATGATGACGGTTGTGGACAATGTTGTCGTTCTGTTCGTCCGAGTCGTAATGGTACCCCTCCAAGTCGACGTCCTCAACCGAAACACTACTGCGGTTCTGATCTTGAAAACGAAATGTCGTCAGCGCAGGTTGACACGCCTCCTCGGTAATGATCGACTTCTTCCGACGCTTCAAGAACTTCAGTATCTTGCCTCCACATTGACCTGATGAGGGTTTTAGCGACGGCGAAGACGGTTCTTGAATGCTTGAATCGATCGGTAACTCCGCAATGTTGATTGGTGTGTGCATACATCTGCCGGAGAGCGGAAAGAGAAGTCCTCCGCTTATATCTACTTTCGTCCTGACCGGTGGCATGTTCGGCATCTCCCCGATTCTGTCCATAGGAACCGGCCTATCTAACCTGTTTTTCCAAGCTACACAACGCTTCCGCTTAACTCAAACTGATGATAATGCGTCGTTGTCCTTGACAGAAAGGATTACGAATTCCACCTGCGGCATCCGAGGTCCCTGTCACTCATCAAGAAGTGTCGAATGTAGCACTCTAAGCTGCAGCATCCTTGCTCGCCAACATTAAGCACCCGAGTTTCTTCAACGCTACTTCAGTGTTCGTCAGAGAATGAACAGGCGCAACGGGAGGAAAAATATGACTTCTGTAGGTGCGACCGCGGGCTCTATTCCCAAAGCCGCCCGTGCCTCGAGGCGAGAATAAGAGAAGAATCGTGAGAGGATCAATTAGCGAGCGACAAGGTGAAGAACATGATTCAATAAGAACGCCAGGTCGTCTTCATGAACACGACGACATGACAAGAGCACGATTGCAGAAGCGGGGCTACTTGTTGGTGGCCCCTATCCGATATCGTCGCCTCACTTAGCTCGTCTTTTGCCACGAGGACGCTAACAATTGACATTCTGAGAGAGCTCTTCAGAAATCCAGCTACACCACCGCGGTAAAATCACTCAACACTTCCTATCAAATCAAATTTGTCACCATTCTTGAACACAAATGACATCAAGGTTCCTAAGATGTTGCCTATAATATGCTTGGGCAATCTTCCACTTATTGTCATCATTCAACCCTTGAAGGTTGTGACTAATGATAGAGACTTTCATATAATGATGTTGGCAATAGAGGTTTCCTCTAAGACTTCTCTAGGGAGTGCAACTACCTCCTTGTTGGGGTAGGGTTGCGGTTCCTTGAATTGTACTGTGTCTTCACTACTTTGAAGAGTCAAGTTGAGGGAGGGGTCTGTCAATGCAAGGCCTTCATAACCACATTTCTGTAGCCAAGCGTTGAATCATGTTCTTCACCTTGAACAAGACTACAACCTATTCTTATGGATGTGATCAGCCCGGAGCAGTCTGCTTTCCTTCCCTTGAGGTTTATTTTGGACAACCTTCTTCTCACCTATGAAACTATGCAATGGGCAGAGCAATCCGATCAACCCTTATTATTCCTAAAGCTTGACTTTACCAAGGCATATGATATGGTTGACTAGAGCTTCATGTTCAAAATTCTAGAAGCCTTTGGCTTCCCTACCGAATTCACTAATATGGTCCAAATCTTGTTTCAAGAAGCCGTCTCATCAGTCAATGTGAATGGGGTAGCCTCACCCCCTTTCAAAATTGAAAGAGGAGTGAGACAAGGGTGCCCCCTGGCACCCTATCTCTTTATCATTGTGGGAGAGGCCCTGAATACCATGATCAAAGTAGAGTCCGTTAGAAACAATATCAAAGGTATTCGCTTACCAAGTAATGAGCTTCAACAAACCCTAGCCCAATACGCAGACGACACTTCATTTACGCTTCTTGGAGAAGAACTTCCGGTTAGAAACATGATCTCCCTCCTAGATGTTTTTTGCCGTGCTACGGGGCTCCTTATCAATTGGACTAAATCCTCCGGATACTGGAAGTATAGCACCAACAATGAGAGACCTCCGTGGACTAATGACTTAGGGATCACTTGGGCTAACAATGCGGATGTGAGCAAACTTCTAGGCGCACCGTTTGGCATGACCCTTAAGTCTAAAGGAATTGACGATTATCTAGTTAATCGAGTCTCCAAGAACCTCAAGCAGTGGAGTTCGATTAAGCTTAATCCCGCGGGCAGGAGTATTATTGCCAACCATGTCTTATTATCAGTCCCTCTCTTTTTTCTATCGGTATGGGGTGGAACCAAACATGGAATTAACAGAGTGCAGAGTTCCATTATGAATTTTCTTAACGGGGGGACTACCGAGAGACTCAGAGCAAGAGTTAGCAAATACAATTGCTGCCAGAGCAAAGCAAATGGGGGCCTCAACATGATTGATTTAGAAGAAGCCACCAGTGCGCTATTAGTTAAATGGGTCCTTAAAGCCATGGAGCCAGGTACATCTAATCTGCACCTCTTATTGAGGTTTAGACTAGAGAATTTCCAACCCTACTCTGCAGGAAGATGGCCCTGCAGCTTGGAATACTTCACCATACCAAAACATCAATCGCGCAAAGGTTCCTTGGTGTGGAACAAGGTTGCTTCATCTTGGAAGAAATTGCTACCTTCTATCAAAACCATCAGTCCAACCAACCTTGAAGAACTTAGTACCTGCCACTTATGGTGGTGGCCAGAGGTGAATGGCATCGGCCCAGGATTCTCCAAACTCAGAGCCTCTCAGCTTGCTAGGAGAGGGATGTGTAAGTTCAAGGATATTTGGACCAATGGGCAATTTATCTCGTTCGAAGAAGGCAAAGTCAGATTTGGGCTCTTAGAAAACGAAGAAGGAGCTTGGAATAGCTTCATGGACAAGCTCAGAAATCACTGGCAACCCATTCTCAGGGATAGGTCCAATCAAGTTAGAAACAAGGAGTGGCTTGCGGTTTTTTCTTCTCAAACTAACCTGATTCCCTCGCTAGTATTTCAAGCTACCAAAGACTTCCTTCCTCGGTTGGAAGCAGGTCATCATGTAATTCCGCAACGTGTTATTTCTTACTCTCTTAGAACTCCGTCGCATACTCTTAACAAACTTCCAGAAGCTGACCGTAACATAAATGGTCATATGACAAGAGTGAGGGTGGTCAATGTAAAGAGAGGACCGAAGAAGAAAACCTTTCACCTATTCTATGGGAAGGTTGATGAGCTCACTTGGGACCGAGGGCGCTTCAAATGGGAGGACAAAACTCCACTTATGGAGTTTACAACCAAGAAAGGGAGGGAATTTCTGAACAAACTTAGGCCCCCAGAGAACATCGTAGCGAAGAAGTGGAGCGGCATCCTTCCGAGGAACTATAAACTTCAATGGCTCAACACTTGGAACAAGCAAAGGATCGGGAAGGAAGCGGACCGATATGGACCATTTGGCACAAAGCGATTCTTTGTTAATGTGTGAGAGGGAAAGGTGCAATCGAAAATCGAACAAAGATTGTGTAGTCTCAGAACACCAACTCGAGAGAGACAATCTTACACAGATTTTGGGAATGTCCATCTGCAGTCATAGAATGGAAATGGTGTGCTAACATGCTCAGTAAACTCTCGAAGGTTAACAATAGGAAGAGAGTGACTCAAGTGCCTAACCTCAACTGGAAACAATGCATCTTCGCACACAGAATGTCCAAAAGATTTACACATGTGAGCAGACTTTGGCTTTTACTAAGAGGAACAGTTCTATGGATTCTATGGCAAGAGAGAAATGACACCACCTTTAATGGCGTCAAATGGACTAAGGAAAAGCTAGAACTATTTCTTAGGATGGGGCTCATAGATTATGGTAAGCTTGTGTGGAAGAAAACAAAGAAGGCCATGGAGAAGAGCAAGAAAGCAGCAGATCTAATCAAGACTCAGTTTATTGGGAACTGGTGCTCTAACAACATTCTAGCCACCTGGAATGGAGACCACCCAAAGTGGAAGCTCACAGACACGTAAGCATAAACCCAGGGGAGGATCTTAGTATTTTTTGTCTAGAAGACTAGTTCAAGACTAGGTTTCTCTTCTGGAGAAGGGAGGGTTGCCCTCTTAGTAGTCGATTTGCGGTCCCTTAAGGTAGGGTTCCCTTTACCTCTAGTTTAGCTTACTTGCCGATCCAAAACCGCTAACGCAGTTTTTGGGGTCAGCTCGCCGGACATGGCGGAGGAAGCTTTGTATGTATGTTATCCGTGCAGTAAAGGTCTCCCTTTATTTGTGTCAAAAAAAAAAAAAAAAAAAAAAAAAAAAAAAAAAAAGTCACCATTCAATATAATCTTTATTAGTGCGCACAGAGCTTAAAATTGGGTCAACTCGAAAGAGATCTAATCAGTTGAAAAAATGGAATACTGTAGCAGTTACATGAGGTGTACTTGCAATGCAGCACGATTACCAGGCTGCGGAAGACGGTAACAAACTTTGTCGATTGGAATGTAAAAATGACACTTACTGAAAGTGCTTTGTCAATTTATTAATAAATAGTTCCGAAAATAGGCTGGCGCTGTGATCCATGAGCTGCGAAGAAGTAGGTGCAGAACAGTATCATACCTGTTCCGGCATCTGGAATGCGTTGATTTCAGCAAAAAGCAACGGACATGCTTCTACGTATTTCTATGAATAGAATTAACAAAGCGAATTGGACCGGTTGTACGTGCCATGCGATACGACAAGCGAGCTGCTGGGTGCTCCTGCAACAACACGAGAGGGGTAGAACACTACATTAAAACTATGGTAATTGTGCTTACTTCAACTGTTCCATTCAGTAAATTGCCATATCCTAATTGTTGAGGCATCCCAAACAGAAACTCACGAGTTTCCTTGCGTATCTATTCTCATGGTTATGATTTTCGTTCTAGTACGGTAAAAAAAGTTTCCTTTCACATAATCTTAGAGAGGTTTACACAATGGTGGAGAAGTCCACTGGTCACGAAATTAATGAGAAATCTCAAATCTGATTGGTTGAGATTGAGGCTCTTGAAATGTGATTGGTTGAAAATTAAAATTTTCACCAACCACTAGCCTTCTCCACAGTAGTATAAACCAACCCTTATTTTTTAGAAATTGCACATTGAGAGTGAATCTTGCGGCAGTTTTGTGTTAGGAAGTGAGACGCTTTCATCCTTGGTTACTTCTCATTGGGCGAAGAAAATTTAAACTCAAACAAGCATTTTTTAATTATTTTTTTCTTACGATGTATATAGAAAGGGATTTTGTCTTGTCATCCACTCTCACCACCCTTTGAATATAAAACTCATCATTTTTATGTGATATTTAGAGGTTTAGTAAAGAAAATATGTATGTATTTAGTACAATTAGTACTAATGTCTACTTGGACACAAGTGAATTTTAGTAGAATAATGGTACCCATGGGTGATAATATCTTGTTCTAAAGACTCTACATCATATCTTTGGACAAGCAATACAACTTGGGGTTCAAATTTTCCTAAAACAATTTCAACCAAATAGTGTTTTTCAACCTAAGTGGCACCCTAGAGTTTGTTTATTTGATGTTTTTGCCTCAATCCAATTGATAACCTCTTGAATGAAGAAACATTATTCTCTTAAACGAATATAAGGGACACTTTACATGGAGAGTCAAGCCAAGCATGGGACCGTAGGAGGGCAAAAATTCTCTCAATATCATTGGCTCATTACTTGTAATTCCAAAAATGAACCAAGAAAATTGAGAGGATTTTTGCTTTCTATCGGGCCTATGTAAGGCTTGACTCCCCATGTAAAACATCCCTAAGTATACTTTGGTGATGTTTGACTCCATGGTCAACTTTTTTCAAGGTAATTTAAAAGAATGTCGAGATGAGAGAACTTTACCTGCCAATCACATATTTTAGAAGATCATAGAGTTAATCTTTATGATCAAAAAGTGAAAAACGCTTCCCCTTCTTCCAATTGAAATGATCTAAAGTGTAAAACCAAATGACATTATCAGTTAATGAGAAAATATACACGGCATGAAGAGTCTTAAAGATTTTGAAGAGTTTCCCTAAGTGGTATTTGATTGTTATAATAAGTTCATTAGATCCCAATAATGTAATGGGAGATCAAGAGAACATGGAAGGGGAACTAGGGATTGGGAACAAAGGATAGGAAATGAGAACTGAGGATGATAACCACGAATGAATAATGAGAACCATGAACAAATGATGGGAACTAAGAACGAATGATGAGAACCAAGAAGGGGAGTTGAAGGACGAGTAATCGGGAACGGAAGTTTGGAGATAGGGAACCATTAACAAGGAAACGGAGAATAGGAAACTAGAAGAGAGGACGGGGAACGGGGAACAAGGGAATGAGGAAACATTATACATGCTATACATCTTAAAAAAGCAGGAAGAATCAAGAAGAAGGGAACGGAGGACATGCTATAAACTTAAAAAAGCAGGGGTGCCATCAACAAGGGAACCGGAGATAGAGGTTAGTTTTTGAAGAGCACCAAATAAAACGCTCACCCATCGGAAGGAGGGGACCTTACTCACAAAATAATCATTTAAAAAAAAAAATGTTTTTACTTTTTTATTTTTTGCGTGTTTGAAGGACTCGAGTCAATACCGGTAAACAATAATACAACTTGAATGCAACTCTATAGTATTCACAACATTATTTATGGAAAATTAACCTCAAGGTCTTAGATGAGCTAGGTTAGTTTTTGAAATATAAAATCACCATAAAACAACAAAATATTATAGCAACACGATAGATATAAGTTCATATTATTCAAAGGTCAATAGTTCAACTCCTTCTTATAAATCCCCTCATTGCATGCTCTAACACTCTCCATACCTATACATGCTCAAGCTTCATATGAAAAGAAAACATTTGCCTTTGCACCATAAAGTCATCGAATACAATGAGCTCTGAAAATAATGAAATATACTCAAAGAAAACAACTAAAATTCATCTATATTCTAATGAAATCAACTTGATAAAAAAGTCTTCATGCCCTTTGAGAAATTAATATCTATTTTTCATGTAAAAGAAGTAGTAAAAAAAAGAGGAATTCACTTACACCAACATGTTATAATTGTATTATATCATTGATCTTGTATGTTTTACAAGAGTGTTCATACAAATCAATCCTTGCACTTGAGATCTAATAGATGTATAAAACCTGTTCTCTTCTTAAATTTATGAAACCTAGAGAGTTTGTAAAGAGAACATTACTTGGTTACATCCATATCTTTTTAAGTCAACATACAAATACATTGGACTTAACGCTAAAGCAAAACTCCTGCCTAAAGTAGATTTCCAAAATACGTTCCATCAAAAAGAATAAATTTTCAAAAGAACTTCATGTTTAATCTTGAGTCAAAGTATCTCATTGTCAAGTACTTGAGGAGCCTCTCTTGCATTCAAATCTTGGTTCTTACTTATGTCCGGTAGTCATAGTGGACAGTCACAAATGAAATCAATGCTCTATTTACTCTGCACTCCAATTCTTGAGCACAATTAAGCTAAGGGTGTCCAAAAAAGTTGTCTCAAGTACAATTTCAGCTCATGTAAGTGTGTCAAACATGTCCATCTTCTAAATAAAGTTAAGAATAATAACACCAAATGTGATTTCAATTTACAACACTTATAGCCTACCATAAAAAATAAAAATCATTCGCATTGAAGAATATTAAGAGTTTTTATTAGGTATTTTAGTTGAAAAAGTAAGTTGTGTCCTAATTACACAAAATCCTAAGAAACAATCATACGATACATCAAATGATCACATTTTGATACCATTTTTGGATATGACTTACATGTACTTGTGCATTATATAAAATAGTTAGTTTGACAAATAAACAATTGATAATTTTTGCACCATGATGCTTGCAAATCCCACCAATATGCAATTTACTTGTGGAGGGTTCAATGATCCAAAAATAAAAAATTTGAATAATTTTTTTTCTTAGGAATGTGCATCTTGATCCCAATTACATATTCGATATTTTTTAATGGTTTTGTACTCTTTGTAATTGATAAAAATGGAAAAAATTGATGAGCTTTGGATGTTTTAACAAAAAATCACCTAATTAGTCTTGACAAAAAGTGATACCCATACCTTGGCGGTGCCCTCTTACATAACACACTTTCCGGTTTCAAGCCCGTTCATTTGACGGGAGCTCCCCTCCCATAATGTCCTCTTCAGAGAGAGGATTGCGGCATAGTGCACCTTACAGAAAGAAACCCGGACAGCCGAAACCGGAAAGTGTGTTACGCCGCAGGAGCCACAATGGTCGGGTATTCCGCCGGGTATTCCATCGGTCGGGTATTCCGCCGGGTATTCCATCGGTCGGGTATTCCGCCGGGTATTTCATCGGTCGGGTATTCCACCGGGTATTCCATCGGTCGGGTATTCCGCCGGGTATTCCATCGGTCGGGTATCTCCCGGCGGAATACCCTCCCGTCGGGGGCTCCTGCTATACACCTACACTCGGAATCTGTCTGGTGAGTATGTTGTGATTTTTCTTTCGTCCATGCATGCAGCTTCATAATCGGCGATGAAGATCAATGGAGGTCGAATGCCGATTCACGATCAATATCATGTTGAAGTCCACTGCTGAAATTTGAGTAATTTTCCCGCTTGAGAGAATTTCGTACTGCTTGTGAATCTGACTCTGTATGCCAAATTGTTGCAAAAACAATCGAAGAAATTTCTTAGGAAATATGCAACTTCTCAAGCTTTGTGAAGACGAGAATTCTTGATTGATTTGAAAACCTAGGTGGATATGGACAGTATGCAGAGAAATGGAGATGAAGCTTACCAGATTGCATGTCTTGTCGAACATCAAGTGTAAGCCTATTGAGCCGCAGCAATTTCCTGAAGTTCTGGAGTCGCTTGGATTAAGGATATCTATTGAGCAAATGGATACGCTGTGGCGAAGATTTTTTGACATTCACGGGCTTCAGCCACGCTCGTCCGAATGCCGCCGTGATGAAGGTAAGGGCGATCTAAAGTTTTTCTTAAATCCTCCATCATCAATACTGCTCAAGTCCAAGTGGGAAAATCTAACATGCTTCTTCGCCTCTCGTCTGTTGAAGCTACCACTGGAGCTTTCAGGCCTCGCGCTTTTGAAAGCGCTCTTTCGAGGTTGCCAATCCACATGAGGCTCTAGAGCTTTTGGTTCCATCTCAGTGTACTCCGATCGTTTTTCTTTTTCTTTTTCTTTTCCAGATTTGCACGTAAGCAGCTTGGATAGAATTTTCAGCTTCTTGATGCCGCACATGTTGCTTCAAAGATGAATCAGTCTTCATCTGCGGAGTGTTAAATGGCTACATTTTAGAGTTGCAGATGAATAGTTCTCACTCGTTCAAGAATAGTGTGATGTGGTCATACCTGCATTGGCTGGAGATAGCAATCGCCATCTACTGAGATTTGCTTGCTGCACATTTGATGGATGTCGTGAGGTTATTTTGGCCGAACATCCCTCGCAAAATGCGCACCTTATTCTGCTCATCACAATGAGCTTCGTAACCAGAAGAGTATTCCTGAATGCAAGTGAGATATATTTGCAATCACGTATTCGCCTTCCATGCAAGAACAACTTTTGCTTCTGCTATCAATCATGGCCATGGTAGAAGATGAACTTACGTTTCCTAATTTTTCGAATGGTTCCTCTATGTACCTGAAGCTCCTCTGTGTACGTGACTGTTCAAGCAGATTGGTAGAGACGACTCTCAACGTATCTCCTGATGTTTCTCAGAAGCAACAACGCAGATTTTGAGGTAAGCTTCCATCAATGTAGCGTTAAGAGTTTCGTGTTTCCAGAAGCTATCCATAGCAGTCACTCCACCGTATACGAACAAAGCAGATGTTTACGTACCTTGTCAGACACTGGCACCAATAGATTGAATGCTCTCTGGAGGTTTGTGGTGAAGGTGATATTGTTACTTCTCATTGTGAGTCGTTCGAGTTCAGCACAGTCTCTTCTGATTCTTATTACTAAACTTGGTGGGAGGTATTGCCTGTGGTCAGCACTGAATTTGTCCCTATGCTGACATGAGCAGATAGCGCTGAAAGCTTGCGCATCATTTTGCTGGCTAACGGAAGTGAGGTCTTACATTGAGTAGTTATGGAGCTGTGAATTGATGCGAGCGGCAATGAAGGCAAGGACTGACTCCCATTGCTGTCAGCTCAACTTGTGGTTGCATATATAAGTTATAAAATTCTAGAGTGGCACTGATGACTACATGGTTTGAGTTACTCGAGATGAATGTGATCAGTGCTGACTTGATTCGATGTGATATTACTAAGCCTGAGTCTCAATAGTCGAAGTCTGAACCATGAGGCTTGAATACTAAAATTGAATGCGGAATTTGATAATAATGGTAAAGGTGTGTTCAGCTTAATAGAGGTATCAATCCATATCACTTCCATGCCATGAGGTTTTACATGTGGCTCGTACTTGGCAATCGCCTGATTATGACTTGACCAATTTCGTCTCTGAATTGCTCTGACACCAGTAGCGTCTCATGTGTTTCTTGACAGTATTAGCAATAGGATTGTCGACGGGGATGCAGTTTCTTACTCATCGATCATGCTAACTCGATCTCACTCAGTGGTAACGGATGAAACAAAGCCTCTCAATTATATGAAGTTGAAGACATGGCCGCAACCACCCATTCGAATTTTGGAGTCGATGCGAATGTCCAAGAGGCGTCGCATGTGCTTCATTCGAGTTCCACCGAGGCCCAAAATCCCCAAGAACTTGTTCATGCTGTTAGAGAGGGTCTTCGAGGTGGTCATATCGAGAATGACCGTGAAGAACTCGTTGTCTGCGGTGACGAACACACGATCGTTCTTAATAGGGGTTCTGCGCCACACTTTGACAGTGGAAGCAGGCGTGCCACAGGCCAGAAGCCACGCCTCGCCGCTCTCCATCATCAGCTTCTTCAGGACCCCGTCTATAGCCAGGAGCTCGAAGAATTCGTCCAGCATACTCTCGTACTTTGCGGGGGTCGTCCAGTCGTTGTCGAAGTTGAGGGCCTCGTCTTTGGGCTCCCAGTACCGCCAGCCTGCTACCAAGGGTCCCGAAAGCAGAGGGGGCTCGTCGAACCGCCAGGGCTCCGGTGGCAATGGCGGCCTGTCGGGCGGCTTGGCTACAAACAGCCGCTCCTCACGAAGCCTTTGGGCAATCCACTGCCCATAAGGCGTGTCCTCGGGCTCCTTACTCGCCCTCACGTAAGCGTGGCGGTCCAGGATGTAGTGCTTCCGAAATTCGTCCCTGGACACCATGCATACGTGCGGCTTCATCGTCAAATCCAGTTTGTGTGAATCCAGGTGCGCCATTGACAATGGACACCCACAATCCTCCCATGTTCCATCAGATATTCCACTGCCCATCCCGATCCCCAGGTACCTTCCCTGTCTACGTTCTTACTTCGAGCTGCTCAATATCACTTACCGCGACCTTCTGGTACATCAGCTGAATGAACGCTGATATCGTGTATAGCAGTGGGAACAGTTTGGTTCTGAAAAGGAATATAACGTGGCTCGCGGCTGCTCCTGCAAAGACCGCCAATTTAATGGCCATTCATGGCCTTGAAGTACATTCACCGCTTCTGGGCCGAGTCTCCAGAATGCCGCATGACTTTTTATAGCAGCCTGTCATCTGATTTTGATTTGGCAGCAGCAGTTTTAATCACAACAGGCGTCACAACCTACACAAGATTGAGCAGAATAGATTGCTCAAATGCTTGAGGAACTTCGCCACAATCCCCACACTCCGACGCGTCTCAGTGGATGATGTTGGCTACACTCGTTTGAGAGGCGTATTCGTGCAGCTGCTCTTTCTGTACAGAATGTCAGGTAACATATTGTATTTAGACTGTGAATGCCTCCAGAAGCAGCATATCAACAACAGTGCTGTAAAATTACCTACTGTACTCGTGTCCCATGAAAATGAATCCCTCAAATTACTTGCTTCAGAAAGAGTGTTTAGGAACGGGAGCTAGTCGCAAATGCACTTACACAAATTTTAGAGTGTTTGAATCAAGATTGGTCACCTTGCGCTGCAAGCGTCGAATCTTCTGTTCAGAATGTGAATGGTGGCACTGACTGAGCCAGTGATAAAGGCCCCGATCCTCGCCAGGTTCGGAAACTAAACTGGTATCTTCGCCCATGAAATTTCACCGTCAGGTTCTATGACCTTGGTCTTTTGAAGCAATGGAGAGTAGCATATGACAGGACAGGAGAATCTCTCCTGTACGTACACTGCTATATTGCTATGATCGGCGACATCGTAGTGGAACTGTGCACATAATTCGTGGTGCCTGGCAAGCTGCTGATTTAGGTCTGTGAGTGAGCCATCTGGAGCAGAATGATGGCTTCTTACCTGTTTTGCAGGCTGCAGCTGCTCATTGAGATCACCATGTCGTTAGCTGCCGTCACGGAGCTGCGAAAGGAGCTCCGATGATTCAGAAACTCAACAGGATTGAGGAAGATACGAGGAGCTTCATGTCCTATGATATCATGCCTTGTGTGTACTTAGTGTACACAAGGCTGGCTACATATATCAACAGATCCAGTCATTGCTCCCAAGCCCAGTCAAGGAGGAAGATTCCTGATCATTATCACAGAGAACCGGACAACATTAACATCACAGAACACCGGACAACATCTTTACCACTCTCATATAAGAGATAGCATTCGGAGGTGCAACCTTCCAGTACAACCTCAAAAATGGCTTCACAGATCGACACTTGATTTCAGAAAAGAGGTGTAAATACTATTTACCAAGTGCAAACAAAACGTATAATTCAGAGATAATTATAGAATGTTTGGTCTTAGTTTCTTTTGGGCAAATTAGAGTTTACACTTGATGTTGTCGTAAGTCCTAAAGTAATCATTTAGCAAGTTTACCTTCGCAAAAATGAGTAAAAATAGGAACTTGATGATAAATTGATAACTTGGGTTGGTTTGAGTCATTAATTTATTGTGAACAATGTTCTACATGATAGCATTCTTCCTAACATGTTCAAATAGACTTTGGATAGTCGAGCTTAGGAATGTCATCGCAATAGTCATCCTTAAGTTTTTTAAGGACTTTTAGGGCATACTTAGTGATCACATACCAAATTGCCCAAACCAATATTAAGCATTTGATAAAGCATTAGCAGAAGTCTCAATGAAAAGATTACTTAAACGACACAACTCTCGCTTCATTGCACCAAAGTAAGAAAATTAAATGTATTGGGACTATTGGGACTACTGGGTCCAAAAGTTGCAGTCCTCTCTCCAACAAGGGCCATCCACTCTCAACCATTCACTTCCGACTTCTTGCTCTTTTCCATTGCTAATCTACCACCATGGAATGATAGAAATGGCATGAGGAAACATGTAGTCCACAATCACATTCAAAAAATTGAACAACAGTACCGAGAAATAGATGAGAGGGTTGGAAGCTAGGCTATACTTACAGTGAATGCCAAAACTGAGTATATATAGGCACATCATATTGAAATTCAACAAACAATGTAAGAGATTAAATGAATCAAAAATCTATACTTACATACTGCCAAAACTGAGTATAGGCACATCATATTGAAATTCAACAAACAATGTAAGAGATTAAATGCATCAAAAATGAAATCATAAATTACATAGGATTACCATCACACTTAGTCATACTTCCATGGAATTGAAGCCTATTACACACAAGTATGCACGTACAAACAAAAATAAAATAAAATTGAATCAAAAAATCAATTTAACTCACACAAGCTGAAATGAAGCTAAAAATTTGCCCACCCACCCTTAGCAGCTATAACACATGCAATGCCCTTAGGCATGATCCTATACAAGTTCCGACACTCAACGGGAGTAATTAAAGTCAAACAATCCTTGACACGCTCTAACAATTCTAACATTCCTTTGGAAGGTCTCTCATATTAGTTCAGTCGGCATTTTAAAGTTGCCCACAAGTGTTTGATTCAAGTCTGGAGATTGCACCGACCACTTCACAACAAATTCTTCCAAATTCATCTAACGACGTAAACTCTTGGATGTATGTTTCGGGTCATCATCATGTTGAAAAGTCAAATTTGCATGATCCAAATCGTATGCATGGAGCGTATGAGTCAACCCTTGCTCTAAAAAAATTCTATACATGTACAGAGCCATTCTTCCTTCAATCCTACACATGAAACCAAGGCCACTCAAAATCATGCAACTCCACATCATCACACCGCCACCTCCAAACTTGACAGTTAATTGTACCGTTCTTGCACTTTTATTGTATTCATCACGATACTAACACCAAATCTGTGACCATCAAACAAAATTAATTGATTTTTGTTTCAACAGAGAATACAACACAATCCCAATCATCATCAGTCCAATGACAATGATCCTCTCTTAATTTGAAGAAGTCTAAGCTTTGGTTTCTCTTGCTTCACTTTACATTTTTAATTTGCTTTTTGTAACACTCTCCTCACAAAACTATCGCTCATACCAACATGAAGTTTTTTCCTCAAGTAATCTCCAACTTTGTGTGCAGTTTCTAAGCCACCTACAGTGATTGCTATGACACAAGCTTTACAGTTTCTTAGCCACCCACAATGATTGCTCTGACACAAGCTCTACGATCAAGTGCACGGTACATTTCTGGCCTACCACCAAAACATTGATAACATCACTCAATTCACTCAGATGTTGCTTACGAAATTTTGCAACCCAACTTTGGAATGCCTGTAACTCTCTAGTAACATTTCTAGTACTCACACCCCTCCTCAACTTCTATAAAGTACCTTCTTCTACTTGCACTAGAAAGAGATCTCAATGCAACCATTTTGCTCAATTCGCATACATGATCTGCACTGAATGGGGAAAGAATATGAAAGTGGAGGCGAAGAAAATGCTCACCCAAAAAAGACCACTTGTACAAGTTAGATTTGTAGCATTCATTGCTTAATCCAAGTGTGAGCATATTGAGTGAGTTTTGAAGTTAATTTACTTTGATTTCAATCTTTCTCAAATTTTCTTGCATTGCTAAACTTGTAATTTGGTAGTCACATCATCTACATGTAGAGTTGTCGGCTGATTGCATATTAAATGCATCACATTATAATATATGAATGACTAAAGGTAAACTATGTTTATTTGTACTCAGTTTTGGCAGTTAGCAGCTTTCACTCTAAAAATGAGCCAAACTAACAATGCCTTGGGCACGACCGAGCTTCAGTACTAAGGCCCGGGTGCTTCTCATTCGTGTTGGGTCCTATTATGGGACAGAAGAACCTCCAAAACAAGCCCTGTCCAGTGGATACAGAAATCATTCGAACTGCATTTGAAGGCAATTTTTGAAAAAAAGTTTCAAATGTGCCTGTGTACTCAATAATAATCGGAATTGCAATTTGTAAAATGCGTTGGAACCACATCAAAGTGTTTTATAGTATTAATGCAAAAAATTGTTTCTTTTTGGTAAAAAAATTTCAAAGAATTTAAAATCTACATGCTCCATCCATAATTGACCACTGTCACTTTGTGCTTCAATTACAATGTTCATTTTCACTTGCAAAATTGATATGAGTACCTAAAGTTGTTTTTCAGATTCTTGAGCTCATTGTTGAATGTTCAACAATACTTGCTCCCTCTAAAAGTTTAAAGCTGGAGTGGTTTCTTAATGAGTTTCCAATCAACACTCAAGGTGAAAAATTGACTTTTTGTTTATACTTGGCGAGAATGCTAAAAGAATTTGAGTTCGGCAATGAGCTTACGAAAGTAATCCTCCTCTCTATATTGAACCATCCTCTAAGTCCTAGTAGGACATTTGTAGTGGTATGAATGGCTTCACAAAGTTTTGAGAAAAATTGAATAGTCACAAGCACATTCTAAGACATTCCTCGTAGCCAAAAAACCAAACAAGGAACATATCAATGATTCAATAAGCATAAGCTCAAGTATCTAAAGAACAACTTTAGGCACTCATATCAGTTTTGCAAGAAAAAAATTAACATGATAATAATTGAAGCACAAAGTGACAATAGTCAATCGTGGATGGAGCATGCAGAGTTTTAGTTCTTTGAAAAAAATTTACCAAAAAGAAACAATTCTTGCACTAATACTATAAAACACTCCGATGTGGTTCCAACGCCTTTTATAAATTGCAATTCCAATTATTATTGAGTACACAAGCACATTTCAAACTTTTTTCAAAAACTGTTCGAATTATTGTTGTACCCTACTGTACTGTACACTGAGCACTCTTTGGAAACATCCACAACATCATCATTCTCAAGTGATCGGAAGTTCAATAGAGGCTCCGAAAAACATAAAATCGGAATTCGAATATTGCGATTGAAAGAGATTGATACAATTTCCATCGAGGGTATCCCATGAATCAAAATGTTTGAGGAAGCTCAGGTATCTTGTCCCAGTGAGAGAGCTAATTGTTGCATATTTAATAGCTGGACCAGTACCTAAAGCGTGGCACTCGATGCTTGTGATACCTCTCAAATCTCACATTGAGAGCTGCCATCAGTGACAACAACAATGCTGATACAGCCCATTTCTAAAGAACTTGGGGGCAAAGAGATTGACAATAGAAATGGAGTAGAAATAACAAACATGCATATTGCATTATCCCTGCAATGGAGCATGGAAAAGCCGGACTCCTGCAATAATCGATTGGCCTCTAGAGCGCTACCAAGAAGTGCGGTTACGTTGTCTCTGCTTTACTAGCTACGAAGCTCGAGCTCGAACTTGACTAACGAGGTGTTTTGGCGCACCATGTCCGCCACAGCCTGGTAGCAATCTAGACACGCTAATTCCTTGCACCGGTAACCAGTACTTGTACCCTTCCGCTTCTTGATTGTAATCGTGAGCTCCTTAAGTGTAGCACCGTTCATCAAAGGGCTCTGAAAAATTGTCTTCAGTGCAGAGCAACTACCTGACTCAAAATTACAAGAATCGAAATGTAATGTACACGACTTCAAAGTGGAGTAATCATTGGGCAATGCTCTCTGCATGCTCGGGGAGAGCTACAGGACAAAGCATCCAGGATGAGCGTCTCCAAGAACCGAAGCTCACCGAGTAATCTCGGCAAGTGCGTGTCATAGAAGCCGTTGAACTCGACATGGAAAGTGCAGAGGCTACTGCTGGAGCCTAGAAGTGGATGTGATCCTTTAATTTGACATCCGAGGAGGCCAGATAAACCAAACATACTATACATGAAGTAGACATGGATTACACCTCTCTCAGACTCTGTTTGTCACCAATTGATTGCTAACAAGTCTGAGAACAGCAATGTGTGGAGGGAAACCGGCACGGACAAGTAGCAAAAG
The DNA here is from genome assembly GCA_037043015.1 of Bryum argenteum. NCBI lineage: Eukaryota > Viridiplantae > Streptophyta > Bryopsida > Bryales > Bryaceae > Bryum > Bryum argenteum. Next base: position 11,450,799 of record CM073330.1, read on the forward strand.
CTTTCGATAGCAATTTTTTCATGTGTCTAATAAAGTAGAAATTCCAATTGTGACGATGGCATCAATTTGACAAAGAGCATGCCATCCCCATAGGGCAAGGGTACCTATAATATCAAACTCTCAACTATCATTCTTCGTCATTCCTAGAAAGAGTATCAGAGAAATCTGAACTCAGTCCTCTAAAAATCAACTCATCCCCTGTATGGATGCAAAAGTCGTTCCATAATATGCATAGTAAGACAGGACTCAAAGTTCTGAAGACAGCCACCTTGACAAATTTTTCAAACCTCGTCAGCTTTGACTTTGCCACTCCAGAGGTTATTGTCAATGAGCGTCACATAGCAGAGTCCCAGGATTGGTGCTTCAAGAGCAGCAGCAAAATTGTAGTGCCTACACACTATCGTTTGCCCTTCTTTTTGCCACCCTTCTTCTTGCCACCTTTTCCCTTCTTGCCACCCTTCTTCTTGCCACCACCACCACCTTCGAAAAACCTGTCCTCGCCTTTCGATTTCTTATGCAAGAATCTGTCCTCCCCTTTCGATGGAGGGGTGACGTACAACACACCACCCTTGAACTTCCCTACTGAAGCATTCAAGCCTCTCTCCTCTGCCGACCTTCTAACAGGTGCCTTCTTCTCTGCAGCTGTGCGCTTTGCTGAACGCAAACCTTGCGCTATGTCCTGCAAAAATCAGAGTGTGAGTATAACTTATAGAAGAACTTAACAAGAATCAATATGATAATAAACGCAAAGTACAAACCAAAGTTTGTGTACAAAAGGTGTACAGACAGACAGAACATGAATCAGAACGCAAAGTACTTACATCTTGTCGCTTCTGTTCCACTCTTTCCTCTCGTTTCCGCTTCATGCCTACCCCCATTGATATTGGCATCCTGAAGCTCTTCGGTGCCTGCATCAGTGGAAGTGCTCTGATCAGTGCTGACCATACTTATTGCTGTAGGTCTACATATAAGGGATAACATTTAGCTGTGTTCCTTTCACCGAGCAAAGTTATATTTGAAACACCTACATGATTGAAATGAACAATACAATTGCAAAACCCTAAACCCTGGGTTGGAGAATTGGCACTGCTTGATACTTACCTTTGAACCAAGCGCTACCAGTTTAGAGGTTTCCAGCTTCTTACGATCCTTCCAATCCAATGTTGAGGTTCCTGATGCCATGAAAGAAGGATTCACTCGTCAAGAATTTAAGCAGTGCTGGAAGTAATCAAAAGAGCTAAACTGTAAACACATTAACGAACTCTGAGAGTGTTCAGGGTTTGCTGCGAACCTAATGATTCGACCTCCTTGAGGATATTTTTGAACTCAGCCGTTTTTTCAACGTCATCGTCTTCTTCTTCGATTTTCTCTTTCCGAGGACCGGTTTCGGCAACCACATCGGATGCTCTCGACGACTGGTTGACAAAACAGAACGAACAAATTGTTATTCAATACCATCGAATTAATTGAGGTTTTAAAAAGCAGAGCGAGGGAGAGAAAACTCGCCATAAAGAGCTTCCATTCGTGAAAACTAGGTTTGCTGCGACGGTCCAAAGAGGCTCCACTGCCGTCGACAACGACAGGCGCCGCCTCAACCGGCTGTCCGAAAGGCTTCTTGAGGCCCATGACTAAAATTTCTTCAAGATATCGTATCCATTGAAACTCGTGTCCTGCTCCTGGAATTGCAACCACAACACACCGAAACTGAACTTCAAATTTGCCGAATCCGACCTACAGAAGCGGGCTCATCAACGATTCACACAAGACGCAAAAAATTGCAGAGATAGACAGAAACTCTACCGTAGTCTTGTTCGAGTGACTCGAAACAGTAGAACAAAATCGTCACTCAAAACCCTAATTAATTGGGCACCGAGCTACAACAAAGATTCGAATTTCTAAAGTGCGAGACGAGTTACATCATTCAATCAAAAAGTAAAGGTCGCAATCCTAGGTTTTAAGCTCGAAAATACCTCGTGAATTGAAGGAGAGGCTTTCGAAACGCAAACCCCTGCTTAAACCCTAGAGAATCTGGACATAGACTACGGTAGTGGGAGGTGGGAAGAGTTCTCTAGTGTAATCCGTTGGATGAATCACGGATGTTTTCGTGAGGTTTTCGATGAAGTCTCACGAGGTGGATGAATTATGTTTCAAACAAGCGGATGAAAGTTTACTTCGCTTTCCTTGTGGAAATCATTTGACCCACATTTTAGACATACTATTTTACATTTTTATTTTGTATTTCTCTTTATATAATAACCTAAGTTCATTTACCTTACTCTTAATTGGTGAAGTTCAACAAAAAGTAAGTATAATAGTGTTAATGTATATTGGTACTAGTATGAAAGTTAATTGTACCAACATGTGACAGAGTGGTTAATGGTGAATGAGAGAAACACTCCAAACTTGCTAGAGTTAGTGGGCAGGCAACATCCCTCGCTACCCATCTAATTCCTACTTACTTCCACTTAAACGAGTTGTTTGCTTCAACTTAATTTGACTTTTGAAAATTTCATACAACCGCTCGGAAAACTTAAAACTTTTGGACTTCAAGTACTTTTTAATTTTTGACATGGTGTGGTAGGACTTTTAATACAGTCTCGGTCCAAGAATGAACCTTCGAAAGAGGGCTCCATAGCAGGTGACAAGCGGTAGCTGATCGAAAAAAGAAGCAGCGAGCAACTACACATACATCCTCCCTTTTCAAAAGTTAAAGGGGATGAGACTCGTCAAAGTCTCAATTTAATGAAAATGTTGTTTTCTCCAACAAAAAGTAAATTTGAAAAGTAATTCACCTTTGCCTAAAAGAAATGTATCTTATATTTTAGTTTAGGACTGGTAATCTAACCCCTAAACGTCCCTAGTGTCGAAAAACGACATTTTGGATGAAGGGCAGAAACTTTGAAGAGCCATAACTTCTTCATCCGGACTCCGTTTTTGACGAAATCACTTGGGTTGGGTCCCAAATTAAGTCTAGTTTGTGTGGTACAAATTGCAGACCTATACAATGAAGTATGAATTAATGGCATGCATTTTAGTGACAGCAGCTTTTGGTTTTGAGATTTCAAACATTGGGCATGTTTCACCATTGCAAGCCAATTATGCAAAACCAAAAATGGTTTTCCATGAATTTTTTTTACATAAGTATGATCTTTAGATGTATTCTAACAACTTTCTAGTTGCAAGTTTTTCGATCCAAATAACTTTGCTAGTGGATTTGCAATGATGTTTCTACAATGAAAAAAGTGAAAAAATGGATGATTTTTGAGGAGCTAGATCTCCTTCATCCACCGTTAGATTTTGACTTTATTCTTTGGGATAGATTCCAATCATAGTCTATTTTAAGTGGTAGAAACCTTAACCTAATTGAAGATGTATTGAAGATAGGGCATGGATTTGAGTGCAAAGGGTCTAGTTTTGGGCTATTTTTCCTTTGTAAATTTTGAGGCAGTTTTCACCATTGGAAGGCTACTATTTGAGCCAAGATATTTTTATGATGAATTTTTTTGGTACAAAAGTGTTTTTGAGATGAAGATGAACAACTTTCTAGTTGGTGGTTTTTTGATTGCAAATTTCATGTTGGTAGTATTTTCACTTCAAAGTGGAAATGATGGTATTTTGTAGCCTGTTTTGCGCACTAATACGTTAGGATCTCCCAATCTATGAGGTCCCATGAGTCAAGTTTTGGCCCACATGATCTACTACAAGTCTATTACAAGTTTGTACGGTTAAGATCTGAATAGCTTATCTTTATTTTCATCTATATCACTTTTTTTGAAAATGAGTTTTTGGCTAAAAATACCCCAAGGACGTTTAGGGGCTAAGTAAGTATCTCTGTCACAACATTGAGTCATTTGACTCGTCACAATGTAGATTGAAGTACTCAACGTCTTGGATGGATTTACAAGTTTTAACACTAAAGTAAACTTGACTTGGGTACCACTCCAATCATTTTTGTCACAAACAAACTTCATAAGAAGTAGGTATGACTCTTCAAAGTTTGTGCTTTTCATCCAAAATGTCTAATTTGACACTAAGGAATTTTTTAAGTTTCATCAGCACTAATGTGAATATCTTACAAGATTCTAGTAACTCTATATATACTTTGTGTGTATTAATTCTTAGACAAGACTTAGATTTCTTATGACATTTGAAATTGTAAATAGTAAGTGAAACCTTGATGATACAATATTTTAGTTTAGAATGTCATATTGAAGATAATGATAACACCTTTCCTTGTTCCCCAAAGATGTCAACCTTGTTATCCAACGATGTCAAATACGAGGCTAAACTGCGCCTACAAAGAAGTTTACATTTAGAATGATGGTTGGAGGCTACTAGAGTGAGAACTCTCACGACCCCATTGTCAAGCTCAAATTATCTTGTATTCTTGCCAAGTTCAAACAAATATTTATTTTCCACCTTGAGTGTTGATTGAAAACTCATTAAGAAACCACTTTAATCATAGAACTCAAAAAAGGAAAATAGTCTACTCATCATAGTTACAAGTATGCACTCAAGTATTTTAAGAACAACCTTGGAAGCTCATAACAAATTAGCAATGAATATGTACTCCGTAATTCAAGCAAGAAGGAAGAGTAGTCTAAGGTAGATGGTGTATAAAGTACTTAGAACTTGCCGGATAATATTACAAGAAAGAGTTCATTTCTCTACACTAATATTCTAGTAAACTCCAAGGTGATTCCAAATCACTTTACGGTTCTTAAATACAATCATCTTTGAGTTTATAGTGAGTTTGCAAAGCTTAACAAAAATTTCCCTCCAGAAAGAAAGTCATTAGCGGGTGGTACCCGATTGTACAGTGCCTTCTCAAAAGTATACGTTCACAACATAAACAAGAGAACATGCCTCAATTTCAAAGAATCGTCGAGTTCACAAAAATGATCCAAATTGCCAATTACAAATAGTATTAGAGAGGTTATGTGGTATTTTTATACCATCAATTGAAGATATTCCAATGATATTTGGAGATTCTATTTTAATATATATTTTTAAAAACATATTATCTACTATTTACCCTCAACTCATACACGAGCTACTTTCGCAAAGGCATGACACAATGGAAAAGTTCAATCATCTCAAAAGAAAGCTATTACAATACAGTTTCTATATAAGCAAATGTTTTTAGAAAAAAATTGAATCTTACACACCAAAAAGCTCAACTTTGGACTTTTGTACTCTAACTACAGCGTCATGATAAATAAGAGCAACTTCAAATGATAATTACTACCACCTCAAATAATGAGATTTCATGAAATTACCACCAAAGTCTCCGAAATGTAGTGAATGATATCAACACTATCTCTTTCATGCTAATCCAAGACTCATGTGAAAGAAAAATCCATGAGCAATGATAGCACTTTATAATGTATATATAATTTTTCAATAAAAGACAAGAGTTTTGTACAATAGTGCCCTCCCAAAACTTTTAGGAGGACACTGTACAAATTCAGTGCTGAATTCGTAAATCATCGGGAGGGTACTTGTACAGTACAATAGTACCTGGGCTTTAGGTCGGTTGGCTTGACGAACAGACACTCTAATCACGTCGGCCCTGAAAAAGGACCGGAGTTTTTATCTATCTACAATAGTACCCACTCTTAATGACAAATGTGGATGAAAAACGGATGTCATTTGAACTTATGCATCTCACCCTGTCTGTACGAAGGTAGTCAGATCAAAATTGCTCCAAAGTCAAAACGCGTGACCTGCAGGAGCAAAAACTTCAAACCATTTACAGTACTATCGGTAAAAACATCAGGCTAAATATGTCAGGCATCTAGAATATCCATATAAAGTAAAGATATTATAACCATACAGACAGCATTCGATCGAATACCCCCATTGACTACTGTGCGGTGGAATCCTCCTAAAATCAAGCAGCACCGTAGGAGAATAGTTGGTGGTAGATCCAAAGTTGCTCTCGAGAGGCATTGTTGCAGTGTAACAGGATTGAGGCAGAGCATGGGTCGGAGCTAGCAGAATGGAACTGGGAGGGCCAGGTGCTGCTCAAATGCGCTCTTCGTGGTATGCATGTTTCCCATTCTCTAGCTCTCGATGTTGAGCACATTTGTCTAGAAGTGCTGAAATTTCGGTTCGATGTGTAACGTGGTCGCTGGTTTTGAGCTCGTTTTTGTGCATATGGTTCTCTTCAAACGATTTGCGTCCTTGATTGCTAAGAAGCGCATTCTCTAGGTTCCTAGACTAGGTTTTACTTAAGTCTTTGGATGTGGATTAATTCTGATGTAAACCACATTCTCTAGGAACCACATTCTTTACAATCCATGTTCTCCAGAACCCTAACTGGCGTTTCTCTGAAGGCTCTGATGCTCGAGAAGCCAGTCTTCTGGCCTTGAAGCACGCTCTGATATAAAAGACATTCTTAAGGAACCATACATATCGGTTCTTCAGTGGGGTTACTCTTTTATAAGACTTTGATGCGATGCCTGATTCGAATTTCTGCACTCTATTTTCAGAGCTGGTTTAAGAAAAGGTCTTTGTTCGATCTCCTTTTAGTTTGTGAGTTGAGTTCTTCGTGCAAATGCATCCCATCCTCTGGAGTGCTGTCGAGTTGCAATCTTGAAGTCACGTATCTTCCAGTTCGATCGATGTAAAACGCTGTCGGTAGGTTTAAGCTGGTTTTTGTGGATGTATGAATACTCCTTAAGACGTTGTCGATCGGCAGCTATGAGCTGCAACCGATTCGATGTAACGACTGTCGGTAGCTTCGAGCTGATGTTTGTCGATGTGATTCTCTTCATACATTGTCGGTAGTTTCGACCTGGTTTTTCTATGATGATTGTGGTTTACTTCGAACGCTGCTGTCGGTACAGTAGTTACACATTGTGCAGGTCTTAGAAGTTTTCTACCCTCGAGCTTGATCGAGGAACCACAAGTTCTGGGTTTAGTTTACTATTTTGATGTTACCGTCTCTTGTCTGGTGGTCATGGTGCATAGAATTAGGGTTGAATTTGGCTCTTTCTTTCGAAGTTGCACATCTCTTCGGGATTGGCGGAGGGTCTTCTGGGTTAATAAATGCCTTCTCGTTCAGATTTATGTAAACATTGGGGGTAGTTTTGAGCTCGTTTTGGAGCATGTGGACTGAAGCTACTGTAAACTCTTCCGGTTTCTTTTTAGGGTGTGTAGAGTGTAGGCTTTGTTGACCAGCAGTTTTGAGTTTTGAGTTGGATTTTGCGAGGTTGATGTAGTTTTCTGTTGTGTTTCCATGATCTAGATTTCTACCTCCAAGCTCTGAATACTGCCGCATCCCTTTGTTTCAGTTTCTGAGATGCAAACTCTGTCTGTGACTTTTCGTCGGGGTTGTATATTTTAGTTGGTTGTTGAATTTATGGGGACGACATTCATAGTTTTAACCCCTAATGTCGAAAAGATCCATCTATCTGACTCTGGTCAAGCTCTCAGTTACTAAATGTAGATCATATGAAGTTGAAACTTTTTGCAGATTGTAGAGTTTTTCTATACCTTTCCTTATGACATTAGCCAGTGGTTAAAACAAGTTTCTGTTCCAGAAGATAGTACCGACGCCTTCTGTCTGAGTTTGATGTGAACTTTGTCGGTAACTTTGGGTTTGAACTGCACTGTAACTGGTTTCTGCAAAGTCAGTATCTATATTACAATACAGGAGGTTTTGTCTCACACGACGGTTCCGCGCTGGAATCCGTCGTCGAGACTTGCCTCCTGTATCCACACTTCCCGCTCAACCGCTCAATCAACCGCTCAATCAAGCACCGTCAAGGCTTATTGGTGCGATATGTATTTTTTAATATTTACTGTATCAACTTATTTGAAGTTTATGAATGTTTTATAGCTTTAGGTAATCCAAGTTGAACGTGCTCAACGGCACGGGTCCCACTAGTTGTTATACATATGAACTTGCCAGGGGTATGTGAAAAAGTGATAGAATGTGAAGTTGATGATATTAATTTGGAGATTGTGCAGAGTTGGAGTGGTATGAAAAATATGGTGCCATCAAATAGTGCATCCCAGTTTACTTGCAATGAACTCAGGTTCGTACTATTTTTACCATTATCTACTATTCTAAATGCAATCAAATAATCAATGTATTTCAAAACAGTCATAACATGTACTTCAAATGACTACCAAGAGTCAAATTCCTGTCATATAGATTCAATCATTTTGAACAACATGATTACATTTTCCAATCAAATGAACGTGTTTTTCTACTAGTGAAGGATGCACTGTAGAATGTATCTCACAAGCTTGGATGCTTATGGTAATCCGCAGGGATGATTGTAAGAGTCCACCTTTGAGACAAAAGCATAATGTGTTTCTTAGCCACAGTGGAGCTCAGAAGGCGTTTGTGGAGCATTTGTGCGTGGATTTGGAGCGATGTTTACGCTTTCCTTTTTTTGACAAACGACAAGAAAGCTTGCCTATTGGCAAGCACTTTCCTGAGCTCATTTTTGATGCCATCCAACAATGTACTGTTGGAGTGATTATTCTATCGGAAGAGTTTCTCACATCGAAGTGGCCGATGATGGAGTTTGTCGCTATGGTAGATCATGCAAGGAAGAATTCAACTTTTACCATCATACCTGTATATTTCCGCATCTCGATCGAAGAGTTTAAGGACGATAGCCATCGTAATCGATGGCTATCGTGTTGGCAAGATTTTGCCTTGGAAGATCCGAGAAGTGTGAACATTGAGAATTGGATGGATGCTATGAAGTATATACAACCGATAAACAGCCCAAAGTATGATGGATTGAGTGAATTGAAGCTTCTAAATGAGGTTGTGGATGCGGTGTGCAAATTAGTTCCTGCTGATGTGAAGTTGGAAGATTCTTACATTCAAGGAAGGTCGCGACTATGTCAAGTAAGTGATTTTTGTTTATTGAGGTCATGTTCATGTGATCGTGTGAACTTCTTGAAAATATTTCTAAAGCCCATGAAGAAATTTTCATCTTGTTTTGTGTTTGTCTATTGATTTTATTGTAGGTGATTCATGAGAAGATTGATATGGAACAAGGCTCTAGAGCTTGTGGTGTTTCCATAGTAGGGCTATACGGAATGGGCGGCATCGGAAAAACTTCAATTTGTAAGGCTTTATGCAATGAAAATTCTATAAAGTTTCGTGGGAGAGTATGTCTTGTGGAGTTGGAGAAAAAAAATGAAGAGGAGTCATTGCGTGAAGTTGTACAAAGCCTTTCCGACAGGAGCCAATTTTATGGATTGAGTTTCTATCAGGTATAATCACTGGCATTATAGTCGAAGATTGTTGACTTATTGTCGCTTATATGACATTAACTTGTTGTTTTTGAAATCTTGCAGTTGCAGAATGGGCTTAGAGAAGGAACACTTATAAAAAATGCTGTATTTCTAGTTTTGGATAACATGATAGACTCTCATATATCAATGAAGCAAGTTGATCAATATCTCTCAGCTAAGCTTCCTTCTGGAAGTGTTGTTATGGTGACCACTCGGTCAAAGGAGTTGCTATTAAATATGAGAAAGTATTTCAATCCAAACAATTGCATGGAAATGCCAGAGTTGAACTTGGAAGAAGCCAAGGCTTTGTTTGTTAAATCATGCAACTTTGGAGACGAAGAAACAATCAATGACCGCCTTATTGAGCGTTGTGTTCTAAGGTGTTGCTTTCAAAAAGATGATCTCTACAAGAGTGATCACAGTTTCTATCAAGGTTATCAAAACTATCCTATTTATAATGATGATGAAGACAATGACAATTATTATCTTCGTATTCGGCAATATGCTCATCACTACCATCCACTGGCATTAGAAGTACTTGGAAGAGAGTTTGGACAAATTGCTAGATCTCTATGGAATAGGCAATTGCGTAATATTGATGAAGACATCTTCAATCAAACAAGAGGGAATATCCATCCTATTTTCTCCATCTTGCGAAAGAGTTTTGATACATTGTCTCAAGAGGATCAGTTATTGTTCATGGATGTGGCTTTATTTCTACATCATCCTGTGGAAAGCGGTTGCAATGTATTTGAGTGGCTTAGAGTGGTGCACAACATTCCAAATATTGACAATGTCAAAACTCGAGTAAGTATTCAATTTTCTTGACATTGTAGTTATTTGCCATTCATTTCAACTTCCAAGTATCTTTCTTATCTTTACTCAAGAGTAAAATTGACCTCATTCACATGTTCTTTTTCAAGTAAAACTCTTCTACGTAGAATAGGTGGTATGTATACATATTATAACCAATAAAGTTTGATGTTGCAGTTAGAGAAGTTGAAAAAGAAATCACTATTGGAAAGGCTGCATGATGGAACAAATACAAGAATTGGTATGCATGATCTTTGGCGTTCATTTTGTGTTGCGGAAACCAAATACGGGAAGTTGAAATCGCATCGTTGGGCATATGTGGCATCAAGGACATCTTGCGCACTTCTATATACTACTCCGTCAGGCATTTGGGAAAATGTACAACGAATGGCATTCATGGGCTATTCTGGGTATACCTCAACACCACTTGATTCACCACTCATTATTGAGAATGCATTGAGATTGTTGAATTTTGCACATTTTTCCAATGTGTTGGTGTTGAAAATGTTAGACCTCTCTATCAAAGAAATTATCGAGGTGGATTTATCTGGACTTATCCACTTAAAGACTTTTGAAGTATCCGGCAACTATCTTGACATGCTTGGAATTAGAGGTTTACCAAGAAGTCTTATCTTTTTGAGCTTCATATGGGGTGAGCTCAAAGTGCAAGATTCCGCATTCACACGATATTTGTTGAAACAGATTGAAGCTTTGAAGGAGCTTGAATACCTGCAACTCATTAATCATGGAGGTGAAAAGCTACCAAATTTGAGTAACATGGTAAACTTGCGCAAGGTGATTTTTAGAAATTGCAAGAATGTGGTAACACTATCTGGGTTACGCTCAAAAGAATCAAAGCTAAGAATCAAGAATTTCTTGCCCAAGGCCTTTCAACGTCATACGAGTGCAGCCAAGCAAAGTAAATTTTGCTCAAACTTTCAAGTCTTGGACGTTCAAGGTTGTATAAAGTTGCAAAGTTGTTCGGGTATAGGTGACTTGGTTGCTTTGGAGGAGCTTAATTGCAAAGATTGTGTCAAGCTTGAGAAGTTGCCACATTTACGAAGATTGACAAGATTGAAAAAGTTGAATATTCACAACTGTTACAAAATTAGTGAATTGCTTGGATTGGGAGAATTAGGGGCATTAGTAGAACTACATGCTGGATTGTCCGAAAAAATATCAACCGTGTTTAAGGTGCCCATCTTGCACAATCTTAGAAACCTTCAAGTCCTACAGTTTGAAAACCGCCGATTAGACGGAGCACTTGAATTTGATAAACTACATTCTTTGCGAGAAGTTGTGGTTGAGTTTCAGAGCCCAATGAGTTTCCAAGTTTCAATGTTGGAAAGATTGAAAATTGGTGGATGCAGTTTAGCCGAACTTAGGGAACTATGCAAATTGACAATGTTGGAGATCTTGGAGATTGGTTCTTGCAAGGAGGTGAATGAATTGCCAAATCTCAGCACATTGGACAATCTACAATCATTGAAGATTGTGAATTGCAATTTCAAGGATGTGTGTGGACTAAGCAACTTATCAGCACTAGTAAGACTTCAAATTGAAGGGTGCCACCATCTAGAGAGTATTCCCGACTTGCTCAAGCTTACTAGATTGAAAACACTTGAAATCAGCTCGTGTTCCTTGCTAAAAGGTCTAAACTCTACAACAACAACGAAAGTGCTCACCTCAATGGACTTGCAATCATTGAAAATTTGGCATTGTCAAGGACTCGGAGACATGATAAGCATAGAAGTCTTTTCGCAATTAGAGACTTTGGAATGTTGGGAATGTGGAGTGATAGAGCTTCCCAACCTGAGCAACTTCCATAGATTGAAAAACCTGATCTTGTGGAAATGTGAAGCCTTGGAAACATTGACAACCAACGAGCCTATCAACTCTCTGTCAATACTCTTAGTTCATGGTTGTGGGAGATTAGTGACCCTTCCAGATCTCTGCAACTTTCCAGCCCTACTTGAACTTAAACTAGAAGAAGGAAAAGTATCTAAACCTGTCACTACATTGGCTTGTAGTGTGCCATTGACTATGTTGCAACTATTACTTTTGCATTGTGAGACAACTCTACAAGAGATTGATATAGGAGTGTACTTTCCAGCCGTGAAGGAGATTGACATTCAAGGTGGCTTAAGGACGTTGAGCAGCAATGTGCCTGTGACTGCATTACAAGTCCTGAAGCTTTCAAACTGCCTGAATTTAACGACCATTCCATATCTGAAGATGTTTCCAGCCTTGAGATCTCTCGATCTCTTTCGTTGTCGTCGCTTATTGAGATTGCACAGCGCTGATCATGTTCCTTTGTTGCAAGAAGTTGATGCAAGGGAATGTTTAAGCTTGAGTCCAGACGACCTCTATCAAATTCAAGTCCTTTGTCAAGAATGTAACATCAAGTACAAAGACAATTAGTAACTTTGTCCACTGATAGAGTTTCCAAGGCTGGCAGTCAGGAAATTGAGAGAATGGCTCCTTACTGGAAACAAGAACTGCTCTTATCCGTTCGTTGGAGGACTTCAGTGCTACGAATCTTGGCCATGGTAGGCGATTGATTGAAGCTGGTAACATCAAACGAAGACGCCGCTGGATCTTCACTGCAGTAGCGGAGTCCCCTCGTTCATCAATTCCTCAATAATTCAATCCAACTGCTAAGCTTGCTGCAATTCGAAGTACTTTACTTCCGGGTTCACAGTTCTCTTTCGGCCATGGCGACCTCGAGGATTTGAAGCACTCGTCATCTTCGTTGGTACGTGCATCCCCAGCTCGCTCTTTTCTAAATTCCGTGTTGTTAACGCTCAATTGAGCAATCTAATTTTGAGCTGCAGCATTCAGTCAGATTCTGATGTGCATGCGTTACTAATAAGAGGAGTCATGAAATGAAAATGCTTGCATGCTGGGGGTGCAGAAGCGTGGAAGAGCAGACCCTCGGGCTACAAAGGCTGTTACTCATACAAGCCCGGGACCGGCATTGCGAACGATGTTAACAACTGTGGCGATTGTAGCAAGAAGTGCAACAGCGTCAGCTATGCCACAACCAAGTGCGTCGGGGTGGCTAGTGCAAGTACGAGTACTGCGACGGCAAGTGGGACACTGCGAGGTGGACACTGGCAAGGATGCATCTGCTGCTATCTGAAACGAGCAAGTGTAAGGTTTTAGCATGACACAGAAGGAAGTTGTGTTGACGATGGTAAATCATATCTTGCAGCGATGATCGAGCTGCAATCATCGTAGCCTGGTTGTGTGGCGTTTGCTGTCCATGATTCCAACACCGATTCGAACATCAGTATAGGCTCCATCAGGATACCCACCGCTAGCTAGAGTGACGATGTGGGTTCGATTTGCATACTTAATTTACAGCAACCCACTTCTTGATCATCATGTTCAATCCAATTGCAAAATCTGCACACTAGGCAATGCTTACCTCAATGTATGTATACTCTGATCAACCACTGATGATACGAAGCGTGAAACATCTTCATACTCTGGAGCTTACTTGAGTACGAATTTCTATTTACTGCATTGTGACGTTTCATAGGGTTGTACCAATGCCAGTATTATCCTTGTGTTTGCAGAAACCATCTCTTGAAGCTCTTTAGGCAACATCGATTCGAGGTTTCCATGAAGAACCATCTATTCTCTAGCTATTCATATTCATTACTACCAAAATCTATCCGGTATGAGAAAGTGATTACATAAGTATAATTCCTAGTTCTCTATGCCTTTTCTATTATTACATAGAAAGATTTACCTACTTCCTATAGATGTAGATACTAATAATATGATGTGGGAGTGACATTGTAGGAGGCAGTGAATTTTTGGAGTTTCTCACTTTAGTTTGATTTGTGCAAGATTTGACTCTTCTTCCTTCCCTTAGCATTTTCAGGATACTTGTCCTCCTAGAATGTACTCAGAATTTTTTAATGAGTAAATTGCATATAATACATGCTTTTAAATATATCTGAACATGTGAGCAAATAGGATATTAACTTTTGTGCATTAGGGATTGTTAGATCTTATAAAAGATTTCTTTTGGACGAGGATATTGTAAAAGTAAACACATGGACGGATGAGGAGTGCGGAGCCCAATGGGATAGAATCTCATCACATCCAAATAAGGGGACCTTGTCAAAAAAAAAAAAAAAAAAGTAATTTTAGAGTTTCGTTTGGGGGTTTAGTTTTGGAGGTTTAGTTTGGGGGGTTTTAGTTTTGTAATTTTTGGTGATTTAGGGGCGAATATCTTGGGATCCGACGACCCCTATTGCAATCCGATTGTTTTCCACAACTCTTGAAAAAACCCACTCTCAAATACACCTCATGCCGCCCGGTCCAACCAGCAGTCCCCTAGATCATATATAATGTCTCAAACAAAACCCAGAACTGATAGTTGTCTTAAATAATAGATTAGTATGACCTCACGACGTTGCCAAGTTCACTTATATACTTTGAGTTTCTTCTAGATCTAAAATTAGGTCATTTTTGTGCTTCCTAATGATTTGAAGGCCAAAATTATCTCAAAATTGAATATCTCAAGATCGATCCACCCATTTTGTGATCCAATTGTTTTCCACAACTCTAAAATAAAAATCGCTTCCAACGACACCGCATGCGCCGTGATCCGACCGACGATTACGAAAATCAGATTTTCACTCCAAAAACAAAAAAAAATAAAACAAACTACCTGCCTTAAATAATAGACTCGTACGTACCCGCGGCGTTGCCACACTCATACAAATAATTTTTAGAACTTTTGAGGCCTAAAATACTTCGAATTTCAGTATCTTGGGATTTAGAATTCCACTTTGGAGATTCATTATTTTCCACAACTCTACAGAAAAATCTCACTTCCATATTTGACTAGTGGTTCCCAATATCATAATATCACTGACAAAACAAGACAAAAAAAACTACTTACCTTATATAATAGATTAGTACCCCCCTCAAAACTCCTTGAATTTTCTACCTTCACTAAAAATTCTAAAATGCAATAAATGAAATTGGACATCACTTCTTGGATGATAATCGAAACTCTAAAAACTTGTTTTGGCGTTGAAGAATCTTTAAGATTGACTTTCACTTTTTGACGGTGAAATCTTTCCTTCATCCTAGAAACAATGCATATCTTTATGACAAGACATTTCTCACTTCTAAAGATTTAAGATGTATCATGAATAAAATCATGTATCAAACTCACTTAGGAACAAGACTTTAAAGAGGCACAATCCATATCTACTTCCACCCTTAAACGTCCCTAGTGTCAAAAAACCGCATTTCCGATAAAGGGTGAAACTTTGAAAAGTCATAACTTCGTCATCTAGACATTGTTTTAGAAAAAATTACGAGGGTTGGGTCACAAATCAAGTCTAGATTTTGTAGTAGAAAATTTCAGAAACATAAAATAAAGTATGAATAAATGGCATGCATTTTAGTGAAGGCAGCTTTTGTTCTTGAGTTTCCAAACATTTGGCATGTTTTACCATTGCAAGCTAAATAAATCATGTGTGATCAAAAATAGTTTTGCATTAACTTTTTCTACATAAGTGAGATCTTTAGATGCACTCTAACAACTTTGTAGTCGGAATTTTTGCAAATGTCATGTTGGTAGTATTTTCACTTCAAAGTGAAAGTGATAGTTTTTGTTAGCATGTTTTGCGCACTAAAACATTATGATCTTGCAATCTTTAGAGTCCCATGAGTCAAGTTTTGTTCCTCATGATCAACAACTAGTCTTTCACAAGTTTGTACAAATTGAGATCTAAACAACTTATATTTATCTTCATCTATGTGACTTTTTTCAAAAATGAGTTTTTGGTTAAAAATACCCCAAGGACGTTTAGGGGTTATTACTTACAAAAGACTACCTTCCCTATAAGATGTTTTTCAACTTCAATCATTACGCTGTTTCAAACAAGAAAGATTTTGAATCTAAGATTTAGGGTACATGTTCATGCAAAAACTAGCTACTATATTTCACGTCTAATACATTTCTCAAATTACATCACAAAGCAAAAAAAATAAAATGATACTACGCCATTTTGAAGAAAAAAACATAAAATGTACACCATTTTACTTTAAGGTCAAAGTAAAAATTATTTTGTCAAAAAGCACCCTTCTCATAAGTTGACTATACATATCCTTCTAGAGTCTTCTAAAAGCAACATTCCTCATCCGAAGGAATTATACTCCCAACCCAAAGTCAAAGATAGTTGCCTCTTTACAGAAGAAGAAAGGGACCCTCGCACATGAAAGTCGTGGAAAGGATGCTTAATGTGGCGACGCACGTCCACCGGTAATATCCACCATCAGCAGGACGGCGACTACACCACCCCGGACTTAGACCAGAATCGCAAGTCCAGGTGCATCTTCCTCCGCTCATCGGAAGCATCGACGCGCCCCGTACAGGCGGGCTCCACGTCTCTGACCCAAATTGCGTCTTCCTCATCAGGTCGTTCCTCTATTCATTTCCACGCCCCAGCGCGTGGCTGGCACCAGAAAGAGCCACTCTCACCATTCTAGACTTGGTTTTTCAGCAGAAGCTTTTTTGAGCGGAGCTTAGATTGCAGAGCTGAGTTGGTTTTGGAGCTTCGACAAGCAGTTTTGGAGAATTACGGGAAAGAGTAGTTTGGAAAATTCTGGGATTTCTTAGGGTTTGAAGCGATGGAGGGCATGGAGCTGTGCCCGTTTCTTCGCAACATGGGGTTGACGACCTCCACCTCCAACTTGAAGTTCCCTATTCCGGCTCCTGTAAGTTGCGAATTCCAGTTTTTTTTTCCGGAATCTCAAACGTCTGAGCAGGTTCCTCAATTGTGTCAATTCTGATTATGCTAGTTCATTCGTGTTTGTTGTCTCTGGCATCTGCGAGAATTATCATTCTTGCTGCTCGCGACACGTTTATGGGATACTAATTCATCTCTTGGTTCTGAAATTCTTTCTAGATGTTAGTTTTTGTGTCTAAGGTTCAGTTTCGATTGTAGAGGTCGTTGAATTCCGTGTCCTTGATAACCCCAACAAACATTCTGATATGGTGTCTATTTTCGTTCAATCTGACTTTTCCAGATTGATCGGATGAGGAGGTCATTTTCAACCGATACTTAACTTTTCTAGTCGTGTCATTGTTTGTGTTTGTTTTCTTTGGCATCGCCGTATCTGCCGCTAGAATTGTCATTCTTGCTAATCGCAATTTTCTTCCATGTGATCCACCTTTCGTATTTTAATCTGTTCTGAAAGCCAGCATTTCGTAAATAAACAGAGGTCGCTCGAATTTGTCTCTTTATTAATCACAACGTTCCTCCTCACATGATTTGTCCAAAGGCGCATAAAATTGATTGGAGAGGCTTAGGGTCGTAAATGTAATGGATGATTTTAAGCTTTGATCAATTCCACTTGCAGTGGTGATCCTTCAAATTTGATGCTAGAACTCGACGTATGTTTGAAACTGTACTAGGGCTTGGCACGAGGAATCTGAATCCATGTTCTGTCGTGCAGACTAAAACAGTGCGAGGTCCAATTTTCGAGGACGGGCCAGGATTCGAGAGCTCATTCCGTTTGTTTCATGGCAAGGATGGTGTGGTTCCTTTGAACCAAGATCAGACGAATTTGAGCTTCAATCCATTGTCAGCTCGCGCAGCAACAATCAGTCTGTCCTCATTCGGACCCTCTTTCGGATTCGACGCTTTCATGGCGAAGCGGAACGCGAAGAAAGCAAAGGAGGAGGAGAAATCAAAAGCAGAATCTCATTTGCACGAGGCGATGGGGAGCGAGTGGTTGGCCACAGGGCAGTGCCCGATAGCGAAGTCGTTCCGAGCCATGAGTGGGGCGCTTCCGCTAGTGTCGAAGATGCTGAAGTTGCCGAAAGGAATGAAGTACAAGTGCCCTCCTGCGATCGTTGCAGCGCGAGCAGCCTTAGCGAAGACGAAGGCAGTGAAGGCACTGAGGCCTCAAGCTTTGCCAACGAAGGTGATGGCCATCGGCATGTTGGGGATGGCGCTGAACGTGCCGCTGGGAGTGTGGCGAGAGCACACGAAGAAATTCTCACCGCAGTGGTTTCTGGCTGTGCACGCCACCATTCCTTTCATTGCTATGCTTCGCAAGGCCGTCGTCATGCCTAAGTACGCCATCGCCTTCACCATCGGTTCCGCTGTGCTTGGCCAAGCCGTTGGAGCTCGTGCTGAACGCCTCCGGGTAGCCAACCTTAAATCCTCAGAGCGCTTGCCACTCGCTTTGCAGTGCAGTACAGAAGAGACCACCTGGTCGTCTTCAAGCACATTCTCATCACCTGTTAGTGTTAGCTGATTGTTTTGAAAATAGTCTGTAGGTAGCGACGATTTTTTGACGAATCGTGTAACAATTCTTTGACGCCCTTGCGTCGGGTGAGATCATTATTTGTATCATCTGTAAGTGAACGAGTTTCTGCAGCTACTCCAAATATTGGCAGCTGAAGATTGCATGCAATCTGACTTTATTCGAACCTTGTACGCAAAGATTTACAACATAAAACATTGATGCATTAATGTACAAATGAGTATTCTCTATTATTGGCTAAAAGCCCTGCAAATGAGATGGAAATTTACTTTTTTGATACAAAGCACCTCAAGGTGGAAATAATAACAATGTTTTGACGCGGAAGACGAAGCCTGCTAGTCATCGTCACTGTCACTAACAACAACTCTCCTCCGAGAGAGTTTCTTTGCAGGTGAAGGAGAACGCTCTTCCCTAACATGATCTTTCTTCCGCTTTCTGGTATCGTCTTCTCCGTTATATCTGGAATCCATATCTCGTGTACCACCCCTGCTGCTCGAAGAAGGCAATCGACGCTCTTGTTCCTGTTCTTCGTCGTCGTCCTCTTCCTCCCAGGCTCCACCCACGATCTCGTCACTCCCCTGCACCGATGCTTCAACATCACTATCGCCCTCAGACATGGAATCATCCAGAAAGTCATCTTTCGGCCTCCGGCTCTTGTTCATGGACGATCTGCTAGGGGGAGGTTTGGCAGGTGCTTGCCGTTTGGCCTGCATGATTCTTCTCTCAGCACGCTGCTCTTGTTCCAGCTGCTGCTCTTCACGACGACGACGAGAGTTACGTCTCTCGTAGCCATCGTCTTCCTCATCCAGAGCATCCTCCAAGTAGCCAGGAGAGAGACCACGCTCACGCTCCACGACGCGAGGCCTACTGGGGGCACTCGAATACCTGGAACTTGCTTTCTCCTGCTTCCTCTGCAGATCAACTCGGGCCCTGATGATATCCTGTACCGCCTTCTCTTTCTCGTGCTTCTCCTTCTCCGGATCAGTTTCGGTAATGACAGCCTTCACTTTGAATGTCTTCTTATGCTTCACATCGACCAAAGCAGTGAGCAAACGATGTGACTTCGAAGTCAAAGACGATGGCATGAACCTCATCTTTCGAAGGACCTGGCCTTGGGATTGCAGAATACTATTGTGATGACGAACAAAGAGATGAGATTGGTCCTGCGTAGCGTTCTGTACAGACAAATCCAGCACCTCGCTTCCGAGAAGTAGCTGCAAGCTGCCATCCGACCATCTCACAAAACGGGCATTACTCTCGTAATTCCCCTCTCGATCGGGCCGCCAACGCACCACATTCTCCTCCAACCGAATGTGTTGCTTTTTGCCCTCCACCTCAGTAGTGAAAGACTCCTCTGCCTCGTATGTCTCTGGATCGAATGGCTTCATGTCGATGTTCATGATGTTGGACATTCGAACAATGTTCAGCTGGTCAGGCATGCCAGGTGGTGGACGCAATGGAACCTTGATCGTTATTGGAGGTCCCATAGGTTTCTCAGGCTTCTGCTGAGTATCCCGCTCATCCTCAGATTCATAGCGATCACGATCATCTTCGTCCCTGACAATATCCTCTGCTTCAGGACTTTCCGAACGAGCTCTCTCTGGACTTTCCGAACGGGCTCTCTCTGGACTTTCTTCAGGGGTAAGGCGCTCGCGCACGGGAGCTTGATTCTCTTCTTCTTCGTCATCTGATTCACCAAACACGTCACGTGCTTTAGCCACTTCAACCCTCGCCCTCGGTTCCTCCTGCTCATCTTCGCTAACCCTAGTTTCCTCTTGAGCTTCTTCTTCTTCATACTCCTCAGCAAATTGCGGTCCGGGTGAACGCTCAGAGCCACTGGCGCTCAGTTCAGCTACTACTTCCCGCTCTCCCTCACTCTCGGGGTCTAATTCTTCCCTTCCACCTTCGCTTTCTGCTCTTTCCCCATCGTCACTTACGCCGCGCTCTCCATCACTTTCACCTCGTTCTCCATCGCTTTCGCCTCGCTCTCCTTCGCTCTCGGCATCCTCAAGCTCGGCGTCGCCACCCCCATCTTCCCCTTCGTAACTACCTTCCTTGTCGGAATGATCCGAAGCTTGATCGGAAAGCGCCACACGGCGAGGCTGGCGCTCTGGCTCTGGCTCGTCATCGGAGTCTTCGGACTCGGCGCCGAAGAGAGTCTCCATCATCTCGTGACGCTTTTCCTCGCCCATTGTCGCTGCCTTCGATTCTCCTCACCCTCCTGAAACCGCACTTTCTTCTTCTCCTTGACCTGCTTGTCCACTTCCAAATCGCATGGACCTCGGTCCCCTCCCTCCTCGCCCTGCCAGCAACTCTAAACCCTAATTCGTTTTCAGGGACAAACTCAACTGCGCTTGCAGAGCTCCTGAGGGGTGCTGCAACGGGGGGAAGGGACGACGGACGAAACTCAACAGAACTGACGGAAAATTCGGACGAGGAATATTCTATAATTGTACCGGAATCTTCCACGTACACATGTTTTCCTTTGTACGGTTAATGCTTTTGAGATATGTTGGTTATAGGTATTTATAAGTATGATTAATTACCTTCAAGTATCTACTTTATAATAAAATATTGTAAGGTGATTCTTCCTACCCATCAACGTACCAATCTACCAACCTACAAACTTACCTACCTACCTTCTTTTATGTCTTTTGGATTATGTAAAAAATAAATAAATAAATAAACATAATATGAGGAAATGGTAAACACGAGATAATTCTATAAAAGTACCATATAAAAAGCTTTCTCGTCGAGACGACGGGTACATTCCTAGTATACATATTTTCATTTCATGAAAAGTACTTGTTGAAAATTTGTAAGTATTAGAATATCCTCATACTCTGGTACCCATGTATAGTGTATTGTATAATTAATTCTCTAAAAATTCTCATCTCATTCATTACATTTCACCTCCAATCTACTCAAAAATAAATGAAAGTGTAATGAAAACATGTTCATACAACTACTTTTAGTAAATAGTGTATAACCTCGTGCCTCCATAGACCTCCTACTTCAAATTCTTGCCTACTTTTAAGATTTGGTAATCTTGAATTGCACCTCATACGCACATGAAATGAACTGATCTATTTAGAACAATGGTAAAATAATGACCTTTAATTTTTACTAGTATGTCCTTTGCGGGGCTGCTAGAGCCACTTATATACTTTGACCATGCTCCTCTTGTTTTTGTGCTAAATTCAAAATTAGGGCATTTTTGTAATTTTTGGTGATTTGTGGGCCATAATCACTTTTAAAGTCAATATCTCGGAATCTGTCTTCACGATCCAATTGTTGCGCACAACTCTACAAAAAAATTTACTTCCAACAACACCTAATGCACCCCAATCTAACCGGCAGTTCCCGAGATCATATTGTCACTCGCAAAATAAAACAAACTATCTGCCTTATATAATAGATTCTATTTTTATAAACTCCTTCATATATAAGAAATAGAAGGTTTATCGTTATTATCTGCTTAATAATAAAAATGGAGGAATTTAGAGATTCCAAGTTTCTACTGCACGGTTGTAGGTGTCTCTACCCTGAAGAACGTGATATCAAACAGGTCTTGTCACCATTCTAATTACTTAAGCGGTGTACTAAGGCCTCAAAGCGGTGTCCTTGGAGCAGATTAGGGTTAGGGTTTAGTTAAACCCCAGACCCTTTTGAGTTTCAGAGCTCTGCCTTTCACTCCTATGACATCTCTCGCAATCTAGCAGAATCTCTTTTCTAATTAGCTCACTGAATCAGTACAATTGTTGCATTCTCCTGCGGGATTTCTGGACAATTGTGTAGGAAAAGAGAGGCGCGATGGGGAAGAAGAAGTTTTTGGACAAGAAGAAGTCCGCGACCTTTGTGCTGATGCACAGAGAGACAGAGGATGCAGACGACGATGTTTCCTCTCGTGTATTCACTCGCGTCGACGGCGGTTTCACTCCGGTGCCGGGATTTTCTGAGGAGGATCCACGCACGAATCCCGACTACGGATACGAGACAGACGAGGGGGAGGAAGAGGGTGAGGAGGAGTCGTCGGTGTTCGCGGACGCAGATGAAGACGATGAAACGCGCTCCGTGCGCTCCCGGAAGTCAGTTGTGTCGAGAAGCTCGCGGAGGTCGACGGCTTCTCGGGCCGCGCACAAAGGCCCGCTTCCGGATCATGTTCGACAGGAATTGATTGAGTTAGGGTTCCCTGACGACGGCTACGATTACATGCAGCATATGCGTAAAATTGGAGTTTCTGGTGTTGGAGGATCTTTTGTTCCTGCTGCTCGTCCGAAGCCTGAGCGCCTTCGCGCAGACGTGAAGGTAAACACTGCTCAAATTTACAGTTTTCATAAAATTTTCACCCTGAGAGTGTTTAGTAGGACTTCAGCATGTCTTCTCAGGCCATTGTCAGTCCTCTCTAAAATCGGGGCTTGGAGTTTTCCGTTCCTCAGTCACTGCTTTTAATCTAGTACTAGTGTAGACTGAGATAAGATTTTCCTCCAGTGTTGGTCTTGTGTTTTGGGGCATAAACATTCGAGCAACTCTTGTTCCTTCTTCAAACAGTGCTCAACAAGTGTTACATGCTTCGAGTTTTGAGTTGTTAACATGATCGTCTTTCTGAGCAGGTTTTTGATGCATCCAAAGTAGCAGTGGAATTAGTAGAAGAGCCAAACGACAAGAAGATTATTGATGTCGTCGGCTCGAGTACGCACAGGGTGAAGCGCCCAGCGTATGTGGAGCACGGCTTGGACCCCGAAGTAGCTGCAGTACTTGATAACAGTGAAGGCTCCGAATTTGATTCTGCTGATGAGCTTGACGACGACTTCGTAGTGTTCGCCAACAGCAATCCTGAGGGCTCGACCTCTCAGGAGTTTCAAGTTCCGGAGAGAAGTAGGAACTTGAACGGCGTAATTGAAGAAGAAGGCGAAGACGAAGATGAAGACGAAGACGATGAGGATTACTTACCCGACGACCATTCCGTTGCGGGCACTGATCGACCCAGGCCCAGTCGACTCCTGGACGAGCAATTTGAAAAGGTTGGTCACACTCCATGCAAAAGAGAGTCCTTAATCTTGCTAAGGAAAAACAGAAGCTGCAATGTAATTCTCTAGGATTTAGCTCTGAGATTGCATTGGTGAGGCCTTATTGAACGATCATAGCTTCTACTCAACCTGAATCAGGGACGACCACTGCGTGCAAAAGCTAGTCTATGAAACTCTCAAGTCAAAAGCAGAAAGTGCAATATAGTCCTTTAAGTCTCAATCCTGTCATTGATCAGGTTATATTGGTGAGGCCTTGTAGAACGATCATTGCTTTCACTTAAACCAAATCAGAGAGGAACACTTCATGCAAAAGAGAGCCTTTTACAACGCAAAGACAACATATGTACTTTTACCAAATTTCCTAGAGGGCAGTTCTGACATTGATGAGGTTGCATTGCCGAGGTCTTATGGATCGAGCATTGTTCACTGAAGCTGAATGATTGTAGGGTTTAGTTTCCCTCTTTAGTGAGACACCTGTTGTTCTTCGCTGTGGCTGACAGAGTTGTGGTTAATGAATACAGCTTGCGCTACGAGAGTACGATGATGATGAAGACGAGTTTGAGGAGGACGATCCAGAAGCTAGAGGCCACGCCGACATTTCTCAGTTTGACGACGTGCTATCAGAGTTTCTGAGCGACCCCAAAGTCTTTGGTGACAAATACATGACACCAGCAGAGATTGAAAGAGTATCTTCCACTAGTGCCTCGAAGAGAGTAGACAGCGCCTCGAAGAAAGTGGAAAGTGCTTCTGCTAAAGTTAGGGTACCATCAGAAGATGAGGAAGATGCAGAGTCGGATGATGGATTGGTAGTAGTAGAGGTAGAGAGCGAAGACGAGCGAAGCAACTGGGACTGTGAGACGGTGGTGTCAACGTTATCGAATTTGGACAACCACCCGGGGAAGATATCCGCTCCAAGTAAGCCTCGCAGCAAGGCTCCTTCGTTGGGGAAAGTACTGGAAGAAAAAGAGTCGAATGGTGGAATGATCAAGCTCCGAGGGAAGCAGAGCTTACCCACCGACTTCCTTCCTCTCCGACCTCAAGCAGAGAAAGCTAAGCAACTGAAGAATGTTGCGAAGGACTCTGAAACGAAGAAAACCACCACCTCTCGTGCTGGAGAAACTCCCGAGCAGCGGAAGGCCCGAAAAGTAAGCCATTGTTCTGATTTGAATCCCTCTTCCACTCTTCTGATTTGAATGCTTTCGTTTTTCTTCCCTTTTCTGATTTGGATGGTTCTGTTGTTTTTGAGCTGAGTGGGAGTTCTCATAAAGGAGCATTCTGTTCTGGTGCAGGCAGCAGTGAAGGAAGAGAGAAGAGAAGCTAGGGCCTCAAAGAAGGCTCTCAAAATTCTCTACAAAGATGAATCTCAAAAAGCTCAACATGGTGCCGCTAACACTGGCGTCTCTGGGATTCACCTCCATTAGAATCTGTAATATTTCCAACTTCTCGTTTATAGTTCACTGGTAGCAAGTTTGCATCTTTTCCAAAAGGATAAGCTGCAGAAATAGACAGTAAGTTCTAATGCCAATTGCAAGCTGAACTTTTGTGTAACAGTTTTCTGCTTCAGTAAAAGCATGGAAGATTCTGCAGTCAAGGTTTACATGACCAAGAAACTTCCCTAGTCTCCGAAGGACTGAATTTCTACAAATGGGCTGTCTTGGATAGATTCCTCTGATTTTAACGAAATTGCTTACAGAATGGAAAATACTAAAGATATATCTAGGACTCAATCTACATATTTCAACCATGTAAACCTACCATATGGACATATATAGAATCCAAGTAGGGTACTGGACTACAACACAAAACTCACCTAGGCACTCAGACCCACACCAAGCAGTCCAACCCATAGACGACAGACGACGGACACCGACACCAGTACTCGAACCAGAGTCCAGGTAACCGACACCGATACGACCGACGGGACTACCGACACAGTCGGCTCAGCCGGGCGTTACTTCAGGCGCTTGTCATTCGGCAAGGCTGTCGCAGAATGATATTTTCACATTCATATAGAAACCGCATGTCATCATCGAGGGCTTCAATTCTGGTTCCAAGGTACCTCACAGCTTGTGTGAAGCGATTTAAAGATATGCGTATTCTGGCTAAATGGAGTCCGGAACACAATTAATCAAAGTCGATCCCGCTACTCGATGTCCCGATCTAACAACAGAATGGACAATTCTAGCTCACGATGGTCGGTGCAGTAATCATACGAAATGATTCAAGGCTTTCAGGCAGCTGAAGCAAATGTATATATCCTTCGTGTGGCTTTGACAACTGCTTCGGTTTACTGGACTTTGTCTGACTTACCTGAGCACACATGTTTAAGGATACACAGGGAAATCGAGAGTAATCTGGGCTTTTTTGAGCCAGTTTAGAATCTACAGTCGCAAGAGACAACACAATCAAGACCAAGACGTTCATTTTCTGAAAGCATTGGCAGGTCTGCTATAAAATCGCAGCAAACTTAATGACTAAGTAAAGTAGTCATCAGAAGTTGTCTTCAATCTTGTGAAGTAGGAAAGTGCTGGCCACCTGAGAGAATATGAGAACCACGCTAGCCTACAAAAGAAAGGGCGACGAACATCGGGTATGTGTTTTTGTAGCATGAATGGAATGCGAATTGGCATAAAAATCTGCAACTCTTGGTGATGCATGTAATATTGGCAGACAAAGTAGTAGGCATTTGTTTCAGATATCAACCATTTGCCAGAACACCTTTATTGATGCAAACGAGGAATGCATGGAAATTTCAACACATACAACAACACTCCACAGCCACTTCGGTACTTCAGCAACTCATGCCGTGCAAGCTACACAGATCCACATGATCACTGAGCTACCTTCAGTTGAAGATGGAAGCCTAGTAGCTCGGGACGCAGCATTTCTTCTTGTCGTCATACTTGCTACCTTGCTTGCACTGCTGTCCGCACTTGCCAGCGCTGCACATCAAACAACGCAATCGACACTCTCAATCAGTCCACAAGATCCTACCTCGCTCCATCATCATGGAGAATCAAAGATTTATGATATCCAAATAGCTCTTAAACTTTACATATCCTCCGAGAGTGTATGGATCATAATTGATTACCTGCAGGTGGGTTCGCCGCCCTTGAGGGTGCACGGGCACTTGTTGCCGCACTTGCCACAGTTGTTCACATCCTTGCCTAGATCCTTCTCGCACCCGTTGTCCCACTTCCCATCGCAGTTGCCCCACAAGCTCTTGCATACTGGCTGTCCGCACTTGCCGCCCTCGCACTTGGTGTCGGCGTACGCCACCTGCTTGCAGACATTCCCGCAGCTGCCACAGTTCTTGGCGTCCTTGCCTGTGTCCACCTCGCAGCCGTTGTCCCACTTGCTGTCGCAGTTGGCCCACCCGGCCTTGCACTCGTACTTGCAGTAGCCTCCAACGCACTTGGTTGTGGCATAGCTGACGCTGTTGCACTTCTTGCCACAGTCGCCACAGTTGTTGACATCGTTCGCAATGCAAGTCTCGCAGCCGGGCTTGTACGAGTCACAGCCTTTGTAGCCCGAGGGACAGCTCTGCCATGCTTGGGCACCGCCTGCATGCATGGCAACATACTCGTATCAAGTCATGAATCACATGGATCGGACATGCAAAGTAGAATCAGTTATTAAAGTCTGAATCTAACTGATTAACGGAGTGTAAGACGAGAAGTCACATTAGAGTACGCACCGACGAAGAAGACGAGTGCCAAAGTGGCAGCCACTAACAGAAGTCGCGAGGTCGCCATGGCCGACAGTGATGTGCAAGCCTGTTGTTCGACAGATAGCTAGCTTAATCTGAAAGACTGAGAGGACTGAGATACTGGGAAGTGATGAGTGGGATGAAGCGGAGTCCACCTTAAGTAGTAATGTGGTCGGTTGCCAGATCCAGTGTTTTACATTGTTGCTTAGTGAATCTCTTCAGTGAATCGCCTACTTTCGCGGATGTCAGTGTTACAGACTGAGAGTCAGAACATTGTGGGCGGTTTGACTCTAGAGTTTTCACACCGTAAATCAGTATCCTCATCTCAATTCATACATCGCTCTGACATAGGAAAATCTTATTAGATAGCGCTTGTCAGTTTTTTCCCAAGATGTCAACGTATCAGTCCTCTGACCGAGTCGCAGAACTGTTGAATTTGTGAGCGAAAGATCAAATGCATGAGTCTATGTTTCGAAACAAGGAATCTCGGAGTATACAAGCTCTAGTGGATGCTCATGGGGAATTACAGAAGCCCCGAATTTGTGATGAGGACAATCCTCGCTGGGTCAGTGGGGTGCTATCGTCAACTTTGTAGCCCTGACATATGATGAATTATTCAACGGATTCACTGAGCTAGCAACAGTACTCAAGTATCACTACGTACAGTGACGATCAATACTTAAGGTGGACTCCGCTTCATTTCACCATCACTTCCTCAGCATCTCAGTATACACATTGAGTCTTAATTTCGCTACTCCAGCTCCCATTCGGAGTACAGGCTCGCACTGCTCCGTCAGCCATGGCGACCTCGCGACTTCTGTTAGTGGCTGCCACTTTGGCACTCGTCTTCTTCGTCGGTGCGTACTCTAATGTGACTTCTCGTCTTACACTCCGTTAATCAGTTAGATTCAGACTTTAATAACTGATTCTACTTTGCATGTCCGATCCATGTGATTCATGACTTGATACGAGTATGTTGCCATGCATGCAGGCGGTGCCCAAGCATGGCAGAGCTGTCCCTCGGGCTACAAAGGCTGTGACTCGTACAAGCCCGGCTGCGAGACTTGCATTGCGAACGATGTCAACAACTGTGGCGACTGTGGCAAGAAGTGCAACAGCGTCAGCTATGCCACAACCAAGTGCGTTGGAGGCTACTGCAAGTACGAGTGCAAGGCCGGGTGGGCCAACTGCGACAGCAAGTGGGACAACGGCTGCGAGGTGGACACAGGCAAGGACGCCAAGAACTGTGGCAGCTGCGGGAATGTCTGCAAGCAGGTGGCGTACGCCGACACCAAGTGCGAGGGCGGCAAGTGCGGACAGCCAGTATGCAAGAGCTTGTGGGGCAACTGCGATGGGAAGTGGGACAACGGGTGCGAGAAGGATCTAGGCAAGGATGTGAACAACTGTGGCAAGTGCGGCAACAAGTGCCCGTGCACCCTCAAGGGCGGCGAACCCACCTGCAGGTAATCAACCCTCAATCGATGCGACATGATCCATACGCTTCTTCAATGATGTTAGGACGGTTAATTCAATCTGTAGTACTTAGGAGCAAGTTCCCTTGATTAAGCGATGGCGTTGTTGGTTGTGCAGCGCGGGCAAGTGTGGACAGCAATGCAAGCAGGGCAGCAAGTACGACAGTGTCAAGAAGTGCTGCATCCCGAGCTACTAGACTCTCATTTCTCAACTAGAGTGAGCTTCGTATTAGTCCCAGCGTGGAAGTTTCTGCATCTACTTAGCCTCATAATTTGTGTTTCCAGCATACACAAATCAGAAACATCCATGTTTGTTGAGAAATAGCAAATTACGGGTTGAGATATAAACAAAAGCACCCTGTGCGTGTTGTTGATTCCGGAAACAGACATTGTGCATCATGGTGTCATATACGTGCAGCTATATTCAATAGAATGCTATCATTGAACAAAATCTGTAACTCGTATCGTAAAACGTCAGCTTCACACACTACACAAGTTGCACAATGCAAACCAAAACACATTTCTATTCTGTCTGCGTTTCCCAGTCGCTTAAAATTCCTCCAGGAATCTCAATGATTTGGTTGCCAAGTCGCTGTCTGCATTAGATGACAACGCAGCGATTGCAGCGATAAAATCTGTCTATTAACAATAATAGCGCCAGTGTAATACAAAGTTCCATTTGATCCGAGCCTAAGCGATCCCTTTCGCAAAGATGTAAGATGCGCTCCCTCACCAAAGACGCTGAATTTAGGTCAACGGTATAAAGTCGCTCAAGAATTCGAGACTTGTGTATGGATGGCGTAGTCAGCACATCCCAATCACTCATTTCATCCTGTGATTAGATTTCAGGAATCATAAGCAAATGGCTCACTTCGTCTTAGAACGTTTATTCCTATCTGTTGAATGGTATCCCTGTTCCAGTATACATCAAGCTAGTGAGACTCACTTGCAGCTCGTGCATCCATGAGTCCTTGGATTCAAGTTGCATCTGTCAATGCCTCATTTTGTTACGAATGCGCGTGTAAGAAGGTGGAAAGAGTATGTTGACAATTTTCAATAAATTTGTCAACATACTAGTTCCATTCCCGTCGATTGAATCCCATGCTCCATATGTTAAGGAGTGAGAGTCTCATTATCCTGCAATCTTTCCAATGAATGTTGTAATCGAACTTTGTCTCTAATCCTTTCCATTATTGCCCGACTCCGTCCACAGTCTACTCACTGCCAGGTCTACGTCCATAGAGAAACATCTGAGAGGGGAAAAAACCATATTAGATTCAACGTTGCACGCCTCCGACCTCAAAAACAGAGGTGTTGAAATTTTTATACATGTACATGGCTGCCTTGTTGTTGAACTTTTACCGGCAATGAAAAAACTTTCACTTTTGCAACTACTTGTAAACACAGAGTGCATGATTGCGTCTGATTTCAGGTTGCATGTGCAAGGGTGAAGGATTAAAGGTTGCCAACATCTGAGCTCTGCAATCCGGATGTTACAGATTGAAATTGGATGACAGATTTGATTTGAATTGCAACAACATCCATAGAAGATATTCTTCCGTCGGCTGCATAATCTTCCACTGGTGAGGACTCAAGAGTCAAACCGCCCACAATGTTCTGACTCCCAGCCTTGGGAACTCTGTTGCGCTGACATCAGATTAATAGGCGATTGATTACTAGAGGTGTTAACAGAGTAGGCATGTGTTCACGAATTGAGTCTAGATTTTAGAACTCCAGCTCAGTCGAAGTGATCCAACTCCGAGCTTGGTAGTTTTCTATCAGAAATGGCGACCTCTCGGTGACAGCCACTTTGGCACTCGTCTTCCTCGTTGGTACGTACATTGATGCGACTTTTCTTTAATAGTCTAACTCTCAGTAACTTCGATACTCATGTGCATGTTTAGTATATGAGGCACTTCAAATTTTGATGTGAACACATTTTTGTTTTGGACGCTTAATTAGTGTAGCGAACATGGTCTCTTTTCATAGGTCTTTGCATAGCCTTATATTAATCTCATGACTTGGTCTCACATACAATGTGACTAACGCTTCTATTTATAAACTTAAATTGGGATATACTCAGAAATCTGTCACCACATGTATTTTGGCTATGCAAAATGGATTGGAGGAGCCAGGGAGAAATTACATTTTGTACAATTTGTCAGGAAGAGCAAAATTATATGCGCATTCAGGAGTTATGTCAAGAAAGAGCCCTGCCTATGAATTTAATATAAAAAAAATCTTAGAATGTAATGAGTATTGATCAAATGGATGAAAAATGATCCATTTGAAGGTGTTGGTAAGTGTGTCCAGTTGTTGACTAAACAGACCTCTTACTCAGTCTCTTCAAACAACAATCCACGCAATGCACGGACCACCGTACTTACTAGTAGCTTAGTATACAAGCACCTAAGTATCTAGTATAGCAGGCACCATTGATAGCGAATACACTGTGGAATTGTAAAAGTTGTAACAAAGATGATGTGGAAGTGCCTGGCTTCCTGAGTAAATGTCACTCCATGTGGAAGTTGAGGTCAAACCATTTTAACCCAGATTCTCAGCTTCAACTATGTAGTGAAAAATTGTGCAGTTTCCACTTTCAGACCATTAATATCACATTTTGAGCTCGTGGAAAAGTGTGCAGATTCCACTAGATTGAAGTGACCCATTTCACTGGGATTTGGTAGTGAGACATTCTTGGTGGAAATACTAGCCCCTAAAGATCCTTCCTTGGTGCTGGAATTACAAAAAATAACCTCCTTCTACTCCAATGCCACAAAAGCTCGATCTAGGCATTATTCAAAAGAGCCAGTCGTAGAATCTTAAAGTTAACATGACATACTACTTCCATGCCAAATCTACATCGTTCATTCTTTTCCTTTTGTCTACATTTTGTTCCAGTAGCACGAATCCTCAAAACCGGTTTTGGGCTTTAAGGATCTTTAGGGGCTTGTGGGGAGCTTGGTGAACAATTTCAAACTTTCTAGTTGAAAGAGCTACTTGAAATACTCAAGATGGTACTCAATTTTTCCATGTATGAAGGGCATGAGGGAATAAAGAAGGCTATGGATGAGATCCTATATAAAAGGGCCTTGTAAAGTGGCTACTCCTACTTTCTTGCAAATGGCTGGTGAAAAAATATATAATCATGACCAAATTTGACGCTCTATTAACATTGACGAGAACAACTACCAGTCTTCGCAATTTCAACATTCCCCACCAAGTTTGAGAAATTCAGAGCATGAATTGATAGCACGCTCTCAGAAATTTTGAGAATGTAGTCGAGAACATTCTCCGACAACTACTGAATGATATGTCAAAGCGCACGGCCGCATTGTCAGTCATCGACGGCACTAATCAATCTTATTTCCATAATCATGCATCTGACAAGCTTAGGCTCACATGCAAGTTGCATTTCCTTTCCATATTAGAAATAAGCTACGAAGATACTACAGCCCCATGAACGGAACTCATGATGTACAGTAGTGTTGAAATTCGTAAACCCAAAACAATGCATGGGTCCACGCTATACAACACACAAAATTGGGGTTGACTCAGTGGCTTCACCACTTTCTTTACTATTTCAATTCAAGTAGGTCTTATTCTCAGAATGCAAAAATATTCCACTTATACCATGGCACAGAATACTATTCGCTCTTCAACAATTGTGTAAATAATTGAATGTATTGTTTCGAAAATTATATATAATTGAGGTTGATTAACTTGCATGCGCCTGCGAGCGGAAACCAGGGGACGCTCGCAAGTGCTATCAATCTTATCCGATAAATCCAACACGGGTAACAACTTTCCACCCCGGACATTCTTTGTCGCTTACTCCTCCACAGTCAAACCGCCCCTATCACGGTCTATAGTAATCTATTGTAGCGCTGACATTCACCACGGTAAGCGCATGATTGAAGTGATTTACTGGACTGGCGACTTTGCTACACTCTTTACTTCAGGCTCGATTACTACTTAAGCTGGACTCCACGTCCATTCTTCTCATCACTCACTCATCGCTTCAGTACTGACTCAGAAAGCTAGCTGCTGGTATTCTGCTTCGATCAGCTATGGCGACTTCGCGACTTCTCCTGGTGACTGCCACTTTAGCACTCGTCTTCTTTGCTGGTATGTGCACTCCAGCTCAACATGTTTCACATACACTTATCATCGTTCCTGACTAGAATTTCATGAGATGGTGTTGATTCACATGTGTATGTCGCTTATGTGCATGTTGCTTATGTAAATGATGTGATGTGGCTGCAGGGGCTGCCGATGCGTGGAAGAATGAGTGCCCCTCGGGCTACAAGGACTGTGACTCATACAAGCCTGGATGCGAAACTTGCATCGCCAAGGATGTCAACAACTGCGGTGACTGCGGAAAGAAGTGTCCTGACAAGAGCGGCGCCACAGCCAAGTGCGATTGGGGCACCTGCAAGTACGACTGCAAGCCCGGGTATGCCAACTGCGACGGCAAGATGGACAATGGCTGCGAGGTGGACACCAGCAAGGACGCCAACAACTGCGGCGGGTGCAAGGTTGTGTGCAAGCAGTACCCGAACGCTGTGACCACATGCTCGAACGGCAAATGCGGAACGCCTGTGTGCAAGAGCGGATGGGGCAACTGCGATGGCAAGTGGGAGAATGGGTGCGAGAAGGATCTGACGAAGGATGTGTACAACTGTGGCAGCTGCGGCAACAAGTGCCCTTGCACCCTCAAGTATGGCGAGCCCACCTGCAGGTAATCCCCACTCGATCCATCATAATTGAATGAGTTATGCAGTGCACTAATGAATCGTGTGGACTGACGAGGGTTGTGGATCGTGCAGCGGAGGCAAGTGCGGACAGCAATGCAAGAGCGGTTGGAAGTACGACGACAAGAAGAAGTGCTGCGTGTACTACAAATACTAGGCACTCAGCGAGTGAAGCTAGAATCGAACGAGCTCAACATCGTGTTGATAGACGAACTAGCTTTTGAGCAGGGAGAGGAACTGAAGGGTCTAGTGTACTAGATGTATTAACACTTAGAGTGACTTGTGTTGGTTTTGGTTAGCAATAATGAAGTGGGTCAGTGATGGTGAATGATCATTCACCTCAGTGAGATTCCGCTTCAGAAGGCTGGGCACTACTTCAGTCATTGGTCGAGATTTGCATCTATTTGCAGCTCATAATAAAAGTTTGTTGAAGGAAACTTTACTTTCGATGTAGAATCGATCCATGAATTAAAATGTGCTGCTGTACAGTTCATGCCTTCTTTCTACAACGTGTGGGTGACATTGTAAAGTCAAATTTCAAATTTAGAATTTTCTTGTCAATAAATTATAGTTTTCAAGCCCAAGTAAGGCAGCCAATCTTAGTTATTGTATATTGTGTTATTGTGAAATTTGTTTTTGGAAATATGTGTATGAAGATACTTCTTGATTTGGACCCAACCAAGTGTTTTCGTTCAAAACGGAGTTTGGATGAAGAAGGCATGGCTCTTCAAAGTTTCTGCCCTTCATCCAAGATTGGACATTGAACATTAAAATAATATTAGCGGACTTTGAACATTATAATTTTAATATAAATAAATTATAACCAATGATTCACTTCTGGTATGTGAATACAAAATTGAAGTTACTTCAAGATCTAATCTAACAAGTATAATGCTCAAATTGAGATTTATTGAGTAGTTTTGACAATTTTGACAAAGTTGAAATTAGATATAAATGTGGTGATACACATATCATCATATCATTTAAGTAACACACTTTGTAATGTATTCATTTGAGGCCAATGAAATAACCCAATACAACACTTCTAGTTTAACACTTCTAGTTTAATGATTTACTTTCCTACATACTTGCACTTCTATCAACAAAGTATCCTCTATTGAGATATAGAATCCTCTTACACTTCCTCACTTCTTCCTATCATTTTAAAAGTAGTCGAAATTGTTGATGAGATGCCCACCTCAATCAATTATAATATTATTCCCAAACTGTATCGATCTTGCAAGCGTTGATCGATCATACCTATTGATACATGCAAGCTAGAACCCCCCTGCAAATCCTTACCATACGTGAGTGCTCAAAAATGGCTCAAGTTTCAGAATTTCCAAATTGTAATGAAGATGATCATGAAAGTAATTTTCAAGCATGGAGAAAGTAAGTGGAATGACAGTCTTAGTAGATTCATTATTTTTGGACTCTTCTACAATTTGTTATGAATTTTTTATAGCAGTCTCATAGGTGTTTGTAAAATGGTGCCCTCATTTTGCAAGGTGCAAAATTTTCAATACTTTGGGAGATTTCTAACCTCCCAATTTGATGACACAACTGGAATTTAGCTAAAGTGTACTCACAGATTAACCCCTAAATGGTTTGACTCATTTGTAGTAAAATGAACACATCCTCAAAAGCATTGTCATAGGTGGAGGTAAAAGTGTGTTATCCAAATCTCAACCGTACAATCTTGTCGTAGACATATTGAACATCATGTGGGTCAAATTTTGAGTCATGAGGCTTCAGAGATTGCGAGATCATAATGTATTAATACTCAAAAATGATCACATAATTTCATCATTTTCACTTTAAAGTGAAAATGCTACCATTAGACTTATTGCAATGAAAAAGTCACCAATTAGAATGTTGTTCACCTTCATCTCAGTAGCATCCTTGAACAAAAAAAAACCATGAGAAAAATTTCTTTGTGCAAATTATGGCCCTGCAATGGTGAAAACTGCCCTAAATTTAACAAAGGAAAGAATGTCTAAAACTAGGCTGCTGTCACTGAAATGCATGCCATTAATTCATACTTCATTGTATGGGTCTGAGATTTTTATGACATGAACTAGACTTGATTTGGGACCCAACCCAAGTGATTTCGTCCAAAACGGAGTCCGGATGAAGACGTTATGGCTCTCCAAAGTTTCTGTCATCCAAAATGTCGATTTTCGACATTCGGCCCGCTTAAGGGTTAAATACTTCACGGAAAGTAAACAAAACTACTAACCATTGACATTTTCAAATGATCACAACTCACTCGAATTTTGTCACAATTGGGCATATGAGGTGTTTATTGACCTTTTTAGATGTCAAAAATCACCTCACATGCCCTATTCAGACAAAGATTGAGTAAGTTATGACCATTTGAAAATGCTAACGATTGTTGTTTAATTAGCTCAATTTCAGTGAAGTGCTCAATATGTAGGTACAATTTAGCTCGACTCGAGCTAAAATGTATTCTTTCAAGATCATGCAATTTTCCCATTACAATGAATATGGTACTCCCTGTATAGTATTTGCCGTGAGTACATGTTTTTATTGACAGAGTGAAAAAACTAATATGTACCTCTGGGTCAAGAAGCCTAGACAGTGTTCTCCATTATTGATACCACCCCAGTTTTGAGCACGCTCCATTAGCCACTAATTTGCTCTTTACCTCCCTCCACTTTGCTCAACACAGGCACACCTGCTTCAATTCTTTTAATCCGCAAGCTGTCAATCATGTAGAGTCTACTTACATAATCCATCCCCACAATTCATCCAACACTATATCTTATAATTCTTCATGTGAGCGACTTGTCATTCCCATGACACCATTTGACTTTCATGAACTTACACATCTGCCAAACAAGGGCAGCACTCGGACGTCAGTAAGATGTCAACATTCCAGGCCTCGGCACAAGTCCCGAAGCGTTGAAATCACAGTCACGATATCCATGAGTTTGTACATTCGAGGGAAACCAACTCGGGAGTTGACTACGTCGAATGCATGCAAAAGAAGAAAACCGAGGAGGTGCCCACAATTGCTCAGTTCCATAGGCAATCTCATCCCTTGTCAACTTGTTCTCGGTGTATCTGATTGTCAATTACCAGATCTATATTAAATTACAAGGTCAAACTGTTTACAATACTTTTATAGTGGCCATCTCGGTGTATCTGCTTTTCGATGCTTGATTGTCGGTTGGTTAATTCCTTTAAGCAAAAAGTTTGCAAGGTCAAACTGTTGTCAATATTTTAGAGTGGCCTGTTTCTCTTCTCTATGCTACGCTGACATCGGCCATGGTAGACGACTGATTAAAGTGATACCCACAGACTTTTCCAGATATTCACTGCAGGTAGCTACAGACTACTTAAAGTGGACTCTGTTACTTTGGTTCTGGAGCTTACAATGTTTGTCGGTTTGTCAAATCTTAAGAATATTGCAAGTCAAAACTGTTCACAATATTTTATTGTCCCTAACTACTTCTCTAGCTACTGAAGCAGAATGATGTGTGGCGAGTGCCAGATCCTTATAGCATTCCTACTCAAGTATTCAATATTCGGATCAAGTACGGAGTCCCACAGCACACTAATAATCATCACTCACGCATTAGACACCTGATAAAACTAAGAATCATCAATCAAGGCGATATTTGTTATATTGAGACAATTTGGAGTCTCATATTTCATCCGGGGATGAAGAAAAACCGTTCTACATGTTCGATATTGAATCTTTTTTATAATTTAAGGCTTTTACATATAAATATATACATGAATACTTCTAGTAGCCAAAGGTTGCATTCAAGTTTTATCCCCGGCCCGGGGATAAATCCAGCAGACCTTATATATGCTCAAAGTCTCAGAGTGCACATATTGTCTCAATGTAACAAATATGGCCATAATCTCGCATTAGACACATGTAATAATCATCAATCTCGCATTAGACACATGTAATAATCATCAATCTCGCATTAGACACATGATAAATAAACTAGACTGAGGGCCCTCGCAAGACACAGCAGGTGCCACAATGTGGGTCATATTCTCTCACTGGAACCCGCAACCTGAATAAGCGGTTTGGATTTCGATGCGGCACTTGCTTTGCTAGCTACCAGGGTCCTGGTCATATTGATGCCCGAAAGCATAAATAAGCGGTTTGGAGCGCCCATGCTACGCTGCTCAACCTCCGGCCCTTCAATATTTTGTGTTTTACAGGTTTGAGGACAGCCGGTGCGGATGCTCTCAAACAGTTCACGACATCCTATAATGGCCTGTGTCTCTAGCGATCCATGCTACATTCATCCATACTAGGCAATTGCTCGAAGTAATTTTACCGGTTAGACGGTCTGATACTACCGATATTACTATGACCCTGAAACAGAGCGGTGCGCCACACCCATGTCTATAGAATCAGGGTATAAAGAAGATGGAAGGAGGTGACAGGCTGTTTAGCTTCACAAATCATGCACCTGCCCATGCAATCGTCTTCCAGTTATTTGAATATAATGCTCAGAATGAATACTTAGAAAGAATACATTTGTTCATATACAAATGAATGTCTGTTTCATTTTGAAATGCAAATCTGTCCATATTCAAATGGGAATCTGTTCATATTCAAAATGGCCGTAGTCTGTCCTACCCAATTGATATCCCTCATGTGATAGAAACATTATCACCAAAATTTAAAAAATAATTTAATGCTTGCTCAATAACAAGGTCTGTCCCATTCTTGAGCCAAGTTGAGTACAGCAAGTTAATCATACAAGTAATTATAAAAAAGTATTGATCAAATGGATGAGGAATATTCATTAGAGCTGCAGGTGAAGGGCTGGTGTTGGTAAGTTTGTCCATCTGTTGACTTAACAGACCTACCCGACTACCGGTCTCTTCGAGTAACAATCAATCCACGCCATGCATGGACCGTACAGGGTTCGCCAAAATATTTGAGCTTTAGTTAGTATTTCCTATTGTCCACACGGCTTTTCGGGTAATTGTCTCAATGAGAATATACAATATTTCTTGTACTTTTAAACCGGTTTTAACATGCTAGTGGGCTATCATGGGATTTGGTGGAACAAGACGTTCTTGTTGGAAATTTACTATTCCTAGCTAAGACAGAACATGATTTGAAAGCAGGTTCTAATTTCTCAAATGTTTTTAACCCTTAAAGGTCCAAGAAAGCGGAAATTGCTTTTTGGAATTTCCGCAAGGAGAAAATTCAGCCAACTTTGACCATTATAATCTCAAAATTGGAGAAAAATCAACGGTTCAAATTTGACATTTGAGAAAAGTGTCAAGTTAACTTCAAGATCCTACAGTTGGATCTTCTAATCAATGCTTAGATTGAGTTTCTTTGCACCTGAAGTAGAAGAAGGTTCTTTTTGATAATTTAAACAATTTTGTATCAAGGACCTTTAGGGGTTAATTTACATTGTTTTGTTGACCTCAAAAGGAGAGAGAGGCCCAAAGAGGGTCCATTTGCTTAAAAAAGAGATGCAAAACTAAAACTTTGATGCAATATATCTCAAGATTCATGCAGTGAAATTTGATAAATTTTGATGGGAAGACTAATAAGAAAGCTATAAACAAGACCCCTGGGTTGGATTTCTCAAAATCAAATTTAACCCCTAAACGTCCCCAATGTCGTTTTTCTACATTTTGGATGGAGGGCAGAAACTTCGAATAGCCATATCTTCTTCATCCAAGGTCCGTTTTGGATGAAATCACTTGGGTTAGGTTCCAAATCAAGTCTAGTTTGTGTTGTAAAATTTGCAAGCCCATACAATAAAGTATGAATTAATGAAATGCACTTTAGTGAAGACAGCTCTTGTTTTTGGGTTTCCAAGCATGGGGCATGTATTACCATTGCAAGCCAATTATGTGAAACCAAAAATAGTTTTAATGATTTTTTTTTTTCATGGTCATGATCTTAAGGTGATTATTAACAACTTTGTAATGAGAAGTTTTTTGATCCAAATGATTTGCTATTGGCTTTGCAATGATGTTTTGTCAACAAAAAAAGTGAGAAAATGGATGATATTTGAGGAGCTATATCTCCCTCATCCACCGTTGGATTTCAACTTAATTTTTTGGGATAGCCTCCAATTAGAGTCTAGTCTAGGTAGGTGATAGAAACCTTAACAAGATCGAAGATGTTTTGAAGATAAGGCATGAAATTGAATGCAAAGGGTCCAATTTTGTACTATTTTTCCTTTGTAAAATTTTTGGCAGTTTTTACCATTGCATGGCTTTTATTTGAGCCAAGAAATTTTTTTGATGAATTTTTTTTGGGTAAAGGACTTATTAAGATGAAGGTGAACATCTTCCTAGTTGGTGATTTTTTCATTGCAATAGGTATATTGGTAGCATTTCAACCTCAAAGTGAAAATGAAGAAATTTTGCAGTTTGTTTTTAGTATTATTATGTTATGATCTCTCGATCTATAAGGCCTCATGACTCAAATTTTGGTCCACATGATCTTCGATAAGTCCATTACAAGTTTGTACGGTTGAGATCTTAATAGCTTCTCTTCATTTTTATCTATGACGAATTCTATGGAAATGTGCTTTTCTGCTAAAAATAGGCTGGGACGTTTAGGGGTTAATATAACAATGTTTACCAATTTCAAAAATCACCATCAGTAGGTTACTATAGAGCTTCTCTTGTAGGGAATTTAAAAAAGAAAGAAGAGAATGCATTTTCTGAGATTATATAAATATAAATAAATAAATAAATATATATATACATATAATATAAATAAAAATATTAATTATTATTATTAATGGTGTTATTTTTTAATTAAAAAAAATTAAATTTTGAGAAATTTGAGAATGTAGGTGAAAGTGTTCTCCGACATTCAACTACAAGAAGACAGTCACGTGATTGTCAAAGCGCACGGCCGCCTTGTCAGTCATCAACGGTACTAATAAATCATATTTCCATGATCATCCAACTGACAAGCTTAGGCTCACAAGTAGCTTAGGCTCACAAGCGAGCTATTGAGATACTACAGCCCCATGAACGGAACTCACTGTAGCCAGCTGATGACCGGAAGTCTCTGTCTGTAGCCTCATGATGTACAGTAGTGTTGGACATTCGTAAACAAAACACAATACAATGCAATCCATGTCCACGCTATACAACACATAAGATTGGGGTTGACTCAGTGGCTTCACCACTTTCTTTACTATTTCAATTCGAGTACGTCTTATTCTCAGAATGCAAAAAATCCCACCTCTATGATATCTTGGCCCAGAATATATTCTCTCTTATTCAATTGTGTAATATATTGATTACTTGTTTCAAAAAATGAATACAAAATTGAGGTTGATGAAACTTGCATGCGCATGCGAGCGGAAACCAGGGGACGCTCGCAAGTGCTATCAATCTTATCCGATAACTCTAACACGGGTAACAACTTTCCACCCCGGACATTCTCTGTCGCTTACTCCTCCATAGTCAAACCGCCCCTATCACGGTCTCATAGTATTCTAGTAGCGCTGACATTCACCAAGGCAAGCGCATGATTGAAGTGATTTACTGGACTGGCGACTTTGCTACCGTATACTCTTTACTGCAGGCTCGATCACTACTTAAGCTGGACTCCACTTTCATTCTTCTCATCACTCACTCATCGCTTCAGTACTGACTCAGGAAGCTAGCTGCCAGTATTCTGCTTCGATCAGCTATGGCGACCTCGCGGCTTCTCCTGGTGACTGCCACTTTGGCACTCGTCTTCATTGCTGGTATGTGCACTCCAGCTCAAATGTTTCACATACACTTATCATCGTTCCTGACTAGAATTTCATGAGATGTTGTCGATTCACATGTGCATGTCGCTTATGTGCATGCCGCCTATGTAAATGATGTGATGTGGGTGCAGGGGCTGCCGATGCGTGGAAGAACGAGTGCCCCTCGGGCTACAAGGACTGTGACTCATACAAGCCTGGATGCGAAACTTGCATCGCCAAGGATGTCAACAACTGCGGTGACTGCGGAAAGAAGTGTCCTGACAAGAGCGGCGCCACAGCCAAGTGCGATTGGGGCACCTGCAAGTACGACTGCAAGCCCGGGTATGCCAACTGCGACGGCAAGATGGACAATGGCTGCGAGGTGGACACCAGCAAGGACGCCAACAACTGCGGCGGGTGCAAGGTTGTGTGCAAGCAGTACCCGAACGCTGTGACCACATGCTCGAACGGCAAATGCGGAACGCCTGTGTGCAAGAGCGGATGGGGCAACTGCGACGGCAAGTGGGAGAATGGGTGCGAGAAGGATCTGACGAAGGATGTGTACAACTGTGGCAGCTGCGGCAACAAGTGCCCTTGCACCCTCAAGTATG
The DNA here is from genome assembly GCA_037043015.1 of Bryum argenteum. NCBI lineage: Eukaryota > Viridiplantae > Streptophyta > Bryopsida > Bryales > Bryaceae > Bryum > Bryum argenteum. Next base: position 11,492,483 of record CM073330.1, read on the forward strand.
GCGAGCCCACCTGCAGGTAATCCCCACTCGATCCATCATAATTGAATGAGTTATGCAGTGCACTAATGAATCGTGTGGACTGACGTGAGTTGTTTGATTGTGCAGCGGAGGCAAGTGCGGACAGCAATGCAAGAGCGGTTGGAAGTACGACGACAAGAAGAAGTGCTGCGTGTACTACAAATACTAGGCACTCAGCGAGTGAAGCTAGAATCGAACGAGCTCAACATGGTGTTGATAGACAAACTAGCTTGTGAGCAGGGAGAGAAGCTGAAGGGTCTAGTGTACTAGATGGATTAACACTTAGAGTGACTTGTGTTGGTTTTGGTTAGCAATAATGAAGTGGGTCAGTGATGGTGAATGATCATTCATCTTAGTGACATCCCGCTTCCTGGGCACTACCTCAGTCGGTGTTCGAGATTTTCATATATGTTATACACATGGAGCTCAGAATAAAAGTTTGTTGAAGGAAACTTTACTCTTGATGTAGAATAGATCCATGAATTGAAACGTGCTGAGCCTGTACAATTCATGCCTTCATTCTGCAACGCGCGGGAGAATTTGTAAAGTCAAATTTCAAAATTAGGATTTTTGAAAGCAAATTACAGTGAAAAGCCCAAATAAGGCAACGAGTCTTATTCTACATTGTGTTATTGTGAAATATGTTTTTGGGAATATGTGTATGAAGATCATACTACTTGATTTGGAACCCAACTAAGTGTTGTAGTTAAAAAGTGACTTTGGATGAAGAAGGTATCATGGCCCTTCGTCCAAAATCCAAAAAATTCACATTTAACATTGTAATAGTATGAGTCGACTTTGGTCATTATAATAATAACATTAAAAATAAAAATCAACTGTTCCCGTCTGGTGCATGAGTACAAAGTTAAACTTACTTGAAGATCTTAACTAACAAGTCTTATGCTCAAACTGTGACTTATTAAGTACTTTTGGGAATTTTCACAAAGTTGAAATTAGATATGAATGTAGTGATACACATATCAACATATCATGTAGAGTAAAAAACCTTGTAATGTATTCATTTGAGGTCAATGATGTAACACAATACAACACCTGATCTAGTACAATGATTTACTTTCCTACATATATATACAGTTTTTATCAATAAAGTATCCTCTATTGGAATATAGAATCCTCCTCCAACTTCCTCAATCCCTCCTATCATTATAGAGGTAGTCAAAATTGTTGATGAGATGCCCACCTCAATCAATAGTAATGTTATTCCCATAAGGAATCATCATGTCATAGCTATTGACATATGCAAGCTACAAATCATAATTACCTAGTATTGATACATGTAAGCTACAGCCCGCCCGCCCATCCTCACCATGAGGGAGAGTGCTAAAAAATGATCAATTTCCAGATTTCTTAATTTGTAAATAATGAAGATAATAATGAAAGTAATTTTCATGCATGGGGAAACTGGGAAAGTGAGTGGAATGACAATCATAATCGATTCATGATTTTTAGACTCTTTTACAATATGCTATGAATTCTTGAAGGTGTTCATAAAATTCATGAAGCCCTTTCTTTGCACCCTATAATGTTTGTCGTAAGTACATGCTACAGTTCAGTGGAGGAAGCTATTATGTACCAGTGGATCAAGAAAGAAGCTATTATGTACCATTGGATCAAGAAGCCTAGTCTGCTCCTAGTCTGCTCCATTACTGGTACCGCTCTAGTAGCCCTTTGGGGAGATACTTTTTCAAGTATCTTGAAGGCACTAGTAACTAGGCTAGAAAGTAAAAATTAGCGAAGTTATAGTGTCCACCTTCGAGAGGGGGAAGTAGTATTGTTGTTCTAATTTCCCCTTGTCCGGTGGCCATCGAGATATTAGCATACAAATGGACACTTCATTCGCATTGGCCCCTTAGAAAAGGACCGGTGCCAGCCCCTTAGAAAAGGACCGGAGTTTCTATCTAGATCTACAGCTCCAGTTTTGAGCACCCTACGTTAGCCACTAATTTGCTGCTTACCTCCCTCCACTTTGCTCAACACAGGCAACACCTGCTTCAATTCTTTTAATCTGCAAGCTGTCAATCATAGAGTCTACACAAATAATTCATTCAACACTATATCTTATAATTCTTCATGTGAGAGACTTGTCATTCCCATGGCACCATTTGACTTTCATGCACACATCTGCCAACCAAGGGCAGCACTCGTACGTCAGTAGGATGTCAAAATTCCAGGCCTCGGCACAAGTCCCCATCAGAAGCGTTGAAATCACAGTCACGATATCCATGAGTTTGTATGTTCGAGGGAAACCTCGGGAGTTGACTACGTCGAATGCATGCAAATGAAGACGAGGAGGTGCCCACAATTGCTCAATTTCATGGGCATCTCATCCATTTCAATCCCTTGTCAACTTGTTCTCGGTGTATCTGATTGCCAATTACCAAATCTATAATTTATTGCAAGGTTTACAATACTTTTATAGTGGCCATCTCGATGTATCTGCTTTTCGATGCATGTCGGTTGGTTAATTCCTTTAAGATAAATTTTGCAAGGTCAAAACTGGCCTGTTTCTCTTCTCTATGCCTACGCTGACATCGGCCATGGTAGACGACCGATAAAAGTGATACCCACACACTTTTCCAGGTATTCACTGCAGGTAGCTACTACTTAGAGTGGAGTCTGTTAATTGCTTTGGTTTCCGAGCTTACAATGTTTGTCGGTTTACCAAATCTGTAAAATATTGCAAGTCAAGACTGTTTACTATATTTTATCGTCCCTACTTCTCTAGCTACTGAAGTAGATGTTTGGCGAGTGCCAAATCCTTTATAAAATTGCAAGGTCAAACAGTTCACGACATCCGTTATTGGCCTGTGTCTCTAGCTCGATCCATGCTACATTCGGCCATAGTAGGCAATTGCTTGAAGTAATTTAACCGCTTAGAAGGTCTGATACTACCGAGATAACTATGGCCCTGAAACAGAACATGTGTATGGAATCAGGATATATGGAAGATGGAAGGAGGTGGCTGTTTAGCTTGACAAATCATGCATCAGCCCAATCGTCTTCCAGTTTTTTGATTATAACGCCCAAAATGAATAGAAAGAATGCATCTGTTCATATATAAATGAAAGTCTGTTTCATATTCAAATGGGAATCTGTTCATATTCAAATTGGTGCCGTAGTCTCTTCGTATTCAATTACGGTCTAAAAACAGTCTATGGAAAGCGGGAAAGGGGACACCTGCTTATAAACGTATGTATATAAACGTGAAGGGGACACCTGCTAAGAAGTCGGTACCAATAAAAAGGTCGGTCCCATTCTTGAGCCAATTTGAGTGCAGCAAGTTAATCATCCAAGTAAAATAAAAAAGTATTGATCAAATGGATGAGGAATATCCATTTGAGCTGCAAGTGAAGGGCTGGTGTTGGTAAGTGTGTCCATTTGTTGACTTAACCGACCCACCAGTCTCTTCGACTAACAATCAATCCACGCCATGCATGGATCACCGTACACGGTTCGGGAAATAATTTGAGCTTTATCCACTAATAGTCGGGTATTTCCTATCGTCCACGGGCTTTTTTATGGAGCTCTTCTGGTAACTGTCTCAGAGAATATAAAAATTTTCTTATATTTTCCATTGGTTTTAACCCGTGGTTTCAAGGATCAACAAGCTATTGAGATTTGGTGGAACGAGACATTCTTGTTGGAAATTTACTTTTTCTAGCTGAGAGAAGTACTCCTACTTTCCCGTGAACGGTAGTAAAACACATAAATCATAACCAGACGTTCTTTCTGCGGTTGACTAGAATAACTTTCAATCTTCCTTCTTTCAATATCCTACAACCAAGTTAAAACAAAATTCAGAACATGATTTCTGTAAGAAATTTTGAGAATGTACTCGAAAGCATTCTCCGACAACTACTGATATGTCAAAGCGCACGGCCGCATTCTAAGTCATCGACGGCACTAATAATTAAATCATATTTCCATAATCATGCATCTGACAAGCTTAGGCTCACAAGTAGCATACCATTTCCATATCAGCAACAAGCTATTGAGATACTACAGCCCAATGAACGGAACTTACTGTAGCTAGCTGATGATCGGAAGTCCTCTGTCTCGGTAGGCTCATGATGTACAGTGGTGTTGGAAATTCGTAAACAAAACACAAAATAATGCATGGGTCCACGCTATACAACAGGTTGACGCAGTGGCTTCACCACGTTCTTTATCGTTTTAATTCAAGTAGGTCTTATTCTCAAATAGCAAAATATCTCACTTATACTTTGGCACAGAATGTATTCTCTCTTAAACAATTGCGTAATATATTGATTATTTGTTTCAAAACTGAATACAAAATTGAGGTTGATTAACATGCATGCGCATGCGAGCGGAAACCAGGGGACGCTCGCAAGTGCTATGATCAACCTTATCCGATAACTCTATCACAGGTAACATCTTTCCACCCCGGACATTCTCTGTCGCTTACTCCTCCACAGTCAAACCGCCCCTATCACGGTCTCTAGTAATCTATTGTAGCGCTGACATTCACCACGGTGAGCGCATGATTGAAGTGATTTACTGGACTGGCGACTTTGCTACACTCTTTACTTCAGGCTTGATTACTACTTAAGCTGGACTCCACGTCCATTCTTTTCATCACTCACTCACCACTTCAGTACTGACTCTGAAAGCTAGCTGCCAGTATTCTGCTTCGATCCGCTATGGCGACTTCGCGGCTTCTCCTGGTGACTGCCACTTTGGCACTCGTCTTCTTCGTTGGTATGTGCACTGACAGTCTACACACAGTTACCATCGGTCGTAAGCCGCTCAGCGATTTCATGAGATGGTGTTGATTCTAATGTGCTATTGGGATATGTGTATGTGGGTGCAGGGGCTGCCGATGCGTGGAAGAATGAGTGCCCCTCGGGCTACAAGGACTGTGACTCATACAAGCCTGGATGCGAAACTTGCATCGCCAAGGATGTCAACAACTGCGGTGACTGCGGAAAGAAGTGTCCTGACAAGAGCGGCGCCACAGCCAAGTGCGATTGGGGCACCTGCAAGTACGACTGCAAGCCCGGCTATGCCAACTGCGACGGCAAGTGGGACAATGGCTGCGAGGTGGACACCAGCAAGGACGCCAACAACTGCGGCGGGTGCAAGGTTGTGTGCAAGCAGTACCCGAACGCTGTGACCACATGCTCGAACGGCAAATGCGGAACGCCTGTGTGCAAGAGCGGATGGGGCAACTGCGATGGCAAGTGGGAGAATGGGTGCGAGAAGGATCTGACGAAGGATGTGTACAACTGTGGCAGCTGCGGCAACAAGTGCCCTTGCACCCTCAAGTATGGCGAGCCCACCTGCAGGTAAAGTTCTCCCCCCTCGATCCAGCATAATTGGATGAGTAGTTATGCAGTGCACTAATGAATCATGTGGACTGACGAGAGTTGTGGATCGTGCAGCGGAGGCAAGTGCGGACAGCAATGCAAGAGCGGTTGGAAGTACGACGACAAGAAGAAGTGCTGCGTGTACTACAAATACTAGGCACTCAGCGAGTGAAGCTAGAATCGAACGAGCTCAACATCGTGTTGATAGACGAACTAGCTTGTGAGCAGGAAGAGATTCTGAAGGGTCTAGTGTACTAGATGTATTAACACTTAGAGTGACTTGTGTTGGTTTTGGACTTTTGGTTAGCAATAATGAAGTGGGTCAGTGATGGTGAATGATCATTCACCTCAGTGACATCCCGCTTCCTGGGCACTACCTCAGTTGGTGTTCGAAATTTGCATCTATGTTTACATATGCAGCTCATAATAAAAGTTTGTTGAAGGAAACGTTCGATGTAGTATCGATCCATGAATTGAAACCTGCTGCTGTAAAATTCATGCCTTCATTCTACAACGCTGGTGGCCACATCAATTGTCTTCTGTGTCCACCGACTATAGATGTTCTTGTTCCCTTCCACCAGTCAGACCAACGACATCTCTCAACGTTTGTTTGAGCTGAAATCGTCAGTCTATCAGTTATTGTATAACATTCTTCAAAAATCATATGGTTACCAAGTAAACTGAATTCAATCCAAGATCAAGAATTCCAGCTACTTTAACTGGTGGAGGAGTGGAGGACTCTGTATCCACATGAGCGTGGGAGTAAAGGCCAAATTATGGCGATCGATGATGCGGATGATTAAGTGCATGACATCATTTTGAGATATTTTCGGAATCAACATAATTAGACGATTCTTAGCATTCAGAACCTTGCGGATCCCCTGTTTCGACTTGATCAATATTAATCTTCAAAGAGTTTCTTCGATTCTTCACCGGTTCACTATTTGAGAATGGTATACTCAAATACCGATGTCGTTGTTCCTCAAGAATCCGAGCTTGTAACTCAGGAATTGCCGGAAACAGGCAGTGTGCACAAAAAGGTGTTAACTTCAGTGCTATCACTCAATGCAATCAGTGATTCTTTCACTGTGGAGCATCAGAAGAACCAGATCCTAAACCCTGCTTCCGTCTTTGTGCCTAATTTGATTAGTCGATTCAAAGCTTCAATGGGTTTCAGTGACGATCGCGCCTCTGGATCGCGCAATACTACTGTGCCAATGCTGGCTCTGGTCAGAATCATCCTGACCCCGACGTTTTTTGAACGCCAGCTGATTCATCTACAGAGATGAGAGAGTGGAGTCATTTCCTGCTGTCGGGAGAAAGATGTTGCTATGGCGTCGTGGTTCATCCGCCATGGCCATAGCGTGTTGGAAGTGCAGTACAGGGGATGACGCACAGTACTACAATAGAGGAAAAGCATTGTTCGTTTTTGTTTGGATCATTGAGCAGGGATGCGGGGGCGAGACGCTGATTTCAAGAGATCGTACGCTTCAATTCCACTGAAATGCTTCCATCTCTGCATGCACGATTCTCAACGTCACAATCACGTACGATGGTCAATAAGACAAGCCTCGCACTCACTACAGTATCTGCTTTGAAGTCTTCAATGCATGGGAAATGAAGCAAAAGCAACCAGTTGACACTTTGCCTCCCCCTGATCTTTTTTAAAAGCTACCACCACCACATTTACTTTTTTTTTATTCTTTTATGCGACAGGAATAAAGGAATCCGTTACTGCAAAGAGCTTCCTCCGCCATGTCCGGTGAAGCCGAACACATGCCCAGCTTTTGCCGGTCATACATCTATGCTAAACTAGCTACCACCACATCTCACTAAGAGCATGCCTAGCCCGGCTCGCCGGGCCGGGGAAAGCTTGTACAGTGTGCCGAAGGGGCTGCGGGGCCGAGCAAGCGAGTCGACCTGGCTAGCAGGGGTCGGCGAGCAAGGCCGCGGAAGTGTTGCCACAAGCCGCAGCCCCCACAAGGTACTCTTGCATTGGTTAATAGGAACATCAAATGTGAGAGAAGGAACTGTAAAACTTGGAATTATGACAAACTTTAATCCAAAGTATGTCGACCCTCTTGACTGGGTTACAGGTTTGTTGCTTCAGTTGGATTGGAGTTCTTCCTACGGCAAAAGCCACTCCAACCTCCGGCCTGAGGGGAGGGCTGGGCATGCTCTAACGATATACTGACATTTCTTTAGATGAGCTCATAGATCCATTCTGCATATCCTCTACCTGATCCACCAGCTTCGTTTGAAATATTGAACAAATTAAAAACTACCTACCAGTCTTGTTCTAAAATATCAAGTATAGAATAACCAACAAATTCTTTTCAGAGAAACATGAGGCTCATGCGATGTACTCTCTGTAACAAGAATGCACGACTAAGCCAATACTGTTCTCAAATGGTGTTCTTCAAAGTACGAATATTCCTGAATTTAGTTATATTCATTGAGTTGGAAACACTACAAGGAATCATCCCACTAAAATTCATATTGGGCTACATAGAACATTTTAATATGAAAGATTGGATAGGAGCCGTAAGATTCCAAATTTAACTCTTTATGGTCCGCATCGAGGGTCGATCTGCCAAAAAAATTCCATAACTGAAACTTTGACTCAATATATCCAAAGACCTGTACGGTAAAATTTAATAACAATTGGTAGGTACACTAAATAATGAGATAGTTCTAAATAAGATCCTACGATTTGGATATTCAAAATAGAATTCATAAAAAAACTTTGATCAAATATGGTCATCTGGAGGTCACTGTGGAGCTTCAATCTCCTATAGAGGTTAATGAGATAGATGGCTGATTGTACATAAGCGAATTTCTCAATAAAATTCCGCAGCACGATAGAAAACAACACTATATCTGGTAAATCCTTTTCCGGGGTAATTCAAGAAACGAATGGAAACTACACTGAATCTAAATCGATGCATTGTTACAGACCAGCAAAGTCAAAAAGAACTGAGAAGTTACTCAAACCATTTCACAATTACCAACCAGTCCTACATTGACGGTCATTTCTTCCAAGTCGACAAGTATGAGGAGATCGGATGTGTCAGTGAAGGTAGCGGACTCGGCCCGCTCCCAATTTGGCCGATCATGCACCCAATTAGTATAATTTTCTTTTCGAGGCAAATGAAAGCGAATTTCGCATGCACCCAATCTTGAATCCTCAGTACGATGAGGATTTGTGTTTCACTAGCTAAATGCAGTGAAATGCACCGTCCGTTCTTTAGCTACGAGAAACATACAGAGAAAATTCTCTCTTCTGTCAGCGCGCCTCTGGAACAATCGATGGCACAGTTGCAATTGGTGTTCATCTCCATCGACTGGATGCATCTCACAAGCAAGAAAGCACATTAGACTGGACTTGGCAGTCGCATTTCCATGTCAACCATCGTGCTCCGTGCCCGCTTGGATGAGTTGACCAGTACACATCGCACAGTCAGCCTCTGTTGTCAAAGTTACATTTTGTATTTTCTTTTGAAACAATTGATGTATAAATTAATTGGGCATCAATACATCACTGAGAGTATCACTCGGCGGAGAGTCAAAGTTGCATTTTCGAAGCGTTGAATTATGTTAGTAGTCAACTAAGTTAGTGGCATTATTGGTTTCAAGCAGGCGTTGACTGTCTGGCTAATTGCGCATAGGTGGCTAATTGCGCATAGGTGACTGCTTGCTGGTGCGATGCGATTGGAACTTCGAGTCCATGGGTATACAGAATTACTGTGAATAATCTATGTGCCGTGGCAGATTGATCTCGGATAACTGCTTTCGCACTCAATATCCATTTGTCGGTTGTTTAACAACTGAAGGAGAAGCTCTTAGTAAGTAGTACCATGAACTCCAGACGGCCATATCTCGAAATCCATGAACACATTTTTTTCGAATTTGATTCTGGAAAATTCAATTGTAGGGTCTTGTTTAAAAGTGTCTAATTAGTCTATGCATCAAGTGCTGATATGCGGATCTTGAGTTATATTCAATCAAAGTTTCAGTCAGCATAGCAAATCGACCACATTGTGTCAGGACGATTTTGACTTTAGAGGCTAAGCGGGCAATTCCAGGGTCAGACTGCCCAAAATGTTCTGACGACATGCCTACGATCCCTTGTTCGCTTGCGATTTTGACGAAATCTGTGTATAGTTGATAGGCAACTGATTGAATGGATTACCAAGCAGGCAAGAACGGCTATTAATAACCTATGAATTCATATAATATTATTAGGAGCGATAGTACTTAAGGTGGACTTAACTGCATGATAGTCATCACTTCCTCAACATCTCAGTTCACAAATTGAGCCCTGGTTTTGCTGCTCCAGCTCGAGTTCGCTTTCAGTCTCGAGACAGTTCTCTGCTACTCATGGCGACCTCGCGGCTTCTCTTGGTGGCTGCCACTTTGGCACTCGTCTTCTTTGTTGGTATGTGCTATCGAGCTTAACATGTTCCACATCCCGTTACCATCGTTCGTGACGAGCTGGATTACATGAGATGGTGTTGATTCTCATCTGCATGTGCATGGGTGTGTATGTATATGTGGGTGCAGGGGTTGCCGATGCGTGGAAGAATGAGTGCCCCTCGGGATACAAAGACTGTGACTCATACAAGCCCGGCTGTGAGACCTGCATTTCCTCCGACGTCAACAACTGCGGCGACTGTGGCAAGAAGTGCTACAGCGTCAGCTACGCCACCACCAAGTGCGTCGGAGGCTTCTGCAAGTACGAGTGCAACCCCGGGTGGGCCAACTGCGACGGCAAGTGGGACAACGGCTGCGAGGTAGACACAGGCAAGGACGCCAAGAACTGTGGCAGCTGCGGGAATGTCTGCAAGCAGTACCCGTACGCTGAGATCAAGTGCGAGAACGGCAAATGCGGAACGCCCGTGTGCAACTACGGATGGGCCAACTGCGACGGCAAGTGGGACAATGGCTGCGAAGCGGACACTGGCAAGGACGCCAAGAACTGTGGCAGCTGCGGCAATTGCTGCAAGCAGGTGGCGAACGCCGACACTAAGTGCGAGAATGGCAAATGCGGAACGCCCGTGTGCAAGAGCGGATGGGGCAACTGCGATGGCAAGTGGGACAACGGGTGCGAGAAGGATCTGACGAAGGATGTGTACAACTGTGGCAGCTGCGGCAACAAGTGCCCTTGCACCCTCAAGGGCGGCGAGCCCACTTGCAGGTACTAAGCCCTTGAAGCATCATGATCCATACACCACTGAACATTACATTCTCAAAATAAAATTCCAGCCTTGTGATGAATGTGGACTGATCTGAGTGGCAACGGCTTTGTTTGTTTTGCAGCTCTGGCAAGTGCGGACAGCAATGCAAGAAGGGCAGCAAGTACGACGACAAGAAGAAGTGCTGCGTCCCGAGCTACTAGGTCTCAGTTCAAACTTTAAAGCTAGATTGAGCTCATTGCTTCCCCCCCGTGTCCGAGCTACAGGGACGGATTGTACTAAGCCGGACACAGTGTTGTCTAAGACTGGTTTGTAAATAAGGAAATGTGGTCAGGCAAGGTGAATGATCATTCACCTATCTATGCTGTCAATTCTCCAAATCTCTGTCGAAGGCTGGAGCGATATGAAGCTCAATCGAGCATATATAACATGCGTAGATTTCGCGTCTACGCTGTTTATGATATAGAATTTTGTCAAAATCTGAGATGAACCATTCTTACGTTCATGTATGTGAATCATGTAGCGCTGGCCTCTACCGTCAGCTCCGTTTCAGCTCCGAGGTTGAAATTAAAGCCGCCGTCGTGTCATAAATTCTTTCATCACACATGCTCAGAGCTGAGTGATGGACATTTAACTCCTTTGTGGAGACAAATCTTGCCATGGATTTTCCTGGCTCATTGGTCATGGCCATAGCCTGCCTGAAGTCGGACTTGCACGACAAAGGGTGATGACCGTTCATTGCATCACAAAGATTCGTCGTTTCGTTTCATTGAGCAGGGGACGTGGGGGCAAGACGCTGCTCTTCATCCCGCATGCCACTAAAATCCTTCTCATGCACGATTCTCAACGTCACGATGGGGAATAGGACAAATTCCACGCTCACTCAAGCACACAATAATGCTCTGAATCCTTCAATGCATGAAAGATAAAGGAAAAAGCAATTTGTACATGCCACTGACAGTTGCAGCCTCTTTCTCCTGGTCGTTTTGTAAAGCTACTACTTAAGGTAGAATGACCTTAAACCGCGCGGCCCCCTAGAAGCGCAGGGTAGACCGCCCCTGTAGCTGCCCATGGCGTGGACCTAATTGCGTGCATAGCAATTTCATAAATAGTGACTCGATATGGACATGTGTAGGGAGGTGGTTGGTTCATGGTTCATGGTTCATTAGCTCTATTTTGCACGGTTTTAACTACATGCGTGAGCGCCACAAAGTACTGGTCCGACGGATAAAAAGGAGAGTCTACTGATCACTTTAAGGTCATGTACACTTTTGACTTCAAAAATTTGTAGTAAATTCAATTTTTGCTATTTTATTTTCGAAATTTTTGCATTCACTCTCCCTCTTGTTTTCCCATCCAAGAAAAATAACAAACAGTACACAGGAGGTCCACAACCATGCTGAATCTCTTAGTTTGCACGGTTTAAGGTCATTCTACCTTAGTAATGTCTGAGAGATGATATACTAATAGAACTTTAGTTCTTTCCTTTTTTTCCCCTTTCTTTCATTCTTTCTCTCTACTTGTTCTTCTATCTTCCTCTTTGTTTATTTTTAATGTTTTATTATTTTTAAATTTTTTTTATTTTTTTATTTTTATTTTTTATTTTTTTTTAATTTTAATTATTTTTGGGTGAAACTAGTTTTTATTGCAAAAGAACGATAATTACTTTTGATAACTCTAATTTTGCATAGTTTTCACTCCATAATCACCAGTCTCTCAAGTGTATTGGAATGTCTCATGAATCGCTTCATCTAGACAAAGTGAGATTTTGAGATAATTATATTTTTAATTCACTGAGCTGTTAGTACAACACTTTAATACTTAAATGCCCAAGCAAGCCCGAGGGGCTTTTTCCAAGAGAATGTGCTCTATAACTCTAACTATATGAAATTTTTCACTTATATTTTGATGTCAAACTGGTTACCTTCTTATAATGCATTCAAAAAGTGAAATTATTCAAATCACGATTTGTATGAGTAGTTTTATGCTCTGAAAGGATTGTAGGTTGGAGTTGTACATAACCTTGTAAGAGGTTGTAGTCTCATCATCGATTGGTTCATTTACGATGCCCAAGTTCAAAAAGTGCACTATTCATGATGCCCAAGTCCAACAGATGCTGTTGTGATCCAATTTTGGGCCGCCTGTTTCAAACCCCATCAGCGTTTGAGGGTTAATCTTTCCCCAGCTAAGATAGAGAATTAAGATATCTACATGAATGAAGTATCGATGCACCTTCCTCATTCATCCATCGATCCACACATCTCGAAATGTGAGCATAATTCATGATTCCACGTTTCTCTTACTGGTCTTGCTCATGCATGCTTAAGCTTCAGAGGTGAGTATCTACTCTCACCTACAGGAGTAACTTTTACCCTAAATTCAGGAGTTTTTCATCAGATTCAATAAAAAAAGCCGCTAGTTAGTCACTGAGCTAGTGATTTTGAATGTTTATCTTCACAATCATATCCATCTATATCCATCTATCCACCTACCAGTCGTGGCAATTGCGATTGAGAGTATGCATTAGCCAATGTGGAAATGGTGCGCACCTTGTCAGCCACCTGCAACAATCCATGGCGATGTTTCATCTACATCGCCTGCTTGCATCTGACAAGGAAGAGAGCACGAGAGTTGCGACTCTCGACAGTCGCATTCCAAGTCACCATCGTGTCCTACATGAAGGATTAGTCAACGAGGCACAGATCGCTCTGGTCTAGTTACAGACGGGTTGAAAACAAGTCAAATTATTGGGCTTCGAACAGCGAATTACGATGAAGGATCTATATATATCCCTTGTCTGAATGATCTGGGGTAACAGCTTTCGCATTCAATTCCATTTGTCGGTTGCACAAGCAGACAAATCCAGGGCCACGTCCGCCAACAATGTTTTGATTCGAAGGTAGTACGATTCCCTTGTTGGCTAGCGATCTGACGTAGAGCTACTAGGCGATTGATTGAGCTAATTTACCAAGCATGCACATTACATAGTTACTGCAGTAGTGGTCGAGGGATCGGTATTTAAGGTGGACTCTGCTGCATTGGAATCATCACTTCCTCAGCTTCTCAGTTTACGACTTGAGTCCTGGTTTCGCTAGTCCAGCTTGAATTCTCTTTCAGTCGAACCATTCCAATGACCATGGTGACCTCGCGGCTTCTGATGGTGGCTGCCACTTTGGCACTCGTCTGCTTTGTAGGTAAGTACATTGATGCGACGTTCAGCTCATTCTAGCTTTAGCTGAACACAGCTTCAAGCAATGTCTACATTCTTAAGGCTGGAGCTGTATGTTATCATTACTGGCTGTTGAATTATGAATACCGATGACTAGCTTTCATGGTGAGTATGTGATCGTCATGGGTGGTCACGGACTGAGATTTGGTGCATGCAGGGGGTGCCCAAGCGACGTGGAAGAATGAGTGCCCCTCGGGCTACAAAGACTGTGACTCATACAAGCCCGGCTGTGAGACCTGCATTTCCTCCGACGTCAACAACTGCGGCGACTGTGGCAAGAAGTGCTACAGCGTCAGCTACGCCACCACCAAGTGCGTCGGAGGCTACTGCAAGTACGAGTGCAACCCCGGGTGGGCCAACTGTGACAGCAAGTGGGACAACGGCTGCGAGGTAGACATTGGCAAGGACGCCAAGAACTGTGGCAGCTGCGGGAATGTCTGCAAGCAGTACCCATACGCTGTGACCAAGTGCGAGAACGGCAAATGCGGAACGCCAGTGTGCAATTACGGATGGGCCAACTGCGACGGCAAGTGGGAAAATGGCTGCGAAACGGACACGGGTAAGGACGGCAACAATTGTGGCAGCTGCGGGAATGTCTGCAAGCAGTACCCATACTCTGTGACCAAGTGCGAGAACGGAAAATGCGGAACGCCAGTGTGCAACTATGGATGGGCCAACTGCGACGGCAAGTGGGAAAATGGCTGCGAAACGGACACGGGTAAGGACGGCAACAACTGTGGCAGCTGCGGGAATGTCTGCAAACAGTATCCATACGCTGTGACCAAGTGCGAGAATGGCAAATGCGGAACGCCAGTGTGCAACTACGGATGGGCTAACTGCGACGGCAAGTGGGAAAATGGCTGCGAAACGGACACGGGTAAGGACGGCAACAATTGTGGCAGCTGCGGGAATGTCTGCAAGCAGTACCCATACTCTGTGACCAAGTGCGAGAACGGAAAATGCGGAACGCCAGTGTGCAACTATGGATGGGCCAACTGCGACGGCAAGTGGGAGAATGGCTGCGAAACGGACACTGGCAAGGACGCCAAGAACTGTGGCAGCTGCGGCAATTGCTGCAAGCAGGTGGCGAATGCCGACACTAAGTGCGAGAATGGCAAATGCGGAACGCCCGTGTGCAAGAGCGGATGGGGCAACTGCGACGGCAACTGGGACAATGGGTGCGAGACGGATCTGACCATGAATGTGTACAACTGCGGCAGTTGCGGTAACAAGTGCCCCTGCAGCCTCCAGGGTGGCGAGCCCACCTGCAGGTAATTCTCATGAACACACCATGAATTAACCTTATAATATTTACTTTCAAGAGCTACAGTCGTGAAAGTTTGATTGTGCAATGTGACAAACACTGACTGTAGAAGCTAGAGTATCCCAATATGGACTGATGCGAGTGGCGATGGCGTTTTGTGTTGTCCGCAGCATGGGCAAGTGCGGCGAGCAATGCAAGAAGGGGAGCAAGTACGACGACATGAAGAAGTGCTGCGTCCCCAGCTACTAGGCTCTCATTCCAAGCTGCAGTGTGCTCAGTAACCGTTTGACGCTTTGTTTCAAGGAGCAGTAAATCATAATACTAAGTGAATGATCGTTCACCTCGTATTGCTGCCAAGCATCGAACTCTCTGAAGGTAGGAGCGATGTGTAGCTCGACCAAGTTTATAATAAATTGATGCCAAATGTTTCTGCGGCAAATGAATGTAGCACTGGCCTCCTCTGCTTGATTGATTCCGGACATGGAACTTGTAAAGCCGTCATCTTGTGATACATTCTTTATCACACATGCACAGAACTGAAAGATGGACATAGCATAATCTTGCCATGGGTTCCTGGCACTTCCGCCATGGCCAAAGTCAGGCAGCAGTTACATGGGGATTCTTGAAAGTAACTGTCTTCTTGTTCTGGACATTGAACACGGACGCGGAGACAAAACGCTGCTAGCAAGGTCTAAGTACGATTCAATAGATATCCTACTTTTCTGCAAATTCTGCATGCACGATTCTCAACGTCACAATTACGAACTACGGCCCATGAGTGCTCAGGATGCTGGTCATCCACTCCCTAACTCATTGCTTGGAATTGTTCAGTTCCTGAAGGGGAAATGAAGGAAAAGGATTGTGTACGTGCCACTGCCAATTGCATGTCCCTTCTCCTGGTCTTTTCCAGAGCTACCAACTATATTTTAGAAACATTGTACTGACACTACTTAATGTGATCTGGTAGATCCATTGTGCATATCCGTCACCTGCAACCACGAGTCATTTCACAATCGGGTGTATCCTTTAACCCTTAACCCCTAACTCTCCTTGAAGCCCGAAATGGGTTTTTGCAATTCCGGGCAGCCTAGATGAAGGGGTTAGAAGTAATATTTTTGCCTAAGAATTTTATTGGGTCCTCCTTATACTGCAAAGTGTATGTGGTAAATTTTGCAAAGTCAAATTCCAATTTTTGAGTCTTCTAGGACGATCCTTGGGTTGCGAGCCGAGATGGGGCAGCTTAAAAAAGTAACTTTTTAAATTATTTTTTTTCGAAACATGTTCATTACGAAATCAATACTCAAATTTTAAAGTGACTCAAGTCAAAAAGTTTACCAATTTTACAAGGGCCGCAGCCTCCAAAAATTTTAAAACCAATCTTCGGAATGCCCAAAAAAACTTGGGAGACAAACTTTGGATGTTATGATCTCTCAAATGGTAAACATCCAACGGTCAATTTTTTAAACAGTAATCAAGCATATTCTTAGGTACAAGATCTTACGGTTGGAAGTTTTATAAAAAGAAAAGAAATTGGTTCACACCCCCACGAGTGCTTAGAGGTAGAGAATCGCAGTTTTGAGATTTCTAGCTCCCAAAAAACACCAAGGAGATTTAGGGGTTAAAGGTTCTTCCACTCCTCAATGGGCAGCCCGAAATTGGATCTCAGCATCTTTTGGACTTGGGCAACATAAATAGTGCATTTTTGGAACTTGGGCATCATGAATGAACCAATCAATAATGAGTTTGCAACCTCCTACAAGGTTTTGTGCAATCCCAACCTACCTACCACAATCTTTTCAAAGCACAAATCACTCATACAAATTGTGATTTGAATTGTAGGATTTCACTTTGTAGATGCATCACAAAAAGGTGACCAAAATGATATAAAAAAATGAGTGAAAAGTTGAGAATCAAAAGAGCTACAAGCAAGATTCTGTTGGAAAACAGCCCGAGGGGCTGACAGGCGCCTTTAAGGGTTAAACTATAATTCGTTATAACAAGAAAAAATGCAGGGTTCGAGATTTTTGTTCAATCCCTGGATGTCCTCAGTGTCGAGTTTCTACACTTTGGATGAAAGAGCTATCAAAATGGATGAAATTCGAAGAGCTGTATCTCTTGCATCCACCGTTTGATATCCACCTTCATTTTTGGAATGGATTTTAATTAAAGTGTAGTTCAGTAGTGAAACCTCGATTACATTGAAGATGTTTTGAATAGAAGGCATGTATTTAAGTGCAAAAGGTCTAGTCTATTGTGGGATGTCGTTACTTTGTTAAAGTTTGGGTAGTTTTTACCATTACAAGACTACTTTTTAACTAAGATTTTTTTCTATTGATTTTTTTTTTGTGCAAAAGTGTTCTTGAGATAAAGGTGAACTACTTTTCAGTTTGTGTCTTTTTGATTGCAATTGGTTTGTTCACTTGAACATTGGTTGAATCTCCAGTTCTCCACACGGAAGTGAAAATGATAGAAATTTTGGAGTTTGTAACTTTGTATTTAGTACTATGATATGTAATGATTTTGCAATCTATGAGGCATCATGACTCATTTTTGGTCCACATGAACTAAATGTAGTCTACTATAAAATAGTACAATTGAAATTTTAATAAGTCACCTTCATTTTCATCTATGACAAGATTCTTTGAAAATGTGTTTTTTTGGCTAAAAATAGGCTAAGATGTCTCGGGGTTCTATATATTTGTTAATTATCAACCTTATTATTGCAATATCCTAAGTACTTACCAAGATTTTTCTTTTGGCTTGGGTAATAAAATGAGACTGATATAAAATTGTTTTCCTAAAAGAGACTAACATACATCTTACTCATCCATCCATACGTAGTAACAAGCATCTACCCATTCACCAAAGTAAGCCTTCATATTACTCAGACACACTATTCACTCGAGTCTTGAGGCAAATGAACAGAAGTAGTAACATGTTCCATCATTTCAGAAATTGGCCAACCACTCCTGCATCAGCGGTTGACAGTCTGCATTAACATAGTCAACTTGAAAAAGGTTTCATCTCTCTCAAGCTGTCAGTGCTCCGATTAAGACGCGCCTTGTCAGTCAACCGATGCCACAGTTTCATCTACATCGCCGGCTTGCATCTGACAAGCAAGAAAGCACGAGAGTTTCGACTCGACAGTCGCATTCCATGTCAGCTATGAAGGATTTGTCAACGTCGCTCTGGTCCAGTTACAGACAGGTTGACCAAAGGTCAAATTATTGGGCGTGTACTGACTAGATTGCGCATGGGTGGTGCCCGATTGGAGCTCGAACTGCCAGTTCTGAGAATTACTATAACGGATGAATTTTCCGAAGCATATTACGCTCAAGTAACAGCTTTTGCATTCAAAATACCAATTTCCGTTTGCTTAACCCCTAAAAATCCAGGGGTTTCCTCGACCTCCAGAACCAAAAACTGCCATTTTTCACCTTCGTTGGGAGATGGGGAAATGGAGAAACTTTTTTTTCTGGTTTTAGACTTTGAACCGTAAGATCTTGTACCTAACTTGTATACAAAGGACTGGTCAAAATTTCAACCGTTGGATGTTTTTCATTTGTGAGATCATAACCATCAAAGTTTGACCAACACTTTTTTTTTGCCACTGCGTGAGAGGCATTGTCTAAATGGTGCCAAGGGCAACTTGATGATTGTTATTCCAAATATTTTTCCCTCATTTTTTTTCATGTAGGTATTCAAGTTGGTTATGCTCATGCAAAATTTTAGAGACCAATTCCACTTTTTGACCTTAATGTAAAATATTTTATGAAAGAAGGTCTAAAAACAACCATATAGTAAAACAAGCACCACGTATGATATATTTAGTTTGAGAAAAATCTCGACGGTGAGAAGGTGCATTTATGATAATGTGAATTTTGAAAAAAAAAATCTTGGAAAAAATCCAAAATCTCGAATTTTGGCAATTTTTGAAAGAAAAAATTGTAAAATTACTAGAAATTGTGAAGATTGTTTTTGAAAGTTTTGGAGGCTGCCCTTGTAAAATTGGTAAACTTTTTGACTTCGGACACTTTGGAATTTGAATAGTAATTTGGTAATGAACATATTTCTAAAAAATAAAAAAATAAAAAAAATTATTTTAAACTGCCCGATTTGGACTTGAAACCTAAAATTTCTAGATGAAGGTTATAAAATTAAAATTTGACTTTGAAAATTTTACCACATACACATTACTGCATGTGGAGCACCCAATAAAAATCTTAGGCAAAAATATCAGTTTAAATGCTTAAAATGAGCTGCCCGAAATCTCAGAAAACCGAATCGGCTTTCCTGGATTTTTAGGGGTTAACCCTTAAACGCCCGAGCAAGCCCGAGGGGCTTGATTCCAACAGAATCTTCCCTGTAGCTCTCATTGTACTCAACGTTTCACTTATATTTTGATGTCAAACTGGTCACCTTCTTCTGATGCATTCAAAAAGTGAATTTTCACAATTCAAATCACAATTTGTATGAATGATTTTGTGGTTTGAAAGGATTGTGGTAGGTAGGTTGGGGTGGTACATAACCTTGTAGGAGGTTGCAAGCTCATCATTGATTGGTCCATTCATGATGCCCAAGTTCAAAAAGTGCACTATTCATGATGCCCAAGTCCAAAAGATGCTGTGATCCAATTTTGGGCTGCCCGTTTTAGACCCCAAGGGCGTTTAAGGGTTAAGGAGACAATTGCCCGCAATGCTCTGGCTCCAGCTATGTCTTTGGATCCCTGGCAATGTTCTTAGGCGACTGATTGAAGTAATTTACCGAGCGAATCAAAAATATGTACATGATCTGAATGTGCTGCAGGAGCGATCGATGGCATTAGTACTTAAGGTGGGCTCCGCTGTAATCAAGCCATCTTTTCCTCAGCATTGCAATTCACGAATTGACTTTCGGAACTTCAGCTCGAGTATATAGTACTCCACATTCGTCCGTTATCCATGACGACCTCGCGGCTTCTGTTGGTGGCTGCCACTTTGGCACTCGTCGCCTTCATTGGTACTAGCACTGTTATACAGCTTTTTTCATTTCGACGTAGCTCAAAACAGTTGAGATGATACATATTAATGCAATGTCGAGATGTATGTGAACAATTCTGAGAGTACCGTTGATCAATGTGCATGTACAAGAATGTTGGATTTCGGTGGTCACGAACTGAGATTTGATGCATGCAGGGGGTGCTCAAGCGACGTGGAAGAATGAGTGCCCCTCGGGCTACAAAGACTGTGACTCATACAAGCCCGGCTGTGAGACCTGCATTTCCTCCGACATCAACAACTGCGGCGACTGTGGCAAGAAGTGCTACAGCGTCAGCTACGCCACCACCAAGTGCGTCGGAGGCTTCTGCAAGTACGAGTGCAAGGCCGGGTGGGCCAATTGCGACGGGAAGTGGGACAACGGCTGCGAGGTGGACACTGGCAAGGACGTCAAGAACTGTGGCAGCTGCGGCAATTGCTGCAAGCAGGTGGCGAACGCCGACACTAAGTGCGAGAATGGCAAATGCGGAACGCCCGTGTGCAAGAGCGGATGGGGCAACTGCGACGGCAACTGGGACAATGGGTGTGAGAAGGATCTGACGAAGGATGTGTACAATTGTGGCAAGTGCGGCAACAAGTGCCCCTGCAGCCTCAAGGGGGGCGAGCCCACCTGCAGGTAACCAGCCCTTGAGCAATGCCATGAAGTTCGATGATTACATTCTCACGGTAGGATTTGAAGCTGTCGTGAATGTGGATCTAGTGTAAGTAATGATGGCATTGGTTGTTTTGCAGCTCTGGCAAGTGCGGGGAGCAATGCAAGAAGGGCAGCAAGTACGACGACAAGAAGAAATGCTGCATACCCAGCTACTAGGCTCTCAACCCAAGCAAGAGTAAAGTCAGTAGTAGGCCTTCTGTATCAATCAGTGCTTCTTCCTCGTGTCTGAGCTAGTGGTGGTAGTGGTCACCTGTTATATTAAGCAGAACAGAGTGGTTCATATCTGCTATGGGTAGTAATAAAGAATTGGGTCAGGCAAGGTGAATGATCGTTCACCTCGTAGTGTTGTCAATTATCAAGCCCTCTGAGGACGGCGACATTGCACAGACTTCGTGTCTGTGCCGCCTATAAAACATATTGAAGAAGATGAGAACTGTCTCTGTTTATTGCACGACAGTCGTTTATATTCCGGGGCTTTTCAGGGGTTTAAGACACAGCCATGGAATTGGCAGCGGCACAAGTAGATTGTCTCCCAATTTTTGCCACACTGATTACTGTGCCACATTCTAAATTCTCCTCTGGTTTTAAACGTATGCAATCCGTATTGGATCACGGGTATTTCTTGAGCCTCGTTACTCTATGCTGAGCAATCGTGTATTCCATCGATCATTCAATCGTGAAAGATCGTTGATTTGCAGACTCCTAAGTCAAGGTTTGCGGTGGTGATTGCACCAAATTAAAGCAAGTAACTTCCACGAGTCGAGGATATCCACGATGACTAAGCGACCGGAAATTTTCCGATTAGAATTCAATCGTCGATTCATTTGGCTTGTGCTCACGAGGAGATCTTTGCCATGGCCATGGCCTGCTTGAAGTCAGTCGGATCCATCGCAACACGGATGAGCTCAGGGTGCGTATACAGCAAACTCCCGCACATCCAGCTTCGAGAAGAGTTTAGAAGTTAGTGCTTGCAAGTTGCTTGGTATGTGATTGTAGAGCTCTACGCTTACCGATCGTATTCTTACTACAGCTACATAGATAGGCTGTTCTAATCTGCAGCTTTGACACTATTGATGCACACAGTTGCTTCACTGTTACTGGCATTAATTCAAATACAAATTATTACTTATACATCCAAGCCCATCTCCAGCAAAATTATGTCTAGCATTCTCAATTGGAGCTCAGGCTGGAGCTTGATGATTATGCTTGCAAAATAAAACGATCATTGCACATGCACAACGAACAGAACGATTGAAAACAGTTCTGAAAGTCTTTTGATCTTCTATAGATACAATAATATCTTTGCTTGACGTGGACGGACTCTTCAGGATATGGAGCCACATTGATGAGTGATTGAGCATATTATGTATACCAACAATTCTCTTCAACATGTTCTGAAATCATCGTGCGAACGTGAGAACTAGTATCCTTATTGTGAGCCCATGCTTTTTATTATAGTAAACAGCATAGACACGAAGCTACGCAGCTACATGCTCGAGCTACAGCCCCAGCACTGACGAAGTTGGGTGAGGCATCATTGTGCGGTAAATGATCATTCATCCTCACTGCATGACTTCACCCTTACGTAGCACGGATCATAGTAAAGTTAACCAGCATCACTCCATGTATGTTGGACTGCATAACATTCTCCCTAGTAGTGCCACTCAAGTATTTTGAGGTTCCACAGAATTTCAAGCCAAGCCAGACCATTACTGGGCTCGCTCTTGCTTCGAATGAGAGCCACCACGCAGCACTTCTTCTTGTCGTCGTACTTCATGCCCGACTTGCATTTCTGTCCGCACTTGCCCCCGCTGCACAATCCACTCACTCTCATCAGTCCACATTGCAAATCTAAAGCTTTACGGCGAACAGGCGAGCGGTGCATGAGTGTTTGTGATGGTTACCTGCAGTAAGCCTCGCCGCCCTTCCATGTGTACTCGCACTTGTTGCCGCACTTGCCACAGTTGTACACATCCTTGCTCAGGTCCTTGCAGTCTTTTCCGCCACACCTGTCCCATCCGGACTGGCAATATGTCTTATCCACCTTGTCTTCGTACTTGCAATTGCCGTCTTCGCACTTGACTGATTTGCCGCTGTAGGTGGCACACTTCTTGGTACCAGCTGGGTACAACTGTGGACAATGCACTGATCGACAATGTTAGAGGCCAATGAAGCAAGGTCAATGCGCGTACCGACGAAGAGCACGAATGCCAAGATGGCAGCCAGTATGATGAGTCGCGAGGTCGCCATTGCGGAAGGAGCAGAGTGAGCCTGGAACTGGAGATCGAACAAGAACGAGGACTCGATTCGTGAACTGAGATGCGAAGCAATTGATGTTTGGGATGAAGCAGAGTCCACCTTATATACTAATATCCTGAGCAAAAAATTTTGTGGACTTTCACTCGCAGTTGCCAGCTCGGAAACGCAAGTGCAGAGTTACCTCAACTCTACAAACTTCAACTCTGTGATCATAGAGCGCTACTGAACTCGAGATCGTAGGCTGGAAATTCCGAGATATGACTGGGTTGTTTGAATTACTGATAGCAACCGACAATCAATTGGAGTGCGTAGGTGTTGTTTAAGCCACTAAGGAAGATATTTAGGTCAACATATCTCAACTGGGTGACGAAAGCAGAGAACTCGTATGATTGATTTTTGAAGTCAGCAGGCTTCGGATCTCGAAGCACTTTGCGAAAATCCCCTCGTCCCTCCGGCATGCGCATGCACTTGAGAGTCCACACCGGTTCTAAGTAGTGTTTTGTAGCGCATTTTTTATTCGTTCATTGTTCAAGAATTCCTACGAGCTCCATTGTTTGAAGTAGAAACCGCATGCTTGAGCGACACAATCACACTGCTATGTGACTGTGGCCCCTACCTAGTTGACTAAATCATCTTCAATCTTATTTTAGGACCAGAACTCTAGTTAACAGCATAGTACTGGAAATAACATGCTAGACTGGAACATTGTTCGAATCACAGACTCTGCTTTCTGCATGCTGAGGGCATTGACATTTCACATTGGAATGCTTTTTCGAATTGAAATTAGTTGCTTCGATCTCTTCCTTGTGAAATGTATTATCTCAAGAAACGCAGATGTTGATCGACAATCTTCATCTGACACACGAGGTAAAGGTGATCTTCGAGATTGGGTCGGTCGGTCGATTGACGTCGTCCTGACACATCGGGTGTTATTGAGTCAACATATTGACAGTCGATGCATACACAATCTTTTGGTGTAAGGGATGATGATGTATGTTATATTTTCCTGATCTCAGCATTGAAGGTGTCAATCAGTGTGTCAGCTAGGTAGTGCCGGTGTGTGCTGGGGCGGTTGATCGATCGACTGAGGTAAGCGAGACACGATTCGAGGTTGAATATCATATTTCTCACAGTCAGAAGACTAGGGAGCTTCACGATTATTGTATCGAAGGACTAGAAGCTAAAAGTGTTGAGAAAGTTCGGTGCTGGTGAGTGACGACTGATGAGACAAAGTCAAGCGGAGAGTGGCGACGAAGGATTGTGGATCTCTCGAGAACAGTGTCTTGCCTCCGCGTCGCCGTTTTGCCGGTGGAGCTTTTATATATATATCAAATTTCAAACTGCGAATATAATTATTGTACTTGAGCTTCTTAAAGTGAGCATTCTTTGATACATTTGAAGGATGCAGCGGACGCAATCGCCTCGGAGGTGAGTGGCAGTTGCACTGGAGGCTACGCAGAAGAATTACGATGAAAAAGTTAGGATTCTTTGTCTTCAGATTTCAGGGTGTATGACAGAATTTAATCGCCGTGGAATTTACCCCGATTACTGTCGCTTCGATTACCACATCTACAGGATTATGTTTTCCTGCGTCTCCACCGATCAGAGGTGATGCTCTGCCCCTGCTGGCATGGAATAGAAGTTGGAAAGCCACCTCTTGAGTGAGTCTATTCCATTTCGTTCGACTCGAATGTTATCACACACACAAAGGGTGAGAGAGGGACACCGATCCATTGTATTTGTCGAATCATTTCTCATGCGGAGACGAGCAAACCCTAATTATGGCGTCCTAGCTCTTCTGCCATGGCCATGGCTTGCTTGAAGTCTGGCAAGCGCGGGTCCTCCTGAAGACACTTAAAAAGTAGATGGTGCCATCTTACAACAAAGTAGATACCGCATCAACCATCTCAAAAGCAATCTCAAAAATTCAACCCAGATGATTTGGAGAAGATTTTGGCGAGAAATAAGGTGCATACGTGCTTCTCCTGATGGATTATGATTCGAGCTGCAGGCTGCAAGAATCACCGATTGCATTCTAACTACAGCTGCATGTACGCCGTTACGTTCGCCAGATAAGTAATCATTGATTCGCACTGAGACTTTGATTGTTCTGGAAGCACGAAACTGTTACGAACAATTGGGGATGTTTGAATCCATCGCCATCAAAACTATTACAGTTATAGAATCTCTAATCTTCAGTCTTGGAACAAAATGAAAGCTTGACCTTGGACTATATGCTGGCATCAGCATGATCAGCTCAATCTTAAAAAAAGATTCTCGGTAGTAATATTTTATTACATTTGTCAACCTTTATTGGTATTCACGGTTTCTCTCTCTCTACTCAACCTCTTCTTTTCTGTGCCAGTTTTCCTGACTTTGCTATCCAACATTCACGATTATGGTTTGGAGCCAAGCACAATCTAAAGTTATACTGGCACGAGTAGACCGCCGGACCGGAATTATTTTTTTCTATGCAATAAATTCTTGATTCTGCATGGAATCTCAAGAGACTTAGCAGCAGTGTCGAAAGATAGATCATAAATAGTAGATTATCAAGCATGTTCAAGTTATTTCAATCCTCATTCAAATCTTCAAAAGTATTACGCTTATCAATGATCTTTATTATACTAAGCTGCATAGACACAACGTCCATGCATTCACGTGCTCGAGTTACAGCCCAACCTTAACAAAGTTGGATGAAAGATAGACAGCATTTTGGGGTGAATGATCATTCACCCTCACCGACTAACGTCGGATACAAAAACCTATACGTAATACATGTTTACGGGACCGCGTGACATTCTCCGGCAGGTTGAGGTTCCACAGATTTAAAAGCCAAGACAGACCACTACTGGGCTCGCTCTAGCTTCGACTCCATCGGAGCTTACACGCAGCATTTCATCTTGTCGTCGTACTTCAAGCCTGACTTGCATTTCTGTCCGCACTTGCCCCCGCTGCACAATCAACCCACTCTCATCAGTCCACATTGCAATTTATCTAAAGCTATAAGGCGAAGAGGAGCTAAGTATGCATGAGTGTTTGTGATGGTTACCTGCAGTAAGCCTCGCCGCCCTTCCATGTGTACTCGCACTTGTTGCCGCACTTGCCACAGTTGTACACATCCTTGCTCAGGTCCTTGCAGTCCTTTCCGCCACACTTGTCCCACCCAGATTGGCAATAAGTCACCTTGTCTTCGTACTTGCACTTGCCGTCTTCGCACTTGACTGATTTGCCGCCATAGGTGGCACACTTCTTGCCGCAGTCGCCGCAGTTGTTGACGTCGTTGGCGATGCAGGTGTCGCAGCCATCCTTGGTCTTGCAGCTCTTGTAGCCAGAGGAGCATTGCTTGTAATCACCACCCGCTTGCGCACTCCCTGCATGCATCATGATCATGTCAATTCATCACACGCTCGCACTCGACCTCCACACACAGAGCAAAATAATACCGGTAGATCTTCACACACCCAGCTGGGTACAACTGTGGACAATGCACTGATCGACAATGTTAGAAGCGAATGTAGCAAGGTCAGTGTACTAACGTACCGACGAAGAGCACGAATGCCATAATGGCAGCCAGTATGATGAGTCGCGAGGTCGCCATTGCGGAAGGAGAAGAGTGAGCCTGGAACTGGAGAGCGAACAAGAACGAGGACTCGATTCGTGAACTGAGATGCGAAGCAAGTGATGTTTGGGATGAAGCAGAGTCCGCCTTATATAGTGATGTCCACTATTGCTACTGCAGTAAAAAAATTGGTGGGCTTCCAGTAGCAGTTGCCACCTCGTATGCACAATTACCTTAGAAGATGTCAACTCCACATATTTATTACTATTCCCGATTGAACTAGGCATCATAGGCTGGGCTGTTTGACATAAAGATAGTGTAGCCTCAGCAACCGACATACCTCAACTGGGTAACGAAAGTAGATATCAAGGATGCTTTTTCAGGTCAACAAGCTTCGCAATTCGAAGCAGTTTGCGAGCACCCCCACGTTCCGGCATGCTGCATGCAATTAAGATAGTTAAAACCTGTTCTTTATGTTTTGACTCGTTCAATGTACAAGAATTTCAACGCAGCTCAAATTTTAAACTAGAAACTGCATGCTTGAGCGACACAATCACACTGCTATATGTGGCCTCCAGCTAGTTGACTAGAGTTATTATCTGCAATCAAATTTCGGTATAATCTTATATAATTGGAGCAGGATGAATAGAGACTGGACCACTGATTGATTCCCTACGCTTTCAGAATGGTGAGATGCAGCTTACAAGTTCAATATAATTTCGTTAAGTCTTCGTTGTGATATCTATTCTCCAAGCTATGAAAAATCAAATTGCAGCTAAATAAATCTCATGTGACTGATCGACACGAGATAAAAGAGATCATGAAATTGGGCATGACCTTGCCGAGTCGATCGACGTCGTACTGACAAAGCAGGCAACCAACAGTCAACTGGTAGATCCACCGTCAATGCATGCAAAGTTTGTTGGTTCAATGGATGATGGTGTGTGTGTTAATCTCAACAAATTGTCAATGATCGGTGTTTATAAGTGATCAAGGGTCCAATCTTAGAGGACTGTGTCAAGGCGGTGCCGGTACTGTAAAGTGACGTTTGCTTTGATTAATATATAGCATACAGTCAGAAGACTTGTTGACATTTTATCGAAGGGCTCGAAGTTTAAGAAGTGTTACGAATGTTCTGCGCTCGTCAGGCCAGACAAAGTCAAGGTTGGAGAGTTGCGACGGAGGATTGCGAATTTCTCTTGAGAGCAGTGTCTTGCCTCCGCGTAGCCTCCACAAATCAACTTCATTTTTTTCAAATTGGGATTCTGCGGTATACAATATTTGATGCCTTTCAGAATTTGATCATTCATGGTTTAAGAACCATTTCTGAAATCATGAACTACATCATGATATTTGCTTCAATGGCGAGCTTTCATTGATAATGGTATATTTCGGGTAAATGGATTCGAATCGTGCGCCCATACTTGCTGCACCTTCCTTTCCTGAACATACTTACGCCCCAACCAAATCATTGATTGCAAAGGTGCAAATGTATCTAACTACGTTACGAAAACGCAATTCCACCATAAGTTAGGGACTGCCATGGTGATTGCACTTGGAACAGTTGGAAGACCACAATGGTCATGGACTGATTAAAGTGAGACTGGTTCATCGCAACGAGGATAAGCCTGACTCTGACAAGGAGCGCTATTGCAGAAGGCAAGCGCGGGTGCTCTCAACTAAAATAAATCAATTTGGATGCACCTTGAAGTGCCTGTAACACAAGAAAAAATTCAGCAATTAATGTCAATACCACTGCTTTTACAACCTTGCCATTCGCAACCAGCTTGGTGTCTGAATTTGATCAAGGTCCACTCGGTAAGAATCACCAATCTCATTCTAACAACAACTACATGTCCGTCGTCTTTTTCTCTATCATTCACACCATTCATGCCGACTGCTTGAGAGTTTCCAACAACAGCAAAGTTATGAACCAGCAAAAAAAATTAAGTCCACCAAAATCATGTCAAGCATTCTCAATCATATTCAGATCGGATTATGATAGAGAAGATCGAGGGGCTTGATAAGAGCAAAATAGACCATCATGTTGAGTGTGCATGAAAACTTGTGTGACCTGATTTTTTGCAATAAGAATTACGTATTTCAATGATGCATGCCTGAACAAGAGTATCCTTGCAGTAATCAATATAATGGAATGTCAAAATTCCGATTACATCAGCTAAGTATGTAAAAAACAGGGACATCAGTGCTCAGTACCCAGTTTAAGTAAGCGCCTATCTGCAATGTAATCTTTAATCTGCATGGATCTGAACATGTAAAGCTACATTGACGAAAGATGGAACATATTGGGATGAATACATTGTATTCGGTTATGAAAAATTCAGATCGTACACAAACATTAAATAATGCATCTTTATTATATGAGCCTGCATATAATGTAGTCTATGCATGGATCTTGCGATTACAGGCTTGAGCTAGAGCACCAGCCATTAAAGTTGGATTATAGACAACATCGTGGGGTGAATGATCATTCACCCTCACTACACGGAAAGCGAAACTAACACTTAGTACTATATCACTTCATGTATACTGGACTGCATGACAATCTCTCACGAAACAGGTCTTTTGAGGTTCCCACAAATGCTAAAGCCAAATCAGACCATTACTGGGCTCGCTCCAGCTTCGATTCCATCGGAGCTTACACGCAGCATTTCATCTTGTAGTCGTACTTCATGCCTGACTTGCATTTCTGTCCGCACTTGCCCCCGCTGCACAATCAACCCACTCTCATCAGTCCACATTGCAATTTATCTAAAGCTATAAGGCGAAGAGGAGCTAAGTATGCATGAGTGTTTGTGATGGTTACCTGCAGTAAGCCTCGCCGCCCTTCCAGGTGTACTCGCACTTGTTGCCGCACTTGCCACAGTTGTACACATCCTTGCTCAGGTCCTTGCAGTCCTTTCCGCCACACTTGTCCCACCCGGACTGGCAATAACTCTTATCCACCTTGTCTTCGTACTTGCACTTGCCGTCTTCGCACTTGACTGATTTGCCGCCATAGGTGGCACACTTCTTGCCGCAGTCGCCGCAGTTGTTGACGTCGTTGGCGATGCAGGTGTCGCAGCCATCCTTGGTCTTGCAGCTCTTGTAGCCAGAGGAGCATTGCTTGTAGTCACCACCCGCTTGCGCACTCCCTGCATGCATCATTCATATTCTCTGCTCATATCAATCCATCTCATACACACTCGATCACTCGACATGATTGTAAAAGCTTGCAACTTACCAACGAAGAGCACGAATGCCAAAATGGCAGCCACCATGAGAAGCCGCGAGGTCGCCATTGCTGAAGGAGAATACTGAGCCTGGAACTGGAGAACAAGAACGAGGACTGAATTCGTGAGATGAGATGCTGAGCAAGTGATGTTTGAGATGTAGCAGAGTCCACCTTATATAGTGGTGTCGCCGGTTGCCACAGCGGTAAAATTTGATGAAATTTCCGTTTCCAGTTGCCACATCAAGTGCAGTTTTACCTTAGTTAGTCCTACAGAGTCATTGATAGATCGTAGGCCGGAACCTCCGAGAGCCTGGGGCATTTGGCATAACACCTCAGTAGTCAGTAACCGACCATCATCTCCCAGGCTAGGTACTAGTACCGTACTAGGTGTTGCCTGAGATGTTACTGAAGAATGATATTTTAGAATGATATTTTAGGTCAACAAGCTTCGGATTTCGAAGCACTCTGCGAGCATTCCCTCTTTCCTCCGGCATGGGCATGCAGATAGTCACTCAGCTTATTTCTTTATCGATCATTATTTTAAAATGTCAACGGGGTTCACTGTTTAAAGCAGAAACGACATGCTGGGCGACAGAGAGAGTCTGCTATGTGTGTGCCTCCTAGTTTACAAGTTAAAGAATTCAATTCTTGAACCAGAATCGGTACTTGTATCACAGGCGGCAAGCCGGGATTGCATGCAGGTGGCAAACTTTGACTGGAACATTGATCGAATCACTCTGTCTAGTGCAAGCCGAGACCATGCCCGTCGAGGCAACTGACACCTTCTGCAATGCTACTTTCGAGTCTAATATTATTATTTTTTCAAGGTCAAAGGGATGGTGATGTATGTTGTCTGACTTCTCCTGATCTCAGCATGGAGTCATTTATTGCTTGAGCTCGGCAATGATAAGTGATAAACTCCAGAGAATGTGGAAATACAGTCCAAATTGGTCCCAGTATTGTTCAGGGACGGTGGACCGATTTATAATCCTTTGACATGGTTCGAGGTCGTCCTACTTGCAATTAATATATGCCATACAGAAGACCTATAAATAAGCTAGTCTAGGATAATTGAGGCAACTGTGGCATGTGTACACAGTTTTCTGCAAATTTTATGGCAGGATTCGAAGCTGGACATGGAAATTGACCCTTAACCGGGCCGAATGTCGAAAATTGACATTTTAAATGACTGCAGCAACTTTGAAGAGTCAGCAGAACCCTGTTGGCAGGATGAAGACTGTCCATGTGTCACCGTGGGGTGACTCAGCTTCCTACTGCTGACATGGCAACGACCCGGCAGCTGAGCGCCTCTCGCGAAGCTGGTGGGTGAGGCCGGCGGCAGCATGAGCGGAAAGCTCAACCTGCGATTGGCAACTAGCAGGACTCTTATCGTATTAGGCGATATTATTAGCATTTGAGGAAGTGGGCTTAGCCCTAATCTTCCATATATATTGTGTATCGTTTTTTTGAGTAATGCATCTGTTTTCATCTGTGTCAATCAGACCTCACTGTCTAACATGGTATCAGAGCGAGGTTCCCAGTAACTGTTAGTCCGTGCAAGAGTGGTGTTCACGCTTTCTCAGCTGAAACCTTAGCAGGAACCGAGTTACTCACTTGACAACTGATCAGATCACCAATAGCACTAGTTAGCAATGGCATCCAGAGATACACTTATTGGAGAGGCGAGTAAGCTAGAGGGTATTCCAAACTACGCAGTCTGGAGTTTTAAGTTACGTAACATACTCAACAGAGACGATATTTGGCAAGTAGTTGACCCACCAGTTGGAGTCGTGGCACCCACCGTCCAAGCCGACATAGATGCGTTACAAGTATTGAAGAATAGAGCGCTAACAACCATCGCATTATCTGTGAAGGATAATGTGATACCTTACATCGCCAGTATCACTGACCCTGCAGAATGTTGGAAAGTTTTGAAGGATCTCTACGCCAAATAACCCAACTCGAGAAAGTCGCTTTGCTCCCGACGCAAGCTTTCGAACCTGAGGATGGACGAAGGAGCAGCCATCCCCGAATTTCTGAAACAGGTCAAAGAACTTGTGAATGAGTTCGCTAGCATCGGAGAGATCATCAACGACTCCGAGATCGTGGAATAGATTCTAATGGCGTTACCGGAGAGTTACGAGGGCCTAGTAAACTCGTCACCTACCGCCTACACACGCAAGCAGTTGCGAACTCACTGTTATCCTCTTGCGGGACGACATTCGACGGGAGATCAAAACGGCAAACGAAGCGACCAGGAAGCGCCTGGCGACCAGCGGCAAGAAGAAGAGCTTCGGAGGACGCAAACCAGCGCAGCAGCTACCAAATGACACTCGACACAAACATAAGAAGAATACGGCGAGTGAGTGCCACTCTCTGCGTTCAAGAGAACACTGGATGCGGAATCGTCCCGCTTTGGCGGCCGAAACTAAAGGCACGGAAGGCCAAACGACCGGAGAAAACTACCTCCATCAACATCGTCGATAACTTCAAAAGTACCAAATAAAGAAGAAGAGTTCGTAGAGACAGAGACCGACTTAGCAAGAAACATGTTAGAGCTAAGTCTAGCAGAGAATAGCAATAACGAGTGGTTTATTGATAGTGGAGCGTCCAAACATGTTCTTATCGACGGAAAAGTCTTTTAACGACTTAGACTCAAACCGCCGATCAAAGATCGATCATCAGCGGGAGGACATACGCCGAATGTAGCGGGAAAGGGCTCTGTGGAAGTTTCCACACCCACTGGAGGAATACAAATTGAAAACGTTTTATACGTACCTGGCATAACGAAGAACCTGCTATCAGTCGGCACAATTACAGATGGGGCGGAGCGTCCCAAGATTCTCTTCGACTCCACTCATCGCTACATACTTGAGATTTTCCACTGCCAGCAACACACCAAGTCATCACAACGGGAAAACGCGATCAGAAGAATGGACTCTATAAATTCAGACCTCCGAGTCTAAATCCCTCTGTCAACAGTGTCGAAGACAGCCTGAAGGAAACAACGGCACTCCTGTGGCACTACAGGTTTGCACATGCCAGCAACAAACTGATTCACTTCATGAAAGAGGGAGGCAAAGTCCAGGGATTACCGAACTGCAAAAGCAGTTCCTTTACATCCCGGCGTGTTCTTAGGGAAGCAGTCACGCAACCCCAAACCAAGCAGACAGCCCTCAAGATCTGCTGGCCCAGCATCATCCGGCGCCACCCCAGGAGCATCTAACACGTAATTCGTTATAATGGGAATATCCAAACTCTCAAAAACCAATCGACCTAAATTCCAACATATATATCGAGCTAAACGTGCATGTTTTAGAGCAAAACGCGCGTGATGTAGAGCTAAACGCGCATGTAGTAGAGCTAAACTGAATACAAAAGATGATGAAAATAGCAAGAGAAAATGCAGCCTGACAGCAGTTTGCTAAAAGAGCACAATAAAACGATAAAGTCAATTAAACTGGGAATCGACGACCAAGTCCGGAAATGTACAAACACTTCCATTGTTAACTTTAAGGCATAAAAACCGTCCCAATACTTAACTACGAATGGTAGGACTTCTAGAACGACCATTTCAAAGATGAATGTATTGACAAAAAGTCACACGATAAATTGACAGCTCAAATTGCACTGAGGTCATTTAGCTCGACTAGAGCTAAATGGGCATGCCCAAATAGAGGGATGTCAGGCTACTCCTCTCCAACGTCGAACCGCTCAATACTTTGTTTGATGATGTCGATTTGACGCTCCGATAAAGAAATAATAGGACGCCGAGAGCCCAGTTTTGCACTTGATTTCCATGACGTAAAAATTGCATCAGCATGAAGCCATTCGGAATGTGAGTGTCTTCAACTTTCCATTTGAATGTCTTCTTCGTATCCCAACCAAGGATAGGTTTCCTGAACAACACTATTTCTCGATGCAGGTTGAAAATATTGCATTTGAATACAGCCTGGATAGTTGTGATCAACATCGAAATCAGTCAGGGCCCTAGCAATCCAGAAAGGACGAGCATCCCCATCACCGGCCGTAGAGCTACAAAGTATCCAAAGAAAACATCTCGACCAACCCGAAAGGACTCCTTGGTCTATCACACAACCGTCCGATAAAGTGCGGATCACGCCCATATTCTTCTCGCAGATTCGCGATTTTAAGAATTCTCGTGTCGCGGTACTCGAGTTAAAGGCCAACAACCGTTCTTCAAAAATGAGGACACTTCTATAGGCTCAACCAACGCCAGCTTCACAGCTCGCCAATAGCGAATAACAAATTCATGACGCCGACCAAATTCTCCCGATATGTCCTCCGTACTTGAAGTCTCCCACATCTTAATAAACCCTCCAATGCCTTTTACAATGTCATCACGGTTCTTCATAGGAATAGGCGACAAAGGTTTCATGTCACCTGTAGGTAACATTGGTTTCCCCGTACTTCGGTCCTCTTTCCACAATTTTATACCTCCATCAGTAGAAGGTAACCACTCCTTGTCTGTGCATAACATCTTATACTGCATCATGGGCCATCCATTGTCATGCTTGTAAAACTTGAACTGCTGACCCTCCGAATGCCCAACTAAAATTTCATCTCTGGAACCAATGTAGTCTTTGATATAACCCTTAAAGTCAGGTATTTCCTCTATCAAATGAGGAATGACGGGCAAAGCCTCCGCGTCCATAAATGACTTCATCAACTGAGGAAGTGTGAGAAAGTCGTTCTCTTTGAGAGTCATGCTCCAACGTCCAAAGAGGGCGTCAATGTCTTCGTGGGTATGTCCAACTAACAAGAAATTAACGTATACTTCACGGAACACACTCATGTGTACCAGAAGAGACCAAAAGCAAAACATAAATCTATTCTTGTTATCGAAGTGCGTTGTCGAGTTGCACATGCAGGACAGGAGGTAGAGGCTCCGCCACCCCACAAACTTCACTTTCAGGTAGAAGAGAGTTTAAACACCCTTCTTTTCCGAACAGTACAGCTTCAAATAAAGGCAGCGACCCCGAATTTGCGAATAATGACTTCGAATACGAGATCGGAACACCTTCTAGATCTCGTAAAAGCTTTAATATTGATCCAACAGTGTGATTGCAATCACTTGGATAAATATCGAGCCCATAATGAGCATATCGGACATCGCTATGCCCGTGAGCAATCATGCCAGTCACAGCAATTGGAAGCTTCATTAATGCATCATTTGCCTTCGTTTTATGTGAAAATACAGGGCAGGCAGTCTTCGCATGATCCATTTTGTCATGTATTATACAGAGGACATCTCTCGGCCGCTGAATAGAAAGAGAACGACTTGAATAATAATACTCACGATCGTTTCTTGATGATGCAAATGCTCCTCTAGCTTCTTGATCCACATATTCTCTTCACATGAATCGGTACCATAGACTTGATCATTGTCTCCATCCTCGTCACAAGTTGAGCAACGAGCAAAGTTGTCCCCGGCGCCTTCTTTGAATACTCGAGAAAATTTTGACCTCCTAATCCCGCTCGGTGTGTGCTCGAGAAATAGACTTCAAGCCCAACCTCTCATTGATGTCATTGATGCAGTATGGCATCCTTCCATCTAAAGGACGATGGCAAGGACCGCGAGACAACCTTCTCACCGAGATGTCAACATCTTCGACCGGTGGGGCATATGATCGGCGAGATTGTCAATGAATGTCTTGAGAGTAGCAACAGCTTGCTTCACGTGCAATCGAGGTTTCTTCTGACCAACATTCCCATGGTGCCGAGCACGTAGTCCAGCTGCAGCTTCTGCCTTCCGCCTGTAAAATGTGGAAATCGGAACTCCACTAATATGTTGCCATGCATGCGCGCAAAACATCAATGCCTTGATGGTCACCATCATCTTGCCGTCCGGTGCCTGATGAAAACGATTATGAACATCGATCTTGAAATGTGATTTAAATTTAAAACCCGACGCCTCGTACATCTGCTTTCGGAGAGCCATAATTTTCTCACGAGGGAAAGGTTGGCAACGATTCTTCTTGCTGCGAAGAAATCTTGCTTGCAACCAAGTTGATCAAATCTAACGTCAAGAGTTCCTCCTCCCTCTTGGTCCTCACAACCCGTTGGTTCCGTTCTCCCAAATCATACGGTCGCACCCCTTCTTCTTTGGATGATCGCGGGCATAAACAAATGACGTTAAACGATCAACTCGTAAATGATCAAGTAGTGACCAACCCTCATGCATAGCATGGCCGAGCTTCCAGTTCCTAGTTCCATAAATGGTCTCAGCAGGTATGAACTCGAAATTCAAACACTTCACGATCTGCACAACTACTTGATCTTCACATAAGGGCTCGTCATTATTCTCAAGCATTCTTTCAGCGTCCAGAGTCTGACAAATGCCTTCACCCACAACGTCGCCACCATCGTTGAGAAGTGTCACAAATTTCGTAACCCATTTACTTCTGGGTAGTCCGGGGCAATCTTTTAAATGGTCCGGAAGAACAAGCTCAGAAGGACCATCCAAGTCCTACAAGACCACAAACATAGACGAATTAGTACGAATGGATAAACTCAGAACAAGGATGTATTATGCAAAATAAGTAAGTCCAGTACCTCCGAAAAAAGACGCCGCAAATCATCCTCGCCATCGGACTCACTCAATTCCATGATAACCTGAATGCCAAAGAATAAATAAACAATCATGAGAAAACCACCGGTAGCTAAATCTATGTGCGAATGTAAATGCTTACTACCATTATGAATATATGACCATTAAGCTAGACTCGAGCTGAATGGACTTCAAGATCAGAAGTCACCACTCCGTCACGATGCAAGTGTATACTGTCGACCATTTAGCTCGAATCGAGCTAAATGGTCATCACGCGTTAACGCCTTCGAGGTAAGCGTGATGAACAGTTTTCTGAATGAACATTTAGCTCGACTCGAGCTAAATGGTCTTCGAGATAATTGTTCACCATTCACCGCGAAGCAGTCAAACCAGGATGACCATTTAGCACGGCTCGAGCTAAATGTTCTTGACGATCTAAATACATTTTGTTTACCCCGAAGCATGTCGAAGAGGAAGACCATTTAGCTCGAGTCGAACTAAATAGTCATCCAGGATCAACAGCTTCGCGGTAAGCGTGATGAACAGTTATCTAAATGACTATTTAGCTCGACTCGAGCTAAATGGTCTTCAAGATAACTGTTCAACGCTCACCACGACGCAGTTAAAACCGGATGACCATTTAGCTCGAGTCGAGCTAAATGGGCATACCACTCCGATGTAGGTTAAGCCCATTTAGCTCGAGTCGAGCTAAATGGGCTTGCACTGAGTTAAAACTGTACGCCCATTTAGCTCGACTCGAGCTAAATGGGCTTGAACTGCTCTGATACAATGCAAACCCATTTAGCTCGACTCGAGCTAAATGGGCGTACTGCCCTGTAGCAGATCAAGCCCATTTAGCTCGACTCGAGCGAAATGGTCTTCGAGTGAGTCCTTCATTACAGGACTTCAGGAGCATATCATGCATATGTTATATGAAACTGCCTCGATATTCGTGCACAGCAAATACTATAAATCGTTCTTGGGAACTGTGCAGAAGTAAAACAGTATCTTTGCCTCGATTTCCGTGCACAACTAAACCGACGATATCCACATTGTTATCAGGAATGCACCACGATGAACGCAAGATATGACCAATTAACAACAATCTTTTCTTATACATTGACATTGAGGATTTAGATCGAACTTACCCTCACGCCGTGCTTGACAGCTGCGGTATTTCAACGAAGGCCTCGGGCATCCTCAAAAGCACCACGCGCATCAACTCCAGAGCTTCTGAGAGTCTTAAACCCTAAACAAGATTTGCAAAACCGGAAGCACTAATGGTAATAGGTAGTTTAGGCTAAACGTAGTGTACAGAGACGAAGTGCAAAGATGCGAAGGTGCGGAGGTGAGGCGAAGGGCAACAGGAGCGACGCCGCAGAGGAGCGGAAAGAGCACAGGAGCGGAGCCGGAGAGGAGCGGAAAGAGCACAGGAGCGCAGCAGGAGCGAAGGAGCGGAAAGAGCAAAGGAGCGGAAAGAGCGCAGGAGCGAAGCAAGAGAGGAGCCGAAAGCGCATAGTGCGCCAATGAGGAGAGAGCTAGAGCAAGCGGGAAGAGAAATGGCGCCAAACAAGATCACGAACTCAAAATAGAAAGGGCGCCAAATACGGCCATGTGAGGTATAGAGTAAAAGCGGCGTGGATGGGAACTTGGGGGGAAACGGGGAACTTCACAAGGAACGGGGAACTTCGCAAGGAACGAGGACATCTTCGGAAATTTGGGAGGAACGAGGACATCTTAGGCCAGTAAAATCATTTGAAGTTAAGTCGCACAGAAATTTGTAATACTTCTAAAAATAGAAATTACATAATTGTAATAATAAAAACCGGATTCGGGAGGACAATGGATAACCCAAACTCAAATGAACAAAATAATCTCATATCGAGCACTAGAATGTTAAACTCTTAATGCGCCGAATGTCAAAAAACGACATTTTGAATAGAAAGCATAACTTTGAATAGCCATATCTTCTTCGTCCGAGGTCCGTTTTGAATGATATCACTTAGGTTTTGCTCCAAATCAAGTCTAGTTTCTATTCTAAACTTTGCAAAAAGTATGAAATAATGAAATGCACTTAAGTGAAAACAACTCTTTTATTTTATTGGAACTCCAAGCATGGAGCATGTATTATGATTGCAAGCCAATTACGTGAAATTAAAAAGAGTTTTTCATGATTCGCTTTTTCATAATCATGATCTTAAGGTGATTCTTTACAACTTTATAGTCTTTAAGCCTAGCGTTTATGCTTAATTGATTAAAATCGATAGGTGTTGTGAAGTATAATTGTAAGATTTGTATTTACTAAATTACATGTAATATTAAAAGATAAATACTTTACACGTTGAAACAGTTATAGTAAATATTATATTCAAATTATTTAAATGTGATTCTATAAGATTAGTTTCTAGTCAATTAGGTGTGGTGTATCACGTATGATATTCAATTAAGTTGAATGTGATATTCTACAAATGGCCATTATAAACATAATATTCAAGATATTTATGTGATATAATATCATCTAAATATTTAGACAGGGAATAAGTTGAGAAATCATAAGTTTATTACGTATTTCTTAAACTGTGTTATTTCCAATAAGATATTTTAAGTATATTACTTAAAGTATATTACTTAAAGTATAATACTTAAAGTATACTATATTTAAAGTATTATATTATTGATTTAAAATTCAAAGTGTTGTTAAAATTGAGTGACTATATGTTTTTGGAAGTTTAGTATTCTATGTGTGATATTCAAACATAATAATATTCTGCTTTTACTTCAATTCTTATGCTAGGATGTTTTATATATTACACTATTCTAAAGTTATTTTCAAAATTTTATAATGTATCCGCATTTACGCTTTTTTATAAGTCGATAAGTAACTTCTATGTTTACTTTTCAATCCTCACTCTATAAGTTCAAAAATGATCAACCTTTAAACCTAAACATTTAACTCAATAACCAAAACCTTAATTCCTAAAATCGTTAGCCTAAATTCTATACTCTAATAGAGAACTCTCGCAACGCATTCAATCTCGTGGCGCACTTCCACTTTCCCGGGCACATGTCTTTTCGCTATTCCGCCGTTGTTTTTCTTTTACTACTCCTCGCTCATGCTACTTTAGCTAATCCTCGCGCTCATTGAATCAATCGATAATTGCTATTGTAAAATGGTTGCAAATGGCACATTCATTTTTAGGAGATTTGTATATTAAGCTATGAGAATCAAATGTGTTGGTTCTGCATTAAATTTAAAATTTCGTTATTTGTTTACATGTGCCATGTTTACCCTAGCACAATATTTATGTGAAATCGTCATACCCTTTTTATTTAAATATTCTTTACTTAAGTAATAATTTTTGATTAAAGATTAAGGAGTTGAGATTAATTTCTGTTTAATATACTAATATGTTTTGTTCAACCATATTGTACTATATGAAAATATATTTCTTATTATAATAAGGTATATTCAGTATTATTGAATATGCTATTATACACTATATTACTACATTAATTTATATTTAAATAAAAGTTATTATATCAATAGACTAATCTATCGTATTTTTAAATTTTTAATAATATAAAATGTCTATCGATGCTAATAGTTGAATGTGAATATTAATAATGTTTTCTTCCAATAGGATATTTCCCTACTAAACGAGGATATGTAGATTAATAATCATGGGCATTCGTCATACATAAATTAAATGCAATTTTAATTATGCGTATATACTTTATTTTATTCCGTGCTAACAAAGATGCTTATTGCCTACAAATGTACTTAATGTAGGTCAAATCATTTAACGTTTTACTAATGAAAATTAATTATTTAGAACCAAAAATATCTTTTTTGTGATCTTGTATCTTACTATCTTAAGAAACTAAGGTTTGCCTATGCAAGAACAAATAAAAAGTTATTTTCCAACACTGAACATTATACCTTCATGATTTATAAGGAAGCTGAATTGGAAATCTTTCATAATTAGTTACTTTTAGGAAGTTACTTTTAGAATGCAATTGGGAAATTAAACACTTTTATCTTTACTTAAGAAAGAATACTTACGTATAGGATATGGACTATGCATATCAGAATTTCAATCAAAATGAGACTCATTCCGTTAAAATGAGATTGACCCTATAAGAAGCTTGCTGCAGAAGACATTTAAGAATGACGGCGCTGCTCACATCACAGTAGTGGTGCATTCTTCAGTTATTTCCTTCTCGCAGTCAGAATTGGTTGCGCTACTTTGACACAAACATATTGATCCAATAGAGGAAGCAATTGCGCAGGGGAAACAAGTAAAGCAATGAAGTTATAAAAACCATCTTACACTCTCTATTTGCCACTATATTAAATGTTTTTACTTACTTCAATCGTCATTTTCTTTCTACACATAGTTTTTCCAAGCATATAATATTTTTAACTCGATCACTACAAATATAATCTGGTATTTTATTTATTTACATTTCACGAATTATTCTATGTTTCTTAACTTTAATTTCCTTTCCTACCAATTAAACATATTTAACTAACATTTTATAAGATAATTACTCTAGGATTTAAAAATATCGTTATTCACTTTATTTTGATTACTTACGTATTAATTTAAGCTTTAACAATAGAAATGAACTATTTTAATTCAATGCGTGAAAACAAAAACATATAAAATTAACAAAAACAAATAAAATAAATATTTAATTTTAAAGTAAACAGAAAAAAAAAGGAAAAAAAATATACTTCCATTGCTTTCTTGGCAAATCCTAATATTTTGTCTTTAATTATCATATGACATGAATTATGATTTAAAGTTATAAAAACCACTCTCCCTCACTTTTTGCGCATACACTAGCACTCGTCTCGTACTTCAAATTATGCTGGGTTATTGAATCCTCATGAAATTTATAGACATAGTTTCATTTGTCTTATGATATATTTCACACTTTCACCACATTCATATGGTCCTATTAAGCTATTGTACGTATTCAAATCACCTTCTTTCCATCATTATCTTATTGACCTGCTTATTCAAATTCTGGAAAGTTCCACTTAAATGATGACACGTAGATACTTTATTCCTATGATTTATTTTATGGTACTATAATTTTTATAAGGTTATTATAAGCTAGTCTCAGGACAACTTTTTTTTTCCTTTGCATTTTATTTATTTTTTACCTTATTATTCAAAGTGCCAATGTGTTAAAACTTTTGTAAGAAACTCATAGCATAGAGATGTGTCTTTCTCACAAATTTCTAAATAACACCATCTAATTTCTAGGGTCATAATTAGTTAACCTAAAATTTAAAAAATATTTTTCTCATCTTCTATATATTTTCTACATCTTATTCAAAGTTCAGGTCCATAGAGGTAATCTAAACTAAATCGGGAAAATTAGTTTCGACTTCTTAGAAATTATTTTGGTGATTTCTAAAATTTATAGAGTCGTTATTACCTACTTCACATACAAAAATTCCTTTGATTCCATTTATTCTTTTGAAATACATCTCCGCCCCAAATAATAAAACTTCTGTTTTTTAAAAAAATAAAAAATAAATTTTTTTTTGGAAATTTCCACCCGGGCAGCCCGGGCAGCTGGGCAGCCAGCAAATCGGCGGCGGGGCAGCCCGGGCAGCCCGGGCAGACGGGCAGCCAGCTAAACGTCGGCGGGGCAGCCCGCGCAGGCGGGAGCGCCCTGCCGACAGGGTCCCCGCCCCCCCACTTTCGACCCTCTCTCTTCGTCGCACCGCCGCAGCTCCTCCGAAACCTCTCCGGCGCTCCAGCGATTCGCTCTTTTCTCCGCTCTGCTCACTCTCACTCTCTCTCGGTGTGCTACGCGCCGCTTCGCCCTCCTTCGCGCCTCTCCCGCCATCCCTGCTCTTCCGCCTCTGCCGATTTGTGCTACTCGCACGCAATTTGCTTTTGCCTTCTCCCTTTTTTATGCTCTTGTTTTAGGTTTTGCTCCTCATCGTGCGAGCTCCTGCGGTCATACTTTCTTGCGCTTGCTCTTCCATCTTCGGCCTTGTTTGAGCTTCCAGCATTTCAGCATTCTTCTACGAAGTTATTGGGCGTCCTCGTTTCCTGCTTGATCATGTAAGTTCTTACCTCTGAATTTTAGGTTTTGCATTGAGATTGTGCTTTAGGAGCTTGTTTTGTACGTTGCAGGGCACAATGTTTTCGAATCCTGCTCGAAGTGTAGTGGCTTCACGCAAATTTGTGTTCATTGCTTCAGAATTTGTGTTTTTCTGCTAGAATGCACTCATTTGAACTTTCAGCTCATTTAGCTCGATGCCCATTTAGCTCGATGCCCATTTAGCTCGATGCCCATTTAGCTCGATGCCACTTTAGCCCGATTAATTCGATTCATTCATATAGTTCTCCATGCCAACCGAAGCCCATTTAGCTCGAATCGAGCTAAATGGTCTCGGGCCTCGTTTCAGGCCAAGCCCATTTAGCTCGACTCGAGCTAAATGGGCCTCGACTTATACGAGGTCCGAGACCATTTAGCTCGAGTCGAGCTAAATGGGCTTCGACTCTGACCAAGTAGTGAGCCCATTTAGCTCGACTCGAGCTAAAAGGGCCTCGACCCCATCTGTCCGAGACCATTTAGCTCGAGTCGAGCTAAATGGGCATGGACTACTGACCAAGTAGTGAGCCCATTTAGCTCGACTCGAGCTAAATGGGCCTCGACCCCATACAGGTCGAGACCATTTAGCTCGAGTCGAGCTAAATGGGCTTGACTACTGACAGTAGTGACCCATTTAGC
Organism: Bryum argenteum; assembly: GCA_037043015.1. Lineage (NCBI taxonomy): Eukaryota > Viridiplantae > Streptophyta > Bryopsida > Bryales > Bryaceae > Bryum > Bryum argenteum. Next base: position 11,535,617 of record CM073330.1, read on the forward strand.
TCGACTCGAGCTAAATGGTCTCCTCGACCAGTATGGGTTCGAGCCCATTTAGCTCGAGTCGAGCTAAATGGGCTTGGACTATGGCAAGGTAGTCGACCTATTTAGCTCGACTCGAGCTAAATGGGCATGACCCCATCTGAGTCCGGGACCATTTAGCTCGAGTCGAGCTAAATGGGCCCACTACTTGTCAGTAGTCCAAGCCCATTTAGCTCGACTCGAGCTAAATGGTCTTGGACCTTGATGGGGACATGCCCATTTAGCTCGAGTCGAGCTAAATGGGTGACTTCTGTCCGTAGTCTAATCCCATTTAGGCTAGACATAGGCTAAATGGTAACGGATCTGAACGTGGCGAGGCCCGTTTAGCTCGATTCGAGCTAAACGGGCTTGACTCAAGAAGGAAAGATGCCCATTTAGCTCGACTCGAGCTAAATGGGCCTGGCCTTGTTCCAGATTCGTGACCATTTAGCCCGGGTCGGGCTAAATAGGCAGGAAACCTGCTACAGGGTAGTATGTCCATTTAGCTCGAGTCGAGCTAAATGAGCTTATCGCTGCCTGTACGGTGTTTATAGCCCATTTTGCTCGACCCGTCCCTAAATGGGACCGACATTGTTTGCGGTCCGGGCCATTTAGCTCGAGTCGAGCTAAATGGCCTTCCTGCCATGTAGCAGGTTAACCCAGCTGAGCTCGACTGGGGCTAAATAATCTTGGCAATAAATCTAAACATGTTTGATGGTTTATCTTGGATCGATCGCCTAGATGATGAGGAAGTGCCATCGCCTTTGTGAATCTTACGCTTTGTTTCTCATTGTTTGAATGACGGTGATGCCGAGAACCAAACAAACCGCCGAGAATCGTCGATGGCTACAAATGCCCCCGCCGAGTCCGAAATCAACATGGAAGTGGAGCAAAGAAGAGTCGGCTCCCGAGGTATTAGTCTACTTGATCTATGTTCCACCCTATTGTGCCCAGTTAGCTCAAATCGAGCTAATTCGCCCTCTATTATTTTGTTATTCACAGGTCACGTATAATATGCAAGCCCTGGAGGGATTCCTTGCACCAGTTGAAATCGAATCACCAGACGATCCGCTTTGCTATTTTTCCGACGCGCAATGGGGAAAATTGTGGACCCCAAGAAACATTCCATCAAGTCTTGGTCGATTCGTCCGTTGAACAAGACGCACTTCTTTGTTTTATCAACGATCGAGGATCTCACGGGCGTTTTTGCCCCTGTGTCTTGATGCCTTCATCGAACTTGTTACCTATGAGGATGAATTTCTCATGATCAAGTTCAAGCGTGGAGGTCGAAGGATTCGTCTTCACCATTGTGTTTCCCCCTAATGAAGTCCGTTTCTCCCACGACTTCATCCGGAGCTTCATGGTCGGGAAGGTCGATGCCAATCAACTTCATCACATCGACACGAAATTGCAGCCCAATCAGTCTTCTCCGAAAATCTTCGCCAGGTCCTACATTCCTTACACTGCGCAGATCTGGAAGGCTCTCTCTGATTTCGAGAATGCGAAGAAGAAAGGCAAGGCTCCAATGAAACGGCCCGGGAATCTACTGTTGCCGGCTCCATCCGGGAATGCTCCGTCGGGTCTAGGCACTCCAGAGGGAAGTCTAGGCGTTCAGGGTATGAAGCGTCCTAACCCGAATTCTTCCACTGGGATCAAAGAGGAGCAAATCCTCCGGCAGCGCTCTGACGTTCATGAACCCTACCATGAACGTGGCTGTCTCTGAGAAGGACATCAAGTACGAGGAGGCGACAAAGTCTCTGGAGGACTACTGGGACAGCTGTGGAGAGTGTTATGTATTCGGTCGTGACAATCCCCTTGACGTGTCGATCGACCTCCTTGACCCTTCCGAACCAAGGTTCATCGTGCGATCTCTCGAACCAGCCGGCATCGCGCATTACAAGAACATCTTGATGAATTCTCTTGATGTTTCTTCCGCACAAACCATCATCATAATGCCAAGATCACAATCACTTTGAGGTTTGGGATTGGGACGTTCTGATCCAATCTTGTCGGTTCCGAATTATCGACGGGCAGCACCACGTTGAGGCTGCGAAACAGTTGATTCGGGACAAGAAGATCGACGAATCGAAGGTCCTCGCCCTTCAGACATGGAAAGCCCACGTTGTGTGGCATTCCAACATCAACAAGATTTTGGACGTGTCGGCCATGGCGAACAAGACGAACAATGCTGGGACGTTCATACCTTCCTGGGCAACGAACATCATGGGCGCTAGAAAGGTCTGGGAAGACTATGGCCGCCCTGAGAAGCTCAAGAAGCCACATCGACGTGAAACACCGGTTGAATTAGATAACCGGAAGCGTTATGAGGTATGACATTACCTCATCCTTGCATTTCCTGGTTGGCTTTGGTTGCATTTTCTGTCGACGTGTTTGGGATGTCGTTTTAGCTCGACTCGAGCTAAAACAGCATAGGTTGTTTCTTAATAGTTTGGCTTTCCTGCAGGCATTCGCTTGCTATGGTGAAGAGGTTCATCAAAGATCAACAACAATAACGTGAAGGACAAGATCGTCGGACCGTCCGACCTTCGCAACGAGCTCCTCATCATCACATCTCCCGACGACGCGTCTACGAGTTGTGGAAGAGGTTCATCACTGGCTACAATCTCGGAGAGCTGATCGACCCCGACACCGAGCTCCCATTTAATCGGGCGAAAGACTGGGAAACCGCCTCAAAGAAGTTCTCCTTGAACAGGGAGTTCTTCAAGGGGATGGGGCAGTTGGACGCGGAGAACCTCGAGGTGTTGGCACAGCACTTGCTGAACGAGACTCCGGATCGAACGTTGCCCTACCCCAAGGTGGCCGTCAGGAAGCCTGCGAAGAAATACTTCCAATGCATGAGTGCAAAGCAGTGGGTGGAGAATCGGAAGAGGAAGAACACTGTCGCGAGGGAACTGCACAACCTCAAGCCCTCGCTCGGTTTGTTCGACTCCGAGTGGCACTTCGACGTCGACAACTGGAGGAAGTTTAAGGTGGAATACAATCTGACTCGTCAGACTATGTCCATGCTTCTCTCGTCCCCGGCGACTCGGTTCTTCACCATCTACCGCCAGAAGAAAGCGAAGAATAGGAGTGCCGCAGAGATATCGGAATATGCAGCTGAGTTCTTCAAGAAGTTCCTGGATGTCAAAGGGACGTTTCAACCTCCTGAACCGACTGTTTACACGCGGCTCTTTCACTCTTCCGAGTTTAAATTCGGGAGTTGGGACAAGGACTACGTCTGGAACCAATCAAGTAAGTGTGATTTAGGCTTGATTGATTTGCGAGCTGTCCCGGGGAGCGGAAGTAGAGTGGACGACACAGAGAGTCCATACTTTCAGGAATTCCTTGATGTGTGGGCAGACACCGTGACCGATCCTCACATCAAGAATCCCGAGGTTTGGATGTTCATCACCTCCAACGCCGACCGTGAATCGCCAGGCAATGGTTTACGCCGACAAGAAGTTGAAGGACGGGTACTCTCGCAAGGCCGCCAACTACATGCCGCCAAAGAACGAGCGTTTTAACGGCATCGCAGAGGGAAAAGCAGAGAAGCACTTGCTCCCCTCCTCTTTCTTGTCAAGAAGAGCAACCATGCTCGAGTGTGTGTTGGATTCGATTCCCTCCGTATTCTACGCTCCAGAGTTGCCCCCTGTCTCGAAGCCCGGCGCGACAGAGAACACCATCTTAGTCTCAGTGATACCGAGCTCCGATTGGAGTTCTACTGTCGGGTGCTGAAGATATTCTCATCTCCGGGAGGGAAGTTTCTATCGATTATGGGTGGCACAAAGCCAATGTTGGCTGGAATTGTAAGTACATTGCTCATTTCTTTTAATTTGAATTCCACAAGCTCGTTTAGCTCGAGTCGAGCTAAACGATCCCATGCTCGTTTAGCTCGACTCGAGCTAAACGATCTTATGCTCGTTTAGCTCGGTCGAGCCGAACACTCTCATGGCTGTTTAGCTCGAGTCGAGCTAAACACTCTCATGCCTGTTTAGCTCGACTCGAGCTAAACACTCTCATGCCTGTTTAGCTCGCTTCGAGCTAAACACTCCCATGCTTATATCTCTTCATCATGTAATTTGTTCATGGCCTTTTAGCTCGAGTCGAGCTATTTCTTCTTACTCTTCTTATATGTTTCTCTCGCCTTCTTACAGATGTGCCAGCCGAGACATATGTTGTTATCAACGAGACCGAGAAGGAGGCTTATACGAATGCTTTGCGTCGGATTACCAACATCTCGACTACAACGATATCAACGCCGCAAAGATACGTCAATCCGTGGAAGCGAATCGCGGTCCCAAGCCTTCACAAAGGGACAAAGAAGGGGAAGAAGAGGATGTCTAAGAAGAAGAGCACCACACTGCAGCGACGACTCTTCCGCTTCCGAGCACGAGGATGATGATGAAGGTGATCCTTCTTCTCCGGTGGGATGAATTCCCCATGGATTCACCTGGTCCTCTGGTTTCTCCTCCCGCCATTGACCGGGCCCGCGGTGGCAATTCCGTCTAGTCTTTGCCGTGCTCCCCCTCGTGGTCGTCGTCGTGGTCGTCGCCCCCTCGGGTCGTGGAAGCGTTCGAGCTCGGTCTTCTGCGTCACATGGTCGCGGTACAGCACGCGCCCCTCCCCGCGAATCTACCAAGCGTTCATCTTCTGAGGCGCGAGCTGGAGAGGCTTCTCGGTCCAGAAGCGCTTCTGTGCCTCAAGCACGGAGGGCGCTCGATGCCAACTTTGGGGCCTGCGATGTCGCTTGGGACATTGAGAGCCCCCCCCTCCGGCGCTTGCGTCGTGGTCCTCCATCGGAGGAGGATTTAGCTCGAGTCGAGCTAAACGAGCAGTCTCCTGGGGTCGTCGATATTGGGGCGGCTGGAACTCCGGTTCTGCACACGGTTCCACCCCCGGGGTTTCGGAGGGAGGTTCGTTCAAAGAACTCGAACGATGGGATCTACCGGGATTTCTTTGGCGAAGACGACGAAGAACCTGGGCAAGAGCGTGTGCCACGGGATGGATCATCATCCGACAGCTCTGACTCGTCAGACCATGACGAGTATGAGGGTGCGGGCGATGGCGACGGGGATGACGATGACCAAGGTGATGATGCTGATCTCGCGGCCATGACCTTAGACGACGAGGTGGCTCCTGATCCATCCCAAAGAGAGACTACATTGGCCCCTTCTCCCTTGCGCCCGCGGAGCCCTCCCAGGAGGCAGATTGAGAAGGGGAAGTATGACAAATGGTTAGTGAAAGGTGTTTGGAAGTATGAGGACGAGCCGGAGGATACCAAAGTAGTCCGGTTCTATGATTTCTCGGAAGAGCCTAGTTCTCCAAAGCCTTTGAGGGCTGAGGATGATCCTCTTCTTCCTGTCATGCCTCTGCTCACGGAGGAAGGAGAGCCTTCACAACCACCAGTGAAAGTGGAAGTTGTCGCCCCTTTGCTCACGAAGGATCAGAAGCGAGCTCAGAAGCGGCAAGAGAAGGAGGCTCAGAAGGCTCGCAAGGCAAAGGAAGAAGCAGAGAGAGAAGCGGCAAGAGAGAGGCAAAGGTTAGAAGACATCGCTCGAGTGGAGAAATTGGAGTCCACTTTCCTGAGCTCTCAGTCCGAGACCCGCATGGCACTAGGCAAGATGGAGCAGATGTTTCAGTCATTCGGGAATATCTTATCCCAACTGCCTAGTTTTCCTGTCCCCATTGCTTCCATCAACCCCGATCAACCTCGCCTCAGCATCTGTGACGCGAGTCCACCAGCCATCGTCGCGCCTCCACAACCTCCCATCGTCGCGCCCGCGACAAAACCATCGTCGCGCCTCCACAACCTCCCATCGTCGCGCCGCACAACCACCATCGTCGCGCCTCCACAGCCTCCTATTGTTCTTTGAACCGAGATCGCACCCGCCCCATACCCCTCGAGATTTCGGAGAAGCCGGCGAAAGAGGCTGATGTCCCGATTGAGGCAGCGCCGACGCCGACCCACTCTCCCGTGGCTGCTACCGAAGTTGTTCCTGCCCTTGACTCTCCCGTGCCTGCGACCGATGTTCTTCCTTCCCTTGACTCTCCCGGGGCTGCTACTGAGACGGCTATAACTTCACCGGCAAATCCAGAGGTTAGTTACTATCCTTTCCTTGCTCTGCTATTCCCTCATCTCTTGAAGTTTTCGCATTTAGTAATCTTAAAGCCGGCGCTCCTTGTTTGACAGGAGTCCGGCACCGATGGCGGCGAGTAGGTCCACGAGTAGTCTCCAAATTATTGGATGCTGTTTCGCTTTTTGTACATAGTACAATTATTATCGTTGTACTTATTGAAACATCATTCAATAAAATTGAGACTCTTTTCTTTCAAATCAGTTTTTATCTTCAAAGGAGTCTCAAGTCCTTCTCATCACAAGGCCCTAAACTTCGTCCTTTTCTATCAGGCCCCCCTTCTGAATACCTTGTTCCGTCCGATTGCTTCAAAATCCCCCACCAACCACCTCATGTTACCTCTGGGTGTGGCGGTTCAGTACCCAATCAGTGCTGCCAGTTCTTTGCATACTTCAGCATTTTGCAAGGTACACACCCTCTTGTTTTAATACCATTTGCCATTGTTACGTGTTCCCTCAATGCAGGCAGGTCCGTCCAAACATCCCAAACAGCGTATCTCGCCCGAGCTACCCATTACGCATATCTCCCGCAGTCTTTTACGGTCCAAGCCCAAGTGGTTGAATGTGATGTTGGAGCTGGACGGGGTTCTATGTTCGATGGCCTCTGTGTCTACCCCAAAGCCTGCCGAGTGCCTGTCTTTTCCGGATCCCAATAATCCTCCGGTGTTTTCCTCCACCGTCCCAACCTTAGTTGCCGGGAGGGTCGTCTACTGTCGTCCCGGGTTGACAGGGTTCCTTCGCTTACTTAATTTGTTCTGCCACGTCCACGTCTGGAGTACCGTAGATCCTAAGGTTGTACATGGACTCTGCTCCTTTTTGTTCTCGTCGACGACGCTTCGACTTGTCTTGGCTTCCAACCAATGCGATAATCTGTTGTTGAAGAATTACGCATTCGCCAAGTACCCCGGCACGACAAATCCCATCCTCTTAAAATATCCTCGACGGCGGTTGTATCCTAGGAAGGGTGCCAATTTCAATGACGACAACTTGCTCATTGTCGATTCGAAGCCCGAGACTTGCATTGCGGTTCCCACAAAGAACACACTTTTCACTGTTCCGTGGAACCATTCCTGTCCCGAGGATCCAAAGTCCGACTTCTTGAAGAGGATAGGCGAGATATGTCTTTCCGTGCATTTGAACGGTCCTGAAAATTTCGCCGAGACTATGCGCCATCGTAGACCCACGCAAAATGAACTGTCGAAGGACTCAGAGTTGTATATGCTCTTGAGCCGTAATCTTCCATATATGTGGAATCAGGACCGAATCAGTGGGAAGAATTTGCCTTAAATTCTTTTATCAGTGGTATTGTTCTGGTTTTTACCCTAGGAACGCTTATGTTTAACGATTGCTTAGATCCAGATATAATGTAGATCGATTGGTGAATCCACCCTCGACATACATGATTATATGCGTTCTTATTTTGTGTACCTTTTTCATTGCACTTAGCGTCTTGGACTCACTTGCTAATATGGTTGTGTTTATGAACCAGGTTGCTGCTGTTGGACGTCAGCTCTCTCCACATGCATCATGTGCTTTGCAAGCAAATCTTGTAATTGGTCCTTCGACGGTTTCAGAGGATTCCATTACAAGTGACGACTCCAGAACTTTCTCAGAACGAATGCGGGGACGGCTTATCTACTTTGCTCCGGACGATGCGTCGGCTGTAGACTACACGAAGGAGGACATGGATAATGACGATGATGGTGTAGTCAACAGTCCCCCTATTGAGATTCAACCAGTTATTGCAACCGGCAATGATCGAATCGGTGTTATGACCTCGGTTGCAGCGGCACCCCAAGGTGATGCTGTATCCCGCAACCCCGTCGTCGACGCCCGTGCCTATTTAGCTCGTCTCGAGCTAAATAGTTCCTTGCCAAATACTGGGGCTCATTGCTCCTTATCTCTTGGGGCAAACACTCGCGTTCATCCAACACGATTTTCGACTGAGTCTCACCGTCTTTTACGGAGACGTGCACCGAAGCGTCGTAGAAGTGGTGGGCTTATGGAGATGGACGAACCTGCCTTCTCTAAATACACTCGTAGTGACGACCCTCTATTCACTAAGAATGATACTTCTGGTGATACCTCTTCTCCGCCACGTCGTAATTGGTAGATTAATTTAGTGCCTACCTGTTGGAGGTCTACAATTACACCAATAAATTGTATTTGTGCTTTCATATGAATAAAATTTACTCTTGGGGTAGCATATTTCTTAGCTTGCGTTTTGAAATCTTTACTAGTATTGTCTTTTATATTGAGAAAATTCATCGTTATCAGTAAAAACCTGGTGATTTGGTAACTAATCAGGTCAGAATCGATCTAAATGGAAGTCTGCCTAATTACCAAAATCAGTATATATTCCCATTATAACGAATTACGTGTTATCTCGACAAGGCGCTACCCGTGCTCAGCAGCCGCTAAAATTAATTCACAGCGACCTATGTGGACCACTAAGCTCGAAATCCCTGTCAGGATCAAGGTATATACTCACTGTAACCGACGACTTTAGCAGATTTTCATGGATTTACTTTCTCAAGAAAAAATCCGAAACTCTAGCAAAGTTTAAGGAGTTCAAAGTGATGATTGAGTTACAAACCAATTATCGAGTCAAAGCCATACGTTCTGACAATGGAGGAGAGTATGTTTCGCACGAATTCATAAGATTCTGCAAGGAATCTGGAATCATCAGGCAGCTCACTCAAACGTACACACCCCATCAGAATGGAGTAGCGGAACGAAAAAACCGGACGTTACTTGACAAGGCAAGGTGTATGGCGTTTGCAAGCGGGATACCTGCATATCTTTGGACTGAAGTGGTAGCCACCGCCAATTACGTGACGAATCGAACCTCCACCAAAGCTAACAGTGGAGTCACTCCTTTCGAGCGTCTGACAGGCAAGGTACCAAAAATTGATCATCTTCGTGTGTTCGGATGTAAGAGTTTTGTGTTAAACAACTCTCCACAGCGCAAGAAATGGGCACCCCGATCCAGCGAATGCATTTTCGTTGGTTATGATGCTGTTTCCAAGGGGTACAGGAACTATCATCGGCAGTCACGCAAGATCCTTGTCTCAAAGGACGTCAAGTTTGACGAACATACCTTTCCATGCGTAACTGTCAGTGCCGCTGGCGTTTCCTCACCCTCACAGCCACCTGCTAACTCCAACTGGCAGTCGCTTCTGCCACTTGAGCCCAACTTCAACTCGAGTCCAGCATCATACGAAGCTGCCTCGAGGCCCAATTTCGACTGCTCCAGCACCGGCAGCCAGTCCCAGGGCCTTTCAGACCCCAATTCTCTGCTTCAGCTGCCGAGACCTCCAGCTTCAAACATCTCGGTGGAGCCGCAAGGTCACCATTCGCCTGAGAGCTGTCCACCTGGTGAACCTCCACACTTCGAAGTTTCACCATCAAGCAATCAAAACAGCGCTCCAACTTTTGGTGATGCCGCTCCACCTTTCGGTGACCAAGCTCGAGACCTCATAGTCGATATACAACTTCAACCTGACGGGTCTTCCAAGGCCCAGATTCCACTCCATACCTACAAGCGTCGCGAGCCACCCCTGAGCAGCAACCAAGCTGCTGCACCTCTACAAGACCCGTTTGTCATCACAACTCGAAGTGGCCGCGCTCCTCGCCCACCTGTACGCTTCAACGACTTTCACCTTAACATGCTGGAGTCTACCCAGCCTATCTATCTTCCTGCATCTGTAGAAGCAGCTCTACTTCACCCCGGTTGGAAAACAGCGATGGAGGAAGAACTGGAGTCGATTTACAAAAACAATACCTGGAGCGTGGTTCCCTTACCGTCGACAGAAAGAGCTATCTCCACCAAAATGGGTCTTGAGTGAAGACAAATGCAGACGGTACACCACACAAACTCAAGGCCCGCCTTGTCGCACGTGGCTTCCAGCAACAGGCCGGTCAAGACTACACCGAAACCTTCGCTCCGGTAGTCAAATGGAATACACTCCGCTGCGCAGTGGCACTTGCAGCACATCAAAGTTGGAAAATTTACCACCTTGATGTAAAGACAGCCTTCCTAAATGGTGAAATCACCGAGGACATTTATGTCTCTCCTCCACCAGGTTTCTCCAGCTCCCCACCAACTCATGCCTGCAAGCTGAGGAAGGCATTATACGGGCTAAAACAGCCCCACGCGCCTGGTACAATAAGGTGGACTCCTACCTGCTCTCTCAAGGCCTGCACAAGTCCAAGGCAGACTACAATTTGTATTTCCATGAAGAGCACGGCAAGGTTACCTTACTTATTCTATACGTAGACGACGTATACCTAACCGGCAGCAACACCGATCGCATCTCCTCCATCCGAGCTGACATACAAAAAACATTCGAAATGTCAGATTTAGGATTGTTATCCTACAGCCTTGGACTAGAGTTCCTATTCAAACAGGAAGGAATCCTAGTTACACAGCGGCAGTACATCAAGGAGATTCTTCACGAATTTGGATTAGCTGACTGCAAACCAGTCTCAACTCCAATGGTTGAGAAATTGAAGTTAACTCCAGATATGCAAGCCCCCGCCACAGACATCACGAGTTACCAACGTATGGTAGGAAAACTCATTTTCTTATCACACACTCGTCCCGATATCTGTTATGCGGTCAGCGTTCTCAGCAGGTTCATGTCACAGCCCCAGGAGCCGCATCTACAGGCCGTGAAGCATCTATTCAGGTACCTTAAGGGCACAGCAAACCTAGCCCTACTGTACCGGAGGGGGGAAACCAGTGATCTTACCGGCTTTACGGACGCAGATTGGGCGGCCGACTCCTACGATAGGAAGTCCACTACTGGATTCATCTTCCTGCTGGGAAACACACCTGTGACATGGAACTCTCGCAAGCAACCAACAGTTGCTCTCTCTTCAACGGAGTCGGAGTATATGGCCTTGTCTGAAGGCGCCAAGGAAGCAGTTTGGTTGAGGAGGCTTCTGGGAGAAATTCGAGTACAAGATCTGCACAAAGCAACAACAATTTATGGCGATAACCAGGGGAGTCTAAACCTCTCCCACAACCCGGTATATCATGGGCGAACTAAACATATAGAGGTACGTCACCACTTCATCCGGGAAAAGGTGCAATCCAATGAAATCAACCTGGAATATGTGCCTACCTCCGATCAGTTGGCGGACATTCTAACGAAGCCTCTGGGAAGAACCAGCTTTGAGAGGATACGAAAGCAACTAGGCTTAGTGGACACACAGCAAGCAGAAATCTGATTGAGAAAATGATCAAAGTCTATTTATTTCAGAAGAGCTACAGCTCGTAGTAGTCAGGGCAGTCACTCCAACAAGGAGGACAATCCTGAAGCTTAACATAGACAGGCACAGACTTAGCCCTAGTTCTAGTGTATCGAATTCTGTCCTCAATTCTCTCCATGTCTTCAGAAACTACAATTCTAAAATGTGCTAGCTCATAGAGCAACCGCTGATTTGGGGTCAACCAAACAGTACGATGACGTAATACAAAACTATTGTATCCAGGGGCATCTAGCTGTAGAAAATTTAGAACTTTCCACTCTAAAGTATCACCTACGAATTTCCTCCACGAGACGTTCAAGCTGCGAAGGCCCAGCAGCAGGTTCACGGAAGGTGAACGACACAAGATCGGCCAAAGCTTATCTTTGACAACTCCATCAGGCAAGCCAGAAATTAGGGTTCCACAAGAATAACCTCGTTCATCGATCAACTTCAAAGAAGCAGCCTCAATTGAGGGCGGAGTCGTTGAAGAACCAAGATTTCGACCCAAATACGCCGGACTTCAAAGGGGCAAAGATCATTCGATGAAGGAGTGCGATGGAACCAAAGAAGCAATTCAACCTCCGAAGCTCCATGTCGACCTCGAGGGCGACTCTCATCTGTAGCGGCCAAGAAACACCGCGTCAAAAACTCTTTCGCGGACCCAGCCAACCTGTGCAAGAGACTGCAGAACACCCACAAGCCAAGGATAAAAAATCTGCCAAACAGACAGATTATCGAGCGAAGCCAAGGCGTGCTCTACCGATCGATCCTCGGGTGTTACCATAGTCGCAAAATTCCCTCAAATACCCATGTATATGAGCGAGGGGGTGTTGGCGGGATGAAGATCGTCCATGTGTCACCGTGGGGTGACTCGACCTTCCTATCACGACATGGTCATTAGTAACATGTAGGAATACAAAGATAGTATACTTATTCGAATCAAATGAATAGTCATGTCCGTAGGAAGAGATGTGACTCCTAGTGAAACTATTTCTTCATGAAATATGTGTAATCAATTCTGATTAATATAATGATATAGATTATCATAACTCTAACATGGTATCGAGCGAAATAGCAATCTTTAGACTCAATTTCCTACATTGAGCTAAAATGAGTTATACTTTAACTCATGTAGCAAAATGTTTATTAAACATAAAAACACACAATTTCATGAAAATTGATGAAGTACAAATTAAATTACACATCAGATTTACTTCGTCAATAAAATATTCCAAATACTTGGTAAAAACAACGTTTGTTAGAAAAATGTCACAAAAGGTGGACATTAGCCATGTTCCAAAATTTGATGGAACATATTATAGTATCTGAAACATAGATTGACATTGATTTTCAAGACAGACAAGTTATGGTCTATAACTAGTGGTGTTGAACCTAAACCGTAGTAGCACCCACTCGCAGCAGAAATTGTTGGAGGATCCCAAGCTTTGCCTACAACAGTGAAGGTAGTATTATTCATTGGGAGGAAAGAGATTCATTATCTCTTACGATCATAAACAATTGTCTAGAAAACAATATCATTTCACATATTCAATCTTGCACAACTGCAAATCAAGCATGGCAAGAATTAGAAAGAATTTTTGAATCACAAGATGCAGTCACCCGCGAATGCATCTAAAAGATAAATTACATACCTTAAAAATGAGAGAAAATGATAGTGTTATCAAACACATTCATCTGTTCAGATCCCACTTGCAGAACTTAGCTGCAGCAGGGTCTCCAATTGCAGATGAAGAAGCCATATTGGCCTTAATGCGCAGCTTACCTGCAAATTACAAAATATTCATTAGTTCTTTAAGAAGGCAACCTGGAATTACGTTGCAATCATTAATTACAGATTTAATTCAAGAAGAAACACTCATGAAAGACATGAGTTGGAATAATGAATCCCAATCAGCTCTTTATACAAAAAGAAAATTTAATAATAATAATTTTAAGAAAAACTTCTCCAAGTCAAATTTTCAAAAGAATGAAAATTTTAAGAAGTATGAAAGCAAAAATGAAACTATTAATAACAAATATTGCTTTTATTGCAAAAAGCCAGGTCATTTAATTAGAGACTGCAGAATTCGAATATCTGCAGATAAGAAGCATTATAATAGAAAACAAAGTAATGCTATTACTAAGCCTGATAGACTCTATGTAGTCACTGCCTTAGTAACAAAAGGAGAGTCCACATCGAGTTGGTATGTTGATAGTGGAGCTACTCAACATATGTGTCATCAACCTGAAGCTTTCACCAATTTCAATGTGCAAAGAGAAAAACAAGAAGTTTATTTAGGTGACGATACTACATCCTATACAATTGAAGGATATGGAGATGTTACCATTAGACTAATCAATGGTATTGAAAAGATCATCCCTGATGTACTTCTTGTTCCTGGACTTGCTAAAAACTTATTCTCTGCAAAGCAATTAGACAAGGCAGGTGGAGAAATAAGAATAAAATCAGGACAAATGGCATTAATCAACAAATTTGGTCAAACAATCGCTAATTGTCAATTAAATCCTGACCTTTACGAATTAGGTCATACAATTATACCAAACAAAAATATCATGGCAATTCCCGCACTTACAAGTGCAAATAAAGCTGATCTTTGGCACCTTAGAATGGGCCATATTAACAAACATAGACTTAAACAATTACTTACAATGTCCAAAGGAATGGATAATTTTAATGAGAATGACATGACATTTTGTGAATCATGCTCTATTGGAAAGCAACATAAACAAAAGATTCCAAAAAGTAGTACAACTAGAGCCACTCAACTATTAGAACTAATTCACTCAGACATATGTGGTCCAATGCAAGTTGGAACACACTCTGGATCTAGATATTTCATAACTTTTATAGATGATTTATCAAGATTTAGTTTTGTCTACTTAATGAAATATAAATCAGAAGCACTCAATAAATTTATTCACTATAAGAATTATGTGGAAAAACAAACAAATCATAAAATTAAAATATTAAGATCTGATCGGGGAGGAGAATACTTATCTGATGAATTCAAACACCTTTGTTCACAAGAAGGGATAAAGAGAGAATATACTACAGCCTATACACCACAACAAAACGGTGTTTCAGAAAGAAAGAACAAAACTTTAGTTGGAGCAGTTTTGACCATGCTATCTTATGCAAAGTTACCTAAAGTATTTTGGGGAGAAGCTCTTTTGACAGCTAATTATTTGCAAAATAGAAGCCCAACCAAATCAGTGAGTTCACACAAGACTCCATTTGAAATTTGGTTTGGAAGACAACCTAATTTATCTTACTTGAAAATATTTGGGAGTCAAGCTCAAGTTCTTGTACAAAAAGAAAACAGAAGGAAATTAGACTCACATTCAAGAAATGCAATTTTATTAGGCTATAGTGAAGAATCAAAAGCCTACAGATTATTAGATACAGAAAAACAAACTATAATTATATCACGTGATGTCATATTTAATGAAAATTTTGATAAATATCAAAACAATAATAGAGACAAAAATGAAGAAAAAGAAGAGGAACTCATAGATCCTCATTTGTTTTCCATTCCTCCTGTACAATTAAATAAGCCATCACCAATAGTTACTTCAGCACATCCTCAATTAGCACAAGAACCACAAATAAGTATTCCTAATGTGAGCAGTTATCAAAATTCACCTTCTCAGAATGATGTCTTGCAACAATTCTCACAATTTTCTTTAGAAAGTGAAAGTATTCCTCATATAGAAGAGGAAGTTACTTCAAGTTTGCAAGCTCCTAATCCACCCCTTAGCTCCTTAAGACCTAGAAGAAACATTCAACCAACAAAAAGATATCTTGAGTATGTTCAAAGTCAAAATTCACCAAAGAAAAATAAACCTTGTCATACTCATAGATCACATCAAGCAAATATAGTTCATGTTTCTTTAATACCCCCAAACACTATAAAAGAAGCTTTAGCAAGGCCTGATAGCAAAGAATGGCAAGATGCAATACAAGCTGAATTACATTCATTAGAGAAAAATAAAACTTGGATAATGACATCTCTTCCACCAAATCGAACACCAATCACTTCTAGATGGATTTTTAAGCTTAAAACTCATGCTGATGGTACAATTGACAAATACAAAGCTAGATTGGTTGCAAGAGGATTTACTCAAATCCATGGTATTGACTATTACGAGACATTCTCTCCGGTTGTAAAATTAAATTCCATTAAACTTTTAATAGCATTAGCAACTCAATATGACCTTGAGATACATCAATTAGATGTGAAAACAAAGATTTTGAACGGTTATATAGAAGAAGACATATATATGACTATACCAGAAGGCTTGCCCTCAAATTCAAACTTAGTGTGCAAATTAGTGAAATCCTTATATGGACTCAAACAATCCTCGAGGGCCTGGTATATGAGATTTGATTCATATCTAACCTTACAAGGATATCGACGATTAGAAGCAGATGCCAATATTTATATTAAAAATGAAGACAAAGGATTTACAATAATAACAGTATATGTCGATGATTGCTTAGTAATTAGCAATAAACTATCTTATATTCAAGAGGTTAAAAATACTCTTCAAAAAGAATTTGAAATGACAGATGAAGGTGATCTGCATTACATACTTGGAAATGTTATCCTTAGAAATAGAAAAGAACATTGGACAATACTACATCAAAAGCCTTACTTAACTTCAAAACTTGAAGAATTCAACATGCTTAATTGTAATCCTTTGAGTACACCAATACAATCTGGAGTAAGACTCAGTAAAGAAGATCCCCCTTCTTCTCAAGATGACAAACAAATAATAAATGATTATCCTTATTCACAAATAGTAGGCAGTTTGATGCATGCCCAAGTAAACTCTAGACCAGATTGTGCATACCCAATAAATACTTTAGCACAATATCTTTCAAATTATGGCTTATCCCATATTCAGACTCTGAAGAGAACGATGAGATACATTAAAGGCACAATAAATTATGGTATAAAATATCAACAAACTCCACATGGAGAAATTCTTCATGGTTTTTCAGATGCTGATTGGGCTGGAGATAAGGATACGCGAAGATCAACATCTGGTTATTGTTTTCTACTTGCTAAAGGCGTTATATCTTGGGGTAGTAAGAAGCAACAAAGTGTCGCATTATCATCTGAGAATCGTAGTACATGGCTTTAGCAAAAGCCACATCCGTCGTTTTGGGTTAAGAAGACTATTAAGTGAGCTAGGTTTTCCACAACTTAATCCTACAATTATTTACTCGAGACACCCCAAAGTGCAATTTCCTTGGCAGAAAATCCCAAGTTCCATTCACGAAGCAAACATGTTGATACTCAGTATCATTTCACCAGAGAAAAACTTCTTTCCAAAGACATTGATTTACAGTACATACCAACCAGTGATATGACTGCTGACATTTTAACCAAATCTTTGCCCAAACTCAAACATATGGAATGTATGCACAAACTGGGTATGTGTTTAATACCAAACTCCAAGGTTCAAGCTTTAGTTACCCACACTACGCATGATTTCTTTTCCAACCAGCCATCTCATTTATGTGGGAGTAATTCTCAACCTTGTATTTATGGTTGTCCATTTGAGTTGCCTTGGAGTGGGAGATATCAACATCCACAAGATAGATATTCCAAGACTCCTCAAATTTCCAATCAATTACAATTAACTAAACGAAATTGGCTGAAGAATCTATTATTTGAAATATTAGAAGTAAAACCAGAACTTAGTTCTAATTCAACAAAGGCATATAAAACACTTCATCGTCAACAATTACAAGCTGGACAAAGCAAAAAGAAATTTAATACAAAAATATCAAACTACAACAATAATATGAATAGGTATAAACAACCTACTTTGAGACATTTCTGTCAAAGTTGTAGCTTTCAGAAAAGCCAAGCTCAACAAATGAAGATGCAATCTTCATCAAGCCAGCATCCTTGTAAAGAAAAATCTGAAGTAAACGATAAAAACATAAGATATTTACTCAAAGATATTAATACTGAGCTTAATCAGATCATTTATAAAACAAAAATTTTAACTACCTATCTAGGACTGAAAGAAGAATGGAATAGACATACAAACGAACATGCTTCAAAACAACAAATTCAAAACAACTTACCTACTTATAGACGAGCAGCTGTAGAAACTGAAGTGCCAGGTGTTGAAAGAAAAGCGATGTGGTCCCGACATCAAAGAAGAAACCGCGGGCGTCAAGAACGTCTTCATCAAGCAGGGTCTGTACACACAGAAAGAGCCAATGCCACGACGAACATAGCCCTCTATCCCCCTTTGAAGCGCGACTTCAATGCAGCGTCGAAATTCTTAAGAAACTCCTTAAGCAATCACGGATATCACACAGGGAATCAACTCACAAGAGACGAGCAATCTGAGACAAGAAAGAAGCATGCGTGAAAGAGATAAGAAGAGTGGAGCGCTATCCAGTTAAAAACCCTACTTCAGCCGCCACTTACTCAAAACCCTAAAGCCAGGCTGGAGATCAAACGGGAAACTCACAGTGAATTCTTATATAGTATACTAGTGGGAGTGTTAGTAACATGTAGGAATACAGTATAGTATACTTATTCGAATCAGTGAATAGTCATGTCTGTAGGAAGAGATGTGACTCCTAGTGAAACTATTTCTTCATGAAATATGTGTAATCAATTCTGATTAATATAATGATATAGATTATCATAACTCTAACAATGGCAACGACCCGGCAGCTGAGCGCCTCTCGCGAAGCTGGTGGGTGAGGCCGGCGGCAGCATGAGCGGAAAGCTCAACCTGCGATTGGCAACCAGCAGGACTCTTATCGTATTAGGCGATATTATTAGCATTTGAGGAAGTGGGCTTAGCCCTAATCTTCCATATATATTGTGTATCGTTTTTTTGAGTAATGCATCTGTTTTCATCTGTGTCAATCAGACCTCACTGTCTAACAAACCCTAAGAGTTCCTTATAAATTTACTTCGGTCGATCAATTCAGTATTAAATGTAGCGGGGTGTGTATGGGCAGTGTGGTGCTGTAACCGAGTATGGAAACGTGACTAGGAAGCGGACACGCCTCAGTACACGATACGTACCGACGACGCGAACAACTTCCGATGTGAAAGCTGTCAATATGGTTCGAGGTTCGAGCCGTGAGGTCGCCATGGCAAACGGAGAAGTTCGATATGCAGCAAGCTTTAGCCGGAGGAGCGAATTCAGAACTCTGCCCGTGAACTCGGACTAAAGCGGGGTCCACGCTGAGTAGCATACCGTAAAGAACTTGCGGCAGGACAATCTCCTCGTGCTTGAGCACTAAATAATTAAAAAAATCAATTGCATGCTTACCGGGGCAGATGTCACGAGACTAAGCACAGGCCACCGCGAATCAAGCATGTAGGCGGATTTACCGTTGAAATAATTGACAGTGTAAGCTCATGCAAACGACAAACCATTCGGATGGGAACTGTCTGAAATCTGATACCGAATTATATGGAAACTATATGTGGATAAGAAATTTATCTTGAAATTCGTGAAACTTCTAACTTTGTAGCGTATGCCGCCACCTCCATGTCTAGCATGCAGTTGATTCAGTCAAAGTCGACAAGCCGGGCTTCGGAGAACAGATATATTTACATATCTTTTATACTTGCTTCGAGGGATGCTCAAGACAATGTTTAATTAAACAGTAACCGTTGACGACACAGTCTAAAACACTTGAGGACGATGACTATGTAAATATACGACGTAACTTAGGTCAAGAAGTTCTGTGTTGCATTGGATTTAACTCTCGAAAATCATGAAGCAAAATGGTCACGAACGACGCAAACTCACTTCAATTTATTCTATTTTTATTTATTTTTACTTTTTGTGAACCAACTCCACTGCAGTATTCATGAAGTGCACGATTTCTAGTGAATGGCCGGTGATGGCAGCTTTGGTGACAATATGACTTTGGAAGTACATTCACATTTCGCTTCTGTCCTTGTCAGATTTATTCTTGGGATGCGACTTCAAGTTGAAAATCGAAACAATGCCATGAACATGGTCGCTGACCCAGTTAGCATGCTTGAATGTCTTCATCTGACTGACACGGAAGAATTCATTGGACCAGCTCTAGGTCTTACTGCCACATGAATCAATATTTTAACCAACATGATCGTCTTTGCATGACAATTGATTGGATTCATGTCATCTTCCACGTACTAACCTGAGCATGCATGACGTCCATAATTGCTAATGATCACTTTACAGTAAATGGTAGTCGTCGATCGAGGAGGGAATGTGATACGACTTCGTCAGCTTGTGCCGGTACTAGGGAAGGACTGGAAGGTCGATAAGAGGAAGATATGGAAGACTTCCATTTTCGATAATCACATGCCCTACAAAAGAGAAAGGTGTCGATATGTAAAGCTTTTAGACTCTCATGCAGGAAACAGATGTACCCCACATGTATAGCTTTCTTTATTGCCGTCTTGTCAATTTGCCGGTTCACTGAGCTTCGTGCGAAGTCAAACGGTTGTGACGTTGAGACTCGTAAATTTCTTGAGAGCAGTGTCTTTCTTTTGCGGCGACAGATCCATTGCTCTGCAAGTCGTCAGCTCTCCGATGCATGACGATTCTGCTATCGGTTAAGTCAATAGCAGGACATTCGACATGTAGGTGCAAAGCAAGTGCGTTTCTTCCAGAAGATCACCGTGATCACCGTGTTACTTGAATAATTATGAATTTCTGAAGCTTGTTTGGCCGATAATTTAACGCTGAGACGCTGAGAGTCAAGATGACCACGACGATCAAAAAGCTTTGCTGTCATCGATTATGTTCTCAAGATTTCAGGAGTAAGAGCTTTACAGATTGAATCAGATGATCGTTCGACTTTTAGGGACAGTCCAGCAGGAAATCTGGGCTTTCCTGAATTGCGGTGGAGCTTCATCGCCGATTTCGTTCATCGAGAATGCAACCTGTCTACAGCTGCAAACATTTGATTCCATTGATATTTAATGCCTGATCACAGCAACAAGCGCCATCTGACGGATAGTCAAGTTCATCATCATCAGGATTCCTTCTTTATCTTCTACTTTTTCTAGATATCAATATAATAGGTTACCAGTTCAGCAACACTGCAATACCCATTTAGCAGAAGTTGCGTGACGAAAGCACGACACCCAATCTAATAATGAGACCTCTCCCAAAGTGTTATGAACCTTTTAAGTGCTAATTTTGCTAAATTTGCTAAATAGTCATTGAAAAGCTGTCTACACTAGTTTCAAGTTTCGCCATCAAATTTGAGTTCTGGAAGATTGCAAGCGGAGAACAACGAAGAAGCAGCTTTGGAACGCTGGCACAGTGCACGCTGCCCAAGTACGGAGAACAAGCCGGGGAACATGCCGGGAACAAGCACAGGAAACAGGAATGTCACGAAACTACCCTTGAAGTATTTGCTTATAAATTATGAGCCAACCTGAAGACTTCGGAATTGATGGTGATGCAAACAAATGTTTCGGAAAATTTTCCCACTTGAAATGTTGGAATGTAAAAAGTTTCTGGTAGGAGTGTATCAACTGAAATTGATGTGATTATTATTACTTAGAAATTTACAATTATGCTGGACTCAACAATTAGACTTATGTGGGGGCATAACCATGCTTAGTGAACGATACTTTTGCTCAAATTTAAGTTTGATAAAAGTGATGATACTAATCAATATCATGTGAATTACATCACACCCTTACCCACAAACCCTATAGAAAACACAAGCAAGACCTCACGATGAAAAATATCAATCCTATATGATAGACTTACTAGTACAATACTTGGTTGTACATAGCATGATAAGTTTATTTTCAAATTTTCAATTCAAGAGTCTCACTTTCATATTGGTTCCTGATTTAATGAGTACCAATATCGAGTTTTTAAAAATACAAAATAATATAATTTTCATCGAACCTATTACATACTGACTGTCTATAAATGTTCACGTCGAACAATCAGACAATGAGATGGGTTGAAAGTCAGGTTGGTTCCATAACGGATCATTCATTTGACATCAACAAAAGTCAAAATGAAGCATGATTGTTCAGTTGACGAGTGAAGACATTTTTGAAATCGTATGAGACTTAGCTAGCAAAATCAATTAGACAGATGAAAGAATAGAGTGAGGCATGGGCTTCTATACATAATGAGATATAGGTGTAAGTCATCCTCAGGTGGGTAGGGAAACAAGCAGTCGGTTTTTGGCGCCAAAGTGTGACTGCACAAAGAGCGGGAATTTCTTGAAACTGTACTTCTCTAGTACTTAGAGTACTACTGACTGTCGATCTTAGTATCAATCAACGGTCGAGATGCGAGTTCACCTCGTGGCCTTATCGCTGGCCGCATTGAACACAGGAACCGTCATTACTATCATTCAGGTGGCGTCGATTTAGGAGGAATCTGAGGCGCTTTTGGACAGGATCCGATGTCAGGGCCACTTCGTCTTTCTCCTCTTCCTGCGGTCCTAGGGTTAACGGAATTTTTCGGTAATTCTGTCGAACTCAATTTTGTTGTTTGGGTTTGTAGTTGTTTGAGGTGGATTGAGGTTTGTCTGTCAGTGGAGGAGCTCTCAAATTGTTACTAGCATTCGAAACAGTGGTCTAGTGTTTAGGGTTTACATTGTGATGGGCAATCAACACAATCGCATGCGGTCTCGGCTGGGCGTAAGCCGACCCGGTTGTGAGCCATCCAAATGGCTCACGTATTAGTTATTGAATATCTAGATACAAAATACATTTGATTATAGTAGTTTGTGTGGTTCCTATAGACTAAATGCATTAAATTGGAATTTATAGAAATAGGCTCGAAAGATATTAGAATGATTATGAAAAGCATTGAGTATGGCAATTTAGTGACAATTACATGATTGTATGTTAGGAAGGATAACTAAATTGTTAGAATTGAAGAATATTTGATGTGAGGTAGTATTAGAGTTAGTGGTAGATAGACAATTTAGAAAGTAGAAAGGTAAGAAGGAAGGTGAGGGAGTAGGATTTCTCCCTCATGCTTCCCCTCTCCCCTTTATCTTTTCTTTCTTTCTCATTTCTTTTTACTTGTCTCTCTCTTTTTGCTAGGGTTTGATGCTTTTCCTCTCTCTCTCCCTCTTGTGTGTAGTGTGTGTGTAGTGTGTGTGTGGTTGAAAGACTTAGGGTTTGTGATTGATAGGAGAGTAGGTATAGACCAAGGGTGATGTCTATTAGTGTGTGGGAAGGTGTGTGGTGAAGAAAAGTTGTGTAGGTTGAAGAAGAAATGGAAGAGTGAGGATGTCTTCACCAAGGTTGAAAGCTATTGACTTTGGAGGGAGATTGCGAGCGCTTGGAGAGGAGTCTGGACATGATCTTTGGTGGAGAAGAAGCGTCGTTGAGCTGGCTTTCTAAGAAGCCTAGGCTCACCTTCAGCGGATCAAGGACGGAGAAGTGGCGGTCGCTTTTGTGGAGAGGTGTTGTCAGTGGCGGCAGTTGGAGGCTGTTAACTTTGGAAGGGGATTGCGAACGTTTGGAGAAGCGTCTAGACAAGATCTTTCATAGAGAAGAAGCGTCGTTGGGCTGGCTTTCTAAGAAGCCTAGGCTCATCTTCAGCGGATCACGGACGGAGGAGTGGCGGTCGCTTTTGTGGAGGTGTGTTGGCTATGGCGGTAGTTGAAAGGCTCAACTTTGGAGCGGCATAACTCGAGATCTAGACAGAACCACGGGACGAGCTTTTGGAATCAAGTGCTTCATTAAGTTAGCTTTCTAGGAAGTCCTAGCTTGCTCCAAGAGGAGCAAGGACGAAGGACTGACGGCCATTTTGGTGGCCAGGGGTCCAGCCGCCGGTTGGACACCGGTTGTATTCTTCCTTTCTCCGTAGTTGTGATTTTGATTGCATGTTTTGAGTTTTCTTATGATTGTATGAGATTGAATATTCATTGTATGCATGATCATTAGCGTATTCTAGTAGGAGTCCATTGCTTGGAGGTTAGGGTTCACACTCTCAACCGGCCAACTTCTAGGGCTTTCCACCGACCGGGTGAATTGCTCATACCGGTCCACAAGGACGAGCGGCCGCTGCAGCAGCAAGTGAACGGAGACGCCAGGTTGAAGCGGAAGGGTCGCGACTACGAATGCGTGCATATCGGGAGAGGCTATTGGCATCCAGCCTGGTTGTTGAAACCGCGAGGCGTTCGATGCAGGGCTTCGTGGAAAGCGTTGGAATGCCTGAGCGCACAAGTAGTCGGAAGTCAAACAACCTGGCAACTTCTATCGTGAAAGAGCTTGCAGAGTGCAGGACACCAACTTGCAAGAGGACGGTGCTTGAGAAGACCTTGAATCACGATTTGATATGGCCGATGCTTCCAGATTATTATCCACGGCCTGCTGACGCAAAATCCATCTACACGTTCTTGAAGAGTTACCGGAACGAGTTACAGGCCGTTAAGGGTGCTCAATCAAAGGCATTCTCGGCGAGAAAGGAGGTTCTACTGGATGCAGCCGTGAGTGAAGGCATCGAAGGAACGCGAGTGCTTTCAAGGGTGTTGCAGGTGTGCGTTTCTCAAAGTTTTCACTCCTCTCTACCAGTTAGGGTTTGTATGTGTCTTTGCATGGCCTGGACTCAATACCAGTGAGGATATGAGACCACGAATGTTCATGTGAACGTATTCTAACATTCACAGTTGCTGTAGAGCTAGGGAAGTTGAACTCTATGCATTTAGAATTTGAATCAGGTTTTGAGTCCTCAAACGCTTTAGGGCATTTCAAAAATTTGTTGAATATTCTTTTTTTCAGCCACCAATTCCACCATGGGGTGGAAGCATGCTAGGGTGGAACAAAAAGTACGTTACGGGCTTAAATTCCAGTGAATTTCCATGTTCGAAGGCCGTTTATGGACCCTTCCACATCGTAAAGTACTAAGATTTTTGGCGACTATGGTAAAGGAAGTGATGAATTGTGCAAATCACAAGACCATTTTTTACAAATGTACGTGGAGCATTACTTAAATTGCCTTTTTTGTTTTTCAGAAAAGTACGTTACGGTCTGTAACAAACACATAAAGTACTCAAGTTTAGATAAAATTAGTTAGCAAAGTACTCAACAAATTATATGCTTAGAAAGGGCACATTGTAATGTTTAACAATGTGCATCATTGCCTCCCAAAAACCCTTTTTTTTATCTACTTTTGAGTGGTCAAAGGGCAAAAACTTTTGTATGGTTTAATTTTGTCAAAAAAGAATTTTTTTGGGTCTTTCTCGACGCAATCCTACTGGTGTCAGTCATCTTCAGGTGGGTAGGGAAATGACCAGTCGGTTTTTGGCGCCAAAGTGCAAATGGAGGAAGAGCGGGAATTCCTTGAAACTGTACTCCTTGTGTACTTAGAGTACTAGTGACGATCGATTTTAGTAATAATCGACGGTCCAGATGCGAACCTCGTCACGGCCTCATCGCTGGCTGCATTCAAGATTAGGAACCGTCATTACAATCGTTCAGGCGCCGTTGGCACTTCAAGAATCTGAGGCGCTTTTCGAGAGGATCCGATGTCAGGGCCACTTTGTCTTTCTCCTCTTCTTGCGGCTTTAGGGTTAACGGAATTTTTCGTTGATTTTGTTGAACTCAATTTTGATTTTTGTCGAAGTAGTCGTTCGAGGTGGATTGAGGTTTCTGTGTTGAGGAGCTCTCATATCGTTGCTAGCATTGCAAACAGTGGTTTAGCGTTTAGGGTTTACATCGTTATGGGCAGTCAACGTAGTGGCACGCGGAGGCGGCTGGGCGTGAGCCGACCTGGTCCACAAGTACGAGCGGCCGCTGCAGCAGCAACTGAACGGAGACGCCAGGTTGAAGCGGAACAGTCGCGACTACGAATGCGTGCATATCGGGAGAGGCTATTGGCATCTAGCCGGAATGTTCAAACACTGAGGCGTTCCATGGAGGGTTCCGTGGAAAGCGTTGGAATGCCTGAGCGTATGAGTAGTCGGAAGTCAAACAACCTGGCGACTTGTATCGTGAAGGAGCTTGCAGAATGCAAGACACCAACTTGCAAGAGGACGGTGCTTGAAAAGACCTTGAATCACGATTCAATATGGCCCATGCTTCCAGAGTATTATCCACGGCCTTCTGACGCAAAATCCATCTACACGTTCTTGAAGAGTTACCGGAACGAGTTACAGGCCGTTAAGGGTGCGCACTCAAAGGCATTCTTGGCAAGAAAGGGGGTTCTTTTGGATGCAGCCGTGAGTGAAGGCATCGAAGGAACGCGAGTGCTTTCAAGGGTGCTGCAGGTGCGTTTGTCAAAGTTTTTAGTCCTGTTTAGTATTTAGGGTTTGTATGTGTCTTTGCATGGCCTGGAATCAATAGCGCAGAGGGTATGAGACCATGAATGTTCCTCTGAACGTATTCTAACATTCGCACTTGCAGTAGAGCTAGGCAACTTGTACTCTATGCATTTAAAATTCGAAGCAGGTAAAGAGTCCTGAATCGCTTCAGGGCTTCTTGAATCTTTGTTGAATATTCTGTTTTTCAGCCATGAATTCCACCATGACCGGTGAATCACTTCCATGCACCTCAATACTTGGTAGGAGGAGGGTGATAGTATGGGCCGCAGCATCATTCCTGCGTGTTCATAGTAGTGACCCGACATGCTCGACTCTAGGACTGCTCTTTTGGTGTTTAGCACGAACTGGAGATGATGTATATGTAGAAACTACATTTGATTTGTGCTAATATAGTTGAGGGCGTTTCTGTAGGTGCATCCAAGAAATATAATGAACGCTGTAGAGAGAAGAGGTGGCTGTGACAATGTCCATGCACAGTACAAACTCTTGGAGCGGGCTAAGCGTGCAGGGTTGTCAGACTATGTGAAGGAAACAGTGCGTGCATGGTGGCATGAGAGATCTCGTGTGTCTCCAAACAAGAAAGATGTGACGCGACGGCGCTTAGGCAAAAAGGAGTATATGGTGCATGCAACTCACTATCTAACAGATACTCAGGTGAGTTTGATATTGTATAAGTCCCTATTTGTGATTCTGCAACGGTGTAATATGGTCCATGGAGTTTCTGGTTGCAATGAGAAGCCTGACATTCTTGATTTAACAAATATGGTTGAACTTATTGTTTAATTTCCGTTTCTTATGAGTACTTGATGTCTAAGTTGGGAAATTGTTTGCTACATATGAATGTGCATGGTTGACAACATGTAGATTATGTTGTTCACGTCAGGGTGGATAGTATAGAGTTGAACTTCAGATACTCATCCGACAAGCCTTGTTTGATTCTGTACGTACGTAGAGGTCTATTTGTATTATAGGTACTTGGTGGTGATAGTAATTCTTACAAAGGTATTTGCATGGTGGTGTCTGTACATAGGTTATCGCTATCACAGTATTCCCCCCTAATTTGTACTTTTGTAGTAATTTAATTGTAGTTACTGTACTCACGGAGTTATACAAGTACAGAGGTTGTACTTCATAATTAGGGTATAGACGTTGCAGTATGGGTAGATAAGTAAAAGTACCTAAGTTTTTCTGGTATACACATTTGTACTTTAGGTACACCCTCTGATACAATGGTTACAAATTTTTGAGGGTTCCATGTGTCTTCAGTACATTGCGTACATATATTAGTATAAGGTGTACGACAATACTAAGTACTACTCAAAGTTGGTACTTCTAGGGGTAAGTATCAGACCTTGATAGGAGGTACTTTGAGTACCTATTATAATTGGGTAAGTACCCTCTTCACTAGAATTGTGTACTCAATGTAACCCTAGTACTGATGTGCTAGATCAGTCTACCCAATGGGTTGTCTTCTATACTAACTCTGCGCTTGTATTGCTTGTTAGGCCCAATTGTTTAGAGCTTTTTCGGAAGCTCATCCTGAGTGCCGTATAAAGCAACGTGCATTCGAATATTTGAAGCCTTGGTACGTCAAAACACTCAAGGATCAAAACAGTTGTTGCTGTGTGAATCATGTTGAAATAGACTTGCTAAGGGAAGCTCTTAATACCTTCAGAGACACCTCTAAAGGCAATCATTGTCATGTAGGTTGCACATGCGGTTGTGACATCTGTGGTATAGCTAGTGATGGTTGTAATGCAACAAGTTGTACGTTTGATCGCATCTCATCGCTTTGGCAAGCATCTGTTTGTGCAAAGGGGGAGTTAGATAAGTGGCATAAGCTCACTTGTTTAATGGGTGATTGCACATTGTGTGGTGTGAAGAAGATGCATTTTTGTCCACATGAGTTGTCGGTTGCTACTGATTTGTTGGTTAAGTGGAGATGCTTCGAAATGAAGGTAATTGGGGTTCATGAAGACACAGGTTATGAGAAGAAGCGCATACATGAGGTGTTCAAGGAAACATCCCCGGGTGAGTTTGTAACGTACCTAAAGAAGAAGGTGCAATCATTTGTCACTCACAATTTTGTAGCAAATTGGCAAGATGGTGAGTGCAGGAATATGATGAAGAACGTACCACCCGGAGTGTTAATCTCTC
This sequence comes from Bryum argenteum, assembly GCA_037043015.1. Classification (NCBI taxonomy): domain Eukaryota; kingdom Viridiplantae; phylum Streptophyta; class Bryopsida; order Bryales; family Bryaceae; genus Bryum; species Bryum argenteum. Next base: position 11,563,501 of record CM073330.1, read on the forward strand.
ATATTGATTTTGCAGAAAATTATACTTTTGCAATCCAGAATGAGGTGCAAAGCATGCATTGGTTTAGTAACTCTATAACCATTCTTGTGCACATTACCTTCTATAAGACGCCACCAACAGAAGAAGAAGAAGGTGGAAGCATTATAAAACACACCCACTATTATATTAGTGATGACAAGAAACACGATTCATTGTTTGTGCAACATTGTATGCTTCTGCATTGGAAGTGGTTAATGGCTGCAGGTATCAGACCAAATGAGCATTGGGTCTTCAGTGATGGGTGCTCCTCACAATTTAAAGGGGCTCGGGCTATGTATTTTGTAGCCCGGTATCCGGGTCTCACTGGGTGCCCAATGCGATGGAACTTCTTCGGTAGCGGTCATGGAAAAGGTACCAATTTTGTATTTTCAACCTCATCATGAATACTTAATAAATAATTGAAATCGGTACTTTCATTTGCTCCTCCATTCCTGTAATTATACAAACATGGTGGGTATTATAATCGCTTATGTAGAAGCTCACTCTGGCTTAACCATATTTGCAAACGAGTGTTACTCTTAATACAATTTATGTATAGTGTTATACTTTGGGTACACTTAATTGTACTTTTGGGCTCATATATGTAGCTTTTGATTACCCCGTTAGAGTACAGTTATTGTACTGTGTACTGTGAACTGTATGGAATACAAGTGACTGTACTCTTAGGTACCTGTAATACCTAGGTATCTCACAACTACATATGCAGGAGAGTGGGACGGTGCTGGAGCGGTTGTGAAGAAGGCATTGCGTACCCATCAGATCCAGCACCCGGAGGACGAATTAGCCAATGCATTACAATGTGTTGATTTTTTAAAGGCTAAGTTCTCCCATCGTGTTATTGGATCGTCGAATGTTATGAATGAGGTACCAATAGCTAGAGTATTTTGGTGTATTGGCCTTGAGGAGGTCGATAGAATCAACGAGTGGAAGTGCAAAACTATTCCTGGTTCTAGGCAATTTCACAGTATATTTGGTTGTTCAATGGTTGACCCCACTGTTTTGATGGTTCGTGATTTGTCATGCTATTGTGCCCCTTGCATTAACCAAGAGTGGGTAAGATGTGAGTAGAAGTCGCATGTCGCAGATTGGCGGGTTGTGCGTCTCAGACCAGCAAATGTAGCTGCTGTGCAAGATCAGATCGAAACTCACGATGAGCCAGACAATTGGATTCATGGTAGTGTGGACGAAACTAATTCAAGTCTTATCCAAGTTGGTGACAATTTTATGATTCCAGCCTTGGAGGGTAACGATGAGGGGGTAGACTTTTATGTTCTCCAATGTCAAGTACCGAAGTTTGAGGTCCAGGAAGACTTCGTTTGCCCATGGGGGGAGGAATTCATGTTGGTGACGATGCCATAATTGGCCATTACTACCAAAAGTACGGGAGCGGGTCTAACACATTTGTCTTGCGTGACAAATCCCCTGTGGCACATATTCGGCCTCATCTTGTGCAAGCAGTGAAGTTTCCAATGATTCTCGCTCAACATACGGTTCGGGGCGATTGCGCTGTTTACAAGCTAACAGCAGGGACTCTCGAAATGATCCAGCAAGTACTGTCGGTGTGGTGGGCAACAGAGGATAGTACATTTTAACTGCCAAATTTAGTACGTATCACTTGTCTCATTATGTGCTTCCTTCACTTGGGAAGTATGAAGCTGCAGTTTTATGCTATGTTGACTTTTTGAAATAAAGGATCTAACTTTTTCAATCAGAATTGTGTACTTCACATATTCATCTGGTACTTTTGGTACTCTGGTGGTACTCAGGTTATGATCATGGTGGTACTCAGGCGATACTTGGGCGAGATAACCGCCATGCGAAAATGTTACTGGGCTGGTAAAAGTTATTTATCCCATATAGTTAGGAAAGTTACCTCAGAGGGTAAATAAATATAGAACTTACCAGGGTCCCTTTCGTCAGCAGGACACCGAGTCCTCGTTCAGATCGGGGACGAGAGAAATCTTGAGGGGAAAGTACCTTGCCTCTCATGTGGGCGGGGACCGGTTCCTGCCTGACACAATGAACACCCAAACAGGAGCCAGTCCATGTTTGGGACTTTTTTTATTTTTCGTGCTAACTAATTATATTCATTGTCTTACAAAGCTTATTTTTTTTATATTCTACCACATTCCATTTGTGCTAGTACAGTCATATCGAAGTACAAGTATATAACAGACTACACCATTCAGAGAATGTACAAGGGACCATTGACCATTCACATAGCAGAGTATAACCAATCTGCTAGACTATTGATATTAGAAAAGTATTTCACATTGATCATGCAATCACCAAAACCATGTGTACAAAAATCGTAACCATGACAAAAAACTATGGGTATGAAAATCTGCAATTAGAAGCACTTGGTCAACACTTAAGCTTACCAAACACTCAATTACATGATTCATTAGATCTAAGTGAAGCAAAGTAAATCACTGTTTCAAATATGTAAGGGTCCTCATTACTATATACAATAATATACTACCTACTATACCTCCGTTCTCTTGGCAGGATATCGGCAAAAAGCACTTCCACACAGGCAAAGTCCTTCCATAGTCTCACCATCAGCTGGTCGTAAACCGTAGTCCTGTATTAAAACAGTAGCCAAATAAAAATAGATTTAGAAACCGCATGGCCATTGCTATCAAGTGAATAACTAAACAGCTAAACAGTATAATGTAGATTTCGTGGCTTACCCAAGTTAGCTCCTCATAGGGCTCGATATTTCTGCTCGCAAAAAATGCTACGTGGTAAAGCCGAGGGTCACTGCGGTTGATCTTCACCGGCATGTCCACCAAGTTAGCATCTTCGCATTTGTGATTCAAAAAACGTGCAACATTACCGTACATCAGTCCGTCTATGTTTAAGGCCGTTTCGTCATTGCTAGCCGTACCTTGTGATACTGGAATCTGCTCCATTCCTCTAGCAATATCAGTTTCATCATACCATGTGATCTGCGATTGTCATGAAAAAAAGTGAAGAGCTCAAGAATACACAGAAAACAATTGAAGATAAGTTCAGTTATCCTCTCTTCATAGATATATAAAATTTGAAGATAAGTGCAAAACTTATCATCATGTACAAACTACAAAGCATGGAAGACTGCCTACCACTTCAAAGTAAAACAACAAAAATACAGACATTGACAAACAATCTATCGTCGACCACCTTTCTTTCTGCTCACCTGCCTCGGCTTTTGCTTCGTTAGAGCCTCGCCTGCTCCCTTCTCCACTTAAACCAGATCCTTCATCTTCTGCTTCTTGCCAGGGGTCTGATTGTCCTCTCCAGGTTCTTCTGGGCCCTTGGCAATTCGCAGCCTTGTCTTGCGCGTTGTCCCCTCACCAAAGTCTGTGATGGTGCCCTCCTTCACCGCTCCAGCTTGCTCTACAGTTAGGAGGTGAGCTGATGGTCCTTTCTTCACAACCGGGATATCAACCACGGCATCCATTGGATCTGGATCACCTATTCCCGAAAGGCCTTGCGCAACTCTTGCTCCCGGCTCCTGAGTTGCCTCAACAAGACTAAACACCATGTTCATCACCTCGCCGTTGTTGTTGTCGTTGGTGTCGTTCTTGTTGGACAATTCTGGAAGCTGGATAGCAGCCTCGATGTCCCCAGATTGTTCAAGGGAAGCCTCAGTTGCTACTACCACGGGCTGCTGCATTAAAGTATCAACATCGGGCACCAATGGTGCTGACTTGCTTGGCAATTCAGGAAGTTCAGAAGCTTCACTTGCCGCTACTGTGGGCTGCTGCAGCAACATCTGGACTTCCACTTGTTGCACCAATGGTGCTGACTTGTTTGGCAATTCAGGGAGTATCGAAGTTTCACTTGCCGCTACTGTGGACTGCTGCGGCAACATCTGGACTTCCACTTCGTGGATCGATGGTGATTGTGGTGACTCGCCCCCTTCATCGTCACTCTGAGCTTCCGAGTCTGACGCATCACCTTCATCTCTCTTCGAGGATGCCGTGTCCTCATCGGAGGCCGCATCTTGGGCAGGAATGCCTTTCAACAATCCTGCCAGTACAACCACATCTTTAGTATCTCAACATGCAAACTTAATTTCAATATTTAGAAACATTCAAGCAACAACCGAGGCATGATAACAAACCTGCATAACTTGATGGTCCAGGCAACGCAGTCACTTTCTGCTTCTTCGGGCTAGCTGCAACTGCAAGCACCGGTCTTGGCAGTGAAGGCAGCTGTCGCGAGGGGGCAATCTAGAGGATATAAATGCTGGAGGGGTTGGCATCGCATAGCCTTCACCTAAATCTGCATGTACTGGTGTTGCTGTGGCGCCCGGAGTGGTCGAATTTGGTTGCTCCTTGCCTTCACCTAATCCAGCATGTACTGGTGTTCTTGTGGCGCCCGGAGTGGTCGGATTTGGTTGCTCCTTCCTTACAACAGTGTTGACTTCCTTGGACCCTGGGAGTGGTTGGCATTGTCTCTTAATCACAGCTGAATGCAAGTACAAAACAAAATCAGAAGCTGATGGCGCGCAAAAGCTTTGAGAAAAAAATAGCATGTTGTCAATGTTTGTTTGTTAGTTACACATGTATAGAGTACATAGTATACTCTAAAACTGACTACAGTACTGTTGTATAGTTAATGAGTACTATGAGCCAACGGCTCAGGTACCTATTCATGTACATAACACGTACTAAACGATAAGTTATGCACAATTGGTAACCATGCATACTAAATTTAGTACAATATTACCATACACTACCTTAGTTGAGTACATGAGTGTACTTTATGGTGCTCTTCACTACCTAATCACATACTGAGTACAAAGATAGGTACTAGGGAGTAGCCTATGTGAAAAAAAAGCTTAAATCATGTGCTACTGAGTACCACATACTACCCAATGAGTACAGACTATACAAAGTATATTTTGTTTTCGTTGTTTACTCCTAGACTATATGAGTACTGAACAGAATACACAAACTACATTCAAACATCTTCTCCAATACTATCACTATACCATTGTTTGCACGCTATACAAAATGTACTCACTTCCCGATCACGAGTACAATTCACAGCAACAAAAGGTGACTTAGACTATATTGAGAGCTCCATTACAGCGAGTTGGTAACCAGTTTCGCTACTATTAAGATAAGTGTACTTCCCTCATGTACATACAATATCAAATGACTAATTAATAAACCAGCGAGATGTACAATTCCATGAAGCTAAACATTAACTACATGGAAGGTTACTGAAAAACAGGAGTTGAAGTAAGACGTACCAAATTCAGATTCGTTTAGTTTGGCATAATTATCTCGTTGGTGCTGCAAATGAGCTGACTCGCCATCTGTGTTGAGCTGGACTGCCCGCTGCTGTAACTCCTCAGCTGGAATGCCCCACCCAAAGCTCTCGTGCCAACTCGGGTGCACTAATCCCATGCAGGTTCTCTGCACGCATTTTGTACTTCTACCCTTGCCAAAAACAACCATTGCGCACCAAGGGTGATAAAGATGCTTACAACTTGCAACGATAATGTCATGATTTGGGAAAGGAAATGCACACAAAGTACAAACAGTGACAGCTATATAAGTGGTAGGGCAATCTTTTAGAAACACGCTCGGATAAAACAGTGGCCACGGCTCCATCCCCGAAGGCCGCCCTCCAAACTTCAGTTGTTGCACTTCATCGTTTAAGGCACTTAGCTGCCGTTGTTCACGCTCCAGTGTGCTCTCAATCAGCTCCAACTCTGCCACCGCAGCCCGAAGCTCCCCTGCAGCAATCTCCATCTTTTCATTGTTCTTTTTCATCATCCTCTCCACGACTATCTTCTCGAATTTGGAGTCTGGTTGATCCGAAAGTTCAGACTCCAGACTCTTCAGCTGCCCCTCGAGGTCCTCCCGGTTAGCCCCAGCTACCTTGACCGCATCTTTCGCTTCCTTCCTCCTCAAGCTTGTGGCAGCAAGGGCTGCCTTATTTTTTGCAATCTCCATGTTCAAAATTCTGATGGTGTCACCCATGCGCCCCATCCTCTCAGCCGTGCGCATTGCAAGGTCATCCTCTTGCTTTGTAGGAATGCGGCTCCCACAAACCTCCGACATTTCCTGCCACCAAAAACAACGCAACAAGAATTAGAGCCAATAGCCCTTGCACATCGATCTTATGAATAAGAATTTTTCCCTGAAACTAAAATTTAAAATGGAATTCTCAAACAATACAATGAAGGATAACTGACCTTCTTGGATGCATCGGCACCTTGCAATCCTGCTGGTAATTCCACCTTCACGTGCTTCAGGTCCTCCTTCGTCACAATAGACACTCCACATTCCTTCATGTACTCGAGCTTCATGGTCTTCGTTACACGCCTTGTGCGTTGAGTGTTATTTACCTCTTGTGCAAACGCTGCCCAGTTGACAGACCCTACTCCATGCTGGTGCTCATGTACAATCCCTTCAGCGAATTTCACCTTCACGTGTGGAGGCATGTGATGAGGGTCGTGGCCATAGATTATAAGATGAAGCTGCCGCACCCTTGATAGCACTTCTGCAATCGGACAGTCCTGCCATTTGTAGCCGTTCCTGCCTCTTCTCCCAGTCCGCTTGCCAAATACCTCCGCCATCTCCTCCTTAGACTTGAAGGTTGTGTTGAACCGCTTTGGGTTCAAACCGCTCCCCTCCAACCCATATTTCTCGGTCCACTCTGATGCAAGGATCTGCGAAGGAGGCGGTCGACACTTCTTGATGGCAGATTCAACATCCACCATATCTTGCTCAAGCACGTCATCTGATTCGTCTTCATACTCCGAAGGTTCCTCACCCTCGTCCGCTGCGGCTGACTTGGAGGCTTTCTCCACCTTCTTCGGAGCAGCATCTGCTGCCTTTACCAAACTCTTCTTGGTAGGGCAGGATTTTGATCCACTCGGTGAGGATTTAGATTTCGAAGGTGCTGGCTTCACCCTCCCTTCCTTGTCCGTGAACTTCATCCTCCCCATGTTTTGTTCCTGCCATTCCCGTTTAACATTAGCGCAAGCAAGTAATTAATGAAACCAAAAAAAAACACTGGTACTTCACAAAAAGCTTACCTGTCAAAGCTCACGATACTGAGGGCAATGCGATGCCAACTCCCCCAGTCGTCTCTCACCTACAGGCACTGGTAAGCAAAAGTCCATCTATGAATAACAACGAAAACCCTCGACTTCAGCCGTTCAATGCACAACAAGAAAGCAACAGCGAAAAACAACAAAGCAACAGCGAAAAACAACAAAGCAACAGCGAAAAAAAACACTAGTACAAGTTTCACAAAAAGCTTACGTGAAGCTCACGATACCGAGGGCAATGCGATGCCAACTCCCCCTCCCCAGTCGTCTCTCACCTACAGGCACCAAACAAAAGTCGGCCCCGCAAGTTCAACCTCAGAACCACTACCTTCACTCTCACTTCTAAAACTAAAACCTAGCGTGCACACTTCTCGGCATCAGTCCCACACTTGCTGACAGCACAGTTGCATGCGCCGAACCTCCTTGGACAGCGTTCAACCTCAGAGTCACTACCTTCGCTCTCACTTCTAAACCTAAAACCTAGAGCGCACACTCCCTCTTTAAGTCCAACAATTGCGGACAGCACAGGCTGCACAGCTGCGCCGAACCTCCTTTGACAGCGCACAACTCAAGTAAACCCTCACTTACACTACAGCGCACAACTAGAACCCTCGACTTTAGCCGTTCAGTGCATAACAACAAAGCAACAGTGCGAAAGAACGAAGCAAGAGCAAAAAACTAGCGAAAAACTCCTCCCACAACGCAAAACGAGCAAAACGAAGACTGGGCATCGCTGAAGCTCACGAGCAAGACCTGCGAGACGACCTAAACCGCCGGTCCAGTGTTTTTTGCAAGACTCACTCTAGGGCGACCGCCGGTCCAGCTGCAGCAGACCTCCGGGGCGACCGCCGGTGCAGCTTCAGAAGAGTATCGATCCAGCCTCAGCGGAGCGCTTCGGGGCGACCGGCACTCTGCAGGGGCGACTTCGCGAGAGCTCCCGTTCTTTTTCTTGGATCCTCTTTATGCAATATTCAAATTTTGAATTAACCGATTCAAGCATCTCCCCCATTCCCCCCTTCAATCCCCCTCATCCCCCCTCATCCCCCCTCATTCCCTCTCATTCCCACTCCGTTCTTCCTTTATCTCATTCCCAATTGAAGATGATTCTCATGGTCATGGGCATTTTGCCAAGAGCGGTGACCATGATACATGAAAAATGTATTTTATGCTCATTGGATACTCTTGTGGTGTAATATGGATTTAGATCGATACAAGTTTAATCACAATTTACAAAATTATAATTTTCAACATTCTCAAAATTCTCAACATAAAATACTCATCAAATATTGGTTCCAAAAGTACCCTCAGTAATGGGTTGATAAGAATGTCCGCAAATCATTAGTCTTCTTGACTTCAAATATTTTCCTTCATATAGTGGTCACTCATTTTTTCTCCAAACATATAATATGTCATGATATATCACCTTTTAATTTGGTAAGCAACTATTTCTCTCAGTGCTTTCTAGGGTATATGCACTAATCCCATTCACTTAATTGTATTTCAAGGCCTTATTATTTGACTTGCCAAAATTTTCAAATTCCTCCCCCCACTCAATTTAACCAATTTCATAATGTTATGAGCCCATAAACTCATTGCAAGGATAATCTATCAGTCGGATATTATATACGGAGATCTTATAATTTATTAAAGGCTCCATTGATATAAAAAGAAACTAGAAATTGTTCTTGAATGTGATGTTAAAATATGAGGTGCAGTTTTGGTACAAAAATGGTATCTTATCTAGATGCTAGAAATGGACTACCTTGGATTACATTCTTAGAATGTAGGTATTGAATCGTTAGATTCATTAAAGTGTTTTCATGCATTGAAGAGGCTGATGCTCTATAAATGAATTCACATTTTATCAATTATTATAAATGATTAGGCACGATATGACTTCTTAAAATATAATTACACCATACAAAATAATATATACCATTCATGCCTACAAAGAGGATGAGGAACTCTCACCCCATCCTTCCTCCCATTCATTATTATCCATTTACACATCTCTTGTCCATTTCTTAGGAATTGAATGATCATAAAATGGGAATTATGGGACCCACAATCCGAAATTCCTACCCTATGCGTACCTTCCTAATTTTTAAATTAATACATTATAAACTAAAGGGCTCTTTTATTCCTCCCCCATCCAATATTCATCCTCATCTCATGATTCTCATCCTCGTAGGAGCTGCTATGAAACCTGATGCCCTCGCATTCAACATAAAGAGGTGAAATAGGGCGACCGCCGATTCAGCTCATGGGCGAACGTCGGTCGCTAGGGCGATCGGCGGTCCAGCTTCATGGTGGGCGAACGTCGGTCGGCCAAGCGATCGGCGGTCCGGTCCAATGATGAGCGAACGTCGGTCACAAGGCGACCGCCCGGTATACCTTATGGGCGAACGTCGGTCGGCCGCTGATCAGCCGATACGATAGGGCGATAGGCGGGACCGGGCGGCGGCCGTGATGCGAGATTTTGTAGACCGCCCGGTCGCCTTATCACTTATTTAAGAACGCGACGGGCGATCCATTTTCACACTTTGCGAGTACCTCCTTTTCGCGCATTGACTAGTATCGACTTGAGTTCTTTGCCGCTTGCTTGCTCGCAGGGACTTTGCGTTTCTCTACGAATTTTTCTTATGGAGGCACTACCCGTTGTAGCGGGCACATCCATGGTGCGCCATGACCGAGGTCGGATTGCGAAGAAGCGCAGAGACATCTTGAAGAATCCAAAGATAGTAGCGTTTAGAGGATGGGAGGAAGAGACGGGGCTGTGGTCTTTTGCCATATGTGAGAAATATGTGGAGTGGTGCCACATCAACAAGCTCTTTCCTCTACATTGGCACAATATTCATCGGCACAAGAATGAAGCTAACATCCGAGGGTGCCATCATTTCGAATTCAAAGCGAGATGCATATATGCTTGGTATATGATATACGGTAACAACCATATTTTTAAATGTGAGGTTCCCTAATTTTTGGCACAAATGGCATATGCGGAAATGATTCTCGGGAAGAACGTGCATTGGTGGACGCATCCACGTTTGCCTATACAAGAGAAGACCGAACCAATAGAGGTTGGAGAGACATCAAAGACTATTGAAGGAGATGGAATTGGAACTGTACCTATGAGTCCTAAGGCCGACGCGGAATTTTACACAACAGGGTCTTCTTCCGAATCCTCGGAAGATGAACACACACACGAATACGAGCTCTGTGAACCAACTGGTCTTCCAATACATTGGACTGAAGGAATTTCCTTTCAGGTAAATCCACTCCAAAAAGTGGGTGGAAGATTATCCAAAGCCATGGATACTTTGATCATTTTGTACAATTTCAGTATAGAAAAATGCATGGAATTGGAGTTAGTACTGCAGAATAGAAAGGAATTGGAAGCCCTCAAAGAAAGAGCCCTTTCTACACCATACGATGTACAAGAAGAATGTCGGGAGGTTTTGGAAAAAGCTCTAGACTGCATAGCTGACATGGAGACCATGCTTGTGCTACGAAAAGAGGCTAAGGAGAAGTTTTTCGAGAGATAAAATTCAAACAGCCTTTCCATAGAAGACTACGTAGAGTTCTGGACAGCAAAACATACTTACCTGGAAGGGGTCCTAGCTGGGAGGAGGGAACGGTTGACGGATATTGAAGAATCTATTGCTCTAGAGGTAGATAAAGAGATGCTACGCATTCGGGATTTGGCATTAGCGGGTAAGTATGGCAAGACTCCAGAGGAAGTTGACAAATTAAAGAGGCTGGTGAAATGGAGTGAAGACCAGAATGTAAAACTCGCAAAGCAACTACGTGTAGCTGAGGAGAATGCTCCATTCGAGGACGCATGGGCAAAGTGGGCTCATCGTAAAAGCAACGCAAAAGATGACATCAACATAAACGCAATCGACGTTGATTTGGAACCGCAACGATCACTTTTTTCAAAGGGCAAGGAAAAAGTTGAAGATTCTTAACGTAGAGGCGATGGACTTACACCCCCAACATTCACCAAACGATATTTGATTTACGTTAATTAGGTGTAAGGAAAGTGTACGTAATTTCTTCTATGTACTTTTTCGCATACACTTTATATATGGAAGTTTGTTTTTACCTTTCATCATGCGTAAGTACGTGTTTGTGCATTGGTACAAGGGGTTGGGCGGGTTATATGGACTATGAAGATGTAAGATATAATAAAAGCTGACAAAGTACAATCGATAGACCACAAGCAAAGGAGCGAACCAAATACATACCATTGATTTAATCGATGCAAAAAGTAGTACAATAGGAAATGAGATACATTGTTGCAAAAAGTTGCCACTCGATAATACTATAATGAAATATAGTCCTATATAGCTAAAACCATACGCTATGCTGGAGTGTATGGATTCACAATATCGTAATTATCATTCACTAGGTTGAGGGTTGGAGCATTCTCCAACAAGAAGTTTACGCTTTGCACGAGTTCGATTGAATGGACCATCTGCATTTAAGATCAGATCTAATACTCTAGAGTCTTTCAAGTCCTGCAAAATCCTTCTTGTGAGGGGACTATCGATGTCCCATTGGATGGGGCCCCCACTTGAATGTATTAGAGCTCACATCAAAATAGCCTCCAAGGCATTGGAAGAAGAACATCCGATTACCCTCATGTTGTGGACCTTGTCCGGCAAGTATTGGTGCAACTCTTAGAATCTCGTTTGGGTCAGTCTCCCAATTCAATTGGGAGCTAGGAGTACTCTTCTCAAGATCATGTTCACCTCTACGCCAACTCCAAATAAGGTCTTTACCCCAGAATTGAACCTCGTCAGTAGTCTCAGCATTGTGTTCCCAAGAAGGCGGCATATAAGTTCTTAGATTGAACATCTCGTAGAACCGCTCGTGAAAAGGCGCTTTGCATATAGCACAACGACTTTGAGTCAAACAATGAACTAAAAGACACTGCGGATGATACATATGGACACAAGAGCCTAAAGCCCATCCACCCTCAGGTCCAAATGGATTTAGGCATATGGGACACGTAGAGTGATCCAATACAAACTGCGGAGGGTTGGGCCACAATAATGTCCTGGATTCTACATCAACATGTGCCGACATGTGGTGTTTGAAATTCCACCCGGCCTTGCTCCAATCTACAACCTCTGTAGAAGTGTCATCTTACATCTTGATGTCCATCATAGGAAGATTATCAAACAATGTATCCACACTCGGCCCGAGGTCATACCGAACGTTCGCTGACCAGCTCCACTAGTAAAATTCTTATCGATAGACCTTCTCCAGCTCCGCTGCAACTTGTCTCCCTCTATCCACCGAAAGTATACATGCCACCTTCCAATGGTAGTAAGTGGCAGACAACTGCTCCAAACGAGCTTGCAGTTGTTGCTTTTCCTTTAATAAGGAGTTGTATCCATCAGACGACATGAAAAAGGGATTACGAATAAGGGGGAACAGCGATAAAGATAAAGAATCTTGAGAATCACATCGTACATCTTCTTCTCGTTCGAGGCCCGACATATTAACAACACATGGCTGAGCTTTCACAGGACGGCGGAATGTAGGGCGTTGCAGTGACATTTCTCCAAATGCCAAGTCCTCTGTAAGGTTCATGACAACTCTATCAACATCCGCCATGTCAGATTTCTCTACATCTCCACGAATGTTACGTGCGTGAGATAGTTCTTGCATCTTCTCGCGCATGCGTGCATATTCCACGGAAAGCTGGTCCCCTTCTTTCACCTTCTCCTCATACATTGCTCGTGTTTTTTCGAGATCCGCTTGCAATCTTGCTATGACGTCGTCTTTACTCTTCAGAAGAGCTTTGAGATCGGAGATGTGTCAAGTTCTTCCAATGGTAAGATGCAAGTACCATGGGGCTCTACTACGAGTGAATTACTTGCTATTGCAGGGCGAGAGCCACCTATTTCAGGAACGCGGCCAGGTAAATTATGACGCTGATCCGCATCAATCACAACGCTGGCGGGAGGAAGAGGTTGTTGTACTTGACGCACCGCCTTACGAGGCCGCGAACCATCCGAGTCATCGTCCTCTTCCGATGTAGCACTATGATAGGCAGCCTCTTCCATAGCCTTGGTAATAGACCTCGTCATTGCCATGCCACCATTAGGAGCGTCAGGGAATCTTAGAATGCCTGTCGGAATGTCACTCATTGAAGGTCGTGTTACATGCTTCCCCTCTTTGACAGTTGTCCAATCCACTCGTTTACCAAGAGCAACCTCGGCGTATACTCCACGAGCAAGAAACAATGGAACCTCGTTGCGCTCCACACATGGCATGCCATACAGGACTTGGTAAACCTCAATGCATCGTTGCTTGAAGTTTGGGCATTTGCAAAACTTAAGATTTGCCTTGTTGGTGCGCCGATGAAAATGGTGACGAGACAGAGGGAATTTCTTGTCAATGTGACACCATTCAATGAACGATTCGCAAGTGGCCATCGTCCACATATCTGGTTCATCTTCCCAACCTCTGAAGGCAAGCTTATTTGGATTTTGAAGCACGTGTAATCTTTTCCGTTGTGGAGCGCCCTTCCTCTTCCTCTTCTTGTCGTTCTCTTCCTTCCTAAGTTGCCCGAGAGTAGCCATGGATGAAATAGCCAAAAATAGCAAATAGTTATTACCTACCCCGAACGAGCATGCAGCCAATTTAATGGATGTAAGACAACGCGCTAGGCCAGTAAACCCAAATAACAAGTTCAGATACGATGGGGGAATATATACGCCGGGGCGACCAGAAATTCAAGGCGACCGGCGGTCCAGATAGAGGTATGACGTTGCGTGGCGACCGCCGGTCCAGTGAGGGCGCGACCGCAGGTACAGCTGGCGCGACGCAGGACGTAGGGCGACCGCCGGTGCAGCTAATCGCGACAGCGGGAGGCACGGCGACCGCCGATGCAGCTGTTCGCGACAGCGGGACGTAGGGCGACCGCCGGTGCAGCTGTTCGCGACAGCGGGACGTAGGGCGACCGCCGGTGCAGCTGTCGCGACAGCGGGACCTGGGGCGACCGCCGGTGCAGCTGTTCGCGACAGCGGGACGTAGGGCGACCGCCGGTGCAGCTGTCGCGACAGCGGGACCTGGGGCGACCGCCGGTGGGCGACTGTAGGGCGACCGCCGGTGGGCGACTGTAGGGCGACCGCCGGTCTCCAAGGATATATAAACCCTAACGCGCGGGTTTGATATTTCTTTTCCCCAAACCGCTACCGAACTCTCCTCCGCCCTGTGTCCTTGCTCGTCTTAATGATGCGCACTACCGGGTCGTCTGAGGAGTTTTTGGGGTTTGGTGCACATTGATAGCAGGGGGATTTTTTTGCGGTTTTTTCAAAGAAGTTCATGATGAGTAAAATCAAAAAGCACCGGAAGGGACAACGAGCATGGGATCTGGATGCCCCCGAAACATTTGCACCAGACCTTGGTATGCAACAACCTAGTGGAAGTGGAGGCCATAAGAGGAAGAGGAGACACCCAAAAGAAGTAAGACCCGGATTCCCAACACCAGATTATACTAAGTTTGCGGAAAAAGCATGCTTGGATTGGTATGAGAAAACGGAGGCTCAATTCCTAGAGCACAACTACCTCAGGAATGTTAGCACAGGCAAAGAGAGACTGAAGAAGAAATTGGCGGCAGTAATTTTGAAGGCCATGGAGGAAACGGATGAATACCAAGATGTGGATTATCATTCGCAGTACGAGTTGTGGATGGAAAATACTGTTGAACAATGCATCTTCAATGTAAAGGAGTTGTGGAAGAAGCGATTTGGACAGAGGCGTCTAACACAAGAGGAGGACCAGTTTAAACGCAAGATGGATTGGTGGCAACACACAATCCAAAAGCTTAGCAAGAATAAAACCCGAGGGAAGTCATGGGAAAAAACCGCTTTGCGCGCCACATTTGAACGAGACACAGGGTCGGGGGTGGTGTGGATTCCTCAAGACGCTACGATAGAAGCTCTATCAGGCCGCAATATGGAGGGAGGCCATGGACTGGTGCGGAAGGTGAAGATACTTGGAGTAGACCACGTTCCAGAAAATATCGAGTTTGCAGCAAAGCTTTCCAAGAATATGAATATTCAGAAGAGGAGGATAGAGACTGCTGCAGAAGCTCTTGTATGTCCTTTGAATCATCCAGGAATTATCAAGTTTTGGGCGTTGCATACAAGGACATTCGAAGCTTACTCATATTGGTGGAATGGGGGATCACTACACGAGATGTTGAAGTTGGATGAGAAGGTCGGCGACAAACATCTTCACTGGTCGAAAGTGAAGGAAGTTCCGAGTCTCACTCAAGAGGAGGCTTTCAGAATTAGCCTTTTCCGTCAGCACAGGATGAAGTTAGCTTGGGGTTTAGTGTACATCATGAATCTCGTGCATAAGACAGGAGTTCTTCACAACGACCTATCCCCCTCGAACATACTATTGCATTTCCCAACTTTCGGAGGAACCAAGATTTGTATTGGAGTGTGTGACTGGGGGATGGCATCTCGTATAGTAGAACAATAGCCTTCACGTTACGGATACCAGACGACGCCGAAAAAACAAGAAGATATGACACGTCGATGGTGGGTGGCGCCCGAGATGTTCTATACTTATGGACCTGATAGTTCTGATACAAATTTGAACGTCCAGGAATTTTGACATCCAACCACAGTAGCATCAGATTTGTATGCGGTTGGCAAGCTCATCCAGCTGATTGGTGTGCATAACGAATTCGACGAAGAATTATTACCGAATTCGACGGTGCGAGATTCATTCCTATCGAAAGTGTTTTCACTGACCAGGCATGAATTAAAAGAGAGAATGACCTGTGCGGAGGTGGTGAACCGCTTGATGGCGAAACCATATCATATGCTTCCACAGGAGCTTGTATTTAGAGAGGACAGTTATTAGTTTATAATATCAGTATATCTTCTTGCAATTCATAGACTCCTTTGGATGACCATCTCACGTCATTGAGTGCTCATTTAGCCATGTAATTCACAATTTATACTTGCAATATATACAATCTACTTTTTGACATATTGTTCCAAATCTAATAGATTTTTGCAACTCTTATAATTATGTTCCCTTTTTACACTAGTCACATATGTATGTCACCATATTTTTTGTTACATGAGTTTCAAACCTCATGGTTGATGTTAGCCTTTTCTTCAGGGGTTTGTGGATTGTTGTAATTTGTTTCATCTTGAATTCTTAACGCTTCATCTACGTTTAAAAATGTGAACGGAAGAATTTTGGATAATATTGGATAAAAAAATTGACTTATTCTACTCGGGGAAGCCTCCAATGCAAGGCCAGCCTAGGCGACCACCGGTCCAGGGGCCAAAATAGGCGACCGCCGGTCCAGCGAGACCGCCGGTCGCCCTGGGCGATCGTCGGTCGCTCATGGGCGATCGTCGGTCGACCCTGGGCGATCGTCGGTCGACCTGGGCGATCGTCGGTCGACCTGGGCGATCGTCGGTCGCTAAGGCGATCGCCGGTCCAGAGAAGGCGACCGCCGGTCCGGCCAAGGCGACCGCCGGTCTAGATGACGCGACAGCCGGTCCAGTCCTACGTGGCGCGGTCGCGAACCGTATTGCTGAGCTGTACATGCCACGTGGCAGCCACGTAGGATGCAACGTGGACAAGGTAAATCCAGGGTTAAAAAAAGATTCTGTAGATTCTATTAGACATTCTGAGGCTCAATGTCTGTCTGACATGTCGTGTCTGTCTGACGTCCGTCTGTGTCTAGCAAGACAACCCTGGCCCGGGCTGACGGCCATTTTGGGGGCGGTCGCTCGGGCCGACGGCCATCCTAGAGGCCGGTCGCCCCATTTACCTTAAGTAAAAAGTCCAAAATCTCTAAGTCACGGACGTTCCCTTAACCCCGTGCGGACGTCCGGATGCCGTGACATCCCTGTTCTTGCCTCAATTCTTTGGACCCCTCCGGTAAAATATTAGTAAACAATATTTACAACTACTAGTACTTATTTGGTTGAAACTCTATCCTAGATTGACGTGATAGTGTTTAAACCATGTAATAGTTGAAACGCTATCTAGAAACTTCTATGGTTGAAACACAATTCCAACCTAAGATAGTATTTCCGAATAGTGTCTCATTTGAACTCAAGTTGCACTAGTGTATTGAAATAAATACACTTTGGTTATGAGAAATTCAGATCGTAAACAAGTATTAATGCATCTATATTATATAGGCCTGCATAGAATAAAGTCTATGTATGGACCTCGCGATTACAGGCTTGAGCTAGAGCACCAGCCAAAAAACTTGGATGGCACACAACATTATATGGTAGAGTGAATGATCATTCACCCTCACTGTCTACACGAAAGCGAAACTAATACTTACTACATCACTTCATGATGTTTACTGGACTGCATGACGATCTCTCACAAAACAGGTCTGTTCAGGTTCCCACAAATGCTAAAGCCAAGTCAGACCATTACTGGGCTCGCTCCAGCTTCGATTCCATCGGAGCTTACACGCAGCATTTCATCTTGTAGTCGTACTTCATGCCTGACTTGCATTTCTGTCCGCACTTGCCTCCGCTGCCCAATCAACCCACTCTCATCAGTCCACATTGCAATTTATCTAAAGCTATACGGCGAAGAAGAGCTAAGTATGCATGAGTGTTTGTGATGGTTACCTGCAGTAAGCCTCGCCGCCCTTCCATGTGTACTCGCACTTGTTGCCGCACTTGCCACAGTTGTACACATCCTTGCTCAGGTCCTTGCAGTCCTTCCCGCCACACTTGTCCCACCCGGACTGGCAATACGTCTTATCCACCTTGTCTTCGTACTTGCACTTGCCATCTTCGCACTTGACTGATTTGCCGCCATAGGTGGCACACTTCTTGCCGCAGTCGCCGCAGTTGTTGACGTCGTTGGCGATGCAGGTGTCGCAGCCATCCTTGGTCTTGCAGCTCTTGTAGCCAGAGGAGCATTGCTTATAATCACCACCCGCTTGCGCACTCCCTGCATGCATCATTCACATTCTCTGGTCATATCAATCCATCTCATACACACTCGACCACTCGACATGTCAAAACTTGCAACTTACCAACGAAGAGCACGAATGCCAACATGGCAGCCACAATGAGAAGCCGCGAGGTCGCCATTGCTGAAGGAGAATACTGAGCCTGGAACTGGAGAACAAGAACGAGGACTGAATTCGTGTCTGAGATGAGATGCTGAGCAAGTGATGTTTGAGATGAAGCAGAGTCCACCTTATTAATATAGTGGTGTCGCCGGTTGCCACTGCTGTAAAATCTGATGGAATTATCGTTTCCAGTTGCCACATCAAGTGAAGTTTTACCTTAGTTAGTGATCGCCAGCTCTACAGAGTCATTGATAGATCGTAGACCGGAACCTTCGAGAGCCTGGGGCATTTGACACAACACCTTAGTAACCGACCATCATCTTCCAGGCTAGATACCACCGTACTAGGTGTTGCCTGAGATGTTACTTAAGAATGATATTTTAGGTCAACAATCTTCGAATTTCGAAGCACTTTGCGAGCATTCCCTCTTTCCTCCGGCATGGGCATGCAGTTGAGAACTTGAGATAGTCACTCAGCTTGATTCTTAATCGTTTTTTGTTCTCAAATTTCAAAGGGGGGCATCGCTTAAAGCAGAAACGGCATGTTGAGCGACAGAGAGTGTCTGCTATGGGTGTGCCTCCAAGCTTACAAGTTGACGAATTCAATTTCTTAATCCAGTATCAGCTCTTGCATTACAGGAGGCAAGACGACATTGCATGCAGGTGGCAAACTTTGACTGGAACATTGATCGAATCACTCTGTCTAGTGCAAGCCGAGACCATGCCCGTCGAGGCAACTGACACCTTCTGCAATGCTACTTTCGAGTCTAATATTATTATTTTTTCAAGGTCAAAGGGATGGTGATGTATGTTGTCTGACTTCTCCTGATCTCACCATGGAGTCATTTATTGCTTGAGCTTGGCAATGATTAGTGATTAATGCCAGAGAATGTGTCGATACAGTCCAAATTGGTGCCGGTATTGTTCAGGGACGGTGGATCCATTTATAATGCTTTGACATGGTTCGAGGTCGTTCTACTTGCGATTAATATATGCCATTCAGAAGACCTATAAATAAGCTAATCTAGGATAATTTAGGCAACTGTGGCATGTGTACACATTTTTGTGCATGTTTCATCGCAGGATTCGAAGCTGTAATTGGTGTTAAACCCTTAAAGAACGCTTAAACGCCCAAGAAAGCCCCTGTCTCGGGCTATTTCTGACTTTTTCGGTCTCTCTAGCTCTTGGAATATCGGTCGAAACATAGGAAGGATGGTCTTGAAATGGTTGGAGGAGCATTCTCTGTGTGTCGATCAAAATCGTGACTGTGCAGCAGTTTCAGTTTCGTGTAGATTTTTAAATTGCGATCACGAGCAATTCGGAGACTGTAGCTCCTCTTCCGCTCCTGCCCGAGCAATGGTGGCTCCATGATCATAGTTTGTTGTTTGGTTTCAAAAGCGATGGATAGCTTTTGGATAACGTGTCAGAGAGGGTATACTTTTAGGTGTCTTTGACCATGCAAGACATTTGAGGTGTAGTCTTGGCATTCAGCTTTAGATGCATTGGTAATGCTATTGAGAAGTGAGAAGGCAATATCACTTTAGGTGTTGTGGAAGATCAAAGATGACATTTAGAGAATTCAGCAATGGGCATTCGTATTCTTACACTGAATAAGATGGTCTCTTTTGTGGAGTCTACGCACCTTCTACCTCGGCTTATCTCCTTCGACATGATCTTTAAGTCAGGACAACTCATTCAGTCTTTGGTTAACTTGACGATGTTTGAATGGATAAAAGATCGTCGATGTCATCGATTTTGTTATGGAGATGAAATTTCAAGCTTTGACGAGGATCCAAAGAAAGAGGATGTGGCTTAGCATACTAATTCTGATTCATCGTTCCACGATTATTGCTTTTAGAAAAAAAACATTACAAGCTCTTTGACAAGATTGAGTACGAAAGAAAGCTGCTGAAAATGTGAGCTTGGAGTGCGGACTCTCATCTCATGCTTCCGAGTCTGATGTAGTTGACCAGTTGCGGTTTGTCGGGTGGTCGTCGTCAGTACGTACCGTGCACTGTGTTGCTGAATTTTTCGGGATTGCAATCGCTACCAGGGAGTGGACTCGCCTTAGTGCACGGTACGTACTGACGACGAGAACGAGTGCCGAAGTGAAAGCTGGCAATATGATACGAGCCGTGAGGTCGCCATGGCAAATGAAGAAGCAAATCCAGGACTCCACCCATGAACATTTGTGGATAAGACAACTGAACTGAGGACTGAAGCGGGGTCCATTCTGAGTAGCGATGTCACTTGATTATTTACTAAGTCTACAGGTAAAGAACTCGTGGCATAACAATTTCCTCGCGCTCGCTAAAGAATCTCAAAAAATTAATTGCATGCTTGCCTAGGCCGATGTCAGCAGATCGACTCGGCACAGGCTACAGGGAAGCAGGCAGCACTTTTGGAGTCAGGGCCAGCATGGAGGCGGATTTACCGTTGAAATCATTGACCGTGTAAGCTCAAGCAAACGTCAAACATTTCGGATGGGAACTGTCTGAAATTCTGACACCGAAATATTTGGAAACTATATGTGGATAAATAATTTATCTTGGAATTTGAAAAGCTTCTAAATTGGTAGCATTTGCCGCCACCTCCTTGTCTCGCATGCAGTTGATTTAGTCAACCCCAACAAGCCGGGCTTTCGAGAGCATATATATTTTCATATCTTTTATGCCTGCTTCGGAGGGATGGTACGACGATGCTCAAGACAAAGGTTTATTAAACAGTAACCGTTGACGATACTGTTTAAAACACTTGATGACGACGAATATGTAAATATACGACGTAAAGGTCAAGAAGTTCAGTATTGCATTCGAATTAACTCTCCAGAACCAAAAAGCAGAATTATGGTTTCGAACGGCCCAAACCCACCGCAATTTTTATTTCTATATTTTTTTATATGTTTTAAAATTTAATCAATCTCACATTCCCACTACAATGGAGTGCAGGATTTCTAATGAATGCACTACTAGAAAAGAGGGGGGTAAGCAATGTGACAAACATTGCTTTTTGTGCAAACATTACTTACTTGGGCAATGTATTGGGGCATGCTTTAGCACCCTTCCCAAAAAAATAAGCAATGTTTCAACCTCAAATCTATTAAATTGTAAATCTTAAGTTGAAGACATTGCTTATTTTCTTGGAAGGGGTGCTAAAGCATGCCCCAAGACATTTGCCCAAGTAAGCAATGTTTGCACAAAAAGTAATGTTTGTCACATTGCTTACCCCCTCTTTTCTAGTAGTGATGGCCGGTGATGGTAGTTTTCTTTTATTTTTTCTTGTTACTCTGAACCGGTGATGGTAGCTTTGGTGGTAAAATATCTCTAGGAGAACAATCACATTTGCTTCTTTCCTTGTGAGTCAGATTTATTCTTGGGATGCGACTTCAAGTTGAAAATCGAAACAATGCCATCAACATGGTCCCTGACCCAGTTAGCATGCTTGTCTACATCTGGATTCATAAGGCCGGCTCATCGTCGTACTGCCACATGAATCAATCTTTTAACCAACATGATCGTCTTTGCATGCAGATTGATTTTTTTTTAAAATAACCTGAGCATGCATGACCTCCATTATTGCTAATGAATTAATGATCACTTTACAGTAAATGGTTGTCGTCGATCGAGGAAGGAATGTGATACGACCTCGTCAGCTTGTGCCGGTACTAGGGAAGGACCGGAAGGTTGACAAAAGGAAGATATAGAAGACTTCCATTTTCGATAATCACATGTCCTACGAAAGAGGTGTCGACATGCATAGCCGTAAGAAATGCAGGAAAACGGATGTATCCAACATGCAGAGCTTTCTTTACTTCTGTTTAGTCAATTTTCCCGATCCCTGAGCTTCGTGCGAAGTCAAATGGCTGTGACGTTGAGACTCGTGAATCTCTTGAGAGCAGTGTCTTTCCTTCGCGTCGATCGATCAACCGCTCTGCAAGTGGTCGGCTCTCCGATACATGACGATTCTCCAATCGGTAAAGTCAATTGCAGGATATTTGTCGTGTCGGTGCCAAGTGCGTTTCTTACAAAAGATCACCGTAACTCAGTTCTATGATATGATTATCTATACTTTGTGTGGCCTTTTAAGTTTAGATTGAGACGCTGAGCGACAAGATGACGTCGAGGATCAAAAAGTTTTGCTGTCATCGATGATCGCAAGATTTCAGGAGTAAGATCGAGCTTTACAGAGTGGATTAGATGATCGTTGGATTAATTTTGTAGAGACAGTCCAGAAAACTAGGCTTTTCTGAATTGCGGTGGAGCTTCATCGCCGATTGCATTCATCGAGATACTGTTCTAAGTAAACGACCTGTCCACAGCTGCCATTACTTGACTTCCATTGCCTGATTACGGCAACCAATCGTCAACTGAGCAATTGCCGCAGGTTGTCAAGTTCATCGTCAGAATTCCTTCTTTATCATCTACTATTTCTAGACAACAATATAATAATTTATCGGTTCAGCAACACAGCAATACTCTTACAGCAAGAGCGTTTTAAAGCAGTGCGCAAGCACAGGGGAACAAGCGGGGGAACAAGCACAGGGGATCAGGAAGGTATGAAACTCGTGTCAACAAGGAGAATTGGGTGGAAGCACACTACTGTGGCTACACTTTCGGCAAACTTAATTTACACAATCTAACTTGTACAAAAGTCAACACTCTGGTGTTAGCCATCTGAGGTTGCACTAGTAGAAAATGGTATTCAAATTTTTTTTGTTGTTACATGTCCAAAATTACATAGAACCGCTTGTTTATTTCTACAACTTTGAATTCTTCAATTAATTATTACAATTGTCAATTTTTTAGCAAAGTTTTACTGATTCATCACTAATGTAGGTTGGTCTACTACTCTAATAAAAATCTACAAAATATTGGTAGTCCTTGAATGATTTGAGGATTCAAAGTTGTGGAAAAGAATTGGTGGTACTACGTAATTCCAAACATGTAGTTATAGACAAATTGTGGACACCATTTTCTACTAGTGTTGGGTCAGGGTTGTTTTACATGACACACTTTCCATGTAATGTGTGTCTAAATTGACGTGTTCAACATGTTCTTATGAAATCACGTTTGACATGTCCTTCTGACGTCGAGTTTGATGGGATCATGGGAATGTCGGACCATACTAAAAAATGTATAGTAGTAACACGAACTTTGCCTCTCTGATTTTGTTTGCCTCGTTCGAGGGTGAATGTTTGTGTGATTGTCGTGTCTGTATGACGTTTGGCAATGTCACATAAGACAATTATGGAATGACACTTCTGAATGCTTTTGGTATTTTTGGGTAGAATATGTATTTTGTTATTATGGAAATATTCAATGATTTTGGGAAAATACTATTTAGCTCCAGTTGCGCTAAATGTACCCATAGATCAAGTACTTCTGTCATTGTACCTAAACAAAACAACTTATCGTGGTCATTTTCAAATGATTATAATTTATCCACATTTTGTACATATTGGGGATATGAGGTGTTTACTGACATCTATAATTTCTGTAAATGTACTCATCCCACCGAGCAATAGAAGTAGCATATACTGCACTTGAAGCACTTATTCTACTAACAAATATACTACTAAAGTTACACATGTACTAAAGTAACACGTAAGGAAGTATTGATTGATGCAACTAGATTACATCAATATATACCTAACGTTGTACAATCCAAGATGATTGGGATCTAAGTAGTCTAAAGACCAACATCACAATGTATACAACTCTATTTGCACACTATTGTACAAATAGAGTATGATAGTCACAACACTTGGCAGGAAACATACGCAACAAAAATTCCAATTTAACTATACAACCGATAATCTAAGTCGAATAAGACTCAAAACCCTAAGGCCTTAGTGCAGACAACAACTCCTAAAGCAAGAGGTGACCCAAAATCTAATCAAGTACATTCTAACAGCCTGTTCTACTAACACAACTACTACGATACAACAATGCACATCTATCAAATACTAAAACCCTAGAGTGACTAGAAAGTTGCTGCAAAAATACCTGATTATCTATCAAGTATTGCACCGCATGTACATTAAATTGTTTCCTTCCAAGTTTTTTGCAGGTTAGTGACATCAAGGCCGGGATAGAAGTCAGATTGTGTCTAATCGATCCTCCCGTTCTAAGGCAGAACTGATATTCCTATCCAGAATTGCTCCTTTCCGCGCCAAAAGGCGATTTAAGTGTTTGAGCAGACTTCACCGCCCGCAACCTGTAAGATGCCACAAAAAAGTACATTGCTCGTGCTTCACACGGCCTGGGATAATAACTAGTACGTAAAACTGGCCAAATATTGTTAAGATTCATAAGCTTTTCCAAGACTAAACATATAGACTCAGGATTTGGGCAATCCTTCAGAGCATCAGTAAGCAGAGCTGCACACTTGTTTGAAATTCTAGAGACGTCTCTCTCGGACAACACAACCAATTCTTGACCTTCATGTGGCTGTAAAAGTGTCCGTCCACTTTCAGCCAATTCCACCAATTTCTTAAGTACCGAGCACCTTCAGCACGTACCCTCCGCACGTTTAGCAGCTGTTGCCTCGCTTCTGATCCAAGCTAGATAACACCAATTAACCGCGCACCATTCCTAGCGTTTCCCATGACAGAGTACTTCACTAATTAAACAAAAAATCAGAAGTTCACCACTTGTTTTATCATAGCTGACTTATCAATTTTGTCAGTCATCCAGCGGAGACTTGTTTGAAACATCAAAGTACCAGTTTAATGACTTGGTTCACTGATGATGACATTTTGGAAGCAGAAAGTGTCGTGGAGACTGCGGTAAATTAAAAGGCGTGAACACATTGGCCGTGAATGTGGGTGGTCTTGTCCTTACAACAATCGCAAAGATCATTCCACCCTGAATGTTTCTAAGGGCTGCGGTTCTGGTACCATAGCGTACGTGCAGCTAGACATCAGCATTTAGATTCATCACTTTCGTGGACAAGAAATTTGAGGAAGTAGAATCGTGGGGTTGAGGTAGTGAATAGTTTCAAATGATTCAATTTGTTGAAGTAGCTAATAAGAGTTGAACTGTGGGTATATGAGTTTCTCCCTATAATTTTGTTATCTTGTCATCAAAACGAGTAGCCTCACGTATTAAGGTGAGAAACTGTGAATAGAACGAGCATGTGTTTTTGAAAAGCCAATTTTGACTATTTACGAGCCAGAATGAGTTAGTGAATAGTGAGGAACTTGTATGATGTACACGACATGGTTCTAATTCTGTAACTCCACGAAATTGCAGAAAAAATTCTCCTGCACTGACCCTTTGAAGAATCTACAAAGTTATACACAAAAATAGGATACCATGGACACTTGCAACTTTCCACCTTTCAGAGAAGATAGAGAGTGCCAAGTAAATCTCCATCCATAAAGGATTAGCGAATCTTGCAAAATCTCTGTCATGTGAAGATATAAGACACTTGCAAGGCTTGTCCAGGGAAGATACGTAGCTCTAGGGAAGATATGTAGCTCTAAGGGAAATACATAGCGCTAAGTAAATATGAGAGTACGGCTGGTGAAACTTTGTCAAAAGGATTAAGTTGTCTAGAATGACAGTCAGGACCGCGGCAACAACTTCTCCTCCATGTTCCTGCTTTGGCAATTACCAAAAGGACTCGAGTTTTTTTGTCACTTTTCTCGACCCTTTTGTTCAAGGTAATTATATATTACACAAGAGTTGTTAATTAGTGTTACGTGGAGATTAGTGTAACGGGTAACTTTTGGTAAAGAACACTGTCTACTTCGCAACTCTCTTAAGATTAATGTTCACTTTGGGCCGCCATTGCAATCAATGACCCTTGTCTCTTTTTTCACTACACCAATTGCACCACTTCTAATAATTTCTCTCACTTGCAAAAAAGTGTCATTGATGCTCTCACTTATCGTTGTTACATTGTGACATTTAGTGTTATATTTTGCAATTAACGTTTGTAACACTAATTAACAACTTTTGTGTAGTGTGTTTGGATCCAACATGCCTTTCTCAGTCGATGTCTAAACTTCAAAGTTCAACGAGCCTGTAGGCCGTTTGACTTCGCATTGCATTATGCTTCATTAAACCACCGACAAATATCTACCCAAAGTGGATATTAAGACTGCATGCAATCCTGGCATATCCTTTTTTGTTGATCCTTCACAAACTTCAACGGCTCTAGTACGAGCACTCTGAGGAGCCTTTTCAACTACGACTGTACGAGCACATGCAACTTGTACCTATCTTAGCTTCGTCAATTACAATGAAATGCATCCACGAGTATTCATTGACATTCCCTTCCTGGATGCATGGATGCTACTAACGATTACAAAAGAGTGTGGAATGTATCCGTGATTCGAGTTTGAAAATCGCAACACTGGCTGTGAGTAGGCAGCCCTTCATTTGTGCGACACGAGAAAACGAGAAAAAGGTGTAACATTATCAAATTGGCCTTGAAGTGATCGCATCGTCACTACCTTGTCTTGACACACCAAGCATGAATGACTATTGTGACCGTCAATGCATGCAGACCTGATTGATCCGGGGGATAATTCTTGTTATCTAGTGCTTGATCAATTGTTGGTGGTCATATCTCACTGAAGTTTTCCAAGTCACATCTTAGTTTAGAATTTTTGTACATTCACGTACATTCACATTCAGTGGTCAGTCTTTGGCTCAAAGGTACTAATCATTGAACTTGCAACTGTTCATGAGAGTGGTCCTTGTATCTGACTCAAAGCTGACTCAAAAGAAGGCTTTGTTAGGTAGTCTTAAATTTCAGTGGTCACAATCTGTGACTTAGATGTGAGCTTTGTTAGGTAGTCATTGAATAGACCTTCCACGCATTATATATACGACTTATGAATATATTAAGTTCCAGACCCTCTTTTGAACTTGACGAGGGTGGATAATCAGCGATCCAGGCTTCTTTCGATCGAACAACCAATATATGGTACTAGGACTTCTTCCGACATTGCTTATTTCCATTGGCTCCAGAAAGTGGAGGCAATTGCCGTGCTTCCTGGAAATGTTTCATATTAATTCCATCGAAAAAAATGCAACTATTAAAACAACTACGGCTCTTGTCAGTTTGTGAAGTCAAAAGGTCGTGTGACGTTGAGAACAGTGGCGTGGAGAATCGTGACAAGAGATCGAAAATGCCTCGGAATCTGCAGCGTCTTGCCTCCGCGTCCTCCTCCTCTGCTCGCATGCAGTCACATGTGCACCCAAAGTGGAAGAAAATGGTTCTATATTTCTCAGGGGTTTGTGCACACATGATGCGTGAAGCCTAAATAATCAACTGCGTTGATTGATTGGATTTTGAGAACGATTGAAGCACGCCATTGATGGACAGTGCTCTGTTTTCAGCAACAACGGCTAAACTTTCCACGAGAACACTCTAGTTCATCGCCATCGATTCTAGGAAGTCCTATTGAACATTTGTAAACAGAAACCTTTATTTTATTTTTTAAACCAATTACTGTATCAATGATTACCCAATCAACCCCAGCTAATCCGAAGCAATGAATGATTGCATTTTCAAGGTTCGGAAAGATGGAACAGTATATTAATTTTTCAGAGAATCGTCCATCATACAGAGCTATAGGTGCTCCGTAATGACATGATCAGAGGTCCGAAACTCAAGCTGAGATTACAAAAACTTGCCATCGAAAGAATTTGACGTTCTTTGTTTCATTTATGCTGATTCAAGAAACATTCCTACATTTCTACGCTTGTGATGTCTGATACTGGTCAAATCTTAAGTAGATGGAGATTTTGGTTATTAAGCGAATCGAAAACCACTGAGTAGCTACCTGGCCACGAGGGGCCACAGAAATGACGCATTATGGATGAGGTAATCAGTCATCGAGTAACCCATCACTCGTAGACTGGCTTTGAACTTCACAGCGAAATCGAAAGTTCAATATTTCACATTAGCTAAGCGGATGATCACATCGTCCGTAGGTATTACTGAAAGGAATGTCCACCTACGGTGCAATGAAGATAGCAATAAACCTGATGAATTCCACATCATTTTGACTTTAAAATATACAAAGACATGTGATAGCACAACTTAAGCCAATAAACTGAAATCGACTGGGCTTCAAATCAGGGTAACGACTGAAGAAAAGAGCGGATCGCGATTAGAACTGAACTTCGGAGTTTCAAAATATAACCATAGTCTTAACTGAATAATCAAAATGGAATCGTAATAAACTTCTTTTTACAGCAGTTACTCCAAATCTCACGAGGACGCTGTTGTGGTTCTCTGGTCAAACTTCTCATTCAAAGAGACAGCCAAGAATTCGTGATTTCTGCAATCAAAATCTACATAATGCATGCTTCGATTCTAACGACAATGTATGGAAACATGCAGCAACATTGAACACACCATCGACATGATATTGAGTTGGTCTTCAGTAAACTAACACAGAAAGGACTTCATCTTTATTTATAGATGAGCTGCATAGACAAGGAGTCTATGGCTGCAGTTACATGTACGAGCTACAGCCGCAGCCGTGATGAAGTTGGATGGTCAACAGACAGCATTGATTTTTGAGTCTAGTGAATGATCATTCACCCTCGCTGCCTGGCTTCACTCTTAATATGCACGATTATTTGTATAGAAAAACCAACACTTACTACATCTCCTCACAACTGGACAAAGTTTCAAGCTGATCCACACGAGTACTGAGCTCGCTCTTGTTTCGGATGACTGAGGGCTTAGTAGTGGCCGTAGACGCAGTACTTCTTCTTGTCGTCGTACTTCCAGCCCGACTTGCATTTCTGATAGCACTTGCTCCCGCTGCACAATCAACCCACTCTCATCAGTCCATATTGCAAGTTTGAAGCTTTACGTAAGGCGAAGAGGAGCAATACATGAGTGTTAGTGATGGTTACCTGCAGTAAGCCTCGCCGCCCTTCCAGGTATACTCGCACTTGTGGCCGCACTTGCCACAGTTGTACTTGTCCTTGCTCAGGTCCTTGCAGTCCTTTCCGCCACACTTGTCCCACCCGGACTTGCAGTAAGTCGAATCCACCTTGCCTTCGTACTTGCACTTGCCGTCTTCGCACTTGACTGATTTGCCGCCATAGGTGACACACTTCTTACCGCAGTCACCGCAGTTGTGGACATCGTCCTTGACGGAAGTCTCGCAGCCGTCCTTGGACTTGCAGCTCTTGTAGCCCCATTTGCATTTCTTGTAATCATCACCCGCCTGCGCACTCCCTGCATGGCCATATCAATTCATCACTTCACATTCATGCACATCAAAATACGGATCTCTACACATCTGGAGAGCTCAATGCAATAATGCAGTAAGTTGGTCGATCGTCAGTGGATATACCAACGAAGAGCACGAATGCCAAAATGGCCGCCACCAAGAGGACCCGAGAGGTCGCCATCGCTGAAGGAGAAGAGGAAGCCTGGAACTGATTTACTCCGATCGAGCAAGAGCGATGGTGAGCAAGTGATGAGAAAAGATGAAGCGAGGTCCACCTTAAGTACTGATCGCGTCCGAGGTGAAACGTAGATCTGGTGGAGCAAGTCTTCGTTTAGAATTGTCCATGAAGAATCAATTCTTGGATATTAAGAATGTTCCAGTTTGGGTCCTGCCATTAAGAACATCCGCATGTCTCCTACATGCAGGCGATTGAGCGAGTCAAAGACCCTTGTTTATAATGATTTGTTGCGCTTAATGTTAACAACACTGAATGGCTCGTGCTTCCAGACCAGGACCTGCACGCGTCGGAAAACCACCTTTCATTGCGTGCGGGCCTCCTTGTTGACGTCGAACCTTCGATCTAATTGATTCTCAGTTCTACCTAACACCACCAATTTGGTGGGGCAATATGAAATCGCGTGCAGATAATATATTGCTATGTGGCAACAAATAGCAACATCTCGTGAACGGTACTTAGAAGTCAAATATGTGCTCTTTTATTGTTCTTGAAGATGTATCGCTGCAAGCATTCGTGAGACAGACTGCCAAATTGACAAAGCGTGTCTTCATACATTAGTGAAAGGCTAGTGTACATGATCGGACTGACTCGACACATCAAGGCTCAATAAACATGAGCCTTATTACGTGCTTAGTAAGAGACTATCATACAATCTCAAATTCTCAATTCATTAGTTTGCCAATCATATGGAGTAAATCAGATTTTCATCGTGGTTTGAGTAGACCAGAAGTGGCACAAAGGACTCAAGCATTTAAGTGTTTAGTGCCATAGCTCAATCAATCATGCTCAAGAAAACTAATTTAGTGATACCCTTTCTCCGCTCATTTTCCAATCACCTTTCCATCCATTTCTCCGCAACAAACTAGAGATCTAACAAATAATATTCATTGAGGTTTTATGCATGTAATCTCTTTGTCAACACTAGTACTAGTCCGTACATGGTGTCCATTAGTGTACAAAGTGGTAATTATGAACCGGTCACGCGCTGCTTGCAACGGGCAAGGAAGTTTGACAAAACTGATCTCTATTTTGTTTTGATTATTAATCATAAGCTACAGTGATTAAAATGACCTTGAATGAGTGGGTCAAAAATGAAAATACAAACAACTGGGGCCCCATACCTTTGGAGAACCCGGATTGGATATAGTGAGCGGCAAATGAAAGATGAAGAGCATGCAATTGGAGATTATGGGCTCGGGGGAGTGATGTACTACAAAGTCAAGTGATGCATGGTGATGTCGAGACTCGAAAACCGCAGGACTGGGCATGTCTTGAGAGCTGCGTCTTGCCTCCGCGCGCAAGATGAATGTTCTTCAGTTGTACATTTGGAATCCAGTATGAGTGCAAGGAGTACATTTTTAGAATTGGTAATAATTCTTCAGAATCTATATGATCCAATTCGCACAAAAGTGTTGCAGACATCCATTTTTTTATTGATGAATGGTGGTAAGTTTTAAGAAGTGATAATTATGGTCATTATCGTCAATGAGTGCTCGTGGAATTTCTGGAATAGTTTGAAATTCCTCTTCACCATTTAAATTATTTACGTCACTTGCTGGGAACATTCATACTTCTTTCCTTTTTTTGGGAAACAATTAATGTGTCGATTGATTGAGGGTAGAAGAAAGAATCTCCGGCCCCTTTCTAAGGGGCTACCGTGGTAATGCTAATATCTCAATGGCCATGGGATTACAACAATACTACTTCCCCTCTTGAGGGTGGATACTATAGCTACGCTAATTTCTAGTTAGTTACTACACTAAATTTGATAATTAGTTTTAGATACACTAATTTACATAAACATGTTATAAGTTTTTACTGTTGTTCAATAATTTTACCCACTATATTGGCCAAGATGGAAGTCCTTATAGAGTATCAGAATCAGTGCTCTTGGTAAATTTTTTTAAACAAAAGTAAAAACTTATAGCATTTTCAAATCTTATAATAATCTAACACTAAATATTTATCAAATTTAGTGTAGTGCCTTGAAGATACTTGAGTATCCCTCATGAGGGCTTTTTTTACTCCGGACTTGTCTGTCTTTTCCGGATATGGCAAGCCATGGCCCTTTTAAATTCTTTCCCAACCCCCCCAAAAAAAAAAAAAAAAAAAAAAAAAAAAAAAAAAAACTTGGAACATTCTTACTTTACCTTAAAGGAGAAGCTTCATAGTGCACCTCGAGATGACCATATCTCAAATCCGTGAACAATTTTTTTTTTAATTTGATCATGAGAAATCCAACCGTAGGAACTTAGTTTTAAGTGTCTGATTAGTTCACCATCATATATTTATCAAATTTTTGTGTAAAGATCTTGAGATATATAGAGTCAAAGTTTTACTTTTTGCAGAATCACCAAGAAGTCTGCAATGTGGCTGATTTTGACTTTAGGGGTTAACCCCAGCCTGGCAAGGCTCCACTCCAGGCACAATTATTGTAATCTTTTGCAGCTGACTGCTTTTCCACCTTATGTTGTGAACATTATGGAAGGTTTGTTTTATTATGAGTCTTGACATGAAGATATTATTTTCTTCAAATGAAGAGCTTTAATTTAATAGTCCCGAAGAATATCCTTCTCAGCTCCTAGACATAGAGTGGGGTTGAAAACGGCTGTTAAATCCTAATGTCGAAACTGCGGAAAAGTCTCAAAACAGTCCTTAGTCATTGCAAGGTGTAAATTTTTAACTTTTGAGATTCATAGGATCTAGTACCTAACTTATACATATATGTATATATGAAATCTTAGATTCAAATTCCTCACCAATTTTGAGATGACAATGTTCAAAGTTGAAAAAAATGTTATCTTCCCTGGTTGTAAATTGGGTTTCAAATGTTTCATGAGCAAAAGAACCAATTTCAAGAGTAAATTTGAAGTAAGGCTCTTCAAATCCTTGTTTCTAAGGAAGTTAGAATTATGTGAAGCTCTTCACATTCTTTTTCCTAGATGAGTTAAGAGCATGTTTGTGCAATTTTTACCCTCATTTGACCTATAAAACCTATAGAAATGCTTGATCATGCACATGGAGGTATGCTGATTTTCAAATACAATGGCCTGTTTTCAACAAGTAAAAAGGTATTTAAGTAAGAAATTATTGGATTGAAAAATCCAAATGGTGAGATCATGCCTTACTCCTTTTCTACATGCACAAAAAATAAACCTTGAAAGAAAAGTAAAATCTCAGTTTTTATTGAAGTTTTAACCCCTAAATCTCCTTGGTGTTTTTTGGGAGCTTGAAACCTCAAAACTGCGATTCTCTACCTCTAAGCACTCGTGGGGGAGTGAACCAATGTCTTTTCCTTTTCTAAGACTTCCAACCGTAAGATCTTGTACCTAAGAATATTCTTGATTACTGTTCAAAAAATTGACCGTTGGATGTTTACCATTTGAGAGATTATAACATCTAAAGTTTGCCTCCCAAGTTTTTTTGGGCATTGCGAAGATTGGTTTTGAAATTTTTGGAGGCTGCCTTTGTAAAATTGGTAAACTTTTTGACTTGAGTCATTTTGAAATCTGAGTAGTGATTTAGTAATGAACATGTTTCAAAAAAAAAAAAATTTAAAAGTTACTTTTTTAAGCTGCCCCAACTCGGCTCGCAACCCAAGGATTGTCCTAGAAGACTCAAAAATTGGAATTTGACTTTGCAAATTCTACCACATACACTTTGCAGTATAAGGAGGATCTTGTAAAAATCTTACACAAAAATATTACTTCTAACCCCTTCATCTAGGCTGCCCGGAATTGCAAAAACCCATTTCGGGCTTCAAGGAGAGTTAGGGGTTAAAGTTTCTGCATTTTAATCAATTTTGGGCATACACCGCATACACTGCACTAAATGAGCATACACGGCAATTTGGGCAATTGTGGGCAGATTTTGAATGGTGTTCTCAAACTTTGATTGCGAATATTTCCTAAAGTATTAGGAATTTTGAAGCACGAGATGACTTTTCAAAGTATAAGGTATGAAAAAGCTTTACAACTTGCACAAGATTTCAACTTTATGCAATATAAAAATAGTATGTAAGAGGCGGCCCAAAGTCAGATCAACCCGATTTGGGCCTCACTCACCTTTAGGGGTTGAATTTTCTAGTATGCCGCAAAGGGTTGCCACGCCCACATAAATACTTTGGCCATGCCCAACTCCACTATATCGTACTAAAAAAAATAAAAAGTAAAAAATAAATCAAGATTGTACGTTTGTAGGCTTAAGTTTCTTTTTTAAGTGAATTTTATAAGGCTCCAAAAGACATGATTATTATGCAATCGGGTTCCTCTTGTTTTTTCCCTTGATCTAAAATTAGGTCATTTTTTGTAATTTCCGGTAGCTTTTGAAACCAAAAATATTTCGAAAACTCAATACCTCATATCTGCGGGCCCATTCCCGATTCAATTATCGCCCTGCACTCTTAAGATAACACTTGCTTTCAACAACACCTCATGCGACCCGATTTTCCCGGCGGTCCCCGAGATCATATCATCACAAACAAACTACCTTCCTTGAATATATGGAAAATCTACAAAATCTAGTGAAAATTGGGGAAAAACATTTGAATGAAGCGCGGAATCACAGCCATGATGCAATAGAGTCGTCACTTCCTGGCAACCGCGGCGACTCTGCCTCTGCACCTTCTCGCGGTCATGGAGCTGCACATCCCAGATTCTCCGACGCCAATTTGCTTCCATCATGAGCTTCAACAGTTCCCATGGTTTAGGGTTTTTCTTTCGCTCTCTCGATCGGGTCCATCACCATCGCAATCCTTGCTCTTGATTCCCAGCTCGTCTCCAATTCCAAGCATTTGCCCACGATTCTTCATCGCCCCGCTTGATCGTCAGGTCCGTTCACCTTCTCATTGATTTGCTACTCTGTGCGATTGTACAATGGTGCGCTCATTTCGCATAATTATGTTGCACAATTTGCGTATGTTTTGTGCTTATAAACATCAATGAAATATCGAACAAACACTCTAAGAACATGAACATTCCTTTTGTTCATGTGGACATGGATCCTTAAACCCTACTGTTTCTGGGTCCAGGCATGGGGTTTCTATCAGGATCAGCCTTGGTGATTCTCGGAGGGATAACGGCCCTCTACTTCTCGCCGCGCTCGATCAAGCGCTGGTTCATTTTCGCCATGTTCGATTCAATGGACCGGAAGACCCCCGCGCCAAGATCCTACGCGAAGCAAGTCCTCCCTCACTCCGACCTCGAGCAGCTCTACGACAATCTCTGGATCGTGCGCGGGACATTACCAAAAGGCGGCCCAAGCTTGCCACGCGTAATGGTCATCTACAAGCTTCCCGGCACTTCTCAACTCCTCGTACACTCCGTGATCTGCGTCCGTGAAGAAACCGTCAAACAAATCGAAGCTCTCGGCACCGTAACCTACATCCTCGTGCCAAATCGCGGTCACCGTCTCAATGCGAATGCATGGGCGGAACGGTACCCGGACGCGAAGGTGATATGCCCTTCCTTCGCTCGTGAGAAGATCGAGCTTCGTGTCCCCGTGGACCACAACTGCGAGGAGCTTATGGAGGAGTATCCTCAGGAGAAAATGCCGGGGGTTTCGTATATGAGAATTGCAGATGAGCGCCTGGAGCTGGTGTACATACTGAAATTGGAAGGAGCGAAAGATCCTGAAGCGACGGCGTTTCTTATCAATGACCTCTTCTTCAATATTGATCCGAAGACTGCAGCGTTTATGACGCGGTTGATTGGAAGTGCGAGCGGATTCGGAATGACGAAACTCGGCAGTCTTCTTGCTGATGATCTGCCTTCGTTGAAGAAATGGATCGCCACTCTTCCTGATGCTGCTGCGAAGATGAAACTGGAATGTATCCTCGTTGGCCATGGCGATCCTGTCATTGGCACTTCTAATGTCATTGCGAGTCTCCGAATCGCTGCGAATCGCCTCAAATAAGTGTACATGCCTCAGACCATAATTCTTTAACCGGCAGTCAGATTTCTCTTGCAAGAAGAGGTAAGGAGCTTCGTCAAGCAGCTCATCAGTGTTTTCCAATGTACATTTTGCATCGCAATGTTATAGAGTCTAGCTCAGAAAGGATAGCAGAAGCGACAGACTTGCGTTTCTCTTCTTCGCTTAGACTGCAATTGTTGTGAAAGTATGACTGAGACATGGAGATGGAGCTCAGGCTCAATGTAAATTAAGGATGTATGAGTTGATGTGGCGCATTTTGCCCTGATACTGCAATTATAGAATGGCAGCAACTTGTTTTTTGTCATCATGTGGGAAACTTGATTGGGATTGCTTTTCTTTGCCATCTGGGATCAGATCAGACAATTGAGGTTTCCAGCAGTAAGAGGTGAGGAGCTTCTTCGAGCAACTTATTAGTGTTTTCAGTTATCATTGCAATTACTGTTGTGGGAACTGCGAAGACATGGAGATGGAGCTTAGTGTCAATGTAAGGAGGTGTGAGAGTTGGTGTGACTACATGTTCTGGCATTCTTGCTCTGATACTGCAATGGCAGCACCCTTTGTTATTGTAACTTGCAGTAGTGTGTATTCTACTAAGTTGGAATTTGCTCGTCTTCTTTTGCCATTTGATCAGATGATTATGGATGGAGGCAGGTGGAAAGACTTTTTAGAAAGTTGATCACTTTTTAATGCTTTCTAGGATTTGTGTTGGAAGACATCCTGAATTTCCAAGTTGTAGGAATTATCGTTTAAGAGGACAACTGTGAAGTTCATTTACAGTACTAAAGTTGGAGTGTTGTTCATGCAGGAACTAGACTTTCAGATTTGCATTCTTGTTTCAAGCTTCACATATGGCTCCTTAGATGGTTGGATACATATGGCTTCTTGGATGGTTGGATACATATGGCTTCTTAGATGGGTGGATACATATGGCTTCTTAGATGGTTGGATATGCAGTTTAATCCTTAAATGCCCATGGGGTCTGAAACGGGCAGCCCAAAATTGGATCACCGCACTTTTTGTGCATTATCAGTTGTGCATTATGAATGAACTGTGATTTGAATTGTAAAATTTCACTTTTTGAATGCATCATAAGAAGGTGACCAATTTGACATCAAAACAGAAGTGAAATTGCTTGCATGGCGTTTTAGTGTTAACCCCTTATTCAAGAGAGTGTTCAAAATTTAAGAAATTTCTAGAGCAAAGTTTAGTTTTCAAGCCCTAAATAGGTACCTCAATAAGTTCGTAAATTTTGAGAAATCGTGACCTCCAGTTAAGACATAGTTAAGACAAAGATAGCCTAAATTTTGGAAATGAGTAGTGCTTCACGTATAGAATTTCTTCAAATAGAATTATTGAGATGAGGAATGTAGGTAAAATATAGATGGAGATATTTCTTGAATAATCATTTTATAATTCACTTCATACTTATGTATTATGATTCATATTTGCTTTGATATGAAAGCACAACAACAAATAAGACAACGCAAAAAAATTGGATACTTTTATCAGTTTGTCCTCCTTTGGAGGTAAGGGTTTCCCTTCCTCTACAAGCATATCAATGTCTATGTTGTTGACATCAATTGCGAATCACTTTGTAACAATCATCATCAAATAAATTCTTTAGAGAATTGTTATTTTTATACTCACCTTGAAAGGTTCTAATGCAAGAAAGCTATCCAATCACCTCCATTCACATATTGAATTTTTTGTTGATTCAAAAGTGTAGAAGCAAGTCATTAGCATGTTTAAATCAGTCAAGTACATGTAATTTATATTACATTTTGGGTTGAATCAAAGCCTTGAATAGCCACAATATATTTTAGTTTGAAAAAGTGAATCCATTATTTATTAGTGTAGTTGCAATAATCGTATTTTGTACTCGTGTTGCTTCAAAATTTTGCAACTTTAATGTTACACTATGAATGATTACGTCCATAAGGTTGATCACAAACAAATAGAATGCTTGAATTCGCTTTCTCTTTCTAGCACATGGTTTGTGAAATCGTAAGTAAAGAGATTGTTTTCTATATTTTTGAGTTGTTTCGCAACAAACTAATTCCGTAACAGCTGCACAAACATCATGGTATTGGTTGGTAAGAGATAATTTATTATCATATGCTTGAAATATTGAAACAACTATACTCAAAAGAAATATGAACCATCACAACTTTAAGAATCAAAACATATCATATTTGGAAAAATGGCTTACAATAAAACTCAATTCTTACTTATACTGCACATATTTATGATCTTGTCACATAGAGATATACTTTTTTTCGCAATCAATAAGTAAATCAAGTAGTAGAGCAGCATTCTCTTGAAGTTTTGTAATTGGAGAATTACAGTCTTCATATAAGGAATCCACACTATTGCTTTTACCTCCTTTTATAAATTTACTACCCTTCAACAGATTTGCAAGTTTAGGAGCAGCTCCTGCATCTACAATCTCTTGCCAACATTGTGGATAACAAGATATAATATTACCTATTGCAGCCATAGCTGCTAGTGATCCCCCAACAAATGAACTTTCGTCAACCATATCTCCATCTATACTTTTTATAGCCATTTCAAGATCACTACGTTCTAAACCAAGTTGATTTTCATCAAAAGTAGCCACTGTATTTATTGACATACATTCTTCATTTCTTGGCAATTTATAAGATGAAGGTAATAAATCTTTTGGATTTGAATTGCCCGATTTCTTGTAATCAAGTCTTTCAGGGCCTAATAATTTAACAAGATGAACAATTGCACCAACTTGAACAGCAATCTCGGCATTTGGTCTACAATGTAAAATGATTGTTGCTAATGCAGCAACTGCTGCTTCTTGAGCTAAGGCAGTGAATTTTAATCTTTCTTCACTTTTTGTCTGTGTTGGTGCCTTGTTATAACAACTACCACTTCCCACCATTATATCTACCAAACATTTAACAGCACCTTCTTTTCCCATACGCAACTTAGTTTCTTCATTGTTAAGTCCTAGAACTCCTAATAATTGGGCCATTGCAGCCAACCCTGTTCATTCATAGAAAGCATATGTTCTTTATCTACATGAACTTAGAATAATTTATAGTATGTTATATCATAAACGCAAGAACAGAATAAGTAATTTAAAAACCGAATGCTTTACCTGTAAGAGAAAATTGAATTGTTCCACCTTCACTTGTAAGAACTTGGACAAGGGAAGAGATACCACCAACTCGAACAATTTCATCTCGAGCATTATTGCTTGAAGCAAGTGTAAGTAAAGCTGCCGCTGCCATCTATGTTGAAGAATATTGAAAATAAACCATTAGAATCTAATTAATAATATATATATCTATAAGAAATCAATCCAAAGGTTTCTAGTTGAAATTTTAGATCAATTTATGTTTCTTAGAAACGATGTTTTTTAATTTTTGAATACCATGATATTTTTTCTTACCTCTGTCCAATTAGCGCCTAATTTTTCTTTGCATCCCATTATAGAAGTCAACATTTGTACCAAAAGAGATATACCACCACTCTCTACAATTTTTTCTATGATTTCAATGTTCTTGTCCGCAAGCATTATTAACCCCATTATGGCAAATTCTTGCGTTGCATGAAGATAAGGTGGTACAGTAGTTATTCCACTTGACAATGATTGCATGTATTTCCATGGCTCTTTTGTCGTACCATTGTTGGATAGACATCCCTATTGAGTATTTTTATCATTAACATAATACTTTAATATAACACAAAACATCTCAAATTCTTTTTAGAAAACATCAAGACAAAACTACAAAAATCAAACTCACTCTTAAGACTCCAACTAATATTGGTGCTGCTCCTGCAACACTAAGGAGTTGTTTCTCAAAATCTCCGGATAATGCAATATAAACTATGATAGCTGTTATGTGTTCACGAAGTAGGATTGGAGGCATCAAAACTCCTGAGAGATTTTCTGTCGTATTTACGCTATGAACTAAAGATTCCTCACAATGACTAATTTCAAATTCATTTGATGCTAGAAGCTGCAGCAACATCAAGATATGATCCTTTGACAAGTACTTCAATCTTTTTTTGCGAGCTCCAATAGTTGCTAATGAAGCTGCAGCAGAAACCCTTGTCGCTATAGTTGGTCCTTCTTCTAGAATTCTTTTTCAAACAAAAATAGAAAAAAATTACCAAAAGTAAGCTCTCTAGGAACAATTTTTCATAGTGCAAAGATTTCATCCACATATTAATTTTTATAAATTATATATACAGACTCTCAAAAAACATGAAAAATGCAAAAGTACATAGATGGTTCAAGTAGTACATCATCAGTTGATGAATTACAGGGCCTTCGTCTACAACATACATACTCAATTTGTCACTTGCCATCGCACATGCAAATGCTGATATTACGCTTTCTCGCGCATGAGCGGGACATTTTTCTAGCATTTCTAAAAGCGCTTGTATACCATCCCATCGACCATGATCTTGTAGTTGTGATGAGAATTGTGTAGCCTCACCTTGAAAGTACCCACTTCCATTATCAAATTGCTTTGATCTATTTCCAAAGCTACTTTTAAATCCTTTCAATGCTTCAATTGATGCTGCTTTTGTATACTTAGAGCTACTTTTTGTAAGATGCAAAAGAACGGTAATCATTTCAATGGCAACGATTCCATCAAGTGCAATTTGCAATAATTCTTGTTCTCTAGTAGTCATTATTTTTGCATGTTGTACATGTTCTAGTTGTTCAAAATTAGCATTTATGGCTTGTAAACCTCCAACACTTGCTTTGACCTCGTTTACATCTTCACTTTCAAGCATGTCAATAAGAATAGGTAGTGCATCTTGTAATCCCATTCCTGCATTTTGTCTATCTTGCATGTTCCCTATGTTGAGTACTGCAACAATTGCACCTGCTTGGACTC
Organism: Bryum argenteum; assembly: GCA_037043015.1. Lineage (NCBI taxonomy): Eukaryota > Viridiplantae > Streptophyta > Bryopsida > Bryales > Bryaceae > Bryum > Bryum argenteum. The sequence continues at coordinate 11,603,964 of CM073330.1, forward strand.
GTGCTTTTAGATTTTCTATACTTGATTCATCTTCTATCAATGTTGTAGACCACCGAGCCATATTCACCATAGATCTAATTCCTCCGGATTTGAGTACGTAAGTTCTATTTACATGATGGTATGATACAAGCTTAGCAATTGTCGCAGCTGCAGATTCTCTTATCATTGGATAAGGTGAAGAATCCACCATCGATAAGAGTAGCGGAATAGCACCTATGTACAAATGTTTTTAAGATTCAATTAGTTCACATTTTTAAGATTCAATTAGTTCACGTTTTTAAGATTCAATTAGTTCACGTTTTTAAGATTCAATTAGTTCACTACTCAAGAATGAGTTATTACCACATAGTTTTTGTGAATATTTGACATTGTATGACTATTTTTCAATTTTGTCCATTGAACACTATAATTATTAATCCATGTATTTAGAATCAAGAAATTACTTTTCATGGATTTCTCTACACAAGTGTCATCTTAAGTTGAATCCATCAACTTTCTAGTTGGAATTTTTTTGATCCAAATACTTTCGTTATTAATTTGCAATAATGTTTCTACAAGGTGAAAAATTTGGATGATTTTTGAGAAGCTATATCTTCTTCATCCACTGTTTAATTTCACCCTTTATTTTTCGGGTTGATTCCAATTAGAGTCAGGTTTTAGTGGTAGAATCCTTGATTCAATTGAAGGTGATTTAAAGGTAAAGCGTAAGCGTAGGTTTCAGCGCAAGCGGTGTAATTTTAAACTAGTTTTCCTTTGAAAACTTTTTGATAGTCTTTACCATTGCAAGGATATTCTTTGAGCCAAGAAACATTGTTTTGAATTTTTGGTTTGAGGGTTCTTTTTAAATGAGTGTGAACAACTTTCTAGTTGGTGATTTTATTATTGCAATTGGTTTGTTCATAGTACTTACACTCCAAAGTGAAAATCATGGAATTTTGTAGTTTGTCTAGAGAATTGCTAGAAACTTTGACTGAGATATAGTTTGGAATGATAGAAAGGTTGTACAAAAATCATATTTAGAATTATTGATGTATTGTTACATTCTTGTAAAAAAATGATCACTTGAAAAGATATTTTATTCATTCTTAATATCATGGCTGTCATATGTTATGAAAAGATTTGTAGCATCAAGAAATATAAGTCCTCAACTGTTTACAATTGACTTCATATTGAGGTTCATTGAGTTTCAGTCATATACATTTTTAAAATGTATGTGAAAATTATATACTTATAAACTAAAAGATTATATCATTTATTAAGGCCGGTATGATATTCTTAATTTAAAGATATCAAATAATTTGAACTCAACATTCAACGTTAACCAATAACCTAATAAAAATCTACTTATTATGAATATGAAAACTTTACAAGGTTATCATTATATTCATTTGTAGAAGAAACTTAGAAATTATATCAAATGTCAATTTACGAGAGAAACTTCCCACCAGCATCTGATATAGTTGTTTTGACTTCAAATCCACCCTGAGATGCAAGGAGCATCAATGCTAAAGCTGAAAACTCTTGTGCACTTGGATTTGATGAAGATAGTGCATTGACTAATGCAACTATACCTCCAGCTACAAGTTGCTTGTCAACTACTAAACCTTCCTTAGTTTCTTGATCTCGCATTGTGCTTGTTAATCCATACCCTTCCATAGATGAATAACATTGATTTCTTTGATGTAAGTGATTTTTATTTTGGTTCCATGTAAATTGATCCATGTATTTGCTATTTACACTTGGATTTCTTAAATGCGTTGAATCAATAGGAGGTTGACTAACATTTGGTACATTAGAATCATTTGCCAAAATAATATTTTTAGGCAGCAAATTTGAGTTTTGGTAATTAGTATTGGGAGTGGTCATTTTTAATCTTTTACCAACGGGCACATTTGAATGAACCATTTTTTTAACATTATCCAAAATAGCATCAACTTGTGTTGATGGTTGGCCTATTAAAGGAGGGGCTACTGTGGAAGTTAATTCTGATGTAGACATACATGGAACTTTGGGCAAGACCAATCTTTTTTGGAGAAATTTTCTTTGCCTCACAGTTGGATCTTGAGAAGTTTGCAAATTCTCATCACTATTAACATTTGAGTACTCAAACTCATTTCTTATAGATCTTGGAGCCAAAGAAGCCATTACTTCTTTTCTTTGTGATAAATGTATATTTTGTTCACTCTCCAGCTTACGCAAATGATCCATGTCTATATTGTCCGTGTATTCACTTGTGTTGGTGATTTGTTGATTTGATTTTTGGGCAATTTGTATATCAACTTTATCATCATCAAAGTAATTATGAGTTTGTATAAACTCGGGTGGACATGCTTTTAGAATATTTAAAGACGTAGCAGCAACCTCTTTTTCAACTAGGGAACCATTATTTGTCATTTTTGTTATCAACTCAATTCCACCTTCTTGCATAATCTTTGTTCTATTCCAATCTTGTAGTGCTAAATGTTCAAGAGCTTCACTAGCTGTTTCTTTTGCTTTTGGAGAACCACTTTCAAGTAGCCGTAATAGGGGAACTATGGCTCCAGCTTCTTGTCCCAACATGATTCTATTTTGACTAGCATATGGCCCTGTTGCTAACTTAGCGATTATATTGGCAGCAGCAATTCTGTAAAGTAAAACTAAAAGTATAATAATCAGTATTCACATGATTATAAACCACCATAATATTCATGTTCAATACATAATGATGTAAATTCCTTCGACTTATTGGGTTCTGTTATATGTATATGATGTTGAATCTTTTAAAGAATGTCTAAAAAGCAGGTTAAAATTTTTTAAACAAAAAGCTCTTCTTAACCCCTAAACTTCCTTGGAGTTTTTTGGGAACTTAAAACCTCACATATGCAATTTCCTACCTCTATGTACTCTCAGGAGTGCAAACCCATTTTTTTTCTTCTTTTAAACTTTCAACCGTAGGTTCTTGTACCTAAGGCTATCTTTGATTAGTGTTTTTCAAAAATTGACCGTTAGATGTTTACCATTTGGAAAATCATAACATCCAAAGTTTGACTCCCAAGTTTTTTGGACATTGTGAAGATTGTTTTTGAAACTTTTGGAGGTTGCCCTTGTAAAATTGGTAAATTTTTGACTTAGGTCACTTTGGATTCACGGTATTGATTTAGTGAAATGATATTTCAAAAAAAAAATTCTCTAAGAACTTACTTTTTTAGGTTGCCCATCTCGGCCCGCAACCCAATGATTGTCCTAAAAACCTCAAAAATTGGAACTGTAATTTGCAAATTTTACCACATGAAAGTTTTAGTGTAAGGAGCACCCTCTTAGATTCTTAAGGGAAAAAAATACTTTTGACACCTTCATCTAGCCCGCCCAAAACTGCAAAAACCCATTTCGGGCTTAAAAGACAGTTAGGGGTTTAGTTCAAACTAATTGTAATATTTAAATGATAAGTATAGCACCAATACCTTCCAAAACTTGTTCCTTCATCAACCATGCGAACTAAAGTTGGAACTGCACGAGTAGCAATAATTGCTTGTTTGTTACTTTCACTTTTTGAAAGACATGAAAGGGCTCCTAAACCAGCATCTCGTGCTAGGACAAAGAATGGAGCCATTTCTTGACTATTATAACTAAATTCAATTATTGGATTGCAATTGTTTTCATTACATCTACAATGAAAGAAATTGGGAATTGATTCATATCTATACAATAATGAAAAATTAAATTATAATTTATCTCAAACCACACCTTCTTAAAATCTCAATGCCATTATTATAGAGGCATTACAACATTTGTGGTGTCAATGTAGAGTATCAATAGATTTGAAGCATTAAATAGTTGTAAGAAGAAATTATATATAACATGAATTTATAAAGGTAGACTTCTATATAAGACCATGGAGTTTATCATCAAGAGTAAAGATATCTTACTGAATCAAATCACAAAGAAGTGGAATGGCTTGAGTAGCTCCAATTGCATCTTTATTATCATCATTGTTAAGTGATAAGCTACCAAGGGCTAGTGCAGCTTCTGCCCTTACTGTAATTGTTGCCTTGGCTTGCAATTCTGGAGGCCAATTAGCTTCTTCTGCTACATATCTTAGAAGGTTAACTAATGGGCCAATACCACCAGCTTCAATGAACACGGATTGAAGCATATGATGTGATGTTGCTAAAAACCTTACGGTAATTGCACCTTCCATTTTGCAACGACTACCTCCTATTGTTAATGCATGAATTAATTCTTGTATATCTGGAGGATTATGCTTTTCTTTATCATTGCCTCCAAATAACTCATTTAAATTTGGCAGATTTGTATGCATTTTTTCTTTATCATTGTCCATCAATGAACGTAATCCATTTGAACTCGTATTGAATGCATGAAATGGAGCACTACAATAAGGTGGTATTACACAATTCATTTGGTTATATCGTCTAAAAGGATTTTCTAGCACAATATTCGTATGGCTAATCATAGAATCTCATTTGCATCTATATACCCCACCCCATTATCGTAAATTTGATCATGAATATGTCTGCATAATATAAATTCATGTTTTTGATCACAATTACTTTATAAAGCTATGATTTGTCGTTTCTACAAAATATTGTTGATATAGTCAAGGATAACAAATGGTTGTATAAGTTAAGAGATGATATTTATGATTGTATGTAATTCCTTTTATATAAGAACCTTCATTTCTAGAGTTTTGTTTTCAGCTACTAACTCAACCCTACCAAATCATCATAATGAGAATACTATGGTGATTTCATTGAGAAAAAGAGAAGGTGGAAAGTTCAAAGAATATAGTTATATTTCTATACTATGTAGATTTGTTTTGAGGGAAAAGTATATATCATCACATTCAAGAAGTAAGTCATCAAAGAATATCTTTAGAAGATTGAAGTTATAGAAAGCATTTCCCTAATCCAAACACTCCATCTCAAAGTCTAAAAATGGGTTGAAGTTGTGTACTATGATTTTGTTGCAATCTTATTGTCTTAAATCAGGTTACAACACATTGTACAATTTGAAATCATCACATCTGATAGTTTGTTGCGTAGGCAAATAGCCAATCACTCCTTCAATCCACAACTTCATTGTATCATTTCGTCGACATGATCTTCAATCTTTTAAGAAAATTCATCATTGTTACATATCATATGACCAAAATTCTACTAAAAAAACAATGTCCACGTTAATACATTTAGATACACTTCATGTTTATGGAATTCTGCAATTTTGAAATCAGGCGGGGAACCTGAGGCGGGAATGCTTCGTGAGGGACGATGAGCTTGTAGACATGGCTGTTTGCAGCCGTTTTGTGAGAAATGAGGTAATTAGGGTTTAGAATCGGTCAAGCTGCGGTTGATAGGAAGTAGCTAGCAGCAGCAGTGAAGTCAAGGGCGATGCCGCCGTCATTCTGATATAAAAATTATCACTGTTACTGTCGGTTGGGATGCCTTTTCGCGAACAATCTAACTGAATTTCGATTCATCCCTAAATCCCTTCGTGTCTCAAAAGACAGATCAAATTGACCTCCGATGTATACATGACAGCAATTAAGCGTAGAAGAGCACGTATGTGTATACATTGATCATCACTAACATCAGAAAACAGGTCATTATACTGCGACTTTTTGACAAGAAAGTGAATTTCTATGTTCAACACTTCCTGACAATTTCCGATTGCAATGAATTCAAACAGATCGCAAAAAGATAGCAGAAAGTTTTCAGTATGACAAATATGCTGCGTGTATTAGTCAGTAATTAGTGACTCTCTTAAACACTACATCGGAGTGTACACGTTTGAGTAGATACAGTGTTAACGTTGACCTGATGAAGTTGTGCTTGGAGATTGATGAGATCAATCTGCTATGGAAAGGACTGAAAGTGCCACCAGTTCATATACAAGCCCGTCTGAGTGATTCAGAGATTCGAATTTGAAGCCAATTTTACAAGCTGCAGGTCCGATTTTCTCGACATGTCTGAGCCGGTACGAAATTGCACTTACTCTGCTGTGATAGTTCCTGTGGACTATGAAAGAGAGACTTATACGTTGTTGCGTTACAGGAAAATCCAGTTCAGAAAGCCTCCTTTCAAGTGCCAGAGGGGGAACACAAGTCTTTGCAAGGCATTGAGTCTTGGTCATTTGATATTTTTCAAGTGGAGGATGATCAGCTACCGCAGGCATTTCCAAAGCCCCATTCTTTGAAGATAGGTCAGGTAATCGTTTCTGTGTAAAAGCAATTACTCTTTCTGTCTGCTGACGAAGAATTGGTGTGCAGATGGTCGAGAAGATATTCCGAAGCCTCAATATCTTTGAAAATTTTCCAATCGATATGAACAAGTTTCGAGCATTCGTCCGCGCAGTGAGTATTCTTTTATCTATCCAAGTGAGACTTTGAAGGGACAGAGCCTATCTTAAGTGTAAATTAATACTGTATTTGTGAGCTTTGTGCAGATGGTAGCACGGTACCAGCCGAATCCATACCATTGCTTTCGGCATGCTTGCGATGTGCTCCATGCTGTGTATGTTAGAACCCAACTCCTCTCAACTCCTGCAATCGTTTACGTGAATGAGTAGAATCGTTAGTCTAAGCAGGAATAAGTTGTTGATGTAGAAAGTAATCAGAAAGTGTCTGTTGTCTACTAACCCTAACTCTTCGAGTTCCATGCGTCGTATGAAGCAACCTGTCAATTAGCTACTATTTCTCCAAGCTGTGTAGGTACTTGATGCTTACGCTCACCGAGGGTGCTCAAAGGTTGAACCAGCTCGAAATATTTGCAGTGGCTCTGGCAGCTGTATGCCACGACGTTGATCACCCTGGTCTTACGAATGCCTTTCTGGTAGCTGCCAGTGATCCTATTGCACTCAGATACAACGACAAGGCTGTCTTGGAAAGTCATCATGCTGCCACTGCGTTCCTTACGATGCGGGTACTCAGCCCTCAAACCTGCTAAACTGAGAAGCATCTGTTGCGTGAACTCACTCGTTAAATTGATACCTCTGTGAAGGGGTGCACTTCTTGCATCTGTTTCGATGATCAATCAGACCACAATTCATGTACCTCTCATGTGTCCTAACTTGTTTCAGAACCCTAGAAACTAGGATCTGAGTTCATTGATTTCCCGATCATCTCTAAAGAGTGGTAGGATTTCTTATGCTATGGGAACCCTCGGTGGGTTAGTCTCTAGCTGCTCAACAGTTGCACTTAAATCTGTCGTTCCCTGTGTTTAAAATGCGCAAGAATGGGGTTCCCTGATCTTGAGAAACCTTCAGAGTTGCTAACTAACTGAGTGATACTGGCTTATGGAATTCAGAGCTACTACACGATGAGATGTTCTGACGGCGTTACTTATACGTTCTGCAGGGACATGACAATGTCAATATCATGTCCGCATTGGATGAACCTCATCAGAGGCACTTGAGACGGCTTGTTCTTTCATGCATACTTGCAACAGACATGGGTTTGCACGCTGAGATTATTGGCCACTTCACTGCGAGGTTAAATGATCCTCGACCCTGGCAACTATCTGGCCCATATTCTCCTCCTGGACCAACCATCCCAGAGGCGTCTGAGTCCAAAGATGGAGGTACAATCAAGTTTGATTATTTGCACTATAATCTGGAGTGTAGTTGCATTGTGAACCATTTCAATATGATCGGAAATTGTGATTTCTGTGTAGCGTGATATGATTCAACAATTCTGTTTTTTGTGCTTAACAAGTGCATGTGCAGCATACATACAGACACAAAAGTTGTAAGGAGCGATGGCGCTTCTACCAGTTCAAGTGCTGGACCCGAGGGAGATCGCAGCACCAGTCAGTCACCACCAGAGAGCAAGTCTCCGTTACCGAAGTATCTGCTGCCACCCTTAAGCAGCAGCAATGATGTGGTGCTGTACTTGCAAATGATTATCAAATGTGCGGACCTTAGCAATGTTGTAAAACCGTTCTTTTTATCAAAACGGTGGTCAGCGTTACTTCTACTAGAGTGGTTTAGGCAAGGAGATATTGAGAGGGAGCTCGGTATGCGTGTCTCCAAATTCATGGACAGGGATGAGCCTACAACGCTAATGTGCGTCCTCACTCTCTTTTCGATTCCTAGTTGAATGTTTCAAGATATTGATATCATTACCTTAGCATAATGCAATGCACTTTCTTCGTAGCTAATGGTGAATTACATTCTATGTACTGGACATGAACTTCACAAGTACTCGTCTTCTCTTTGACTAGTCACACTAATGATCACTCATGCTGCAGGGACATGACGTGTGGATGCATCGACTTTGTAGCCAAACCTATGTTCGAAGCAACTGCAGTTCTTCTTCCACACTTGCATGATGAAGCTCTTGCCAATCTTACTTTGAATCGAAGTCTTTGGAACAGTTTTAGCACAGGAGGACGACGAGTTTCTGAGGTACCTTTAACTCACATTTTCCATAATCATGAGTGAGGACTCAGAAGAAGGCTATACAGCAATTAGACAAGTTGCCGCCACAACGTAATCCTGTATAGCCACTGTAGAATGAGGAGGCAAAAACGTACTCTCTCGTCACCGTATCCTTATATGTAATTTTTCAGTACTTCGTACGAGGAGATGAGTAGCAGCATCAACTGTGTGTTTCTCAATTGGAAGTTCAGGTAGCAAGGAATATCCTTGGACCATTTCTGCCTCCTCCAGTAACTATTGACAGGATAGCGGAGAAATTCGGTGAAACGACGGTGAAAATGGATGGGAGAGATTTTTCCTCTCCGAGCTCTCTGCATTATGATATATACTTGTCAGGAGAGAAGGCATCGGCACTGTCCACGGCTCCATTGCAACTACTTCCGGCCATGTCGCCTGTGGAACAACCTAGTCCTGCGATTACAGCATTGCCTATGGATGAGCATCATACCTCGCTTCTGGCGCTTGATCCTGGCGGTGACAAAAGTCAGTCATTGAGTAAAGCGTCGCTCACACACGAACGTGAGCCTTCAATCTTAGGTGGGGCAGCCCCATTGAGCTTATTGCGTGTCAACAGGAATGCATCAGTGGACAACTCTAGCGACGGTGCTAACATCGTTCTTAGAAGTTACGGGACAATAAGAAGAAATACTTTGGAGGACAGGATTGGGAAATCTACTGCGAGGGCGTCTTTTGCATCGCGCAGAGGAACGGAGGACTCAACAGACGGAAAAGTCGCACTAGATATACATGCTTTAGCCGCGATTCAAGACTCTGCCTGGGATCACCGTAAATTCTGGGACGGCATAAGGCGACATAAAACAGGGAAAAGGCTCTCGGCGATGATGGAATCAAGTTTCTGGGTATCTATCAACATCCTGGCTACATTCGTTGCCATGTTTGCTGACGACCTTGCGAAAGCAGTTCTGCCAAAAGCGGTAAGCAACTTACATAACTCATTGTTAAATTTTATTAATATCATCTGTATAATACGTTCATATCAACTGAACTGGGTTCTGACCATCCCACTCGTACATGGAGTGCAGGCAGATACTTATGTGGATCACATCCTGAGCGTTTGCTTAATTATATTCTTCATTGAGCTTATATTGCTATCGATACTCTCACAAGGCTACTTCCTTGGCTTCTTCTTCTGGTACGCGAAGTTTGCTGTTTCATGAACGTTTGTAGATGTGAAATTACAAGAGGGTACCTGCACAGGAGTTTTTCGTACTCATCATATTCAGGATGTGGATGACTCAATCTGCACAAGCTGTCTAATTTTCCTTTTGGCTTATTTTTTCAGGCTTGATCTGATTGGGAGCATTTCACTTCTGACACTAATTACGAACGTATACTCCCAAAATTTAGTGATAGCAAGGACTGGAAGGGCTGTCAAAACAATGACCCGACTGACCAAGTCAATGCAATCTACGACTCTTGCTGGCTTGTTTCCGATTGCATATATCTTTAAGGTGTTTTATTCCCCTGAATTTGGGCGTTGTGTATCATATAATTTCATTTAAATTGTATTAGGATCTGTCTAGTCATGCAGCCAGCGTATATTTAAGTCTTACTATAATATGCTTACATTGATGATCGCTTCGTTGGTTACATCTAATTTTGTTGAGCTATAATATCTTCAGGCTTGCCGTCATAGAAACGAAGTAGTAGATGACGATGAGGATGAGTATTTCCATGTAGCCTCTTCAACGAAACCAAGTCAAGTTTGGACCGAGCTGTCTGAGCTCACAGTTCAGAAGCTGATAATTGGTCTGTTGGTTATATTGATGTTGAATCCCTTCTTGAGATATGATACCAAGGACTATGGGCCTGTGATGTCTCTCAATTCTCTCGATGAATATCGTGGCTGTACTGTTCAGTTCAATGCGAGTGTTGACAGAGTTCAGAGCTTCAACATGCTACATCGCTATAATCTTGTGTATTTGGGAATCAAGGGTATGTGCTGTCGAGCTTCTTGTGGACCTGATATTGCGAACAAGTATATGCAGATTATTCCAATGAAGGGTGGGGACGGTAAGAAAGATGCAATAGATGAGTACCGCGGAGGAGAACTTATATTTGCGATGAGTGACAGCAATCGAACTGAAGCTCTCTATTCCATACGCAGTCTTTCGCGCACCAAACATGCCTTAAATGTTAGTTACATCTACATGTATCCTCATACTCAAAATTGTACAATCTTACTGCTATTGCGATCTTTCAGCTTGCCATTTTTAGGTCTTAACACTATGCTTCAATTTTAACTTTTCTAAAGCTTCTTGCCATTCAGTGAAACTATCTCTGAAATGCTTTGCGCAATATTTACCGTGCTCATGGTTGGGTGTTATCCATGTTGTGTTAGTGTTAAAAACAGATGGCATTGACGATAATCCTATTGTTTATTCTTGGAGCTTGGTCCTTCGTTTTGAGTATCGACTCCAATCGATTGTTGATACAGGTAACTTTCTTACCTTCTTGGGTTGGAATTTGGAATCTTAAAAAATGCTTGCGTCTCCTGACACCCGATATTGGTAGTTGCAAGTTAAACTGCTTACTTTAAAGTCAATACAAGATTCCTTGAATTGCACTTTCTAAATTCTGGCCGTCAAGCCTTGATAATCATCATCCAACAATCAGCTCACCAACTTCTGTTAACAATGATGCGGTGTAAGAGTGCATGATCTTTCATCTTGTGATGACAGCCTATAGAACGCATGGTAGAGATTGTGAAGGAGCTATCTGATGATCCTGTCTCTTTTGCTGCGAAGGCCAACTTGAAGCAACCGGCTATAACTACTTTTGGACAGGTTTGCTTGTTTTTGAAGGAATTTTTACGAACCGGTCGTTTTGAGGGGGGATTTTCACAATCGTAACTTTATTGACTTTCATATAATCTCACAGGGATGTTCGCAGTTTTAAACTGCTTGTTGAAAAGGTAAGTGCTAGGATGTTATTGACATGAAATGGCGAAGATGATAGTATGCTATTTAACTATCTTAAATTGAATTCCAGTTCCACATGATTTGTTTTAAGTGGACGTACTGTTTCCTTGCATCCGGTGAGCTTTGTGCTCTGAAACTTGTTTGGTGTTAGGTTATGGAAACACGGGTGGTAGAAGCTGCCCTTGTAAAGATAGCAAGTTTGTCAAAGGTGGCACTTGGAGATGCGGGCATGGATATTTTATCCGTCAATCTTAAAGGAGGAAGTGAATTTAACCGTAAGAATGTAACAGTGCTTTTTCTATGCAATCTTTAACACTGTACTGTAATTATTGTTCAAGTGGCACTTGAAGCTGTTTTCCACAGATATTTATTCTTAAGTCCATGGAAAACATTGACGTTGAGTTAATTCTAGATGATAGATGGTGGTAGATTGTGGGTATTCAAAGGCTGATTCTTTCCTGAATAAGCACTATCTATATGCATTCTTATGAATTTTGCTTCTGGTGTACCAGCCATGATACCGGGGAAGAAAATTCGAGCATGCTTTGGATTTTGTGACATACGGAACTTTACAGATGCCACAGAATGTCTTCAGGAAGACGTCATGATGTTTGTCAACAAGATTGCCGATGTGGTCCACAACAAGGTAGTGTTTCATCAAGGTTTCCCGAACAAGAACATAGGAGATGCATTTCTACTTGTCTGGAAGAAGAGCGCGGCGGATAACACTCATAAGGTATTTAGTGCCTTTCCATCCATCTTTTGAGGGAGTTTTTCTCAACACTTTATGCACTTGCCGGATGATACTTATGTACCATTAGTCATTCGGGCACTTCAGGATGTCATGTGATTTTTCTCTTAACGCTTCGATAACAATGAGATTGAGTTTCTCAAACATGTAGCTTACTGAGCACTTCGGTGTTGAATTTGACAGACGCGAGGCACTAACTCGTTTGCTGATCGTGCGCTTCAATCCTTTCTGGACATTATCCAGTGCATAGAGACATCCCAAACCTTAGCTGAGTATGCAATGCATTCTGCTATTCAGAAGCGAATGCCTGGTAAGTTTTTGGTATCATTCTCTGATAGCATTCACATTACTTATCTCAGTGACAATTCCCAGATAAGATCATACTTTCAGTGTCATTTATATGCCCAGTAGCAATCTTTTGTAGTAATATAATGTTTGCTCTTTAGTGCAGGTTACAAAATTCACATGGGATTCGGTCTCCATGTCGGATGGGCCATTGAAGGTGCGATTGGCTCCGCTCACAAGGTCGACCCTTCATACCTCTCACCACATGTAAACGTATCATCGCGACTGGAAGCAGCAACAAAACAGTACGGTGTGATGATGTTAATCTCCGAGACAGTAATTGCGGAGCTGACCAAAAGCAGTTTGCGGCATTGTTGTCGCAAACTGGACCGCATCACTGTGAAAGGAAGTGCTGAACCCATCATCATCTATACATTTGACATGCCACTTTTTCAGCAAGATCTCAAAGGAAATCCCTCTGATTACCGAGCCCTGTTCGAGAATGCGGTTGATAACTACATTGAGGGAAACTGGTCATCAGCTTTGGAGAAGCTCGAGGAGTGCTTGCAACTTTGGCCAACTGACAAACCCGGACATGTTCTTCTCAATTTCATGGCGTCACATAATTACAGGATACCTGCTAGCTGGAAAGGTTATCGAGAACTCACTGAGAAGTGAAGGTTCGTAGCATGCTTGTAAAATATTAGAGTTGGCAGGGAAGGATCGAGGGACCTTCTAGGTGGTGTGAGGTATCCGGAATGACAGGTGAAGCGTACTCGTAGTCCCCTTCAGTCTCCTCTTTGGTTGCTGTGCAGGAAGATGGAAATTGCCAAGACAACCAATGACATTGGGGTCTTCATCAACAATCAGTTGAAGTCGAGGTTTGTACAACATCTATGGTGAAGCTGGCTCAAGTACTAGGGTGCTGAGAAGCAAGCATCTCACTGCAGAGATGTTCGTGGTATGCTTGGTATGCCATATAATCTGGGTTGCAATTTATGTTTCTTTCTTCTGTTTGGTTCCCATCTGCATACACGTGTATTTTACTCACCCTAACGAATATGATCAAGAGAATTGGACTGAAGCTAGTTAAGATTATATACGTTCACAAAATCTTTCTCCGTATAGCACACTGCAAGGGCTCGACTGGTTTAGGCTTCGCAACGTTTTACTTTGAGTCTCTACACTGAGCATGTACAGAAGGTGAGGCTTTATGAGGCCACACCATTACTAGAAGCAAGATTGCGTCGATATCAAGCGGCAACGTTCCAGCTAACATGAGTATTGCAATGTGCTTCAAAGGAAAACAGGTGCTGAAGCACATTCTTGGGATCTCGCCAGTTTGCGACGTAGCTTCTGGAAGGGCGTGTTCGGGGAACGTGGCTTGGTGTCAACAACTCTACCGAGGCTGAAGTGAATGAGTGTGCCGGTTGCTGTAGTGTTTCCCATATCCTCTCGCCTGAAGTGGGAGGCGATATTGTTTGTTATGAAGATGTGACTGGCGACACCGTTCAAATTTGTGAAGAAACCAGTAAATCTCCATTGAAACATGTTAGTATCCGTTACAAGGAGCAGATCTCCGAACGACACGTAAGTGTTCACCCTGAGCGAATAAATGTATCGATTTGACAACAAGTTAAAAAGCGATGAATCAATTAGCACGTTCTTCCTTTTCAAAATGAGCGGTCTAATCGAAGATTTGATTTGAACTGAGTTCGTTATATTCTTGCGAATTTCATCGTGCCTACGCGCTTACTGGAGGTTCTGACGTCGTCCCCGTTTCGCATACGCTGAGCTGAGATCATAAAACTTTGAATTTCGCTTCATTCTCCACTACGGTACTTCGTAAGTTCATATCTTGGCGAAGTTTATAAGGATGTACTGCTTACAACATTAGCTGGCCGATGGCTATTTGAAGACATATCAAGGGGATGTCTTCTCTCTTGTGCTGAAGTGGGACAAGTCCCAGCAACTTTTTTCGATTGAGGTTTCCGCACAGGGCGTGCGTCGATCCACCGAACTTGCAGCAGCTGACGAAGGGTTTCATGAATTGCTCACTTACAGCAGCATTGAATTCGGGCATGGTCGACTCTTCATCCTCATGGAGCCATAATACTCATATACACGATGTCCGCAGTGGAGGTGAGCATTGCATGAATCACTGTCGAGATTGTCAACACACATTTATGTGCCTCCCATATTACTGATCGTTACGTCCCTGTTCTAATATCCTTTAAGCGAGCGTTAAGCCTTCAAATTCACGTCTTGTGCAAGGAACTCATATAGTCGACGCTCAAGGAAGTGCTGGCGATATCCTCCTCATTGAACACTGATCGTGATTCTGCCTTCGCAGAAAGGGACGGTGATTCCCTGTGCCGTGAACTTCTCGAATAAAGGCGACGTTCAAGATATTGCTGGTGATATCCTCCATGTCCGCTAGTGCTGGAACAAACGGTAAATCAGCTAAGTCTCACACGCTTGTTTTCATGTGAAATCTTCGTGTACATGGAACCCCCTTCCGTTTCAGTTCTAGTGGCAGGGAAAACAAATCTCCTTGGGATATTCCAAGTTGATTGTAGCCGAGTTCAAACATCATTCCTCCGTAATCTGTACACAAAGGTGGCTTTCATTTATTATAGAAACCGTCATTTTGATTGGTAGGAAATGGATACATGTCATTAATCAAGATCAAAATAGGAAATTCACAACAGAATACGAAGAAACACCTAATGCACCTTATGATAATACAACAGTGTAGCCAAGATAAAGAACATCCACGCAAAAAATATATGCAAGTTTGAACTGAGAAACCGGTGTCCACCTAAAGGAGTTGAAGCATCACGACCTGAAATTCGTTAAACTCATGAATTCCTTCTTATTGACAGAAGAGCCAATAAAACAGCAAGAGCAGAGAGCACTCTACCCCAAATCAGGTGCAGAATAACACACTGCATGAAGATCGTTGTCTTTCACAAGATCTGCTTGAAGACCTAGCTGCTCACTAAGCTATCTGAAAGCAACTTGCCTTGATCCAGGCAGCTTCATTGTCACCTTCTGCGTCATGTCTATACATCATGTCTTCTACACCAAGTAAGCAGCCGAATTGCCTTAGTACTAGGTGGTGACCTGTACATTCTATTCTGTCGATGGCTATGAGAAGAGATATTAACTACAGGTTGGCAGGTAGTTTCCTGATTCCACCTGCAATGATCATGTTCTGCAGCTGCTTCTTGTAATCTCCTGCAGCAATCTTTTGATCATGCTGCTGCACTTAAATAAGGTATTCCACCAATGCCCTGGGAGTACTTCCAATCAGTCATCACGCACCTCAAATGGCAAATTTTTATGCATTTTGGCACAGTGTCACTGCGACATATCACGTGATACATGATATGTGCACATTATTATTGTGCATCAAGACCTATTGCATTGCAGGCACCTCCTTTTTTCTCTCTTCATCTTCTCCGTCTTCTCTGGAAATCCACCACTTGAGCCCTGCATATACGCAGGTTGTAAGCACTGTAAGTGCCCCAACAATGGTAGTTACCTGGTTTATTCTCTCTATGGGCATGATAAGAGGAGGCATTGACCCCTCGTTAGCATGTACTTGAGATTGACGCTGTCGTTTCACTTCCATTGACCTTGTCGTTGCTCGTAGGGTGTCCTCCAATGCCTTAAAAGTATTGTTCGCATACTTCCAGCAGTTGTCACACAGAAGATCGTAATCAGGGTTATGTGCTGTGAGAATCTCGATCAGTTTCTTGAGTTGAATCGGCAAGTTAACAACTTTCCCGTGGTGCTCCTTGGCAGCCTTCCCCTCCACTATAAACGGCACAATGTTCACCGTTATCCCTGCAAATCCTTGAGGGTCCAGCCCGGATTTCTCTGCCCTAATTAAGAAACCTCGGAGCTCTCCGCGTGTGGAATGCTGAACCCGGCTCACCTCCACAATCAAAAAGTGGTGGTGAAGCTGCAACATAGTGCAACAACATCAGTTGGGGATATGAGGAAAGCTCATCAAACCATTTGGCTAAAGATTGGTCACATCATGTGGGATGGAAAGAACGCATTGAGAGGAGCCAAAGAATCCGGACATATTCAGCCTTGGCCTTTGAGGTAAGAATGATTCTCCTGTCTACTGTCTAGGGTAAGTGTTAAGCGATGTAACGTTATGAAATGTCTCAGCAACAAAATGTAGAAGAAAAAAGTGGTGATGTACCTGCGTCCAGGACGATCCTGCCCCCTGCTGCTCGTTCAGCTGCGCAGCCGAAGCTTGCCGTAGGTCTGTGCGGAGAGGGGTTTTGTAGATGCTGATTTTCTTCACCACCACTTCGCCCTCCATTAGGCTAACCAAGTGAGGGTCCACCTTGATTTGGCCCTCGTGAAAGTAAAGCGGCGATACCGCGCACTTGGATGCAAACATGACGCTGTCGAACCGAGATCGGTTAGCCATGGATTGATCGACCGCAAGGGCCTGTCGATCTGGTGGTAATGGCTGTAAAAAAAAATAGCGTGCAACTTACGTCCCGGATCGGAAGTCTCCGCTCCACTCTGACAAAGCTCCGTTACGAGTAGCGACGACGGTCTCTCTAGCTCACTTCATCAGGCATTTGGGGGGAAGTTTATAAGTGGGTTGCCTCCAGGTGCGATCGGCACGCCTGGACACTGTCAACGGGACCAGGGAGCAGACATTCTTTAAACGAAACAGCTCCGAAAAGGGACCAACCATTTATTAGCAACAAACTCCGACAAGGAATCTCTCGTACGATTACTGTGAATGGCAGTCGGGAAATCAGAGTTTGGCCCTCATTGTAAGCTCTGTTGCGGTAGCGAACGTTTCTGTTCGTGTACGTTTCGAAACGTACAGAAACGTTCGTCTCCCCCTACGTTTCGAAACGGGAGTTTACAAGTTAGGGTTTCTAAACTTTCGAAATTCACCTAGCATGCCTGAATCGACTCATATTCTATCGAGAATCTTCAAAGTTCTAACGCTGAACTGCAGGCCGGGGTGCTAAACCAGGAAAACCGCACTGCTACTTACCAGGCTGCCAACGCCGAGGCACCTATAACCGACCATTTAAGAGACTCCCGTCGAGGTACCTATAACCGACCATTTAAGAGACTCCCTGTAGGAAGGCCTGCCACTAGGTGCTCATACCTTAGAGTGTTGCTGCTTGCTGCTGGTGTTGTTCTTATCTGCTGGACCTCTGTCTTTTTCGCGGTAAGCTTCGTTAGGGAGGTTTCCTTATTCGAAAACGGCGCCATTAGAGCTCAATCGAAGCTTTTGAGGTTCAGTAGAGCTCTTGTTCTTCGTTTTTGAGTTCTGGAAAGGGAAAGGAAGGAGGCTTGAGGAGGCGTGGACGCTATGGAGGAATCGGCTGTGGAAAGAGACGGAAGTGGAGTTTCGTAGCGGACTTTGAGTGATTTGTCAAGGAAAGTATGTTATGGTGAGGTTGAGTCGAGTCGAAGACGGACGAGTGTTTGTTTTTGGCATTGATCGCGAGGACGTGATGGTTGGCGACGTGATGTTAAGTGTCAGTAGCCAAGGAGGTGGAGAGATGGCGGAGCGGGACAACGTCGCTACTATGGCCAGCCAACTCCAGCAACAACCACAGCCACCTCCGCTCCCGCTCAGTAATCGACCGTGTAGCAGCGCCACCAGCAGCTCCAGTATCACTCTCCGTGTTGCCAATCTCCTGGATTTGGACTTCACTCCGGATGAGTTTCCTGTCGGCATGCGTGTTCTCGTTGTCGACGACGATCCCATTTGCCTCATGGTCGTTGAGCGAATGCTGCACCGATGCTCCTACCGAGGTATGCCACCGATGTTGTAGGTCACGGAATTGAACGCAATGCCAAGCCGAAGCTGGATCAACGCTCCTTGAAGAACATCAAGCATTTTTCTTTCCATAGAACGAGAGCTTCTACATTGTAGACAATCCTGTGCTTTCTGCGATCTCTCAGCTATGATTTTTGCGACGAAATTCAGTAGTTGACTGGGAATTGCAAGGGTTACATTGTTGTTTAGTGGCTAGAAGAAGGCGGTTTGACTGCATCTTGAGTTGCTATGTGATAGCTATTGTGGTTTTTTTCTTTCAGTTACTACGTGTGAGAAGGCAACAGACGCATTGTCGTTACTGAGGGAAGACATAAACAAGTTTGATCTCGTCATCAGTGATGTTTACATGCCGGAAATGGATGGATTTAAGCTGCTGGAGCTCGTTCGCTTGGAGATGGACCTGCCTGTCATCAGTAAGTGGCAAAACAAAGCTACGGTTCTCTTCTGAAGTGTTTGGTGTTTGGATGCTGAATTTTCTGTTTCAATTGCAGTGATGTCTGGGAACGGAGAGACAAGTGCAGTGATGAAAAGTATCACACTCGGGGCTTGCGATTACCTTCTGAAACCGGTGAGGATAGAGGAATTGAGAAACATCTGGCAGCACGTGGCGAGGAAAAAGCGTAAAGACATTAAAGTGGTGTGTCAAACGAAGAGCGGTGTTGACCAGGAGAACGATGACCCTTCCACCATGAAAAAACCTCGCACTGTGTGGTCTGTGGAACTTCATGAGCAGTTTGTCAGTGCTGTTAATCAATTAGGAGTAGAAAGTAAGTCCCTCTCTCTTTTCTCTCTTCCTTTGAATTCGTTGAAGCCATTGCTACATTCTCATTCTTTCCTCAAGCTTTAATCTCTTCTTTTTGCGGTGCAGAAGCTACTACAAAGAGGATTCTGGAGTTGATGGATGTGCACGGGCAGCACGGCCTCAAACGTGAGAACGTTATGAGCCACTTGGGGGTAATTTACTGTCTACAATGATTGAAACTTCATGTTTTCTTTAGAGTCCGAGGTTGTCAGATTAACCATTTCGCTTTTGCAGAAATACCGGTTGTATTTGAGGCGAGGATTGCTCAAAAGTTGAAGGGGCATTGGAGGGAAGTGAATCTTTGTACGAGGCAGCTGCCGAGGAGACTGAATATTTTGGAGTCGAAGCTTAAGGATGAAATGCACATGCATGCCAGAGGAGCAGAGCAATACTTTCTTGCTATTTACCTAATGATTTGACTTAAACATGCGATTTAAATTGTGGTTTGTATAACAACATTAAGATTAACGGCCTTTTTTGAGCAAAGTGCGTGGTGCATAGGCTATTTCTCCAAGACCATAGATTACATCCTATTTGTAAGTTACTAGGCAATTTAATTCATTCCAAGACTGTAGTTGATTGAAACCCTTTAAATGGAACAGTATTGTAGGTTTTGGATCTAATTTTTCACCAATTTACCTTAATTAACTCTAAAATATAACATGTTTTTAGATGTACACAACTATTAAGTGTATGTTATGAGGTATACACAAATATTAAATGTAAAGTACGTGTATTGAATAGAGTGTACACAACCGTTTGATGTAAAGTTTAATGTAAATTAGAGTGCTTGAAATCTTTATGGCCCCATTGAATCTCTCTCTAATGTACTCGTATTGCATATTTTACATTTTAACTCTAGAATTTTCGATACCTCTTGTGGCTTTCACTTCCAAAATTCATAAGCGAAAGAAGATATAGTCAAAATTTATGATTTCAATTGGTTCAAACTCCTATATACTTTGCACATGTACCAGATTTGAGATATGTTTATAACCAAATTGGTACACTAAAATTTATATTTAGTGTTGGATGACAATTGGTGTAGTACCCACCATCATGCTCCAACACTATTAATCAACTTGTGGACAATTAGTGTATTGGGGGGCCACCCCTTCTTAGTGGCAACCTCCCTTTTATAGTCAACTTGTAGACAATAGTGTATTGGGGGGCTACCATATCCTAATGGCAATCTAGATGATTTTTTTCAAAATTTGTCAAAATTTGAGATTTGAGTTTTATTAGAAAAAATAATCGCTCAAAAATTAAAAACTTATAAAGGTACCTACTCACCGTTCACTTGTTTTCCAAATAAAATACAATAAATGTGATGCATGCTTTTCTAAATTGTTGTCTTTATACCTTCTATTAGAAAAGAAACTCGATGAAGGTTCAAAAGCAGAATTATGAGTCTTTAGAATTCAGCATGGGCATTCTCAGCCTAGTAGAGTACATGAAAAAAAAATATTAGCAAAAGGTTTGGAACAACAATCATCAAGTGTCCCTTTACACAAAATAGAGAATGCCTCTCAAACAATGCCCAAAAAATGTTATGCATCAACTTTGAATGTGATGATCTCACAATTGGTGTAGGTACAACGATTGAAATTTGACAAGATATTTCTAATACCGGAAGTCATAGGCCAGCTGGACGATGATCGAAGAATTATAAGAATTGTCAAAATTCTTCATCATGAAGTGGATGAAGTGCAAAGTAAATTAATCGTTCATAAACCCGTCGAAATTCATCCGCCGGCTGGCGTGGTGAATATCCTATTTTCAGCTCTTGCTTCCGCCGCACCGTCTCTATCGTTTCGTTTTGAAACACAACCTTGCCGTTCTTACCCACTTGCACCTCGTTGCTGCTGAGGCTTGCTTGATTAAGTTGCTCATAGTCTCTACGATCTAGATCTTGTGCATCTTATCGTTTTTCATTTAAAAGGTAGAAGAACCAGTTGAGCTGAACGAGGACCTGTCTGTTTTCTTACAACCACTTTTGTATCCAGGTATCCTCTTTGCTGAATCTCTTGCTTTCTTGGTTGCAGACCTTGAAATACTGAGACCAAGGTCTAGCATGCATCCTGCTCTGCAAGCTCGTATGTTTCTCACTGTTAAGCAGTACAATCCTAATCTTCCAATTTTGTTTCACCTTCTTGTACCTAAAGCTAAGGAGGCTCTTCATTTGCAAGTCAGTTCAGAAAATGTTGCCAGTCGCCAGGAACTCAATGGTATTCAAAGCTGTGTGACTTGTCATGGATCCTATATCCTGCTGTTCGATATTTTGCTGTTTCCAGCTTTGGTTGTATTGTCCAATCACACCATTGTATTTTAGATTTACACCATCACAAAAACTGCTCACACTGTTGACTTTACTACAGATCTTCTTACGAAATTTGAGCCATTAATGTACAGCAAGGCACCTCAGCTAGTGCATGTCAGCAATCAACATCAAAAGAGGAACATCACAACAAAACTCATGTAATGGACAAGAAGAAGCGACTAATGCACTTGATACTTTGAAACAACAGTCCAACCAAGAATAAGAACATCCACGCAACGACATATGCAAATTTGAGCTGAGAAACAGGTGACCACCTATTGGAGCTATAGCATCATTCAAGAATCGGTATTCGTTAAACTCATGGACAGAAGAGCCAATGAAACAGCAAGATCTGAGAGCACTCTACCCCAAATCAAGTCCAGATTGAATGAACACATTGACAATGAATGTCGTTGTCTTCTACAAGATCTGTTTGAAGACCTAGCTGCTCACTTACCAAGTTTATAGGTAAGCTACTTGCCTTCATCCAGGCACCATCATTGGCACCTTCTGCGTCATGTCTATACAACATGACTTCTACAACTAATTAAGGAAGCAGCCCATGCCGTTTTCTGTCTATGAGTTCGATGTCGCAATGTCATGACCACCGCAACATATCAACTAAGTCAGTGCTGATTATTTGGTACTTATCAGCGTGCAACTTAAGTCTTGGATCGGAATTCTCCGATCGACTCTGATAAAGCTTCGTTACTAGTGGCGTCGTCGGTCTCTTGAGCTCACTCCATTACGCATTTGGTGGAAAGTTTATAAGTTGGGTGCCTGCAGGCGCGATCGGCAGCCGTAGACATTGCCAACGGAGCAGACATGATGCACGATGGGCAACAACCGGTCCAACATTCCCGAAATTGGGACTTACCCATTACCAGCAACACCTTTGACAAGAAATCTCTCGGACAAATACTGGAAATGTCAGTCGGGATTTAAGTGTCTTAGTTTTCTAACCAACTAAGGTGTTACTTAATTGCATGACCTGATGCCCAGCATTGTAACTTGAGGTTAGATGATTCTAAAAAAGTTGTCACTCGCTGGGCTGAAGTCTGTCCAGGTTCATGTTGTATTGTTTACAATTAATCAATACATCAATTGCTCAAAAAGAACTTGAGGTTCAGTGTGGTAGTACGATGAGGGCAATGTACAGTACCGCCAACACGAGCGGAAGTCAGGCGCTGACGGCTCGCTAGCCGCCCTGGGATTTCATGTCACGCCGATCGCCATGAGTGCACCAGGATAATTACTATGATTACTGGTTTAATAAGTTTCATTTGTTTTTAGAAAATGTCATAGTAACTATTATCAAATGAAGAAGTACAACGCATTATGTAGCAGAATAAGATTAGTGGAAACATGCGCGTTTCCACCAACTGAAGCTGAGCCCCACGAGAATTTCTACCAAGAGTGTCTTATTCCATCAAGTTTTAGAATAGTGGAATAAGTCAGAACAAGCTTGGATGAAACTCCACATAATTTCGGTAACGGGAGAGCTCGGAATTTATACTTTGGTAATATACATGCTTTTTCAAGAGGTATTTACTGTCCTTTAATAGGGGCACTTTGAAAATTATAGTTAAGTCAAGGCATTTGCCTTGATTCAACCACACTTTAGGATACATCATCTATTTTAGAAAATTTAGTATACTTTTGGGGATCTCTAATTTAGTGGTCATTCTTCTTTCAAGTAGTTCAAAGCAAAGTTAGACAAAGAACCCTTTCTTGGCCAAAAGTCCGTAAAAGGTGTAGGAATATAGGTTGGAACAAAATTACAGCAAAAAAAAGGTTAACTTTTTTTGTGCATGTTAGTTCTAGAAGTAGCTATATATGTTGGTTACTCAATTGGAAGAAAAATATTACTCATTGTGTATATTGCATGATTTTCATGTTGCTCATATATATGTATTATGATATTTCTATTAATATTTGATGATATTCGGAGAAGCATACAACTAAGAGAAATGAATGCCGTACATGGTTTAACCCCTGAACGTCCTTCAGTTGCAAGATGACCATAACGTTTTAGTGTACAAATCAGGCTACAAAAAACTATCATTTTCACTTTGAAGTGAATATACTACCAACATGAATTTGCAAACAAAAAATGACCAACTAGAATTAGACTATAATCTAAATCCATATATAGTCTAGTTCTAGTGGATGAAGGAGATATAGCTCCTCAAAAACCATCCATTTTTTCACTTTTTTCATTGTAGTAAGTAGTAACATCATCATTTGCAAATCCAGTATCAAACTTATCCGGATCAAAATCTTTTGACTACGAAGTTGCCAAGATGCGTCTAAAGATCACACTAACATAAAAAAAATTCATGAAAATCAATTTGTGATCTCACATAATTGGCTTGCAATACTAAAACATGCCAAATGTTTGAAAATCCAAAAACATAAGTTTTCTTGACTAAAATGCATGCAATTTATTTATACTTTGCAATATGAGTTTGCAATTTATACGACACAAACTTGACTTAATTTGTGACCCAACGCAAATGATTTCGTGTGAAACAGAGTCCGGATAAAGAAGGTATGACTCTTCCAATTTTCTGCCCTTCATCCATCATAATGATCATATGCTTGTGAGTACCACTAACATAATTTATATATTTTCATGAAGATGATAAAATATGTATTTTGTTATAATGGGAGTATTCATTGATTTGGAAAAGTACAGTTCAGTTCAAGTCGAGATGAATGTTGGATACTTCACTGAAACTGAGTGGCCAGAAAATCTTACATTTTCAAATGACCAAATCTTACTTACATTTTGTCCAAACTGAGCGAGTGACGTGTTTTTGGACATCCAAAACAAGAGTAGATGTCCTGAAACACCTTACTTGCTCAGTTTAAACAAAATTTGAGGAAGATATGGCCATTTGAAAATTCAGACAGTCAATTGGTTGTTTTGTTCAGACAGTTTTTCTGAAGTACCTAGTCTTTGGGTACATTTAGCTCGACTCAAGCTCAGCTTTCATGAAATTCATACTTTGAATACTCCCATTGTAACTAAACACGTGTTATAAGTGACATGGTGACATAGAAATGAGTGGAAGTTTATGCACGAATATCAACTCATACCATACAAAATCTGATCCCTTCTGTAAGGTTATTTTGAAAGGAATATATTACTCCGCAAGCCTCATTATATCTCATTACCGATTTTGATCAACACATACGACTTAGGTTGATCTCAGTGTGTCTTATTGCATTCATTGTTGTGCACTGGAATTTCAAATGCCGATGTTCAAGATGCCTACAAGCCGATCGATCCGGTTTTATAGAAATGAAAACTATAAATCAGTTACGTCTCACATTCAAGCTTGATTCAGAATCATGCTTCGCGTGTAAGAGCTTCTTCCTGCTTCAGTTTTCGTCGCTTGGGATCCTCAAGTTTGTTGCAGCCGACTTCAATGATCCCTTGAAAAATTGTAAAGAAAAGTCATCACGATGACTCGAAAGTACGGAGGTGAAGTTCTACGGTAGACTGCTCGGTATCAGAACCTCCCTAACAAAGGTTCTGATAGCTTCGAAGCCCAATACTCCAATTTATGGGGATTGTTGTAAAATGTCATTCAATTTAGGAACCCTATAAGCTCAACTTTCGAAAATCATAAGAAACTGTAAGAGAGTCCAAAATTAATGAGTTTACTTGATATTGTTTTCCACTTAGTTTCCAATTGCACAAAAATACCCACATTTGAAACTCCATCACACATTTCCATTAAACTGAAATGTGTGCTATTATTGAGCACCCGTAAGTACTATAAATCGCCAGTGGAAGAGCAAGCACTCTACTAAACAAATAATACTGAGCATTATTCTCTACATTAGTGAAAACATGTGGAGTTCCGCCAAGCTTTTAACACGTAATTCGTTATAATGGGAATATTCAGATTATCAAATTGAGCTTGAGTTGAGCCAAATGTACTGTGTGGGTACATTTAGCTCGACTCTACCTAAACCCACATTTCTCAAAATCAGTGAATAATACCATTATAACGAATTACGTGTTTTTTCTGACTTATTCCACTAGGACATCGTATAATTCTTTCTTAACACTCTTGGTTGAAATTCTCGTGATGAGCTCGGTGGTAACTTACATGATTACACCGGTGCTAGTTTTGTTCGTAAAATGTAATGTTCTTATTCATAAAATACTTCGATTTTTACTAAATACGAAGAAAAACTATTGAAACCAGTAATCACAGCTTGTATGTGCACTCACGACGACCGGCGTGACTTGAGGTCCAGCGGCCAGCGAGCAGTTGACCTCCGCTCAAGTTGGCTGTACATTGCCCTCATCGTATTATCATACTGATCCTATAGTTACAATGCATGCCATTACTGAGATCATGCAAATAATTTATACATTGATAGGTTAAATTATGTAAACGCTGAATTACGGACTGACAATTACAGCAATTGTCCGAGGGATTCCCTGTCAAAGGTGTTGCTGGTAAATGGTAAGTCCCTTTTCTGGAATGTCGGACCGAGTTGTTGAGCATCGAGTATTGTAGGAATGTCTGCTCCCCTTGTTCCGTTGACAGTGTCTACGGCTGGCCGATCGCACCTGCAGGCACCCAACTTATATATAATCGTTTCACCCAAAGCCTGATAGAGTGAGCTAGAGAGACCGTCCGTCGTCGCTACTCGTAACGGAGCTTTAGCAGAGTGGATCGGAGACTTCAGTTGGGAGACGTAAGCTTGGTGCATGCTGGTTTATTTCCAGGCTCTTGCGATCCGTCGATCAAGCCAGGGGTACCCGATCTCGGTTCTCTGGAACTATAACCTCGGTGCCGCCCCTTCAAGTACGTTCAACCGGGCGAATCCGTGGTGGATTCTTCCT
Organism: Bryum argenteum; assembly: GCA_037043015.1. Lineage (NCBI taxonomy): Eukaryota > Viridiplantae > Streptophyta > Bryopsida > Bryales > Bryaceae > Bryum > Bryum argenteum. The sequence goes on from CM073330.1 coordinate 11,630,203, forward strand.
CAACCAGGCTAATGGAATTCGAAGACGACTATGAAGATCGAAGAGGAGGTCGAAGAGGAGGTCGAAGAGGAGTCGAAGTGGAGGGCGAAGTGGTGGTGAATAGAATCAGCATCTACGGAAGCCCTCGTCGCAATTACCTACGGCAAGCTTCGGCTGAGCAGCGGTGGGCAAGATCGTCCGGGATGGAGGTGCGTCACCACTTCTTTTTCTTATACATTTGTTGCTGAGAAGTATCATTATTTACGTTACAACGCTTTTCCACATGATTTCCCTCGCTAGTAGACATGAGAATCATTTCTAGCTCAAGGCCAGAGATGAGCATGTTCTGATTCTAGAAAACGATTCGGTGTACTCCCTGTGAAAGTCGTACGTTTCTTAACCACCCCACTCGTCAAGGATATGATAGACAGTCACCTCTGTGGCTCCTTTGGAAGCCTTCTTCCCATCCCACGTGATGTGAGCATCTTTAATCGAATGATGTTAATGATGAGCTTTCTTCATATCCACCTAATGTTGTAAGTTGCATCATGTTGCAGGATCACCACCACTACTTTTTGATCGTGGAGGTGAGTCGGGTTCAGCATCCCACACGTGGAGAGCTCTCAGGTTTCTCCATCAGAGCAGAGATATCCGAGTGTGAGCCTGAGCGAAAATTTGCAGAAATAACGGTGAATCGTTTGTCGTATTCAGATGTGGGGACGGCTACCGAGGAGTACTACGACAAAGAATTTGACTCGCCGATTGAACTCAAGAAACTGATCGATATTCTCAAAGCACATAATCCTAAATACGATGTTGTGCGGGACAAGTGCTGGACGTATGCAGATTATACTTTTAAGGCATTGCAGGACACCCTACGACCAAGGACATCGTCAATGGAACTGCAAGAACGGCAGGGCCAATCTCAACCACTTGCTGGCAAGGTGCTTGGCGTTTCCTTAGGATTCCTTGTAATTCTCGGAATTGATGCGATCCGGGGGTGGATGTCCAAACAAGATGGAAAAGATAGAGAGGAAGAAAACAACGGTGCAACGGTACAACGGTACACTAATACAAGGGAGCAACGGCAGGGTGAATCTCAATTACCTGCTAACGAGAGGTCAAGTGTCCCTCCTGTCATGCCCATAGACAGGATGTCCAGACAAGATGGAAACGATGGAGTGGAAGAAAACGAGGTGCAACGGCAGGGTGAATCTCAATTGCCTGCTAACAAGAGGTCAAGCGCTCCTCCTGTCATGCTCATTGACACAGTGAACCAGGCAGGCATGGTAGCCACCAGTGTTGAGGCAGATGGAGTGCTTAAACATGACGCCAATCTCGCGACATCAGGTTTGATGACGGTTGTGGCCTTCATTATGCGACTCATAGAGTCAATCTGGCGTTTCTTTGTAACACTTACTTCGGGTAGCAACAAACTCGAGACTGGGATTCAGATCAACGTGGAGCTTTGCAAGCGCTTACAATCGAAAATTCAGAGCAGTCGGAGACTTATCGAACGCGAATGCCAAGGTGTTGAAGGGAGAGATAATCAGGCGAAGATTGTGCTTCATGAGTTGAAGAGGGCAATAAAGCGTGGCGAGGATCTACTGTGCCAGTGCAAGTGCGAGGGGAAGAAATCATGGCTTTACTCTGCTCTCACCCTGATGAACATCAAGGAAGACTTTCTCGATATAGAGTTTGACCTTGGATGGTGGTCGGCTCTGTTTAAGGTAAAGTGTCTTGAAGACTTCGGACCTAAGTTGGATTTCAGATTGGACACATTCTATGATGAGCTCATTGAGCTGTACAATGGAAGTGAAGGTTTGTCTGACGCAGCTGCGGTGGACGCTGAATCATTGGAGGTTAAGCTTAGGGATGAAATGAACAAGCATGCCGAAGGAACAGAGCAACACCTTCTTGCTGTTTACCTATCGACTCGTCTCAAACATGCCCAAGGCAAATGTGACTTTCCAGCAGAGAACATCTTAGACAAGTATTTTCAAAAAGCTGTTAAAACCAAGAAGTACTTGGGTGGTGGTGCAAATGGTATAGTTTTTTCGGCAATGTGGTTGAGTCCACACAAGTGGGCAATGAAGATCCTCCCTACTGTAAACGTAAGAGTGCCAGAAGCAACATTTCTGCAATCTTGCAATCATCCCAACATTGTTCGGCACATATGGTCATGGCAACAAGAATCGGATATGGGAAAGAGAGTTATGCATATTTTGATGGAAGGTATGCCTATGGACCTTGATACATTGATAGCTCGCAAAAGAGAGCTCATTCGGAATGGGCCTCCTTTCGAATTTTCAGTGGCGATTGACCTCATGCTTCAGATTGCGAAGGCTGTACGATACCTTCATGGAGATGAGGTACACATTGCTGGCCAAAGGACCAGGATAACTCATAGAGATCTGAAACCTAAGAATATACTTGTCGAGGAGGATAATGAAGGCAATTTGAAACTGAAGTTGGCAGACCTTGGGATATCTAAAGTGTACCATGACACTGAGACCTTGACACCACAAACTAAATGTGGCACCAATGTGTACACCGCACCAGAAGTTTGGCTATGTGAGGAGGACAGAGACAAGTACAAGTTTCCTTGGAAGGCAGATGTTTGGAGTTTTGCAATGACATGCTCAGAAATTTTGACCGGTGATCCTCCTTTCTCAAATTTTGAGAAAAAAGATCTTCATCTGAGGATCAAACAGGAAAAAATTCGGCCAAGGTTGCCGGATGAACTTGATGAATACCTTCGAGAGTTATTTGAGGATTGTTGGCACTTGGATCCAAGGGAACGACCAAATTTCAAGAGGATTTGCAGAAGTTTATACGGAATTAGGTATTTCCATTAAATGGGCGTGGTGCATGCTTGACAACAATGCAAAGTACAAGGTACTCTTTCTTCACTTGATAAGTACTTTTATTACAAGGACTAACTATTAAGAGGTCATTTATGTTTCCAAGTGCTTTATGTTTGATGCTCTGTACATGTGATGTAATTGAGTTAAATGCTCTACAATTTTATCTGTGATGCAATGGAGACGAACGCTTTACAAGTTTACATGGTGTACTCGCAGGAGTGTCCTTGTCAAGCATTTGACCATTTGATCGTGATGGAAAGATGCTGGAGACTGGAAGTGGAAGTGGCTTCTTTCTTGTTCCTGAGGAAGATTGGGTGGTGACGTTTAACGCTTTCAGGGGGTATTTGTATTTGAGTGTTCAGTTGGGAGGGCTAGAATTCTCTCTTCTGGTATTATTTGTTACTTAGCTTAGCTTTACAAGTTGTGTGCTGGTGACTGCTTTTAAGTCCCTGCTATTGCTGGAGATCATGACAAATTTTGACCTGAGCTTCATTCGAGCATCATTCCTTGAATGGATTCTCCCTGCAATGATTTTCACTGATTTCGGTTTGAGCATCGATGGTTATCTGCTACTGGTGTAAAGAATCTAAGTTATGCAGGATCTGATTCATACCACTGTTTTGTGCATGACAATACTTTCTTACTGAAATCAGAAATGTATGAGCTTTTTCGGTGCTTTTCTGTATGCACAGTCGACCTTGCCATTTTTCCCGATTCCACCAGTTCCCAAGGTATATGGCGATATGTCAATCTGCTGGTCAACGAAATGTAGACTGCTGTCGAATATCTCGAAGTGCACATCCTTTAAATAATCTTGCTGTAATCTTAAATGAATAAGATGTGAAGCAGTTGAAGAAGTGGTTTAGTGTAAGTCAGACTGTTCCGAGTCGATGGTGAAAAGTCTTCGCCTAGGTTCAAAATCCAACTTCAGTGGGAGCTACAATCGAATCACATGAGTTTTTGAACCTAGGTCTAGAAATCGAAGACAATGTGAGTCCCACTCAGTATACACTTAATAGAGTTTCAGAGAAGGAAGATCGAAGTAGTCAGTGTGCCGATATCCATCAAATTGTACAAGCTCAAACTATGACTCTCCGCAAGCTAGAATGATTATGAACGTGCATGTTAGATTCTTACCTTTTCCACCTGAAATGAACCTCCCTCACCAATCTGAAATGTTTCAAATCGTACTATCAGTATAGCAGGATATTTACATACTCTACAAACTCTCGGAAACTAATCCTTTGACGAGTTGAAAATGAAGAATCCGATAGCAGGACCAGTTCCATTCACGTTGATGTTTCAAAAAATTGTATGTACTGTGCCTTGAATTCGAGAAACTGGATTGACGTCAACGAACTCACTTACTACCAACAAGCAAGGGGTAGGCTGCTTAGCTTGGAAGATGAGGACAGATGTGCTTCGTCGTCAAGGAGACAGGTGGTGTGTGCATCTACTCCTGCTAATTCCAGAGCTTAATCAGATGGATTATAGCTACCATTGTTATAAAATCTTTCTAACTTCCTTTCCCCCGTTAGTTTCCCCTTCCTGAATGTAGTCTTCTTAGGGCTTGTGTGTTGATTGAGAAGATATTTTCAGTCTTGCCTGGCCCACACCAATTTTACTTAGGATACAGTCGAACACATGTTTCATTGAAGCAAGTAGATTCTTAGGTAGGTAATTATAGAAGCTGCTAGAAAGACCATCATGAAAACGAGAAGCTTTCTTATGATCAAAGCACCAGATGCTTAGAATAGGAAAGAATGGAGACATACTCAAATCGAAAGCAATAGATACCTGGGAAATACGGTTTGCATAGATAGTGACCAATCGTAGCTGAGTGCTGTTGAGACTTCCGAGATATGGGACAAATGCTTTGCCTAAAACGATATATATCTCCACCAAACAGAAAACCACCGTCTGCTCAAACAATTTTCAAGCCCACAAAACTATGTCAACTCAAAGACCCAAATCGAACACTTTGAATAAAGCCATCCATTGTTTCGACGTACAATTTGTATGCGGCATACGTTCTATTACTTATGAGTGATCCAGCAGTAGCAAAAAGAGTACGAAGTGAATAACTTTAGATTGGCTAACAACAATCACACGCTTATACCAATTGAAAGACGCAATAGTGAAGCGATTTGTACCTTTCTTACAGCTGCATCCTGATTCCCAAAGGCCTCGAAAAGCATAGGCAAGAAAGAGTTCAGCTGAGACACTAATTCATCTGAAGGAAGTCTCCCTACAATCTGCCAAAGCAAAAAGGATGTTGCCCGTCATCAACAACGAAGAAGGTCGCAAACATGCTCTGAACATGAACCTTCCCAATATACCCTTCCAACACAGGTGAACAATAAGCACAAAAGGAATATTAAACTGGGTAACCATACTTTGGTAAGACAGCTGATGCAGGTCATCAAGGTTTTTTCATTTTCAGACTCTAGAAGGGGTACAATAACCTGCGCGATACCAAGAAACTTCAATATACAATGAAATTGTGGAAAATCTACAACAATTTACAACTAATTACCGACTCAAGGATGTATAACAATCTAGATTTTATAGGACCTGTAAAACGTAGAGCGAATTTACAGGAGCTTGGTACCGTACTAAAGCTTACCGAGAGGCATCGATAAGGGTCCAGCTCAGTCAAAACAGCGCTCAAGCATGATTCAGCGGCAGCACTCACCTGTATCCACCACCCCCATATATGTCATCGCACTGTGTGCAAGGACATCAATTTTCAAATGACATTGAAGATCCTTGTATTCCGTAATGTATGACCAAAAATTAAGCAATGATTGTCAGTTCTACATCTGAATGCACCTATATGAAACTCTGGATGCATATATTCTTTCATATTGTAGGACCCAACAAGTTTCGGGTTCAGGGTTCCTCTGACCTTCTGGTCACTGTCCCTGGCTGATTGTAAGAGTATCTCTAGCAGAACCTCGGTATCCTTGTCTAACCTGTCCCTCTACATCAAGGGAGGAAAACAGCATCATATATTTCAGTTACGTCTCCAATTCCCGGGGGTCAAACGTGACTGACACAGCATTTAATATGCATTCGAGCAAAAGACTAAAGCATAGATCAACCAGATCCAGTTTTTATGAGTTGGAGCAATTAAGCTTACTTTAGGCATCACGCCCAGTTTAGATAACATCTGGTTAGAGTAAGCACCAATGATCCCTCGTTGTCCTTTGAACCTTATAGGTGAAATTCAGGAAGATTGACGTGTATGATGTAAAGCAGCTATTATGTCAATAAGTCCAGGTAGTAAAATGCATACCTGATTCTTGAGCATCTCGAGCATGACAGATGCAGCAAGCGCTCTGATTGTTGCCTCTGGATCATCCAGAGCCTCTAACACCAATGTAATGATCTGGTTGTAATACTGTACACCAAATCCCGTACTTTTTTTCAGGTTTTATAATCATGAAAGGTGGACAAATGTAAATAATGACGAAGCAGAAGTCAGCACAGTGCAATTCCAGGCTATCTAAGGTCCGCTGTAAGATAATACTCATTGCCTACCCTGATAGGGTTGCTACAAGCCTTATTTGATATACCGAAGCACCAACGAGCCCAGAAACTAATCACCAAAGTAGAAGGCAAATTGCCTGTCGGACAAGGATGTGTGACTATATGAAGCCCTTCCAACAGGTAGAAATTGCATAGTACCATGTCAATGGCCATTATCTACATTATCGAGAATAACGGGGGAAGGGAACATGATGGGCACACCTTAGACCAGGTATCAGAATCGTTGGCGTGTGATAAATCCTTCAATTGCTGAAGCATGCTCTCTTTGGTTGTTATCTCTTTTCCATTATCCCAGCTCGACAACTGTAACATAATCAAGCCAAAGGCGCTCAGTGTATTAAGATACTTAGACCCGTTAGGTCGGGAAGACATGGGATCTCAACATCTGATGCGAGCACGCGAACCTGGAGAACGCCATCGAAGTTATCTGGTACTGAATCCAGAAAGCTTGAGTCCATCTGGTAGTGACGTGAGTTCTCCTCAACGTTATTTTGCGTGATAGCCGGTAAGTCATTAATGCATATGTTACCAGCATTCGCCACACAGCCATACCCTGAATCCAAGTATTTCCACCCTCAGATTCTACAAAAGTGAAGAATTATGTAGAGCATCCAATTTGGGTCCTGGATTGAGTAGATAATTATGTACAGTCCAGGTATATTTTTCTAATTATGTCAATGGCAGAAGGTATGAATGGAGATGCGTAAGTAGTCGATGAAAATGCACCTTCCTGATAACCAATGTCCACCATCGTGTCAGGTTGAGCAGTGCCATACTTTCGATCCATGTTACGCAAGTCCATGGACGGATACCCTGCAGAGGCAGTCTGATGACAGTCTGCACTCGATGAGACCTGCTCCATGTAGTTCTCATCTCTATCTCCCATGGTTGATGAGGCGGATGATCGATCATGGCCAACCTTTGTCTTATTTCGTTGACTCTTGCTCTGCATGTAATTCATAAGATCTACCTCAATGCGAGGAGTATAGTGCTTGAGTGTTCGACGCAAAGCACTCTGTTCTTCAATGGGTAACCCAAGAACGAAGTTCAAGACTATAGATGGGTCAAAATGAGAGTAAACAGTGATAAGCCCCGTCACGGCTGCCTCCTTCAACTTGGCGTTTTTGTTATGGACAAGGGGGGCCAGCTTAGCAAGCCAAAACTTGAGTTGCCCACACCCGGTTGATGCTGCACCGCTCAGAGCTAATTTCGCAAATGCAGCTGAAGTAAATTCGATGACTGCCATCTTCGCCTTGGGAGAACGCTGTTCATCCAACGAACGGATCAAAGCAGGAAGGAGTGAGTCAGTACTGTAAACATTCCCCACTAGCTCGAGAGCCGAAGCGCTCAGTTGCCGAATGGCCTCCTTTGCATCCACGAGCCGTGCAAATATATGTGGCATCATCCTCTCCAAGTACGCCTCAAACTGCCTCCGGCACACTGGCACCAACTCTAAGATTGCGGACAGAGCAGCTTGTGCCACTTTGTGATGTGGATCATCTAAATGCTCCGAGAATAGGCTCATCACCCTTTCAAAATTCTGGCCTACTTCTTGAAGTCCCCTACTTCCTTGTTGAAGGAGTTTCTTGAGGAATGTGAATGCAGCAACACGGGCAGACCAGTCTGAACCTGGAGTTAACCCTTCAGTTAATGCATCACTTAATGACATCAAACCATTCATGTACGTGAACATCTCCCCTCCAGATGAATTCGTTACACCGGTTGTGACGCTGTCATCGAGGCTGCTATGACCACTTCCAGATGACCTCCCTGATCCTGTTAATCGAAATGGGGGCTTCTGGAAAGAAGCTACTGCATGTGAATTTACATCTGATACCACTTCATCAATGTTTCCTTCGTGCTTTGGGGTGTGACTTCCTTGATGAACTTCTTTGAAATCACCATTTGAGCTGAAGGCGTTTAACTCTTCTAAGCTCATTGGTATTCGTTTCCCTGAGTGTGTCCTCCCAGAATCCTGGTTTGAGCCATCTGCTTCTCTACGGCTGCCAGTAAAGTCTGCTGATGCTCCAGCATCCATGTCACTTGGAACTTGATGCCCACTCAACGCCAGGTCCGAGCTTCCAGGTCGTAAGGCTGAAAGATTTGGTTGATAATATCCAGCAGGAACAGAAGTCTGGTTAGGAGTATCCCTAGAGGAGGGTATTTCAACCCCTGGACGTGAGGGCCATGTTCCCCCACTAGAATGAATCTTCAAATAACTATCCTCGCCTGCAACAAGCGCAAAAACATGAGCTGCTCCTGTAGGTATTTCAGGCTCTATCATGAACAGTCCATAACTTGCAAACAAAAGGACTCCTAGCTCGATTTAAGCTGCAAACAACGAATGTCCCAGAGGAACTCACGATCTCAGGTGTTGTAACGTCTGAATCGCGAATGGGGAGTGTATTGGATGACTGGAGCATATACCTGCTTTTTGCGCTTGGTTTGAGTCTCTGTCCTCAACAGCAACTCCTTTCAATATGGTCTCAATAGCATTTACTTGCTGTTGGCTGGCTTGCAGCACGCTTTCTAAACTTCTTTCAGGAGCACCTTCATTTGACTTCCTCTGCAATATATTTGATGCTGACCTCGATACAGGATTAGTGTTATGACCACTCGTCGAGGAAGTATGATTTCCATTCGAAGAATGCGGTAGCCCAGAAGGTATTGGACTGTGACCAGCCGCAAGAATTGGTAAGCCCGTGGAGTGACGAAATTGGTGAGTGGAACTCGCATCGAAGATAGCAGCATGACCATACTTCTTTAGGATCCCTCCGTCTTCGTCATTTATAACCTGGAGACACGTACGAAAAACTGATATCAACATGCACTCATGGATAAAAACATGATCAGAAGAGTATCCATGCATCGGATGCAGGTTAAAATTGGTTCAACACATTTTCCTGAGCCTCACCTTTTGAGTGGCATGATCTAATGCTTGATAGAGGCGGCGTGCCCGCTCTGGCCAGCACCTAACAAAAGAGCGATAACACTGCCTTGCTGAAGCGCGTACCTACAATACCAAGGTGAAAATCGCTCAAATTCCATCAGATTATTCAAGAGCATTTACCTCACCGTTTTAGGGTTTGATATACCAAACTTCAGTTAGCAAAGCAAAGTATACCTCACTCATTGCATCGGTACAGCAGCATCTGATGAGATCCTCGTACAACTCGGCGAAACGTTGCAGCTCAGGTGATTCAAACCACGACTCCAACACGAGTAACAAATACTCACAGCACCTTCAAGCTCAAGTGTGCACTCTATTAGATAACAAAAATCTATATCAAAGAAGCCAAGCTACATACTCTGATTTGCAACAGTTTCAATCTTCTAGATGCTAGAGAGGATTCAGAAGCTTCTTCGCAACCCCAATGTGCAATGCAACAATAAGACAGTGACTTCCAAGAAAGAAATACCTTGTGCGCAGCACTGCATTTCGGTCGTGTTTTGCCAACTCAGCCATCTTCGGAAGAACACGAGTGGCTCTGCAATGTTGCAGAATCTGTAGTAACAACAGTGTAAATGGTGATAACTTCTTCATGAAACAGACTTAGAGAAGGATCACTCCTGTACATTATATTTCTGTTAAACGTGATATGCATTTTTGCCAGATGCGAACGCAAGTGCTAGCTACGTGTATGAAAATCCTCAATCTCAAGCCGCGCAAGAAGAAAAGTGAGGTGAAATCAAATCTAGTATAATAGAGGGAAAACCAACAGCGATTCTTTGAATTCTCAAATTCCAGGAATCAAAAATAGACAGAACTCTCTTTGATAACAGACTTAAGCTCCATTTACAAGTTTTAGAAACTTTTAAGAATATACTCATTGACAACGCCATTTAAGGACTAACCGATTTAATGCAGGCATGTGCTGACTCGGCAATGACGAGAACCGTAATGACCACCAGCTTGAAAAGCACCTGAGTCATAAGCCATTTCAACGCCCTCATAGCCATGAGCGTAACGAACCTCAATTTCCTAGTATTTATAAGCTGGAAGTACAAGAAAGCTCTAGTATAAAGAGCCCACTGTACTCATTTCACAGCAGATACCCACGTTTTAGTGCAGGACTTACTGGTATAAATAACTCTGCGTAGATTTCAAATTCCTGGTTCATCTCCTTGGCCAGCACTTTTAAGAGCTGGCAAGCCTGTGCAAGAGATGAGAGTCTCATAAGCTAAAGTGCAATACAAAGCACACGAATACACTCACGAGAATTCTGCCTCTGGAAGTTCATATGAAACATTGGGATTAAGACATGAAAACAGAAACAACGAGAAATTGATACTATTGGTCTTCTAACAGTACCTGCTTCACAACACTAGATCGGCGATCAGCTAGTTGATCACAAAGAGGATTGACTAGTTGCTTGAACATATGCACAAAACAGTTGTGCTTTGATGCACCTGGCAAGATGCAGTCAGTACATATTATATAATAATGCACAAAGCAGCGAACCAGCATCCTCACAATGTTATGAAAAGACGAAAATATCCATGGACATTTCGAATCTGATAAAACTAGAATAGATGTTGATCAATCAAAGAGCTCAACCCAACATGGCTGACCACGAAGTATAGACGGCTGCTTTTGACAGTACACAGGCAAAGCAAAGTTATGGATTTCAAACGCAGCCTCTCACTCACCAACGAATAGAATAAATCTAATTACCCGTCAAAGGTGAAATATAGGCCGCAACGCAATTCCAAAAGCTTCAATGAAACGCACCTCCTGCAATTATTCCTTCAACTCTTTGCATAGCTGACATTCTGACCGACCAGTCCTGAGCCGGAGAAAGCATGTTCTTTGCTTTCTCAAACTCTTTCGCCAGCTCCTTCTCAGAAAAGAGTCTGACCGGTTTGGCGGAATTATCTCCCGCAGCATTATCACCTGCGACGATCATGGACTAAGTAGGATATCATCCATAAAGGCTTGGAACGTTTCAGCTTACAAATTTCGAACGAGCCACTTATGCTAGCACCTCAGAAACCTTTGTTCTTATCTCATCTAAAAACTCGCGCAACGTCCACTTATACGAAACTGCTACCTCGTCGATATTGTAACCAATATACTAAGGGTTAAGCAGATGACTGATAATACCTTCTGCAAATGGCTTCGATTTAGGACTGTTGCCCCTCGTAGTTCCTCCTGACATTGGAGATTTCGACTCTGCTACAGGCCAATGATGATCTGTCGCGGCTTGCTGACTACCAGCTTTGTGCTGGTTGCGGACAGCGGAATGTCGATTTGGTGAATTGATGTACTGAATAGTAGTAGAAATTTGCTTGCTATCGAACATGCTTGTAACAGGTTCGATTTTTTCGAACCTAGTGGTTATGTCTTTAAACTGCATATAGACAAAGAACATCGTCAATCATCCAAGTTCTGACTCTGCATGGTAGCAAGACGAGAAGGTATCGGCATCAAACCCTAAAGTATAATCACAGCAAGTCGAACGAAAGCGTCCAATCCAGCATGCTCAAAAATATACACTGCGCTTATGCAATCATGGACTCAATGACGATGAACTGTACGAAAGGATGCCAGGAAACCTGAGAAGTTCTTAATTGGTGGCGTAGAAGCTCCTCTCTGAAGTGTTCTCCTCCTTGCCGATACATCTCCTGAAATGTCAGATGATTAAATATCAAAGAACTGGTGGCACTTTGACTCTGGGAGCTCTGATGAAGCATCATATCTCAAACAGCAGAATACTGGTCTTCATCTCCAGACCAAGGAAAGATGGGATAACGAAAGTTCAATCCCAACTTGCAAATAATGTAAACTGGTTCAAGGAGAGCTTTCTGGCAAGTGATGTGCCTAACAGCTTGTGAGGATGTCTCAGTGTAATCCGGGAAGGGTGCAGGAAGGGAGTGATGGGGGAACACAAAGTTGCTATAATTCGACAATTAATAGCATAACCATATCACATGAAAGTGCACCCTGCAAAATACCCAGCTTTGGTATAAAAGGAAGATTTTAGTCTTCTAATTAATTGACACCCGTTTTAAAGCCACTAGCAAACATGGAAGGCACGTACTTCAATACAAAGCATTGCTGCTTCTCTCACGTTGCAACTTGGGTCCTCCAGCAAATGAAGCACCTGCAAACAACTTGCACGTCACCACTTGACTCAGGTAACAAGGATGTGTCAGAGAATTCAAGTCGAAGGAAGCCAGAACTACAAGAGAAGCACGTTGAATCAGTGAAGCGTCGATATGCCCCCAGGACGGAGGTTGTGGACACAAAAAGTTATCATTAAACCATCAAACCCTTCCTCATTCAAATGTTGCATAATGCGAAAACCTCTTTTCTTAACCGGTGACAGAGAAGCTTACTTCGAGGTAGAGTGCTTCAGCTCTTCTTAAGAAGATACTCTGCAGAGTTGTAAACAAATCAAAGATAGGTGAAAGAGAACTACATATCCCGTAGGACATACCGAAGGTAGGATAAGTCGTTGAAACGGAAGCTCCGCCGCAGTGAAGAGATTCAGAGCTGACGCAGCTGTGCGAGCAAATTCTTCCCTTACCCTCCAATTTTTATGAGCCCAAGCAGAGGCACCAGCTCTCTCTACGATGTAAGTTGGTGATGAAATCTGGCACAGAACAACACACGGATCTTGCTCACAATCTCGCCAGACAATCATCATTTGTGCGCGAGGCCGATGAAACCAATTGCAGAAACTCACAAATTGGTCTGAACACTTCTGTCACAATACCTTAAGTTTGACAGATCGACCAAGAACAGTAGCTCACACAGCAATAACACCAAACTTTCGTCAAAAACCCTAAACTACAACTCATAGTCATTCTGCTCCGCTCAAGGAAGAGAATTCCTACTCAGTGTATTTGGAAGCAACTAAAAGTATTTCTCTTGAAGAGAATATCGATGTCGGAAAGGGAATTATATTCAAGCATTTAACATTAAGCATCGCTGCTCATACGATACTTTGCACAGCACTAATATATTATCTTGGCCAGAAAATGAGTGCTTTCAACAGAACGTGTATAGCAGAGTTGATTTATTTTGTAATCTACGAAAATTATACTCTTCTTGTAGTGGTTTCCAAGAATAAGCAATTAATGCAATGGCTGCAGACTTCACTGGCCTACTCTCCATTCGGAACCCAGTTTTCTCCTGGCTGCAGATTCTGCAATCGCTAAGACTCATGACAAATTCCAACTGCACAAACCATGGCTATGAGTCATGCCGCAATCGCCAGTCACGATGGATCCATCCGGCAATGATGTAAGATTTACCTCGATTTGGAAAAATCTGCTAAGAGCGCACTAATCTCACAACCTCAAGGGAAACTGAACATACCAGGTTGATACATCCAAGACAATCCGTATGCTTTTCGAGTCTGAAGTTTAAGAACTGCGCTTCTTAAATTCATGGAACGACAGAAGCTTTGGCTCAAAATTCAAACAGGAGAAATGGATTATGAATAAAAGACCTCCATCAGAGCGAGCAGGAAGCGTCGTCCGGCATCGCGCACGGGTTGTTTGCTGTCACCGAGGCGTTCAACAGTAGCGGGCAGCAACGCATTGAAATAGAGCTTGAGATGGTCGCCGGCAAGCGCAGCGGCGGACGCCAGGGCCTGCAATGTACCTTGCGCCACCCTAAAGTTGTTGTCCTTCAAACAGGGGAGAGAGGCGTCCACGAGGTTGCAGACTTCGCCGGCTGTCAAGCTCTTGCGGCAGTGCTCCAGCGCGCTTTGCAGTCTCTCCACGCCTGCCAGTCTCTCCTTGGTGTCTTTACCTTGCAACTGCAGCAACGCCTCCTCCATCGCCACGACCTCTTTCTCTCCCGGCCTCTAACCTTCCCTTCTTACACTACATTACACTTCCACTACTTCGTCCTCGTAAGAAGCGCAGCATTTCACATTGCAACTGCATCGACGCCTCCTACTTCGCCACAACTTCTTCCCTTCAATACGTCCTTATTACATTGCAATGGACTTCCTTCACTTCGTCCTTGCAAGATGCGCTGCATTCCAACTTAACTGCATGACTCTGGTGACTGTCTTTGCCTTGCAACCTCCTCCATCGCCACAACTTCTTCCCCTAACCCTCTCTTCTTACATTACATTTAAACTTCCTCTACTTCGTTCTGAGAAGCGCCGGATTGCAATCTGCATGCTCTGCAACTGCAGCAACGCCTCCTTCATTGCCACAACTTCTTACTCTACCTGCCTTTTACCCTCCCTTCTTACATTACATTCAACTTCCGCTTGTTCATCTTCACAAGAAGCGCTGCGTTCCAACTTGCGACATGCTGCCTCTTTTATTTTCCTTACTGCCCTTCCGCTCAGTAAGTCAAGGCTCTCCGCCATAGCTTTTAAACTCCTCAACACTTGGCAGCTAAGGCCTTGGCGACGGCAATGGAACGATTACTATAGAAACTCATGAATAGGGACGACGACGGAACTTCATGAGTTCCCATGCATGCAAATTTGAATGAACGAATTTTGAGGAATATGGGGACTCTTGCTAAGGGGTCCTCAATGTCTATGCAAGAAAATTGAATTCTAACGTTCTGTTGAATAGAAGTTTGTTTAGTTGAGACTCTCGAGATTTGGGTGTAATTAAGTTAAGGTATTATCGTGAGATCATGAGTATAATATAGCATAAGCATGATATAGCTTAAAAGCAAACAAATCATTTATAATAAGATTCTCTTTAATTTCATTATCAATTTTTTATTTTCAATCAATATTCGAGTTAAGGAGTTGGGTTTATTCTTATTTTAATAAAAGATTTATAGATGAGTGAATCCGGCTTTTGCAAATAGTATTCACCTTGGATACAAGGCTATTCCATGTATGTGATGTGAGAGCTCAACGTTGAGGACCCAAGAGAGATAGGCGAGCCTTTTTGTAGGATCAAGTATTCAACAAGCATAATTTGATTCTTGTGTTTAATAGTCATTTATTATTTTATACAAATAACCATGTTGTGTTTTGAGTAACTTTATGGCACGGTTTATCTTTCAATCTGTGTATCTCAAAAACCTCTAATTCAATTGAAAGTCTATAAGCAGATACCCCATCCTCCTCCATACCCTATTTGGTTTTCTAAAAGCCTTGTCCTTATTATGAATTAACTGATTTACTTCGTCTCTATTTGTTTTTCATACTTCAATTTCTTGATTGGAATATTGGTTATTTAACACTAGTAGATTAAATTATACCAATCTAAGAGTTAAAGTTTTGTTATCCTTGTTTTAGTTTATATGCTATAGACAACCTTGAGTTTAAATATGAATTTCCTAACTTTTAAATTGTGTTGAAATGCCTAAATTTTCAATTGTGTTATGTACTTGAATAGAAGTCGTATGGTTGACAAAATTATGGTTTGAAGAGTGTCAAGCAATTAACCATCTTCCAAAATTTATGAAAACACCAAGTTAACAAAATTGAGATATACCAACAGACAAGATACATTTTGTTGTAAAAGGGAAATTGTATAAAGAAGTTGCACATGACCAAAACTGCAAGTGAGTAAGCTCCACATCTTTGCTTGAAGAATGTATTTCACAAATGGCAAAGCTCAATTAAGCTTAGCTCTAAACTGTAGCTTGTGGGCAATGAGGCACATACAAAAATTGTCTTGCTAACTTAATTCACTATGTCTGTTGTGCCTGAATAAAAGCGACTATCGACTTGTATCGAGGGTTGTTGATTTGATAAGAATCTCTCAGAACTTGGAGCTGCACAAAATGGCGATATCTGTAAAAATGTGCTTTAAGTTGCTGGAGAATCTAACCTCAGTCTAAACATGTAAAGCAAGCGACTTACTTGAGGAAAAAGGGTGTGAGCCGAAGTGGCATTGACATCTTTCGGGACGAGCACAATTTTATAAAATTACGATCCACTGATGGTGGTGAGAGACGAGATGAGCGGGTCAGGACTGGACCAGGGTCCTCCCATAGCAACCACTTTTACCTCCTGCACCGTGCCTTGCTTCAATGAAGCTCTGAACTTCTCCTGCGCTTCGAAGAAGATTGCTCGCATGAACAGCTGTGAATGCGCGTGTGCGTTTGTTGATTACATACCGATTATGGGTGGAGTACTTGCGAGCACACCGACATGTCATTACATTGTTCAAACGAGCAGTCTATTTACAACAGTCTTAGGAAGAAAAAAGATCTTCATCTTCAAACTATTTGTGGAGGAGAGAATGTGATAGAAGGGTGATGAGAAGTGGCACCTTTGACGGGGCCATCGATCCAAGCAGGAGTGTTGCAGGCCTTGGGAGCCTGCGAGCTGCATTGTGGCTCCTCAACGCTCACGCTAAGAGCCCCGACTCGTTGAAACCCGCAACGCTCCTCCCTACGGAGATCCTTCGCCAACTACGCGTGCAAGACGAAGCTCGCTCGTGCCAGGTCTTGCACTACACTTCCGTCACACCAATCTAGCGCAAGAAACCCGCCCGCCTTGCCTGAAGCCCCACACGCAATCTTTGTCTTCTCCACCACCCTCACTTGAAGACCTTTACATGTTACTAGTTAGTAGGCAGCATTTATAATTAATGCTTTAAACTATAACTTAATACTTGATAGTTCTTTAAACTTTCTATATTTGATTATGTTTACATTTTAAATTTTGAATAATTTCACATCTAGCATATTTTTAGCTCTTTACCCTCATATTTGCATTTTAATATTTTTATGATTTTTGTACTTGCTTAAGATTTAAAATATTATCATATAAATACAACTGAGTTCACATAGTATTTACCAAAAAAAACAATAATTTCTCTATAGGCACGCAGGGAATAATAATATTTTTTTTAGAATTCTTAGATTAAAGCCTTGTACTTTTTGGAAAACTTAATCATCGTTTTATACAATTCATACATTACCATCTCCTCCTAATTTAATAACCTATAGAGATTGTGAAATGTATGTTAATTTTCTCGAATCATGTTTACATTCACCCAAAGGTCGTCAAATTAATCCAATGGTTTCTCAATTCATGTGTCATGACCCAAGCAAAGTTTGGCTACAAGCTTCTCATTTTTTATGTACAAGGCCCCTTGAGTGAAGCCTTTGAAACACACGGTTAAAAGTTACGACTCTAGCACATTGTAGTCTATATGCCCTTAACATATATGAAGATAAATGAAAGTAACCAAAGGTATAAGGACTTGACAAACTGGTTAGATTTCTATTTATTTTGTCTGAAAATATTAATGAAAACTTAAACTTTTTAAATATTTCTCATTTAAACATAAATTTTCTATAAAATAGATTTCTTATCTAAAACAATTTAATAATACTTAAACACTAATCAATACCGCTAAACTCATTTTTTATATATATTCAAATACTAGATTTTATTTCCAATAGAGGCTTTACTTTGCACTTTCATTGTGTACATAATGATCGGAAACATTTGTAATAATTATTTATTGGATATCTAATCATTGAATACAAACTTTACAATTTTTAATGGTATTAACCCCTAAACGCCCAAGGGGGGGTAATGCTGATTTTTTCAAAATTGAGTAAAAACAAATAAAAGATGAAAATGGAAAATCCAACCGTAGGATCTTCTTTGGAGCATGGCAATTAGTATGAACGCCAAGTTGCATGCCATTTGGAGCTATGGATTTCAAGATCCATGCAAAAAAGGGGTGAAGATCACACCACCAAAACTTCATGAAAAATCTCTTTTGCCCACTCTCACAAATTAAGGATCAAGGTTTTTACTATTTATCCAAGGAGGGATTAGAGTTAACCCACCGAGGAGTTGAGCAAAAAAAACGGCGGATGAAAAATCGATGGGATGAAAGCGGGGTTGTGCACCAAAGATGGAGCCTCATATCCAGAATGTCGAAAAACGACACTGTGGGCGCTTAAGGGTTAAAGTAGTAAATTTAACATAAAAACCAAAGTGTATAAAGTTCATTGGATTGAGTCTAAGACACATATATCAATAAAAAATAAATAATAAGAAATTGATGGCTCGTATATATAGATTCATTAGCCTAGTTCTAATTTTTTTAATTTTTTTTCCTTCCCTTGTTTGCAAGAATAGATACCTAGAAGTATATACAAGGACACATAGAGGGACACCAAGCACTCTAAGTTCTCATTGGTGCTTGGATGTGTATCATTGCTGCTTGGATGATTCCCACAAAGCAAGCTTTGGTGCAACAGGACAAGTAAGTGAAAGAACTTTCATTCATGCAAGGAAGGTTTGATGGAACTGTTAATGATTTGGCAGGCACAACAAAGCCACGAGAATACATGAACTTTGGATCATTATCATGATAATCCAGCTGAAGAAGCTACTGATCTTGCTAATTACTAATTATAGATTTTGCTAATCTTTATGAAAGCTTGGTTTGAGCTAAACGATCATATGCCGCGCACAGGAAAGACGCTGGACCACGTCAATACACCCGCTGCTCTACCAAGAATAAAGAGATACACCCAATAACCAATCACATTTTATACAAGTTAGTTCATTGTAAAGTGGTTAAGAGAATGTAAAGTGTGAAGAATGTGCAAAGTTTGTAGGAGACACTTAATCTAGGATTTGCCATTTTTATATCAGGCTTTAATTAATTATGAACTTTAAAAGGTGATAATATAGGTGTTTATGAAGTTGTTTACCATAGAATTTTGCTATGGGATACATTGAAAGTTAGATTTAAACATTAGAATACCCTTATAAAAGAATTGGCTTATTCAACAATTTTTGTATCGCGCAAAATTTTAGCAAAGTTATTTGGATTTACATAAAGTATATGTAAAGCCATACTAACCAGTACTGTATTATTTGTTTATTTTTCTAAAGTGAAAAATCAAAATATTTTTTGATAAAAGTGTATTACAATAGTAACTTAAGTCTACTTACAATAAAGTAAAAGGATACAAGAGTGGATTAATCTTGGACAAGTATAAACTCTAAAAGTCAAACTAATAAACCAAGAAACTAAGCTTATATACTTGATGTACAAAGACCTTCGGTCACTACTTTAATAGCTTAGCCAATGGCGTCTAGTACAAGAAATGATTAACATGTCAAATTAAGTCATTAACCCCTGAACGCCAGATGTTGAATTTGATCATTTGAGATGACAATCCAAAATTTTGAAGAGCCATAACTTCTTCATCTAAACTCCTTTCTTAACAAAATTTGTTAAGTTGGATTCCATATGAAGTCTGATTGCTCGTGGTAAATGCCTTATTCCAATCCAAGATGTTTTAAATTTATGACATGAATTCTTGTGAGGAATTCATTAGTTTCCGCTCGTTTCATTATACCAATCTCTTATTTTGAATCAAGTAATTTTTTTTCATGATTGTTTTTACATAAGTGCAATCTTAAGGTGATTTCTAGCAACATTCTAGTTGGGGGGTTTTTGATCCAAACACTTGTGGTATAAGATTTGCAATGATGATTTGACGATAAAAAAAGTGCAAAAAAATTGAAGGAGCCCAAGGACAATTTTCCCTTTGTAAACATTTTGGCAGTTTTCACCACTGTAAGGCTATTCTTTGAGTCAAGAAATCTTTGCTCTTTTTTATGGTGCAAGTGTGTTCTTGAGATGAATATGAACAACTTTCTAGTTGATCTTTTATTATCATTGCAGTCTAGTTTTTTTGTTGCATACTTCTGTTATTGCAGTTTTTTTATTGGTAGTATCTCGACCCTCAAGTAAAAATGATGGTTTTTTTTTTTAATTTTATTATTTTGGTGTATATTGCATTTGCAAGTGTTTCCATTGCATATGGTATAGCGTGTGTTTAGGATTCTGTAAGAGTGTGGCTTGTATGTATTCACCCCGCGCAAGAACATCAAAAGTGTAACATGTCTAAGGTGGTAGAAAATACTAAGATGGTATAATGTCTAAGGTGGTATTCAAAGTGGTGTGTTGGAGAAGGTTTTGTAGAAGCATAGCTATTTTTGTGCTCTACAATAAGCACACCGTCTCTTTGAGGTACACCCATATACATGAGATCGTTGATGTTGTTGTTAATGAAAATTCCGTGAGTTTGTGTTAGAAAAGGTTGAGCAAAGATATGTGTTGAACGAGTAGAGAAACAAGTTCTTAAGTTCTCAACAACAATAATTGAAAGTGTCCTCAATCACTACAATAGGCACAAGATGAGCAGCAGAACAGAAGCACATGTCCACCTTCTGTGCATGAACGACAATAGTTACACCAGGCTTGCGCCCTTTCATGCACTACATTGAAGATGCACTTAGTCTCTAATATTGCACACCCCTTCCATTCAAATAAAATTGTCCTTGACAACAATCCATACTCTTGCACACTTATTGTTAAAAACCTCCATCCAAACTGAACCTAAGACTAAGTTAGATAGAAGCCTAATGAAGCATCAACCCACACATTGACAAAATCTCCACCAACAATCGCCAAACGCTTAATCCCTTCACCCGCACATGATCTTCCATTACCACATTAACTCCAAAACTTAACCCTTCAATATCAATTACTTTACACCGATAAGTTAGTACCCAAATGAACTGCATTCATGTTCTCAAAATAAAATTAGCCCTGAAAAGCAAAAACTTCATAATCTCTCATTTTTACAGAAAGAAACAAGATTTTCTACATGCTCATGCTGCTCTGAAACATGTTCAGAACTGAAACATGGCACGACAGTAACGGCTTAAGAGCTCAACTACTGGTGACAGAGTTTGAGTGGACCGAGCCAAGAAAAGAGAGGAAAAAAAAAAAAAAAAAAAAAAAAAAACCCCTCATTTGATTTCCAACAATACTGATTGATTGAAAACAAAAGAAAGAGGTGGAGGGAGTGGATATTGGGTCACCTCTGCATCCTTAAGGGAAAATGATACAATAGGACATGAGTGAGGTCTCATGTATGAAAAAGCAACAGAAACGCTACTCGCCTTGGTCCAGTTCTCGCCCAAACTGTTCCAACCTCGCTTCTTCCTCTGCAACATCTCGCACCATCGCATAATTTGTTGTTCCTTGGTCCTCAAATGCCTCGATTTGCTTTCCACCAAACCTTCATTTCCAGAACAAAAGCATTCAGCATATCAGTACGTAACACCACATAAGCCTGCCTGACCTAGTAGGACTATGAATTTGTAGTAAGAAATGACACAAGTTGACTCGTTATTGATAAGAGTTCCACAATAAGGTGAAGAGGTTGGGATTCTTGCATCTTCTTAAACCGCAAGTTTTGCCTCCTAGAAAATGCATATACCTCGTGTGCACATGAAGTATGTAGTTGGTCTTGGGCGATGTTCTATACGTCATATCGATCGATTATATTTTTTCTTCTAATTGCTCAAAAGTACTACAAGAATACGGAACTCCTTCATAGTTATCTACAGTTAAAAATATAATGACACCGTTTTCAACTACCCTGCATGCATGGTAGTTTTAAAGTCAGTCTACCTTAGTCCAAAAGTGAAGACCCGAAGTGGTGTGATGAGACTTTTATATCTCTTTCAAGGTATCTTTGCTGATTAGATTTGATGAGGGGTCAATTTTAGGTGTCTTCGCTAAAGAGTCGATTTGATGTGTGGGACCCCTTCGAGCAACTACATCAGCTCCGAGGGCGGTCGGCCTAAGGCATGTCCAAAATCAGCTTGCGAAAGTAATGGAACGTACCAACGGCCATTCATGATCTGAATGCACTTCAAGCCAGCTGCTTTGTCCTTGAACTTCACCATCACAACTCCGTCTGGATGATTCTCATATACCTGATTCAATAAACACGAAATGAATAGATGTTAAAATATCACATTCGAACAGTCTCCTTTCGCTATTTCGACATAGGAAATCATATCTTGCAACTCAAAGAAAGTCAAAGATTTGTAGGAGCTTCAAAAGATGCTGAACGGATCTTACTCGGAGTCTCTCGATGGCTCCAATTTTGGTGCATTCAGACATCACATCCTCCTCCACCTCCGGCAACAAACTTGGATCAGCCTGCCAAAGCATCAGCATATACTTAGAAATTACGCCATGTGTTTACAACTACTAGAGCAGCAACAGCACTCATAAATAGACGCGCATGGACCAGGTTTGCCAGAGAAAAATAATAACCCCGGCTCAAAATACTCCTTACACCAAGCCATCTTTGATCTTTCCAATATGACCCACCTTAACAGATTTTGGAATGACTTGGTTTCTAAATCTTCGATAAATAAAGCTGTAGACACTTAAAAGCATGACAATTATCATTTCTCGATATGGAGTGCCTGTGAACGAGAACATAAGATAAGTTTAGTTACCAGGAGCTCTGAGCGTGTGAACATGTGCTTGAGAATAATTGTCATAGGTTCTTCCTTTTTCTTGTCATCAAATCCTCCTGAAAAACAACAAAAGTCGTCATTAGAATATGTAAGTTGCTATGAAGATGCATAGTAACAAACGACATATTGAGTAAGCCTTCACACACCCCCCAAAACTAGTGTAAGAAGAAAAATCTGTTCTACATTCATATCTCTCTATCCGAGATATCACCAATAAGTGACAAGTCGAACTTTCAACGATTAAAACTAAAAAATACATATCATCAGGCAACGCAAAGTAATGTCCTATACTTGAAAAGACTTGGTTGTATTGAGCGTTGCATTATAGACTGAAGTAACATGTGAGAGTATGACAATCGTATGTACCCCAGCCAAGTGCTTTCTGTTCCTGTTGTTTCAGTTTCTTTTTCTTCTGCTTATTGAGCTGCTTCTTCATAAACACTTCGCCTGCGGAGAAACAATCAGCTATTTAATATCCTGTTTCTGATGTGTTACAAATGCAGTCTACCTTATGTAAAATGGGGTAAAATCTATCTAATGCTAATTGCAAGTTACTTTCTACGAGATACTTGGAAAAGAGGGGGCCTAACCATGATCTAAAGTACACAAGTACCTTTCTGCTCAAATTTGGCACGCGTCACAGACATGACAGGGCCAACTCCAGGTCTTAAAGAAGTCCCATCCAAGATACTCAATGCTAGGTCCACAGATGGTTCCTGTTTGCATCAAATCATCTACAAGTGTGAGACGATCTGCGGCAACCAACAGACAAGAAAGAGAGTATATTTAGCTTACGTCCTCGGCACAGGTAGCAATCATTCTCACCTTTACAAGTGACCATGGAAAGACTCACCTTCAGATATGTAACTAATCCGTCGCCTTTCTGTTTGCCTGTTGCTTTGTCTACGTAAATTTTGACTCGTGGTTTCTTCGTATCTGGATCCTGTCAACAAGAGATAGAACTTCTCAATCTCACATCGAAGCCACAATGTGTCAAGTATCACAAAAATGCTAACCAAGACAAATCGCATTGGAGACTAGAAACAGGAACAAACCTCCTTAATAACACCACATTTTGAGAAAACTTCTACAACCTGCACACAGAACCAGGAAAAACCAAATTAAATGGCGAACTCAAATGCAACCAAGTCACAGATTACTAACATAATTCTACAATATAGACCTATTGAAAGTGGAACCTTTCAATCAGGACGATAAATTCGTTCGGCTCTGTCATAGTAAGAGCGAGAAGAGGAAAACAAGAGCAAACATCGATTTGAAACTCGATAGCTTGTTTGACAGTTTCATTCTTTGATATCTAGAGCAAAGCAGGTACAAAGAAAATGTAAGAGTGAACATGAAAGTGGATAGGTAACTGGACATTGGGCATGAGATAATAGGGGCAGTCATAACAACAAATTCAAAGATCCTACAAAACAAGCAATAAGCACAAACCTCTTCCATTGTTGCATCTTCAGGGAGACCAGCAATGTACACATGCGTATTGACCTTTAGGTCAAACCAGGCTTCTGGATCCTTCTGTGGCTCCTGTACAAAAAAACCATTCCCAAAACCTCTTGAGCAAGTGCTCCGTTCTGACGGTACCATCAGCTTACAATTGATGAGCGAGCAACCGACCTCTTCTTTCCACACAACACACATGAAAGGAAACTAAGATGGAACCAGTTTGACCAGAACGCAGCCATAAAAGGTAACAAGTGACTAGTGTTCGAGCTAATTCTCAACTCACATCAAAAGTCACAAAGACATCAAAATCTGACATTAGAAGACGACATGCTAAGAGAATGTGATGTGCAAAATACGAAGAACTGTTGAGCAAGTTCCTTACGAACGACTGCTGATGCCAATCTGAAGTGATTAATATCAAGTTCAATAGTGAGTAAAAACTACCTTCTTGGGACCCTCTTCTGCATCGGTAGCTTTCCGCTTACCGCCTGATTTAGAATCAACATTCTTCACAGGAACATCGTCAAGTTCATCCTCATCGACGTTACTGTCATCATGTGAGGGTATTAAAGAGGGTATAACAGCAGGAAGCGCCGGGAATACTTCGTCTTCTTGTACAAATGTCATATCATCCGCTTCATAGGCAGGTACCTCCACAACACCCTCCTGCGTGACACATCAATTATAAGAGCTTCTATCCTGAATGAGAAACATTAAAAGAAATTCGTGCATCCGAGTTTGTTCAGGGCTTGCCTGTGGAACCCAGGCATACCGATCGGGGTCCCATTTGTACACAGTTCCATCATCGTCAGTGAACTCTGTCTCAGCCTCAGGAGCAGCGCTAGCTTCTACAACAGCTGCCTCCTCTTCCACCGGAACAGCTGTAACAACAGGTGCCTCTGAAGCAAACTCAACTTGCTTACGAAAATCCTTGTGATATCTGTGAAACTTTCCAGCTTTCATGGCCTCTGCCTCTTCCTCTGCAAGACGAATCTCCTCTTGCCATCGTAAGTAGTCATCATCTACATCCGTAGATGCTGCTGCTGCCTGGCCATTTGCGCCCAGGTCCTCGCTGCTCTGTTCCATTGCTAGTAAGTGTACGCCAGGATTGAGTCGTTGACAATCGATTCTTCGAAGTTCGTTGTAAAAACTTCACTTCGACCTCGCTACTTGAACCGCATTCCAATCTGAAAGAACACTAGAGATGGTTAGGCCACCGAACCAATCCTAAGAATCATGTCTTATCAGAAGAGTCAACTTCATGGAAATCATCCTGGAAAGTCACAATATTAACTAAAAGGTCCAATCAGTCATGCTCACTCGCTCGAAGCCTCTTTGTACATGTTCCGAAAAAAAATCTTCTTCCAATCAGATTGACTAACAATGGACATAAAATTCAGCATCAGAAAGTGTTTGCAAAGCTCACACTCTGTTTCAATGAGTTTTGCGAATCTTTCGATAGAAACGGGCACGAGTAGGCCATCTAACCATGAAAAAAATTCTTGAACCAATACAGCAGCTGACCTTAAACCAAACGAGAACTCTCTCGTCCTCATTCCAGTAAACTACCATAGATATTCAGATTACAATGCCACGAACTTCAGCATTACCGATTGTCGCGCTCTGTTTTCAAAGAGGTCGCAAATCTTACAACCTCTTTAAGTTCGTGACTGCTATTACGTGAAAGCAGCTGCTGTGCCATTAACCTTGAAACCTAACCCTAATCGAGGAGTCTTTGGAAAACCCCGGACCATAAACCCTTGCCCCATTCCACACGATACTTACGTAATTTTTCGATTGAATTAGATAAGCTGTAACTGATATACTGAACTTCGGAATTGATTCAAACGCAAAGAGTATAGCAATCGAGAGATAGATTGAAAGTTTGTCAGTTCGGGAGCGATTTGGAATTCAAAAAAAAAAAAGCAGAAAAGAACTGTGAGAAGCACGAGGCGAAGGTGCATGCAAGAAACAAGAAGCTGCTGATTTAACGAGGAAGCTGTACCTGCGAATTTGTTGATGATGAGCGATTGATTTCCAATGCGCGACGCAGTAGCACTCGCGCCTTGCTTGATGAAGCCTCCACCTTCAGCATTGAGAGAGACGACCTGACCGAGGGAGAACGGGCAGTTCGGGCAGACTAAAATAAATTTGAAGCTTGTTTCATTTCATTGTTTAGTGATCGCCAACTACAACTTCTTGTTGTGAATTACTCCCTTTGTCCCATTAGAATTGTCCAATATGTTCTTTCAAATCTGCCTCCCAAGGTAGATTTGAGAGAACCTTCTGGACAAATATGGTGGGATAGAGGGAGTATCAGATTTATAGACTTTACTAACAAAGTCATTGTGCGTAATTCATAGGCCCACGTACATGTACGCTTTCTTTCATCTTTGATATCACTCTTTTCTGATATCACACCTCTCTAATGTTGAGGATAGATAACATGGAACAAAATTTACTTACGAAGCTTGAATGGACCGATACTGTGTGTGATGAAGATCATGGTAACCTTTTTAGAGTTAATGTCATTATATGGAATCATCTTTTAGCTCGGTTACCCTAGCTTAGAAATTGGAGCAAAATCATCAATACAAAAAGTCAATTATGCCATGCATCCACTCAGCATTAGTCTAAGATTTCATGCCAATAATTATATCTAATCAACTCTTAGAAACGATGAAATACAGGTAGCCAAAACTCTTGTAATTTTGTTGAACTTTTGAGGTTTGGAGACTATTCTAAATAGTCATTTGTGAATGATAGCATTTGTGTATGCATGACAATGGAACCTTATCTTTGAGATTCACTCGCGAGATTGCACGCAATTGTATGTATTAATGTTGGGAATAAATCTTACTTTTTTAGAGCCAATGAGAGAGTCCGTAGCCCCTCTAAAAGCCAAAATTTACCATAAAGTATTTCAAAAAGGCGGCAAAAAAGCTAACAGGCCCTAGCTATATACACCGCACGAAGAGTTTTAAAGATTTTGAAGAATCTCGGTAAGTGGTATTTTATTGTTGTTAGGAGTTTATTAGATCTAATAATTTAACCAAGAGTCGAAGAGACAAGGAATATGGAACATGAAAATGGGAGCAAAGAAGGAGTGAATGGGAGATGAAGGGTTTGCGTGAGGAAAATTAGGAACCGGGAACAATAGATAGGAATTGGGAATGGACGATGGGAACGATGAACAAATAATGAGAACTACGAACGAATGATGAGAACTAAGAACAAATGATGGAAACTAGGAATAAATGATTGAAACTAAGAAGGGGAGTTGGAGGATGGGGAATTGGGTACCATTGATGGAAACTAAGGAGAGTTGGGGAAAGAGAACTAGGAACATAAGATGGGTACCGCGAACAACAGTTTGGAGATAAGGAACCATTTACAAGGAATCGAAGAATCGGGTTCTGGAACAGAGAATGGACAACGAGGGAATAGAGAACATGCTATGAATCTTAAAAAGCATAGGGAACCAAGAATAAGGGAAGGAAGAACATGCTATAAATCTTAAAGAATAGGAAGAGCATCGAGGGAACTGGGGATAGGGGGTAGTTTTTGAAGAGCACCAAATAAAGAGTTAATCTATTTGGACGAGAGGGACCTTATTCACAAATTAATCAATTACTCTCTCTTTTTTTGCGTGTTTGAAAGGACACAAGTATTTATATAATTTATTTATTATTTAAGGCATGTAGTTTACTTTGTTTAATTTTGTTTGATCTGCAAGTAATATAGTAATCTGGGGATTGCTCGTCCAATCGGGCCACATAAAATTGTAGAAGCGGGTCATTGCATAGAGTTGTGGATACCAATCAGATTAAGAAACAGGTCGATGGATCCCAAGATATTCAATTTCGAAGTATTTCTGGCTTCAAAAATACTTTAAAATATTTGCATGAGCTTGGCAACACCACACGACATATATATATATATATATATATATATATATATATATATATATAGGAAAATGTTGAATGAGTTGAGTATCAAATGCAATCACAATTCCTCATTTTTGTATGTAGTTTGCTCTTAATCCCTAAATATCCCTAGTGTCAACAAACAACATTTGGATGACAAGCAAAAACTTCGGAGAGCCATAACTTCTCCATTCCGACTTCATTCTTGACAAAAGCACTTGAATTGGGTCACTAATCAAGTCTAGATTGTGCGGGTAAAAAGTGCAGGTTCATATAATGAATTATGACCTAATGGCAAACATTTTAGTGAAGGCGGATTTTGCTTTTGAAATAGGGCATGTTTTACCGTTGCACGCTAATTATGTTAAATATTTGTTTTCTTACATAAATATGATTTTAAATGCATCTTTACAACTTTCTAGTTGCAAGTTTTTGAGTAAAATAACCTCGGCATTGGATTTGCAATAATGTTTCTACAAGGAAAAAGTGAAAAATGGATTATTTTTGAGGAGCTAGATCTCCTTCATCTACAAGTAGATTTCCACTCTATTTTTTGAGATGAATTCCAATCATAGTTTAGTTTTAGTGATAAAACCTTAACCTCATCAAAGATGTATTAAAGATAGAACATGGATTTGAGTGAAAAGGGTCTAGTTTTGGACTAATTTTCTTTTTTAACCTTTAGGGTATTTTTCATCATTGGAAGGCTATTTGAGGCAAGATATTTTTTTTGATGTTTTTCTTTTTTTTGGTACCAAAGTGTTTATTAGATAAAGATGAACAACTTTCTAGTTTCTACTTTTTCTATTGCAAGTTTTTATGTTGGTAGTATTTTGACTTGAAAGTGAAAATGGTAGAAATTTTGTAGTATATTTTGAGGTGTAATAGTGTAAGTTCTCTATGTGACTGAAAATTATCATAGTTGGAAGCCCGACCACTTTTTATTTGTGACTAGCCGTTTGGTGCTATGGGGATAAGATTCTTAGTCACATTTTTCACAAATGTGACTTTATTTGCTCACGAGAATCACTTCCAAAAATCACATGTATAGACTATGCGAACTCAAAATTCAGACAGATTATGAAGAGTTTGTGAATCCAATCTATCACATTGGATCATGTCCATGATTGTTTAGTCTCATATTAGGAAGGAAAATCGGGCTTTTGCCTCAAATAATTATTTAAAAGGTGACTCTGCTTCACAACAATCACAATATCGATGTGACAATGTTCCAACGGATCGCTATAGACTAGTTGTAAGGCGACGCCCCTAGACTCACTAGGTGACTGATCATGAGAGTCACACACTATAAGTGAATATGACTCAACATGTCCTAACTGCAGACCCTAAAACTAAAGTGACACGATAAGAGTCCTAGGTTTATATCATAACGACACCTTGAGATAGATAATTTGAGCCTCCGATACCTCTTTCAGCAAAGTCTTCATCAATTTGCATTGCTTCATCGCCTCGTAAAATGGATACAAGTCATCCAATTAATCGATAAAAAGGACGTGTAGATGGCCTTCCCATGGTGTTTGGATCGTAACCTCCTAGGTTGTGCACCTCTTCATTGCCGACATGTTTCTTGATTTCTTCCTCCAACCTTCTTGATCTCTTCCTCCATGATTTGTGGTATGGGTCCAAAACATGACTTTTGTGAGTCATAGAGCCTTAAAAAAACACATGATTGATTCTAGTCAGAATTTCTATTTGACACTGAAAATAGTCACCTACTAAGATTGTCGTGACACAATTTACTCATAAAAATATGACTACAATGGTACCTAGATAAGATGAACCTCATTACGATCAACGTCTAGTTAAGAACGATGTCCCAGTCCCTTTATTATGCAAAGAGGCATTGTTTCGTTATGGTCAACGCTTGGATAAGATCAATGTGTTTGTCTGTCCGAAAACTTTTATCTAATCCAAGCACCACTCTAATTCTAGTCTCATTCTAGATCACAAAGTATAAAAAATCCCCTATCATTGATTTCATGACTAATTTTAGCTCTTCTGCTTCGATAGTACACATGGTTGATTTTCTCTATTTGTCTAGGGTCGACAACATATCTTTCTACAAACTCTCTAATTAAAAACCTCTAATTCTTGTAAATATCCAAAATCGCCAAAACTCCTCAAAACCACCCTCTTTCAATGCAAGATGGAAATTTTCAACTTTTGAAGTAATCTCAAGTATATAACCGTAAGATCTTAAACCTAACTAGTTCATGTATGTGTGTATCAAAACTTAGTTTCAAATTCCTTACCAATTGTGAGATCGTAACATTCAAACTTTAAAAAAAAACATGTTTTTTTCCCTTGTCGCAAAATGGGTTCTAAGTTTTTTGTGAGCCCAAAAACACCAATTTTAATAGTAAAGTTGAATTTTGGCTCTTCAAATTCTTCTTCCTAAGTGAGTTAGGAAGATGTCTATGCAAATTTACCCTCATGCAATTTATAAAACCTAAAGAAATGCTTGAATTTTCATATGGAGGCATGCTGAAATTAACTTCGAAGGCCCCTCTTTGATACTAAAAATGGCATGTGAAGAATAATTGGATGAAAGATCCAAACACCAAGACCATGCCTCAAAACCTTATTTCCAAGTACAAATAACAAAAATTGAAAAAAAAAAAAGTAAAATCTCAATTTTAGAGACTTTTTGAAGTTCCTGCGATCTTATTTATTTTCGGCACATTTTGAGAATAAACGAGCACATACCATTGTTTGGGCAGATTTCAAATAGTATATGTAGTCAAACTTTGAGCGTGAATTGCATACCTATGATACAAATAAGGATTAAATTGCATGAATTTTAGTGAAGGCAATTCTTATTTTTGAGTTTTCAAACATGGGGCATGTTAAACCATTGTAAGGTAATTACGGGGAATCAATTAGATGTTTTAATGAAATAATTTTATAGAATCATGATTTTGATATGAAGACTAACAAGTTTTTAGTGGGAAGATATTTGATTCAAATAACTTTTATATTGCAATGATGTAAATATAATGAAAAAAGTAAATAAATGGATTATTTTTTAGAAGCTAAGTCTCCTTCATCCACCATTGGATTTTGACTCTGTTTTTTGAGATAGGTTCTACTTTTAGTCTAGTTCATAAGGTGGAAACCTTGACAAAATCAAAGATGTATTGAAGATAAGGCATATATTTGAGTGCAAAGGCAAAAACTTTTAAGAGCCACAACGTCTTCACCCATACTATGTTTGAACGAATTTACGCTGAGTTTCAAATCAAGCCTAGTTTGTGTTGTAAAAATTGTTGACCCATAAAATGAAGTATGAATATATAGCGTGCATTTAAGTGAAGGCAACTCTTCTTTTTGAGTTTTTAAACATGAGTCCACCCAACTATGGTGGGGGGTTCTTGGGCTTCGTTGTATGGGTACCTCAAAGCCCTTTAGGGGGATACCATGTCGAGTATCTCTAGTGGCTAGGTAAGAACTAGCATAACATAGTAGTCCCGTCATTGGTGTAATGACCTCCGGGCATACATCCAAGGATAGATCGAACAAACACTCTATTCACGCCGGCCTCTAAATAGGTTGGAGTTTCTCTTCTTTTTCAACAATGGGACATGTTTTACCATTGTGAGGTAATTATGGGAAATCAAAAAAAAAAATTCAAGAAGTTTTTACATAATAATGATCTTAAGATGAAAACTAACAACTTCTCAGATGAAAGTTTTTTTATCCAAATACTTTTGTTACAGGATTTTCAACCATGATTCTATAGTAGAAAAAAGTGAAAAAGTGGATGATTTTTTAGGAGCTATATCTCCTCTGCCGTTTGATTTTAACTTTGTTTTTTAGGATAGGTTCCACATAGAGTATAGTTTAAGTGGTAAAAGCCTTGACTCAATCAAAGGTGTTTTGAAGATAAGGCAAGAATGTGAGTGCAAGGGGTGTAGATTTGGACCCTTTTTCCTTTGTAAATATTTTAGCACTTTTCACCCTTGCAAGGCTATTAATTGAGCCATGAACTTTTTTTTTTCTTTATGAATCCTTTTTGTACAAGGGTATTGTTGAGATGAGGCTAGACAAATTTGTAGTTGGTGAGTTTTTCATGCAATACTTTTGTTGATAGCATTTCGTTTCAAAGAGAGAATGCTGAAATTTTGCAATCTTTTTAGAGTACTAATATGTTTCGATCTTGCAATCTATGAGGCTTTATGACTCTAAATCTAATCCACATGACCTACAACAAGTATACTACAAGATTGTATCGTTGAGATAAAAATAGTTTGCCTTTATTTTCATCTATGAACTTTGCAAAATATCATGCTTCTAGGCTCTACCCGCCCTTGGGCATTTAAGAGTTAAGAAGTACTTGTATTTACTAGCAATGATTAGTATATGTTGGCTTACGTCAAGTAGCGCTCTACTAAAAACGCTACTCTACAGCCAATGATTGTGCGAAGAGTCACGGAATCACTCATGAGTTCTTACACTCTAACTACTAAGTCGACAAATCATTGTGCATGGGTCTAGCTCAGCTATCAACCATCAAGTCAAATTTTCCCACCATTGTCTCCTTTGAATTCTCCAACAATTGAACATTTCTCGGTCGTGTCACGTGACAGGGTCACGGCCTTCGCGGGAAAAGAATTAAATTTAAAAAAAAAAAATACAAGACAATTGAGTAGCCTTGGGAAGTACTTGTATTTAGTAGAAATAATTAATGTGTGTCCACTCATGTCGAGTAATGCTCTACTTAGAAGGCCAAAAATTGTGTGGAGAGTCATGAAACCACTCATGAGTTCTTAACAATCGATTTCTACTAAGTCGATAAATCATTGCGCATGTATGTAGTTCCTACCATCATCTCGATTGATTTCTACAGCAATTAAACATCATTTGGTCGGGAAAGGGTCGATTTCAAATTTAAAAGACTATTGAACACCCTTATAAAGAAGTTATATTTATGGACAATAATTATTGTGTGTCCACTCAAGTAACGTTGTAGTTAGGAGGCCATTATACAGCCAATGATTGTACAGAGAGTCACATAACCACATAGGAGTTCTTGACAGTCCAACGACCACGTCGATAAATCATTGTACATGTGTCTAGCTCAACTATCAACCATCGAGTTAAATTTTCCCACCATCGTCTTAGTTGGTTTCTGATTGGACCATATAAATGCAAACTTAACTACACACTAGCCTTATTAATACTCACAATGATAATGAGGAAATTTCATTGCTCCAAATATCAATTAACACTAAAAACTAAAGGCACATCACATTACTTACAAATAGCTATAATATTGTTGTTTTCTTTTTCTTTTTATTAGCTTTAAAAAATTGTTGGACACTTGAAATGAAGAGGAATGCATTTTACCGTAAATTTCTTGAAAAGTTGTCTTAAAGTTCAATATTACCAATAGGAGACTTTCTCCAGAGTTTTAATTGTTTGCTTCTAAGTCTGAAAGATTCTCAATTGCCGCTTATTTAATTCAAATTTATCCAACCAACAATTTACACTTTAGTCAAACTTCAATTTCATCTAACAACTGGTTTTTATCTGCCAAATGCAAGGTATAAATGAAACATAGTCAAAACATCATAGGTTTCTAACTAGTCACAATTTTATTTTTATTTTTTTGAATTCAAAAGTTTGTCTGAAATTTTGAGGGCAACACATCCTTAATAGAATTTTATGAACCCTTAAACACAAAGAGAGGTGATTGTTGTTCAAGTCCTCATATCCGCATGGTACCGTTCACCATAGTTCACCTAACTCTTATAAGGACTTTAGGAACCTCGTTGTATGGGTGCCTTCATAACCCTAAAGAGAATAAGAAGTTTGATATCTTTCGAGCACCAAATACAAAAATTCTAAACACAATTCATAAACTCTACTTTCTTGCATGTGGGTGATAGTCATAGACCACATAATTAGGCATAAATCATGCACTCTATCTACACTGGGCTAAAAATAGGCATTGTCATAAAAACTTGTCAAAACGAAATGCAAACTCAATAACGAAAGCTTGATCCAAACTAAGAGGATCAAACTTAAATTAAAAGAAGTCGGGAAGGGGGGGATTTGGATCCACAGATCAAATGGTTGACCACATACATGCCGGCCTTGAGGCTAAAGACCAGGAACACAAGCGGGCAGGCCAAAAAGAAAAAGAAAGGGTAAACAGCCCATGTGGTGGAGTCCAAGCGGTGGACCACTCCAGGAAAACAGCCAGATGAACAGTGAACAGCGGCACATACTATTTTCTCTCATTGTCTGACGTAATACATACAACATCAACGTAATACTCACATACCTTACACTTCATATGGAATGAAATAAAACCCGATCAGATCCCATTTGGTTGCAGAGGGAGAGTTCCATCCGTGCATCTCCTTTCACATCTCGTCAATAATTGATGTTAAAACCCTGACAAGCTACTGACACCATTGTAAAAGTCAAGCAAGCGATTAACATATGATTATAATGTGGCATCCCAGTCATTCACAGCATTTCAAAACGTCGAAGACGTAAATAACCCAACGCCGGCTTTCCATTGTGTGCTCACACGCTTTTGTATAAAATCGAGCATCAAGTCTGACATGCATCCCTGTCATTACATAATATTTTAATCGAGAGTCGACGAGTAAGAGTAAGGTTCAATAAACAAGTTGGAGAATGGAGAATGGAGAATTTTGAGAATGTCATAAGGTGAAAGATTGAATTACATGGTAAACAGCTTTTATGACTGCGCTCCTCGGTTCGTTTCGTTTTCGGGTCGATGTTGTTGATGCTTGCAGCCGTGTCACTGAATTTGTGACGGAGCGCCAGACACACAGAGTGGAAATAGGCTGTTGTTGTTCGAGTTAAGACACACGGCCTCGTGATTGTCGAGAGTGTCATGACTATTCTGTATCTCTTTCTATCTCTCTCTCTTTCTCTACCTGCACTAGTAGAGGCAAAAACTCTGAGCAGACTGACAAAACCCCTGTTGTTGTTGATGTTGTTGATGATGTTTCCGGTTAGACTTTTCATACAAATTAATTGTCTTGAGACTGAAGGATAATCTCTCTACGGCTCGTAAGACGATCGCACCATTCGGCCATCCAGTGCTGAACTTACTGGAAAGCTCACGTTCTGGCGAGAGTACAAGCCGCGGCTGGGAGGTGCAAAGCCTCCAATCCCATGATCTTGGCTGAACTGGGAGCCACTGATGTCTCCCAGGCCTAGATTCTCTGCCAATCCTGACCACGGCACACTCTCGTGGCCGTTGTGGTTGAGCTGGGAGACTGGGTTGTACAATGCCCACATCGGTGGTTGCTCTTCTCCTCCGGACTTGGGTGACTGCACTGCAAACGCGCCACTCGTGGGGTTTGGCTCTTCACTCATCAGTGGTCGACGAACTAGGGTACCCAAAGGGCTTGACAACGAAGTCCCCGTTGTCGGTGAGAGATCCCGTGCACCAGCTGAGCCAGTAATGGCTGACAACCCCACAGCGGGTAAGGACCCTACAGGGGCAAAGTTGATGTCATTAGGAAGCAAATGGGAGGTGCTCAACCTCGGTTGTGGCAAGCTCGATGATGATCCACCACCTTGTGAAGCTCCCCGTGGATACATGTGCATGAGCAGATTGTCGTTGGTAGGGTTCGGGCCTCCTAGAGACGCAATTGATACGTCGAGGTTCCCGTTTAGCTGTGGGAACACTTTCGTGTTGCTCGGATAGTCATCAAGATCGTTCACGTTCACCCCCGGGATGTGGTGAGGCTCAGTCAACTGGTCCAGATTGTGCAATCCGTTCGGAAGAGACGAGAGTAAGCCTGTATTTGGTTTCAACATGCCGTTCAAATGCGGTGGCTGCGGCAAGTCTTGCAGAAACATGTTGTTCAGAACGGGATCTAAACCGCCTGAGAAGCCCATTCCATTTGGCGATTGCATCCTTCCCAACATGTGAAAACGCGCTAACGCTTGCGGTGTTAGCTGACCGCTCGCTATATTCACTCCTATGTCCGGTGACATCATCGAAAACGGATCTTGTCCTCCAAAATGTGCGTTCATCCCAGACTGGTTGTTGGTCACGCCGCTCAGTCTCTTCAAATACAACCGGTATTTCTGCAACACGAAAGCAAAGCGGTTAATATGACAATCTCGGACTCTAAAGCAAACATGAAGAATCAATCAATGTAAATGGTATATTACCTGCAAGTGGCTGGCAACGTTCTCACGTGTGAGACCCTGCACACCCATCAACTCCAGAATCCTCTTTGGGACAGCTTCTGCACCGCAAAAAGAAGAAACGGACGTATTAAAGCATGAGGAAAGAATGAGTGTAAGCGTAGCTCCAACGGATTCAAAGGAGGAGAAAAAGAAAGAGGGACTTACTGTCTATTCCTAATTGATTAACAGCACTGACAAACTGCTGATGAAGTTCCACAGACCACACAACGCGAGGTTTCTTCATGGTGGACGGGTCATCGTTCTCCTGGTCAAGATCCTCCTCATTTTCTTCTTTGAACTCTCCTTTCCTCTTCTTCCCTTTCCAGTTATTGTCAGTGGTATCATTAGCAGAGGATGTGTACTCAGCCTCTCCGGGTGCAGCTCCTCGCTTCTGCCTCTCGCCGCAAACAACACCGCCTTCCTCAACGCTCTTCGTTTGACACACCACTTTAATGTCTTGACGCTTTTTCCTCACCACGTGCTGCCAGATGTTTCTCAATTCCTCTATCCTCACCGGTTTCAGAAGGTAATCGCAGGCCCCGTGCGTGATGCCTTTCATCACTGCACTTGTCTCTCCGTTCCCAGACATCACTGCAATTGAAACAGAAAAAATTCAGCATCCAAACACGAATCACTTCAAACAAAGGCCGTAGTTTAGAGTTGCCACTTACTGATAACAGGCAGGTCCATCTCCAAGCCAACAAGCTCCAACAGCTTAAATCCATCTATATCCGGCATGTAAACATCACTGATGACGAGATCAAACTTGTTTATGTCTTCCCTCAGTAACGACAATGCGTCTGTTGCCTTCCCACACGTAGTAACTGAAAGAAACAAACCACAATAGCCATCACATAGCAGCTCAAGATGTAGTCAAACCGCCTTCGTCTAGCCACTAAACAACAACGTAACCCTTGCAATTCCCAGTCAAATACTGAATTTCGTCGCAAAAACCATAACTGGGAGATCGCAGAAAGCACAGGATTATCTACAATGTAGAAGCTCTCGCTCTATGGAAAAAAGAATGCTTGATGTTCTTCAAGGAGCGCTGATCCAGCTTCGGCTTGGCATTGCGTTCAATTCCGTGACCTACAACATCGGTGGCATACCTCGGTAGTGACATCGGTGCAGCATTCGCTCAAGGACCATGAGGCAAATGGGATCGTCGTCGACGACGAGAACACGCATGCCGACGGGAAACTCATCCGGAGTGGAGTCCAATTTCGGGAGATTGGCACCACGGGGAGTGTTAGTGGAGCTGTTGGTGGCGCTGCTACACGGTCGATTACTGAGCGGGAGCGGAGGTGGCTGCGGTTGTTGTTGGAGTTGGCTGGCCATGGTAGCGACGTTGTCCCGCTCCGCCATCTCTCCACCGCCTCGGCTACTAACACTTAACATCACGTCGCCTCCAGCCATGTATGGTACCCCGCAGCATCCCCTCCCATCACATCCTCGCGATCAAAACAAAAAAAACAAACCCTCGTCCGTCCACCACGACTCAACCTCACTTTCCTTAACGAAACACTACGAAACTCCACCTCCGTCTCCTTCCACAGCCGATTCCTCCATAGCTTCCAACACCGCCTCAAGCCTACTTCCTTTCCCCTTTCCCTTTCCACCACCTCAAAAAACCAAGAACAAGAGCTCCACTACACCTCAAAAGCTTCGATCGAGCTCTAATGGCGCCGTTTTCGAATAAGGAAACCCTTCCTGACGAAGCTTACCGCGAAAACCACAGAGCTCCAGCAGGAAAAAATAAAACAGCACCAGCAGCAAGCAGCACCAAGCACAAGCAGGAACACTCTACTAGCTCCTCTCACACAACCAAGGGCTCTTTTTCCTGCAGGGTTAGGCACCGATTCCATCCAACATCATTCATCCATATACATTCATCCATTTCCTCAAGAATTTACAGTGGTGCCCTGGAGGAGAAAGCTCACTTACTGGTAACTTGGGAGGTAGTACCTTTAGGTAGGTTATAGGTAGGTTTGGCTCTTACAACAAGGCCATGTGCGCTGCCTTTTCTTCTATATACCTCCCTCCCCCCATATTCTATTGTACTTTTGGAAACAAACAAAATAATTATTATATATGCATTTTAGTTCTATGCTAGTTTTTTCTCATTGTTTGAGATTTATGATAAACTTAATCAAATTCTTGTGGTTTGTGTTATGATATGATGATGAAGTTTGGCTTTAGTAAGTGATTGTAGTTGTCTCAATTTATTATTGAGTTGGACGGATTGTACAAGTGGATAGCAGTTGGTGATATTGATGCAAGAAAAAGCTTGTCTTGCCACTTTGAGGAATTTGTTATTCATATATTCATGCTCTCAACAACGACTTTATTCTTTGCAAGTACCATGAAAATCGTTCGCAATCATTTTTTTTCGTGTGCTTTAATCTTGGTAAAACCACTTTTATTTTTATTTATTTTACCCAACCAATCAACAAAGGCCGCGATGATTCATGAAATTCTCTTGTTCCTCAACGTGTTGTATCGCGGTTTCTTCTTGTAGTAAAAGAATCATCTTTCATCAGCACCACTCACACGTGCAAGTGAACCCTGACAAAAACTACCCCACTTCATGCAAGAGTTTCGATCAATGAACTAAACAAGGCTTCTCAAAGCGAGTTTGATCAATGGACTAAGCAAGGCCTCTCAATAAGAGTTTGCACCAAAATTTCCAAATCCACAAGAATGTCTTGATGATTTATTATTAAGTACATAAACTAAGTATAAGACCCAATCATTCTTCCAACATAAAATCAAATTTTCTAAAAATCGAATTAAAGTAAGTAGTACTCAAGTTTCGTGATGAATGAATCCTAAATCAAATGAAATCAATTTTGATTCTCAAGATTCATTAAAACTCAATGTGTTTTGTTTTCCCTTGAGTTGTACTTTTATGTTCCAAAAACATTAATGGTGAAACATAGACATCAACCTATCAAAGTCTCAAATTGGAAACAATTTTCAAATGATGAGGTTCACCATAATGACACTTCGAAAGCCAAAATCAACAGCAGGGTGGTGCATGAATATAAAACCAAAAAATAACCCAAATGCCCTTTTATTTAAACCAATGGCACTACCAGTGTGAGTCTAGGGCTAGTCTAGGGAAGAGTAGCTTAGCATCATTGCTTTGCAACTTTGATGGTACCTACATGAATGTGTATGGGTGGCTTCTGATACCACAAAGCAAAGCAAAGCAAAAAAGTAAAATGCTCCCCAGTTAGATGAAGCCAAAATGAGTGGGCGGGTTCCCACGGTGGGTGGGTAGATACTTAGCTCGGGACTCGGTAAATGGTTGTTTTCTAGTGTCTTGCTTTTCAAAGGCTTATGATTGCAGTACACTAAATTGAAGAGCAGAAATTTACATCTTGGAAATGACACCGGGTTTGAGCACAATGTCTCCGAGGTTCTCAACTACCTAGGAGACTGCAAAGATGTGGACTATTTGCAGGGGGCTTTGTACTCTGGTTGATATGACTAGAGAGGAATGTTCTTTGTTTTGCAGAGGAGAGATGGTTAATACAAAAATGAGTGGGTTGTCTCCCATGGTGGGTGGGTAGATACTTAGCTCGCGACTCGCTAGATGGTTGTTTTCTAGTGTCTTACACCTTTTTTTTGCTTTTTGAAGGCTTGCGATTGTAGTACACTAAAATGAAGAGCGAAATTACATTTTGGAAATGACACCTGGTTTGAGCACAATGTCTCCGAGGTTCCGAACTACCTAGGAGACTCAAGGGAGCTACCACAATATGGATTGTTCTGAGGAGCTCTGTACTCTGGTTGACATGACTAGAGAGGAATGTTCTTTGTTTTGCAGAGGAGAGATGGCTAGTACGAAAATGAGTGGGTTGTCTCCCATGGTGGGTGGGTAGATACTTAGCTCGGGACTCGGTAAATGGTTGTTTTCTAGTGTCTTACAACTTTTTTTAATTCCGAAGGCTTATGATTGTAGTACACAAGATGAAGAGCGGAATTAGATGCGGGTTCCCCCTTAGAAATGACACCTGGTTTGAATACAATGTCTTCTAGGTTCTCAACTACGTAGGAGAATCAGGGGAGCTACTTAGATGTAGACTGTTGTCAGGGGCTTTGTACTTTGGTTGATATGACTAGAGAGGAATGTCCCTTGTCTTACACCTTTTTTTGCTTTCCAAAGGCTTATGATTGTAGTACACAAAATAAAGAGCTAAATTACATTTTGATGCAGGTTCCTCTATAAGTAATGACACGTGGTTTGAACACAATGTCTCCTAGGTTCTCAACTACCTAGGAGACTTAGGGGAGCTACCAAGATATGGACTGTTCTCAGACGCTTCGTACTCTGGTTGATATGACTAGAAAGAAATCTTCTCTCTTTTAGAGAGGAGAGATGGCTTGCACAACTTTAAAGAGCAAAAGATTTGGAAGGCATTTGTAGAAGCTACCAAGGCAACTTGAGTCCATACTACTACTTTGATTCATACCCACCTTAAGCATAGTGATACATTTTTAAATAGCTAATTTACATGTGGATGTAAGTTCCCCCTTAGAAATGACACCTAGTCCCTCTACCTTGAACACAATGTCTCCTAGGTTCTCAACTACCTAGCAGACTCAGGATAGCTGCCAAGATATCGACCATTCTTAGGGGCTTCGTACTCTGCCAAGATATAGGTTGTTCTCAAGGGCTCCGTACTTTGGTTGATATGACTAGAGAGGAATGCCCTTTGTTTTGCAGAGGAGATATGGCTAGTACAACTTTAAGAGCAGAAGATTTTGGGAGGCACTTGTAGAAGCTACTAAGGCAGCTTGAGTCCATACTAGTACTTCGATTTATACC
The DNA here is from genome assembly GCA_037043015.1 of Bryum argenteum. Lineage (NCBI taxonomy): Eukaryota > Viridiplantae > Streptophyta > Bryopsida > Bryales > Bryaceae > Bryum > Bryum argenteum. Next base: position 11,671,304 of record CM073330.1, read on the forward strand.
TACCTTCAACAAAGTGACACATTTTTAGATAGATTTGATACACATTGGTTACCCACTAATATCACATTGGTTACCCACTAATATCACATTGGTTACCCACTAATATCACATTGGTTACCCACACACGACTAGAGTGGAACTCTCCGTGATGTGGTAGTTAGCTTAGGCCACATAGGGAAACTTCCTTTAGGAGTTTGAACTCTCTTTTCTACCATTCCATCTCCCTATCTACCATTCATCCCACCCACATGTGATGGTACTATAATTGCTTCTCCAAGCGGTTTTTGGCCATGGTTTAAATGTATTCTTCAATTGATAAATAGATTGATTGATTCGAAAAACTTATTAGTAATAGTAAGAAAAGATAAACAACTAAATTGGTGTTTATCTTGATGGCCTTTTACAGCATTGTGACCTATTGATTGAACTGCCTACTGTGGATTTAAGTTGTATGTGAGTTTTTTTGTTGTTCCACTTCCTAATAATTTTTACGGCTATACACTCCCTTACTCTTTGGTATGTCTTGTAGACTTTTTTGCCACTTCATCAGTAGAGAAAAATCCAACTTCACACAATAGATCAACCAATTAGAGAGTATTAGAGTGTAGAGGGATTAAGAATCTGATTCATGTCAAATTGCATGAGAGCAGTTTTTTTAGCGAGCACACAACAACCTTGCACATTTAACCCCTAAACTACCAAGGCCTCCGATTAGGAGATTTGCGATTTCGGGCAGCCTTAGTTAAGATGTTAAAAGTAATATTTTTGCCTGAAATTTTTACTCGATGTTCCCTATACTACAAGGTGTATGTGGGAAAATTTGCATAGTCAAACTCCACCTATGGAGTTCTTAGACGCAAATTTTAGATTTCAACCTTGGGGCGGGCGAAAAAAAACTTTTTATCATTACCTTTTTTGAAAATTTTCTTTTTTGAAATCTTTTCTTGATTGATTTTGTACTTAGGTTTCCAAGTGACCCAAGTTGAAACTTTTAACAATCCTACAAGGGCACCCTTCAAAAATTACAAGAGCTAGATTAAAAGTTTTCTTTGATATTTCAAATTTTTCTTTCAAAATTTGCCAAAATTTGAGATTTTGGATTTTTTTGATTTTTTTTTCTTGAAATTCAAAAACTCAAGAAGGTATATACTCACCGTTCCTTTTTCTCCTAAACCATATACAATAAACGTGGTGCATGTTTTACCAAATCGTTGCTTTCTACCTTCTTCTAGTAGATAAATTGCATGAAGGTTCAAAAAGCCAAATGAGTGTCTAAAATTTTGCATGGGCATGCCCAACTTAGTTATATACATGGAAAAAAATATGAGCTAGATGTCTAAGGTGATAAGCATCACGTTTCCCTTTGCACAAAGTCGACTATGTTTGCTGAAAAAAAAAATTGCATCAACTTTGAATGTTATGATCTTACAAATGGCTACGATCCAACGGTTGAAATTTCAGCCACTACCTCTAATAATATTTCTCTTCAAAATCATAAGGTTGAAATTTTCAAAGAAGTGTAAAAAATATTCTCACACTCCAAGGTTTACAAGGTGATATGGAATTGCAATTTTGGAGTTTGGAGCTCACAAAACACCATAGTTGTTTAGGGGTTACATATTCTGGAATCAAAGAACTTCATATTAGTATAAGTACCTTGAATTTTGTGAGGACAAGGTAGATCATGTAAAAAGCTCACCTCTCACAAACATCGAGAACACTTTCACTATCATAGTCACTTCTCGAAAAACACTTTGATTTATTTCCAAGTCCAAATAGAAGCATTCACTACAATCCTGATTGTCCTTTACCAAACAAAAATAAACTGCCCTTTCTCCATTAGAGTGGAATCTATCTCTAGTCTCTTGCATACAACCTGTCGTCAATAGGCAACTTAGACGCTCTAATTACGCAAGCTTAAGAATATACCTATAATTCTTTTTTTGAAGATTCCCTAATTAGCCACACCATTTACAAACGTTCTTTGACTACTAAAATTCTTTTGTAAAGGTTGGATAGACACCCTTTTATTCACATGGATCGTAAACGAAGCATAAAAAGTTATTTTTAGTATAATCTATCTATAGTCTCTTGCATATAGTGAGTGGTCAATGGACAACTTAAAACGCTCTAATTCCGCAAGCCTAAGAATATACATACAATTGAAGATTCCTTAATTAGCCACACCATCTACATCATTGTTTGACTACTAAAAATTCTTTTATAAAGCTTGAATAGACACACATTCATTCACATGGGTTGTAGAGGAAGCATAAAAAAATATCTTTAATAGAATTTTATCTTTAGTCTCTTGCATATAGCCAGTGGTCAATGGGCAACTTAAGCGCTCTAATTACGCAAGCCTACAAATATACCTTCTTTTGAAGATTCCCTAATTAGCCACACCATCTACAACGTTCTTTGACTACTAAAAATTCTTTTGTACAAACATACATTCATTCACATGGGTTGTAAAGGAAGCATAAAATATTGATATGATAAAGAAAAAAAAAATAGATCTATCTTTAGTCTCTTGCATGTAGCGAGTGGTCAATGGGCAACTTAAGCGCTCTAATTACGCAAGCCTACGAATATACCTTCTTTCAAAGATTCCCTAATTAGCAACGTTGTTTGACTGCTAAAATTCTTTTGTATAGACATACATTCATTCACATGGGTCATAGAGGAAGCATATGATAATAATAATAAAAAAAAGATAAAAACCTGTCATGGTGGAATTTCCACATTGTTCTCGCAGATCATTCATCACATCGTAAGTTAAGTGGGGTCCGCCACGCCATTTCCTATGCGGTAGATGCCCCATATATGGGCCCCCCCATTTATTTATAAAAGGTGGCAACAAGATTTGATCTTGGTGACCCAATTTTTATGGTTTTTCAATTGGCTCCACACGACCAGCAGCAGGCTCCTCCTCCTCCTCCTCTCGGCTGGTGGGGGCACAATGCTACTTCCGGGAAGGGGCCAGAGGAGGGGGGGGGGAGGGGGAGGGCCCCCTCAACGCCTCGTCCGTCCGTTCCGTTCCATTCCATCTCATTCTGATGGATGCCGAAATGGCTCTGGCTCTGGGCCAACCCCGGTGGAGCTGAACAATTGGTTTGCCCTCCCCGTCCTTGAGGACCATGCTCTCCCCTTTCTTTTTCATTTATAGTACTCTCTCTCTCCTCCCCCCCCCCCCCTTTCTCCCCTCAAACGGGTTGCTGCATTTGTACCTTTGACCATCGCGACATACAAGAATGGTAACATTGTGCGAAATTTGAAAACGTTTGCACCAACATACGTGTTCTTAGATATTGTCATTCATGATATTTATATTTTATTTTTTTTGTAGTTTAATTTTTAATGCGGCTTGTGTTTCAAGATGACCTTAACCCCTAAAGGTCCAAGAAAGCGGAAATCGCTTTTTGGGATTTGTGCAGGAAAGAATGAATCACCAGCCAATTTTGACCATTATAATCTCAAAACTGGGGAAAAATTAACGGTTCAAAATTGACATTCGAGAAAAGGATCAAGTTAAATTCAAGATCCTACGGTTGGATCTTCTAATCAATGCTTAGATTGAGTTTCTTTGCACATGAAGTAGAAGAAGGTTCGTTTTGATAATTTAAACAATTTTGTATCAAGGACCTTTAGGGGTTAATCGTGAAGTTGAAAAGGGTCCACCGTAAACAATTGGACTATCGAGTTACATCTCTTGTTGATCTTAGAGTTTGTTTTTTTTAAATGTATCTTTTTAACATGACCATTCATGCATTGAACTTCCTCGTATATTTAAGAGATTGACCCTCAAAATTTAAAAGGGAAAACATGGCATGTTGAAATGTGGCCAATGATACAATACTTTCTCACTCACTTAATTTGCCCAAAACGAATCCACCTTAATGGGATTTTACTTTCTTTTTCAAATGAGCTAGGAATAGAAAAATACATTCCTTGCATAATTTAAAACATTAAGAATATTTACCTATTGTTAAAACTAGCAAATAAATTTGGAGTTGGGGGACAAAGAATAAATGTTTTAGGAGTAGGTGGGGGGGAAGTATTAGCAAAAGTATGTATATACCCATGTACCTTGGAGCAACATTAGCAATAATAGTCCGTTTTCCTTCATTTGAATCATTGAGGAAAGTTCCAAATTTGAGCACGAAAAACAAACTTACCAAAATAAGTGGTCAGCGATTTCACCATGGGCCATCCCAAAATTAATCCGCGCGCATGATGGCTATGGTGGGTCCATTTAAAATGATACCCCAAATATAGTGCTGTCCGAATTTAAAAAGGGGCGCACACAAGATTTGATTTTCGGGCCCCCCACCCAAACTTATATGTGTTTTTTCCTATTGGAGGGCGGGCCTTGGGATCGCCAGACCATAGGGTGCTTTTATGGTCCATATAGACCGATTTTGATTTTGCAATTCGTTAAAAAAAGGCATACCCCCCTCGTAGATGGTCAATGATGACAATTTTGTTTCCATTGGTGGGTTTTGCGTAAAATTGCTTTAAATGGTATCCTTCCTTAGGAGGGAAAATTTGTTTTTTAAAAAATTGGGTCATTCTTGTAGTACTACAATAGTAGCATGCAAAAAAGTCCACCATGGTTTGTTTTGATGCATGTTTGACTCATTATTTCCGCAAAGAAACAAAACATGGTCATGTTTTGATAATTAATTATGAAGGAGAGCGAGCATCTTGAATGTTGGACGCGCATGTATAAAGTTTAATAACTTGGTAGAAATTTAGATTTGAAGACGTGCTCGGAGAATTAGAAAAGCATGTGAAACTTGAGGACTTAAATTTGTTACTTGTGGAGTTTTGTTTGTGATACGATTTATCTAAGGTGTCAAGCTATACATGAGTTTTGATCGTATAACAAGAGATTGTAATAACATCATATGAGAAATATTCTCTTCTATTTCTATTGGTTTGTGTTCATTTGGTGCCGATTTTTTGATGATTATTATTATTATTATTATTATCATTATTATTATTATTATTATTATGTTTTTTCCCCGGAAATGAGTATTGAATTGTCCTAAGGGACGCTTTACATGGGGAGTCAAGGCCAACAAATCTCCAAGCCAATTCACTCACATTTTGAGCCCAATTGGCTTCATGGGCCACTTGGAGAACACATCAAACAATTAATAAAGTGGGGGCCAATTCCCCTATGTGTAAAGCCCTTGGGGCCGATTTGTAGAAGGAAAAACAAGCCCATGGGGCCAATTCGTATTATTAGCTACATTCCATGCTTTTGATTTGTTCACATTAAAATATTTTAGTAAAATAATGATTTTGTATTGAAATCAAGCAACGGCCTCTAGGCCATGAATTGGCCTTCCATTCTTGTATCTCCCAACTTTTGGAGCGCGGGCCGTGTCATAACTTGTCCCCCACCCATAATAATATAATTTCAGAAAATTGGCCTTGACTCCCCATGTAAAGCCCCTCGGGCCAATTTTCAGAATTGAACCAATCACAAGAGAGGATTTGGCCATGAAATTGGCCCCATCAATGGCTTGGCCCCTTGTGTAAAGCGGCCCTAAATGGGATCTCAATTCAATTTTGTAGTTTGTATGTATCTTGTGTCAATTGTCGCATTATCAAGAAAATGTTCAATATATCTAACAAACAAAGTAATATCTTTCCGGTCACTTTGGTTCTACACATAGGAAGGAGATTCTCATCAATTGTAAGTAGTAAAAATGAGCTCTTCTCTCCAAGCAAGATAATTGTGAATATAATATTAAAACTCCTTGAACTTAATGCAAACCTTTGCTTTTGAGCTCTTCAACTCTTATGTAACAACAACAACAACAACAAAGAAATATTTATATGAAAAAATTGGACAAAAGATGGTAGAGGTTATATTTTGTACATATGTCGTATATGTGACTTGTTGATAGGCGAGAACATGCTTGCAAGAAGTTGATTCACTAATACAAGGGGACTATTAAATTCATTTTAGAAGATAGACAAAGTTGGTTGATTGTGGTAGAGGATATTATGCACACATGTTGTAGATGTGGGTTGCAAATCAACAACAATATGCTTATTGAAAGCCAAGTGGCTAATACATGGTTATTACTTCAATCATTTTGGAAGGAAGATAAATTTGAACAAAGTTGTAACTGATATTATATACACCCCTTATAGATTTGACATGCTGATACTAGGTGACATGCAACAATATGCTTGGGAAAAAGTTGATATGCTAAGATAGGGTATTCTCTTATGTTGGTTTTTAAAAAGGATGAAGTTGGGCAAAAGTGTGAGATCCTACTATGGACATTTATTGGAGATGCTAGTTGCACGTATGTTACAGTAGGTGGAGGAGAATGTTGCACGAGCGTCACATGATATTATGAACGTCTGTTGTAGATGTGACGAGCGTATATGCTGTAGGCGGAGGACAATCCCGACCGAGTGTGTCTGATGATATTATGGACATTAGATGTACATGTGATTTTGGTAATATGCCATGATAGGTTGATTGGCTTAAACAAGTTCAATTCATAAGTCATTATAGAACGATATAAAAACTGGCACGAAGGTGCCAAATGATATCATTTATGATTGTTATAATGAACGTGCCTTACGGATGTACCACAATATGCTTGCAGAGAGCCAAATATTTAGAACAATGTTACATTTTATTAACTTTGTAGTAAAACTCTATTACAAGTGTCATATTATGTAAGTAAAAATCTGTTTGTTACAAAGTAAGAGAGTAGGGCAGTTGTGACAAACAATATTGAGCAGATATGCAAATAGACCTTGATACAACTGTTGTAAAAACAATTGATGTTGGAAAATATTGGCTTAACAAAAGTTATAAAATTATATTTATCAAGCTTACTCTTTTAGTTTCATGTCAATTGAAAGACAAGAACAATGAATCATAAGGCTATGTTCTACTAAAAGTAAACAAAACCTAAATGAAAATTATGATTAAAATGTTAGGGGTGACAATCTTCAAGTTCCCCTTTACAATGTTTCTCAAGCAACACCCAATTTTGTTTCCAAGCAAAGTTTCACTATTATGATATTTCAAATGATAAACATCCAATGATCAATTTTTATAATAATAACTAGAAATAGTCTTAGGTACAAATTCTTACTATGATAAGCTCATATTACAACCAATATTGAGGTTATCTACAACTTATACCAAATCTACCTTCACAATTTCTTCCAACCTCATTAATACATTTGAGTCAAAGATTGTAGTAGAATATGAAACTCTCTTAATAAAAAAAAATGAACTTTGAAGTACTTGGTCTAATAGATAGATCCTAATCATCAATATTGATAAAATTATTAAAATTAAGGGAGAGCCTTAAAAAATAAATACATGTACTTTATTACATAATCAGTACATGGTGTAGTACATAGTATTTGAAAATGATGAAATAATAGTGTGGGCCAATTATGTGGATATGGTTTATATTCCCAAAAAAAAACACTGTTTCTATGATTTTTCCATTGTAGTATATAATATCTTGGTCAGCAAGGGACTATTCCCTAATGATTATAGTATTATAAAAAATCAAAATTGAGTTAGCATAGGAGTATATATATTCTTTTAAGGGTAAATGTTTATGTGCTAGAGATATTGATTTTGAATTTAATAGGTGATGTATTTATGAATTAGATCATTTTGACAATTTCTTTCCTTTAGCCCCCTAAAGATCCTTGATACAAAATTGTCAAATTATCGAAAAGAACCTTTTTCTACTTTGCCCAAAGAAACTCAATCTATGAATTAATTAGAAGATCCAACCATAGGATCTTGGAGTCAACTTGACCCTTTACTCAGGGTCAAATTTGAACCGTTAATTTTTCTTCAATTTTGAGATTATAATGGTCAAAATTGGCCGGATTCATTCTTTCTTGCAGAAATCCAAGAAAGCCAATTCGGGCTTCTTGGATCTTTAAGGGTTAACAACAATAGTCTTAGATCCCACCCACTTTGGATATACATTCTAATGTAAGAGCATCCGTTTTGTGCCACGGTGAAGACTTTCAATGAGGGTTTGGGGGTCCGGTAAGAAGAAGTCTACGACAACAGGACTGTGCCAACGGAAAGTAAGAAGTGGGGCTTGGGAAATGAAGTGGTTTTTACACCACTTTGATGTTGCTTGAAGGGTCATGAGACAACGTCCACCAAGATCTGTCTCTTGCTTGAATTTTGGGGTGACTGACCTTTCAAGCAAGGAGGAGAGGATCAAGTCACTTTCTCATTAGGCATGGGGTCAGAGGAGCTCAAACCATCAACGAAACTCAACAGCGAGGGGTTCATAACGGCACGCCAAAAACCACTTACCAAGGCATTTGAGAGGGTAAATGCAACGGATGCTCTAATTCAATTCTCTCAGTGCAATATGGCATTTTACACTTAGAAGTAGTAAATCACTAGACACGAGTGCAAAAGGGGTCCTTCTATATAAGAGAAGTATACCTATATGCAAGCTTGTGTATACTCTTGCTACTATAGATATACTCCTCCATTGTAACACGACCACCCTTGCACTAGTGAATCTTTGTAAAAATTCACTATTTTGCATTTCTACTTCTAAAGACGCAAGTTGTGAGTTACATTGAAATCACTCTCATTTTTAATGACCTTGTGCTTGGAGTCCGTGGCTTCTTTCGATGAGGGATTGTAATTGTTTTTGCAAAGAAAGAATTTTCATCTAACATTAAAAATAATCTTGTTACCTTATTTCACTTTGTGGAAATTTGGCACCATGTTATTTATCTCTTTTTTCTCAAAATTTGATATTTTTTTTCTCAAAAAAAATATCAAATATGTCAACGTTCACAAGATTTTTTGTCTGAGTGATGGTAAATGCTAAAGCAGCAGCTGGCAATGGGGAAATGCTATTTTTTGTTAGAGTTTTTATGACATTGGAGTTCAATAGAGAGGTTAGTTCATCTACTCCTCACTCAATGCAGCACCCATTTTCCCTTTAAAGTTCCTACAAGTAGGTTGGTGCTAAACTCATATTATGAATGCTAGGGTATTTTTGGGTCTGGCAATCATTAATTAACCTATGATTTTTAAGACTCTTGTTGTCAAATTTGAACTTGAAATTTAACCCATAAAAAAATAAAATCCTAGTCAAAATTGCAATGCATTAGAACATGGAGGCAATCCCAACCATGGTTCCTTGAAATTAAAAACATTCTCGTACTTTTGAATATACTCAATTGACTAATACATGGATTGGTTTCATTCTTAAGCACATACTAATACTTAAGATTGTTTGTCTCTTTAAAGAGAGTGCGACTTACCCACAATTAGCATATTTTAGAAGTGCATAGGAAACATGTGTGTGGGAATGATTCTTGACACATGTACATGTTATTTATTATACTTTGGTAGCCTCTCTATATGTCAAGATCTTTTGAGTTTGCTCGAAGGTACAAATAGATTTAGAGTTTTGATTAACCAAGCTATTATTGTATGATTTTAATTGTTGAATTGTTACATCAACTATCGCTCACTCAATTTTAGTGAACTTGTGGTAGAAGGACATGAATGTGTTTAGGAAGATCACAAAATTTGTTGTAATATCGATTAGTTTCGACCACAATTTGTGGAGAAAAAGAAGAGTATTTTGACTTTGAGGCATGAAACAAGTGCTTGACCATGCTAAAATGAATTGGCACTTGTCAAGTTGATCTTGGAAAAAACAATTGATTGTTGACAAAATGTCAACAATCGATTCTCGCCAAATCCTATGTATTGAATCAAATAAGTAGGTTCTTGTTTGAATTAACCCCTTAGCAAAACCCGTAGTTAGTCACAATTTCTCAACTCCAAAGTACTCCTCCATTTGTATTATAAATTATTGTCTTGATTGAAAAGTGAAATACAACTTATTACAATAATTGGTGGAAATAGTGAAAAACAACAGATGAACACATCTCTTGTCTAATTTTTGAATGTAGGTTTATTTAGGTTCAAAGTCTCCTTTTTTAACCCCTAAATGGTTTGACTTATTTGTACAAAACAAACACATTCTCAAAAAAAGTGTCATAGATGGAAAGAAAAGTAAGATATTAAAATCTCAACGGAACAATCTTGTGATAGACATATTGTACATCATATGGGTCAAGTTTTGAGTCATGAGGCCTCATAGATTGCAAGATTATAACATTTTGCTAGTCAAAAATCATCACAAGTCTCACCATTTTCACTTTGAAGTAAATATACTACCAATAGACTTGTTGCAATGAAAGAATCCTTACGAAGATGTTTACTTTCATCTCAATGACACCCTTGAACAAAAAATATCTATGAGTAAAGTTTCTTTGCACAAAAAATGGCCCTGTAGTGGTGAGAACTGCCAAAAAAAAATTTTAAGGAGAAAATAATCCAAAACTCAACCTTTGCATCCCAAAAAACGAAGTCAAAATCCAACGGTGATGAAGGACATATAGCTCCTCAAAAGTCATTCATTCATTTATTTTCCCCATTGTCAAAACATTATTGCAAATCCAATACCAAAGTTATTTGAATCAAAAATCTTTCAACTCAAAAAATGGTTTGCCTTCATTTTAATCATGATTGTATAAAAAAAACATCTTCTCGATTTCCCATAATTGCCTTACAACGGTAGAACACGCCCCATGTTTGAAAACTCAAAAACAAGAGCTACCTTCACTCAAATGCATGCCATTTTTTCATACTTCATTTTACAGGTCTCCAAATTCTACCACACAAACCAGACTTGATTTAGGACCCAACCCAAGTAATTTCGTCCAGAACAAAATCCAAATGAAGACGTTACGACTCTTCAGAGCTTCAGTCCTTCATCCACAATGTCATTTTTCAACATTCGGCACGTTCAAAGATTAAAAACGTTCGTGGGTAACTTCTTCCTAATAGTTCAAGTTACCAATATTCACCACAAATGTACTTTTTTTAACCTTCCTTTCAAGTTACTAGTGAGCTACTTATCAACTGTATTGGAATTCCAAGTTTCAAATTGTGGCCAACGCTTTTAAAGAAGTTATTTACTGGTATTTGCCTTTTGCTCTGTACCTTGTAACCAACTTCCCTATTATTCTTCATCCATGTGGATGGATGAATTTGAGTCAACTTTGTAGTCAACACCATTGTAGATTGGTTCATCCAATTTCTTCATTCTTATTATTTGGACACCAAAAAAAGGGTATGTAGATATTGAAGTCAAAGTGGGTTATTATGTTGACTCTATACATCAAAAAAGTCATCCATGATAATTATAAATCATTGTTCACCCTTGATATATAGTATATTAGATTTTGGCTAAGAATTTCACCTTTGGAGTGTTTGGAATAGAACTTCAATATTTGTGTAATACTTTTGTTTGTAAGCTTAGTTATGGTCTTTATAAAGAGGCAAGGATCTTAGATTGTGTAAGTATTTTTTTGTTCTAGTGTTTGTTTTTCAGGTCTTTTATGCATACATGAATGACAAGAATTTCGTTTGCATGAAGTATGTTGGTGTTTTGTTTTTCTTAGTTAATTCATCACTATCACGTTTTTACCATGTAAGTCCTTGTGGGGCACATGAGAAGTATACTTATAATGGAAGACTTTAAACTGCATTTATAGCTTTTCTCATAGATGTGTAGCTTTTCGTTGAAGTCTTATCAAGAATATTACTTCTAGATTCACCACTTCCTCAGTTATGAATTTTGGCATAGTATGTGGAAATAAGACAAAGGACAAAGTCATATAGAGATGACAAAGGATATAATGCACATATGTTGTGTGAAAAATACTTTGAGAAATTTTTTTATTGGGGTATTGGACTTTGGATGTGACTTGTAGATAGGCCACCACATGCTTGCAAAAAAGTTGATTGCTTGACAAAATGCTATTCCTTGAGGCTTATTGGAAGTACAACAAAACTAGACAAAGGTGGCAAAGACTATCAAGCACATATGTTGTACATGTGACTTGCAAAAAAGTTGATTGCTTGACAAAATGACATCTCTTAAGTCATATTGGGAGTACAACAAAAGTAGGCAAAGGTGGCAGAGACTATCAAGTACGTATGTTGTACATGTGACTTATAGTTAGGCCAAGATGTGCTTGCAAAAAGTCAATAGCCTCAAACTTTGTCATTATTTAGTAATATAAAAATGAGGACGAAGATGATTGAGGGTATCGAAGGTGGTAAAGGATATTATGCACATACATTGTAGATGTGACTTACAAATAGGCCACCAAATGCTTGCTGAAAGTTGATCAGCTGACTTAATATCAATTTTTCAAAATTTGACAAATTTGACAAATTTCAAAATTTGACAAATTTGACAAATTTCAAAATTTGACAAATTTCAGAAGAAATATAATTAATTCGGAAATTACTGGAAAGTATGAAGGTTGTTTTTGTAAGTTTTGGTGGTTGTCTTTGTGTAATTGACAAATCTTTGACTTAGGTGACTTTGGAACTTCGATAGTGGTTTGGTTCCGAACATATTTACTTAAAAGGGGTCTAAATTTAAACGGCCTATTTTGGACTTGAGACCTAAAACTTCTAATAGCTTTACAAACTTTACCACGTATACTCTGCAGTATAGGAAGCACCTAGTTAAAATCTTAGGCAAAAATATTTATCATAACAAACTAATTGTTCTGTTAAAAACTACCTAGGGTGATCATGAACCAACAGTGTTTCTCTTTTTTGAAGATGATGACTATAACCACTTGCATTGAGTATTTTTTTAGGAAGGCATCTACATATACAATAACTATCAAAAGTTGAAGTTGTAAATTTGACATGCAAATTGACCACAATACATTTTGCAAAAGGTGGATTAATTGGTAGAAAAAATTCTTCTTAAGTCATCTTCGAAATAGAACAAAGGTTAGGTGTCACATGTGTTATACACATGTGTTGTAAGTGTGACATGCAAATAGGCCATGATATGTATGCAATAAGCATATTAGATGATACAAGGTTGATGCTTGAATTATTTTTGAAGTAGGACAAATGACCAAAGCTAGACGAAGATGGCAAATAATATAATGAGCATATGATTCAAATGTGACCTGACAATAGGCCACAATATGTTTGCAAAAAGCGGAATATTTGGCACAAGGGCATTTCTTGAGTCATTTCTAAGATAAGACATTAAACAACGTTGGTTGAGAGTGGCAGAGATTAAACTCTTATGATTTAATTTTAATATGACTTATAAATAGGCATCGATCTATTTGCAAAAAAGGGAATTGGGCAATATAAGGTCATATCTTAAGCCATCTTCGAATTGGAATGAAGACAGATGAAGGTGGACAAAGCAAGATGAAGGTGGGCAAAGAATATATTACACACATTTGTTGTAATTCTGACTTGAAGATACAATTACAAAAAGAAGATCGGTTGGCCCAACAAAAGGTTATTTTTCGAGTAATTTTGGAAGTAGGATAAAGGGCAAAAGGGGACAATAGTAAAAGATAATGTCATATTGTATATATTATGAATGTGGATTGCAAGTAGGTCAAAGTTTGTTTGTAGAAAGCGTGTTTGTAGGTGGCACAAGGTCATTACTTATGTTATGACGGAAGCACGATAAACCTCGACGAAGGTGGTGGAGTATATCATACACATAGTTCATAATTGTGATCTGCATATGGGCCATTACGTGTTTACAAATGTGACCTATGATAGGCCCCAATATGCTTGCAAAAAGCCAACAGATCGGTCCAAGGTCAATTCTTAACCCTTCAACGCCCAAGGAAGCCTGAGGGGCTTTTTTTCAACAAAATCTCTGCTCTGTAGCTCTCAATGTACTCAACGTTTTACTTGTATTTTGATGCGAAACTTGTCACCTTCATACCATGCATTCAGAAAGGGAAATTTTACAATTCTAATCACAATTTGTATAAGTCATTTTGTGCTTTGAAAGGATTGTGGTAGGTAGGTTGGGGTTCTACATAACCTTGTAGGAGGTTGCAAGCTTATCATTGATTGGTTCATTCATGATGCCCTAGTTCAAAAAGTGCACGATTCATGATGCCGAAGTCTAAAAGATGTTGCAATCCAATTTTGGGCTGCCCATTTCAGACCCCTTGGGCGTTTAATGGTTAAATTATCATGAAAGTGACTAAAAATATGTGACTTGGGCCATATAAGGTCAAAGCCAGTGATGGTACTATGTTTTTGGACTACAATCCTAAAACAAAGATGATATCACAAAATACATCAAAATTATTACTAGTGATACAAATTTTGGTAGGACAAGTTAGCACTTAAATTATCGCCAATTGATTAGAATTTTCTTCTTTTATGAAACAAAGCTCAAAACCATCATTCTCAATTTATCAAATTTGCAAAATGTGCCTCCACTTTCAATTAACACCCATAACATTACTAAAGAAAGTAAATACCAACTAACTAAGAATCTCTTTGCACCTTACTAATCCCCACAATGAGACGTGGCACTTGATTATCTACCCCCAAACTCTTCTTTCAAATGGGATAACTTGGCATTACATGACCCACTACATACATAAAAGAGATTAAAAAAAAAAAAAAAAAAAAGTAAGAGCAATGAGAGGGGAATTGGGATAATTGACCAAAAAAAGTTGGGGTGTCTATGTACAAGTATCAAATCCATGGAGATCATTTGATAGGGAACATGAAAGCAGTCAGTGTCGTCTCCCCTCCCCCTCATAAGTTAGAAACCCAAAAGCCCCCTCAAGCCCCTTTCAATCCAATTGATCATAGCCTGATTGATTTACATGTACCAAACCAAATATTTGAGGAAAGGTACATGGCTAAGGTTGCCCAATTTCTTGGTGGGCCATCACCCATTCCTTTCAATCACAGTGCACCATGTTCCTTAATTAATTATAAAAGCATGCCCACTTCCCCTTTCCAATATTATCCAAAATAATAGAATAACATGAAACACTTAAATCACACAAATATCATATATGACCTACCAACACGAGATCAACACTAATTACAACTTGGTTTAGGGTAGTGATGGATGAAAAATTGGAGACGATGGATGGATGGATGAGAACGATCATTTTCTGACCTGGCAGGCGGGAAAGCACGAATGCACCCATCGTCCGTGTCTGACAACGGATCGGCAGTCATGATCATTCATCCAAACGGAAGGGATCGTACGACGAGTTTCATTCATTCATCCAAACGTGGTCTTCGCCCCCTCTTTAATGACGGCTTTGGAGTCTCCTCTTGGGGTGGTGCAGTGTCTCGGCGCTGTCCGTTTGTTTGCGAGGCGATTGTCGTTCTAAATGATTCTTGATTGATTGACCTCCCTGATTATTGTACAACAATCGGTATTGCATTTAAGACGTCGATGCCTCCATGCGACCGGCGGATCACTTTGGCTTCGCGTGGACTTCGATGGTTTTAAATCGAACGCAGTTGGATCGATCGAGACGGGCTTACAAATAAATACCGTATGCCGGATAAGCTTTGTATTCCTTACATTGTAGTTATTGTAGTTACTTTCGCAAGAAATTTTTGAATCGATTCTCAGTTTGAAGAGTGGATGATTTGAAACTTCGGCAGTCCTTAGTACTTCTTTCACATGTGATGCGTGTACGTGCGTAGCTTCAATGTACACAGGACGAGGAATTTTGTATGGAGGAATTTCGATATTGCGTAAGTGGATAAGTATCATGAATCGTATTCAAGATATGTTGTTTTGGTAGCTGCAGACATGTATGTGCATCATGGCTAATCTAGTCCAAGAAGTTCTCTGGAAGGGGGAGGATGGCTCCTACTACGAGTACTTTCTTCATGAAGTTACAGATAATTTGGCTTCATATAGTTTACTCGTATGAGTGTATCTTTTACTGTGCTGGATACTGAGAACTTGTTTCAATGAGGTGCATACAGTTGGTCGTGTCTTTGTTGACTCCTGTAACGTGATGTTGAGAAGATTAGGAATATCTGACGTTTGGATTGTAGTTTTGAAGATGAATGTATTGAACTGTTCAGGTACGAAGGCGAGGGACCGACATCACATTACGTTTCGAGGTTGCGCGAGGGACAATCTTGTACGTGGCTGCAAGCGGAGTTTTATTCGGAGTATCTGGTATAGTTCAGGACTCAGACAGGATACGTGCAACTAAACGAACATGATGTAATATGGATGTGACTGTCAATTCAATGTGCCCGACAATCTGCATAGAAACACAGGAAAATCGAATCATCAGGAACTGCAATACAGTTTTTACGATAACATGTATTTTGCTGCTGTGAGGACACCGCTGTTTTTTTGTTGTTTCGGTTTATTTCAACTTCATAACATGATTCTCCAGATCAAAGTTGACGTCTGCATCAACTTCCTCTATGATTTTCAATACAAGGATTAGATCTATTGGCCCGAGTTGGTTGCGTGTTTTGGTTCAGATTGTGTCACAATGATCAGGAAGCTCTCGATCGTGACTCGTTGTTGTTGATAATCAAGTTCATGTGGAACACCTTTGAACCTGAACTGGGAGCTCGCAAGCCTGATATGGCAAAATTAAACAGGTTCATGTGTCACACCATTCTGTGATTAGACATAGGTGTCACCTTCTAAGTCTATTACAGTGTCCTTGCCTGACATGACAAGCACCACATATTTATAATGTTGTTATGAATTGAAGGACGTATTAAGGAGTTCAATATCTGCCTGATTCTCCTGAAGGCATCACCAACGTATACTTGTGCTCAGGTTTGTCAGGTATTCTGGAGCGTCAGTGGAATTACGTTGTGCGAGAATTTCAGGTATGAATATATCGTACCGTATTACATGTGGATTGCCCGTGTCAAATTTTAGTCGTCATCTCAAAGAGGTTTTCCCAGCACGTATGGTAATGTCCGGACTTCGGATCCAGTTCTTTTGATGTTGCGTTTGCACGTTTTCTGTAAAACGGTGAACAATGTGAATTTTCGTATAAACTGCTCTGAACAAGAGTAGTGTGATCTGATTCAAGAAGCAATAACGCGAGAAGATCAATAATGCCTTACGAACTGTACTGAGATCACGCGGGTCTAATACATGATTATGGATCCTTTTTAATGAAATCTAAGTAGGAGCACGATGTTAAATATGTGAGCGCTCGTCTCATAAGGCATAATCAGCACAAGAGTTCGTCATTGAGAAGAAGCGGTAACAGGAACCGCAGGGGGTTTGGAACGTCCCCGGCAAATCTAATTCATGGTCAATCGTATATGCACAGAGCATGCGAAACAAAAAAATTGCGAAGAAGATGATTCTCAGAGAATGAACGTGGAGAGAAGTGCAGAGCGGGCTCAAGGAATATGCACGTGAGTCCCACGTGAGTAGTTGAGTGCACTGTCTAATGCCATCATCAACTTACAGCTTTACTTTGCAAGCAGATGAGCAGATCGCTCGACTGGCCAGTTGGCGGGCCAGAGAACGAATGATGCCCAAACTGAGTCATCACTTCGTGCAACTCTGTACGCATTAACACAAGGTTCATCACTACTCAAATATTTCATTGGATAGTTTCATTGTTCTCACTGGCTTCACTGACCTTTTTCTACTACCAAGCTTTCTGCACGACCAATGAATTGGTCAATGTTAGGGTTCCCTGTTCGTTTATATGCTCTGAGCTGCCTGCATGCTTGGCTGGCTTTGAGTCCACCTCTAGTGTTTTCTTCCGTTTGGTTTTTATTTCTGGAAGCAACCAGAGCATGATAAGAGACCTACCTCAGCAACTGGCGCCACGTTGCTAAAGCTTGAGTGCTGGAGTCGTAGGGCTGCTGAGCACGTATGAACCATTTATTCCTTTCATAATGAACCTCAGCTAGCAGAAGGGGTTCACTTGATGCTCAATGATTAGATTCATGGATTATGCTTCCTGATGAGTCGTAATCTACTCATATACTTCTGCAATTTAGTATTCGTAGCTACGGATAGTATAGCAAATGCACAGAGGAGTTCATTCGAAATAAAGTGTGCGGACAGAAAGCGCAGACTCAGGTAGCTAAGATTTTTCAAGGCATCGGTTTGCAGCACAATCAAAGTGGACCTGACAAGGATTCCTTCACCTGTTTATGACTTCTTATTTTCTCAAACAAATTAATACGCTTGGTTCAAATTTTGTTGTTTGATATTCGGTTCGGGTTTCTGAAATCGGACAGGATTGCGACAGCCAGTTTTATTGGGTTGGAGAATACCTGCTTGTGCCATTGCTGCTGGAACTTTGAGCCCTGTCTTCATACCAACCGTAACAAATTTTACAAATATGTCGGCTCTGCTGTCGAATGAGAAGTGGCGTTGGCGATGGCCGCACTTTTTCTAACCCATGAGAGGTACGATCTGGCACCAAGAGGACGCGGATCCTTCCAATGAACAAACGCGAAGATCAATCCCAGCAGAATGGAGACGTATCCTACGACCAGATAGGAGAACCCTAGAAAGTCATTGCGGCCTCCGATCCAGCTTGTCGTGGACAGGACAAGCTTCTTGCTGCCACGAAACCCATAGGTGTTGTACAGGTTGTTGATGTTCACCGTGAGCTGGGTCCCGGCATCCAGGTCGGTCTCGATGCGCCCATATAGCTTCCGGAACGTTGGAAAGGCGGCAATGTTCATCCATACCATGAGATTCTCGTTCATGCTTAAGGGCTGGCTGTTGTTGAGCCACCCGCCGCCGATCTGCGAGGCATTCGCCACTGTGGTGCGGTTGTTGTTGGCGAAGTTGGAGGGGAACACCGTGTTGTTGAAGCGCTCCTGACGATCGGTTTCCCAGGCGATCGCCGTTTGGTTTACATACAGCGTCCCAGGCTCACTATAAAATGCGTTCGTGGAGAAATCAAAGGTATCGTTAAAGAGCGTCCACGCCACCATGCCGCAAGGACATATTACTTTGCCGTTCACTTTATCTTGGGGTTTGCAAGTGTCGAGGTCGGAGTCAGCCGGCCGCTGCCCCTGAAGCTGCTGCTCACTCACGCTCGATACGTAGCGGCGGTGATTCTGGTAATAGTTGCTCAGTTCGTAGTAGACGTAGATCGGCTGCTTCATGTGCTTGGAGACGGGGTCCAAGGCAACGGTGCAATTTTTCCGCTTATTGTAGTCCTGCATGAAAGCGGACTTCGCCTCGTCGGTGTCCAATGGGTTCGTAGGTGTGGCATATTTCATGATGCAAAACTTGTCGTACCGAAACACGAGCTCCACGACCGACCAGGATGCTTTCAATGTGAAAATGCCTACGGGCACACAGATGGCGCCAATAGAGAAGAAAACCAGGATGATGCCTCGGGGCGTCAGCAAGGGCTTACACGAGCCCAGCTCTTGCTGCGAGAATTTCGTGTACTTAGGTCTCCTCGAGTCGCGGCTTTGTCTCTGCTGCGCCTCCTCCTCCTTCTGCAACCGTCGCAGAAAATCACCACCCCCTCCAGTGGCCATGGAGGTGGCTGCCAATCAACTACATCGACTCAACCAATTTCCAAGAAACCCTAATTTATGCGCGTACACACACATCAACATCGCCACAAATTTGAACATCATCTATTTGAGACAATGAAACATAGGTGGACCTCACTCGCTGAAGTGATCAGAGGGAGACGAAAGTGGAACCCGCAGTTCGGCAGGTGCAAAGACGACTTCAGGCGATAAAATTTCATATCTTTGCACTGGTTACAGTGTGGATATACAGAAGAAGGCACGAGTAATGCTAAACCTAACATAGGCCTTGCAGGTCACATACACAACACTCCTTCGTACACAGTCTGCACATGTACATGCACTCTGATTGAAACCCTGATAAGTTGGTTAGGGGTTGCTTTAGTAAGTTACAGCTTCGCCAGGGGTTCTGCGAAGCGATCCCTGAGCTTAAAGTCCGGGTACATAGCCAGTCGCATACTCAAGTAAAAGTTCCTGTCCCAATTTCTATTCACCAGCTGAGTGGCATCAGCCATAGCCGCAGCGAGTGTGGCTGCAGGAGTGGGATGAGCGGCATCAAGAACTCCAAGTTCGAGGGCTGTCTGAGGAGGAAGCTTGGAGGCTCGCAAGACGACCTCCTTGAACGCTCGCGCGTTTAATTTGTACCGAATGAGGGTCATGAGATTGGGGGGAATCAGAATGCGGACGTCCATCTCGCTCATGTAAAGTAATCCACGATCGAGGTACATGTGACGGTGGTCGTGAGCCAAGGCGAGGATGAACCCGCCAGCTGCCACGTGCCCGCAAATGGCAGCGATAGTGGGCATGTTCAACCGCATGAAGCTGTCCACAAGGATGTTATAAGCTTCCGACTGTGGCTGCGACCGCGTGCTGGGATCTTTCGCCACCCATGCTAGGTCCAATCCATTAGAGAAGAATTTGCCGTCATTGGTTGTAATCAAAGCCTTGGCATCGGAGTTCTTGACGATGGCCAGCTTTTCTATGATTTCGTTGCAGAAGGCGGGGTTGAATCGGTGCTCATCCAGCTCGCCGGTGAAGCGCAGGACGTATACATCGCCCATTCTTTCTAAGCTACACATGGTGACGTCGTTCTTGCTTCACTGCTCATCCAGGGTAGAATCCAAACAGCAGTCAGCTCATCTCGGGATCGGGACTGGCCGCCCTGATCAAACTACTCCAAGAGCACTACAGACAGGTGAAACACGAATTTCATTATGATCAATATAAGATCGGTGTTGCCCCTAAATAAGGTAAAGCATCCGGTACTCACCAGTGACCCAGAAGCACAAGTTACTAGAAAATGTATTGCACTTATGATAAATCCAGTACACGCCGTATTTGTAGACAAAATCACGAAGTAGTGAAGATTGGATCAACACGAATGAAGATTTGGGCATGACTTATTTGTAGCGCGTACGGTAACAATTTAGCGGTGCTCCTAGGGTTGGATATAACACCATCTGAAAAATGACACCTTAATCATTTTATGCTTGACTTCACATATCTTAACTTCTATATGTGAAATTCTTAACCTTTCTCATTGCCACAGAAATTGCTTACACTGGCGTACACGGGGTTCTTACTGCGATGGCATGCAGAAGGTGGTGTCGACCAACCAGCTTTCCAAGTTCTGACAGTCAAACAATTATTTTAAGGCAAGATCGCGGATGTTGGATGGTTTGACCAATGCTGCCCAGTTTATACCAGGTTCAACGTTGCAGTGGGTATTTCGCGTGGTCAGGGCAGGATATCATTGACTATTGTCAGCCAGTCCTGCGGGATTGATTGTATCGACGATGAAGGGTTTTCTGTAGCATTATTGAACGAACCTATTATTCAGTAAATGAAGGCAGCTGTGAATGCGCCCGGCTCCGGAAGTCACTACAAGGTAATAAGGAATACTTGTAAGCTGTTGAAAAGAAGAATCTTCGGTGGTGGTTCGTTTTTCTGGTTGCAATGTAGTCACAAAATACCGCTTCAAATTCGGATGCATCACCAAACAAGTTTGGCAGAAGGCAAACTACTCAAAAAGCTATTGCAAGGTATGTTTCTTGTTCATGGCAGCTGGCTCCAGTGAACTCCCGACGCGGAGCTGGATGCTCCAAACCGGACTGGACCCGAACTTTGCGTGTGACCAGGCTCGCATGCAAAGTCCCTTCCGGACAGCAAACACATTCACAAAATTCAGAAGGTATGACCAGTTTGCTCTTGCAGAATCGAGAATTTTCTCATGATTATTTCTTGTATTGCTCTTCACACGGCTCTAGGCAATGAGTTCTATGGTTTGGTACAACGGACTTAACGTAATGACGCTATTTTTCTCAGCTTCACGTTACAAATAACTTCTCTTTTACATCTTCCGAATCCTGCCATATTATCCAGTCGTTGATGTTCTTGTGGTGAACTCTGACTGCAGATAAGTGAACAGGTTTGGTCATCTGCTGGGGAGAATGTATGACGAGAATGTCGACATTGCTCTGATGGTTGTCGTTTCAGCCTAGACTTGCTCAACCATTAAATAGCTCCGGCAGGGTGTAAGAAGTTTTAACTTGTCTTTGTAGAGGCTTGACTCTTGTGTCAAAGAAGATCGTCGTCCATGGCCATTTTGTTGCCGGATCCAGGAGATTTGCAGCTTGGCCTTAGATTTTATACCTGCAAAGCGAAAAGCGTAGGCTCTAAATTGCTCGACAGTCATGGAATATTATCCTTGTATCAAACTTTGGCGTTCATCCACGGAGAGCTTTAGCTGGACACACCTTTCTGGAGAAGAGCGCGCAAGTAAAACGTGACGAAACTGGTTCCCCAACGTTCAAGATGTGGTGCAGAGTGTGTTGATGACGAGCCGCAAACTGTTAGGAAGCCACATGTGTTGACCATCAGATTACAGGTAAGTATGGAATGGAAGTCTGAGGTAGCCATGAATCAGCTTGTAGCAGCTGTTGAGCAGAGAAGCTTTGCACTTGCGGTAAAGACAGCTGGGTGGACCAAGGAGTTCGCTGGGTCATGTTAATTTCAGCTCCGTCAGGGCCATAGCTGCCATACTCAGCGTCTAGGAGAGTGTCGAGAGCAAAATCGCCATTCCATGGCATCCACCCTTCTGGCTGAAGAGTGAGGAAGAAGTTCGTGAAGATGAAGACAGTTCGCGAGTAGGTTTTCCATGGCCGGCCCAAGTAAACATGGTGCAGTCCAGGATCAGCTTGTTGCATGGCATTATACTCTGGAGTGCCGTCCACAGAGCAATTCTGGAAGACCAGAGCTGTGTCCTGACCTGGGTCAATCCTGCCCTGCAGGTACCAAGCACACAACAGATGGCATCATTCATTCTATGACATGAATTGCACAAAATCCAGCAATCAGGTTTAAGCACTTACTTGGGCTGTCAGGGTGCTGGTAGTAGACCTGCCCACACGACCTTCCCGCGGCCGCACAAGGATATGGCACGTTTGAAAGACGGCGGCCGAATTGCCAAAAATGAAATCCACAGTGCCAGCGATGGTGCAGTCTTTGTAAAACTGCCGCAGCGAATGGGTAAACAAGGAGTCTTGGTTGCCGAGGATGGAGCACTCCTGGAATGCCGATCGGTCGCTTTCCACTCTCAGTGCCACCGCTTGATGCTGCTCTGGGCCTGCCGTATTTTCAAAGGTGATTCCTCGCGCAATAAAGCCAGCTCCAGTCACAGCTGCACCAGAATTCCAATCATCAGCCACCTCAAAATCGACAAGACATGAACAAGCAGAATGAATTTTCCTTACCAACAGTGGCTGATAACCAGGTGGTCATTCCAGGCATTTGAACGTGCAAGTTTCCTGTTATGACGGTCACGTTGCTGCCATCTCCGAGAAATACGAGGTTGGTCTTCTCTTTTGGAATGCGCACAATCTCGTGGTATACCCCTGCTTTGATGTAGATTACATACCTAAAGCAACAGCGATGTTAATATCCTCCTATAGTAGCACAATTCAAATCATGTCAAATCAACCTACTTTGTTGGGCTCCAAGAAGGCGCTTGATTGACAGCAGCTTGGATACTCGAATCCGTCGTCACCGTCACGTTCGGCGTTAGCTGACCATGGGAAGATGCTCGATTGACTTCCTCCATCCAATTCTTCGTGTACGAGGTTCTGTTGGTAATGTGGATGAGTTGCTCCTCTCTGCTTTCCGGTGGTGGTCTCCACAACTTGGCATCAGAACCGTAATCCAGAGTAGCATCCACAAGGGCCAAGGAGTTGCTGATGAGTTCCACCGTGACATTGCCCCGATCGATCATCTCTTGGACGAAATTAAGCGTTCCTCGGAATGGCTTGAGGTCATAGAAGCAGTCGAAGCTCTGGGTCACAGCACCACTCAACCAAGCTCGAATGTCCTCGTACTTCGTTGGCGCCAGAGCTGCGTGCGACATTTCCACGTAGTAAGCAGCCAGGTCCAGAATCTCGGTGCATCTAGTGGACGCGGCGGTGAGATTCTCGTTGTTGCCGGATTCCACGAGCGTGGCCAGGATTCGGGCGTCACCCAAGCTCGCCTGGGATTGTTCCATTGCCCTGGCGGTCAAAACCTCCACCAAATCCTGCGGGGACGACGCGCTCTGCGAGCGCTCGTCGAACAGCAAGGCGTCCAGACATGAGCTTGGGTACCTGGTGGCGGAACATACCAGCTGAATGGAGTCACCTGGAGCTTGCCTCATCGGTCGTATCGAGAATCCAAATTGTGACGAATTCGCGACGAGGAACATCGTGAGCAACGAGACGGAGAGGATCACGAGGGCAGCCGCTCTCGCCATGGAGCTTGCACCGGCTTGCAATGAGCGGAGTCTGTGTTTCAGGCCCCTGGATGGGGAAGATTGCGAATTCAGGTCTATCGATCTGCAATCAATTGCTTTGGAGAATCCCCTTCTCATCCCCGATTTCCGCACCCTATATTCGATCTCAACGAAAACATCAAAACCGTGGTAGCTCACTGACCCTCGAGCTGCATCCAGATTCCACCTGGCGCGCACTCTCCTCTCACTTCGCGAGTGATTACAAGATAATTGATAACGTACTCATTCGCCACCACAACTATCAACATCGGAGCTCTACAGCTGTAACAGAGATCGCCCCTCTCCACTGATTATCCGTAAACTCCTTTCATAAAAAGAATCTCAAGACAAACTCCGGTTAACTTCAGCTGTCCTTGTGGAGAGGGAGCCAAAACGAGCCATTTCTTATGAGCAAGCATGAATAAAGCGATAAAGTGGTCGCAAAGCATGCTCATGCTCCGTAATAGCAAGTTAATCCTCAAACGCCCGAGGTTATACGGTTATTTTTTGACACCCAAAAGCGTCTATACCTAAAGTGCAAAATAACCGCAATAAACCCAAAAGTTGTTATTTGTGTTGTTAGTTGTAATTGAATGGGTAAGGTACCAAGCCAACGAGACCCTTACCCCCGTCCCTCCAACTTCATCCCCGCCCTTGCTTGACTTCATCCCCCCTTGCTTGAACTGCCGCGACTACCGCTACCCTGCCCGACAGCCGCAGGCTCTCCGCTCTCCGTCCGTCTCCTCTCCGGAGCAGCGCAGCGCTTTCGTCTCCTCTCCGGAGCCTGCCAACGCCACCCGCTCCACTGCGGCTGTGAGCACGTCAACTCCGGCGCTTCATCTTCAGCTGCTCAGTCTCGCAAAACCTAGATCGTTTATGCTCTTTTGGTATTTGTGCAGATGGAGGTATTTGGCAATTCCTTTCGCAATAGTCGCTCTGGGATTCAAATCCTAAACCTGCTTTAACCCCTAAAAATCCAGGAAAGCCGATTCGGTTTTCTGAGATTTCGGGCAGCTCATTTTAAGCATTTAAACTGATATTTTTGCCTAAGATTTTTATTGGGTGCTCCACATACAGTAATGTGTATGTGGTAAAATTTTCAAAGTCAAATTTTAATTTTATAACCTTCATCTAGAAATTTTAGGTTTCAAGTCCAAATCGGGCAGTTTAAAA